>CAJQUN010000097.1:733661-1467323 GCA_907163345.1 Haberlea rhodopensis
CGCACATAAGCAATATAGTTGTGCCACACAACACTAACTACCGACATGCACAAGTATGTGTTTCTCATTCCCATTAACAATTTCGTAGGCCCTCAACAGCCCCAAAGAGCTAACCACTGCCCTGATACCACTAATGTAAGGACCCCCGTGCCCTTAACCCGTTATTAGTGTATTAACACATGCCATTAGCACATATAAGCATATTATCATGGGAAGGAAACCACATGCAAGTATAACACCATATACAATCTATAAAATTTCTTGCATTAGAATCCCATAATGTTCAACTTCCCGACCAAAACCTCTTTCATAGTATACACCTTAATAATAATACACTAACATACTCTCAGTTCATTTTAGCAATTCCGTATTCAATTGCATGCAACCAGAAATGAAGAGAGAAAATCATGCCCATTTATACATTCCATATACACGTAAAGACGTACTCACATGAGAGCACCCAATGAATAAGCGTGTATCTAATGTATAAAATACTCTACCAGATACCGTTACTGGTGCTTCGATCCTGGAAGCACCTCCCAAGCGCAACTCAATCTCAACTCTGGATCTAATCGCATTTCCAACCAGCTCTGGTAACTCGATCCTGGAAGTACCTCTAATCAACAGCCCGAGCTCAACTCCAAAGCCGCTGTTACACCTGTAATACCTGTCCCAACAGAGACAGCCCCCACATGGGGTGAGCATACCAATACCACCAATCCAATAATCATAACATTGCAGTTCATAATTTACAAATGTAAATGCCATGAATTTTAAATGATACTCCCTGTATGGTATCATCCTCATCCTGGATCCCTTGTATTGTTCATGTTCTCAAAAAACCAAACCACTAAATTCCCAAAAGCCAGTTGATCATCTCATTGATCAACTAAAACCATTCCTGCTATACCAGTTCCATAACCAAATGCGATTAAACCATCAAAATAGAGTACTACATATATCACATATATTTAATAGTTGACTCCATATTTCTATGTCATAGCTCGCTCCACAATGACGGCATTTCGACCCCACGCACGCTCAACAATAGCGGCGTCATAACCGGTGGTCGCTCAACGGCGACAACATCCCAATCATTGCTCGCTCAAAAGCGGCACCATTCCCAACGAATGTCCATTTATCACAATTACCATATACCATGCATTTCAATATCCACTTATAGCAAGTACCATATACCATGCATTTCAATATCCATTTATGGCAAATACCACATACCATGCATTTCCATATCCATTTATGCAAATACCACATACCATGTATTTCAATGTCCATATAATGCAATTATCACATACCATGCATTTTACAGTTGCAACATTATAATAGGCTATGCTCGTACGTCATACGTACCTTAAAATTTCATAGTCCGAATCAAACTTTGCATTGGTCCCGTGACCCGATTAATTATGTGCTAACACACAAAATAACTCACAATTATTTATGAGCACACAACACATACCCAAGCATGAATCAAACCCCCAAATACTTCATCAATGTACCCATATAAGCTCCCAAAAAAAATTTAAGAATTTTTTATTTTTTTTTAAAAAATTCACTGTTCATCCCTACCGATCTATTGGTAGAACCCAAATTTTTCATATTTCGCTACGGCATTCGACCGTTCGATCGGTAGAACCCAAATTTTTCATATTTCGCTACGGCATTCGACTGATCGATCGGTAACTCCTACCGATCGATCGGTAGAACCCTGAAACCCGAAAATCACCATTTTTAAGAGCTTGAAACGTCCACCAACAATACCCCAACTCCTCCCAACCCAAAACCACAACAAATCCACACCCAAGGACCTCCAACTAGGGTGTTAAACTCAAATTAAACAAACCCAAAAGATTTTATGATTTTCACAAAAATCACCCAAACCAAATCAAACCCAAAACTCAACCAAATTCAACAAAATTACTATCAAATAAAAGCTACAAGAGAGGAGAAAGTGATTACCAGCTTTTCTTCAAGAAATCCGGCCCCTAAATCGTGTTCCCAACGATTTCCATTGAAGGGAAAGAGGGGAAGGGTTTTGGGGTAAAAGGGGAGAGAGCGATGGGAGAGAGATGATTCCGGAAGAAAATGACGGAATCCCGAGTCCATCTGGTATATATAGCAAAATGCTCCAAAATACCAATACCTCTACAAATACATCATGATTCATTAAAAATCATATGTTATCAAAAACTCTCTCTCCAACAACAAATTTCATCACTAGCCCCAGTACAAAGTACTCCGCACCCCAAGTCCCACCGAAGACCAAATTCCAAGGTTATCGCCACGATAAGAATACAATCTCATCCCTTGGATCCAACGACTCCAAAAACAGGATTTAAAATCCCCGGGAGCCCCGAAACCGCAGTTAAACACAAATGCCACAATTAAAATCCATTAAGGATTATTACCATACCGGGATTAACACCATTAATCCCCGGGCATCACAAGGACCTTACATAAATATATTAGCTTAGTTGAGAGAATACCCACACACATACACAATATCGTTGAATATAATATCTTGTCGTGTATATGATCAACGGTCAGTCACAAACTCTCAGTCCTTGTATAGTGAGATTTCTTGTACAAGAATGATTTTTGTAACTGTCATACAATATAATAGAGAAGATGTGAGTTAGACAGCTGGAAAGCAGTTAAGTTGAGACGCTTGGAGTCTCAGTTATAAGGTGACAGCGGGTAGAGTGAATTAGTACAAATGGTTGGATTAATCAAATCTAGTGTAATCCTTCCATTCGGTTGAAGAATGGCTGATGTAAAATGATTAAGCCTTCGAACTTACATAAACAATATATGTGTATATATTACTTTCTGTGTGTTTAGCTTTACATTTTCTTAACTTTGTTTAATCAGTTTAGAGCAGGTTAGTTGAGTTACTTATGCTTGGTTTCTTTAAATCAAACTCGATCTAATCTCTCGGTGCAAACATTATACGAGCTATTGCAGCTCACTTGACTGGACTGAGTTGAGTGATTTGATAAGCCTTTTAGTAACAAGTGGTATAAGAGTGGTTAACTCATCCCACTTGGTTACCCATAACATTAAATTTTATTTTTAATAATTTTGTGAGATTATGATGAGATAGTATGGTCATTGTACCTTGATATCGCACTTAGTAATAATTTATTGAAGAATATATTTTGATAATTGTACTTTGGTGTAACAGCTTGTGATATCCTCGAAATAATTAATTGCAATTTGGGCATTAATTATGTTTATGTGATTATTTATGGTGATAATTAAATTATGTGTTGGAATTAATTATCTTGATGAAATGCTTAGTCACATGGTAGGCGTGACCTGGTAATGCATTTCGGGGTGCTTGTTATGCATGTTGGGTAATCGGGTGTTATCATGGTTTAAATGTGATGGTTGATAATTATTTGGTCAAGCATGGATTTAATTGGAATTTTGGTGCATTTTTGTAAAATGCTTATAAAATATCATGTTGGGGTATTTTATACATCATGCTAATAAATGGGGTGCATGTTTTAATTAACACCTTTATACCCCACTTAATCCCCACCTTACCCATCACTTTACCTTTCACTTTACCAATCCCCAACTCACTCTCCCCAACCCTAACCCCTCACCATTTTCGAAACTTGCTCACAAGAGGAGGAGAAATCTTCACAAAAGCTTGGTTTGTAAGATTTCTAGTGAGATTTGGAGTCCATAAGAGGTATGGATACCTCCTTGAAGTTTTTATGGTGTTTGATTTGGATTTGAAATGGTTTTGGTTGTTTTGAAATGGGTTTGTGTTGGGTTGGTATGGTTTTTGGTTGGGTATTGGATTTTTGGTTGTTTTAAGGTGTTTGTTGAAGGTTTATAATGTTTTTATGTTATTGGTTTGTTGGTGTTGGAGCAAAAATGGTGATTTTCGTAGCCCAGGCAGCGGCGATCGATCGTCCGAAGCGAGCTATCGATCGCGCGCCACCAGTGCGCTCCAGTAGCGGTTGGCGATCGATCGCCACTTTTGGGCGATCGATCGGTGAGGCTGGCGATCGATCGCGCCAAATGTGGCGATCGATCGTCGAAGACAGAAAATTTTGGCAGCAGGCAGAGAGGTCTCGCGATCGATCGGGCCCTCGCGGCGATCGATCGCGAGACACAAAAAAATGTGTTTTTGTATAATTTTGTGGAAATTTTGACATTGGACTATTATTGGCTCCTAATATTGGTTTGTGTGAATGTGTAGAACCATCCCAGGTGGCCACACAACTTAGGAGATAAAGTCCACGACACAACACATTTTGGGACTAAGGTACGTAGTGAGACGTACGGGCATCAGACGGTAAAACGTATTATTACGCATTGAATTGGTTATGCACTATGGTTGCACACATGGAATTAATTATGCATTGTGGTTGCATACATGGTTTTGGTTATGCATCATGGATTGCATACACGGTTTGGTCATGCATTGTGGTTCATGTGTATATTGGATGCATTGGTGCATGTGATTGTGAGTCGAGATTATATTCCAGTGATGGAGAATACTTGCCGCCAGTGGCGTAGCGATGTGAATACTTGCCGCTGTCATACCGTAGCGATGATAGAATATTTGCCGCTAATATGAAGCGAAGAACGCGACTGCTGTCATATTTATAGCGAGGGATATTAGTGCCGCTGGTATTGTCTAAGCGAGGGGTATTTCCTCTGTCATGTTAACGCGATGGGTATTATGCCACTGATATAATAAGACTTGGAAATTGAACACGGTGTACATGGAATGGATGCATGTCATGACATACATTAATGATATTATAATCCATTGATTATGATTTTGGTACAGGGACAACCAAATGGAGCTTATAAATGTATTAAATACAGGAAGTGAATTGTATTTACGGTTTATGCATTTGAATTACAATCATATTATTGTGAATATGGTTTATATACATGCTCATGGTTTTGGGGTTGTTCCTGTAGGTACTTTTGGGAGGACGGGCTAAGGCGGGTTGATGCGGTGAACTAGTGAGGAGTGCTTTTGGCATAGCAGGCTTAATTCTTTGTATAGTCTCTACTCTAGGAGTAGTGTAAAGCTATAGGATTAACATTCAATTGGTTGGGAATTTAATTAATCTCTTTTGGAAATTTTATTTTGGCCTGTAATCTTAACGGTCAAGGCATCAACACGAACTTTATATTCATTAGATGCATGTTAGCTCTATTTATGCCTTTAATCCGCACTTAAGGAACTAGAGTCCTTACACAGCTGATATATCATATATGTATATAAACATGTGTGTGTGCGTGATGAACATTAAAATTATTTTTAAATTTGTTCTGAGAGAAATAAAATCAAACATATACCATATGTTTTAACTAATTTTAAAAAGATATCTAAAAGATGTTTTTTGGCAAATGAAAAAAAAAATCCAAAAAGTATAAATATATATAGTAGATGATATGATAAGATGAAAGCCATCTAGAAACATATATTATATTTCCACGCCCACAAGTTCATACTAATCCAAAATATTTGATTCGTGTCAAAAACTTATTAAAATAAGACCTGAAATTCGTTCACAACGATGGATCCAACACGATAAATGACGACGAAATACGCCTTCTTCAAATGAAAACGTTAATATTAAATTTTCTTTTTAATTATTTTAACATAAGTTTGTTTTATATTTAATATATATTTATAGAAAGAATTACAAATATGATCTTATAGAATAAGTGTGTGAGGGCCCAAACCTAATTATGTGATTAATGATCACACAATGATTATTATAGCGTAAACAGCGGAAGATTTGTTTAACATTTATTAACATGTGGCCCTAAAAATTTCGGCATGACCTCATCGCACGAGGAGCATACCACCAACACGAATCAACATATACTGAAAATATATAAATACCACCAGTTTCATATCCATCAACATAAACCAGCATACGTAAATCAAACTAGGCTAACATAACTTAAATATACATAGACTCATAACACTACATGGATACATCCCTGGTACAAAGACTACTGGGATAAACAAGAGTAAAACCCCAAGTGTGACTCCCACCAGACATGCCCTCTCTGGGGTCCTGGTCACCTGTACCACCTGTCATTGTCCACACACAAAGACAACAACAGCCCCCCCTTGGGGTGAGCAAAAGCCCAATATGAAATGATCATAGAATATACGTCATGTATCTATAAAATGTGATATATGATGTAATGCAATGCAATGCATGCATGCCATGTCATGACGGTATCATATCGTACACCCATCCACTGGGTATAACTGAATCAATAAATGAAAGTCCAACCATATCATAATAGCTCGAGCCTGTCAAGCCTATAGGGTATCCAGACGGATGGACGTCGGCAAAGCGCCACCAACCCCAGGTCCTGACATCACATAATCATATAGGGATATCCAGACGGATGACATCAGCAAGGTGCCACCAATCCCCGTCTCAACAAATCATACCAATCAAAGGGGACCACGATTCCCTATGCCTATCGGGCCAAGTAATGCCAACATAGTATCGCAGTACCAATCCCCAATGTTCGATATCAGAATCCAAGAAATATCAGGGTATTCAAGGATATAGCTCAACGTGTATGTCATGCATCGATGTATGTATAAAAATGATGTGTGTTAACAAAACATTTAATTTCATACACCGATGTGCCAATTCATGAATGCTATGAATGCCACATAATTTAAATAAAATCACGTAGCCACATAATTCACATAATTCAACAACAAATCATATATCAAATGATACAGATACATGTCGTATGTTACCCGATCGCAACATACCTTTCTTTCTCGATCTACAAGGGTACTTGAGCTTGTAGGGTCGAAGTAGTCACTGTATATCAATAGAAATTCACAATTCAATAAACCAATCATTCAAAATGGGTTATCACTTTTAGTTTGATTTGTTGAGACGGGGATTGGTGGCACCTTGCTGATGTCATCCGTCTGGATATCCCTATATGATTATGTGATGTCAGGACCTGGGGTTGGTGGCGCTTTGCCGACGTCCATCCGTCTGGATACCCTATATGCTTGACAGGCTCGAGCTATTATGATATTGTTGGACTTTCATTTATTGATTCAGTTATACCCAGTGGAGGGGTGTACGATATGATACCGTCATGACATGGCATGCATGCATTGCATTGCATTACATCATATATCACATTTTATAGATACATGACATATATTCTATGATCATTTCATATTGGGCTTTTGCTCACCCCAAGGGGGGGCTGTTGTTGTCTTTGTGTGTGGATAATGGCAGGTGGTACAGGTGACCAGGACCCCAGAGAGGGCATATCTGGTGGGAGTCACACTTGGGGTTTTACTCTTGTTTATCCCAGTAGTCTTTGTACCAGGGATGTATCCTTGTAGTGTTATGAGTCTATGTATATTTAAGTTATGTTAGCCTAGTTTGATTTATGTATCTGATTTATGTTGATGGATATGAAACTGGTGGTATTTATATATTTTCAGTATATGTTGATTTGTGTTGGTGGTATGCTCCTCGTGCGATGAGGTCATGCCGAAATTTTTAGGGCCACATGTTAATAAGTGTTAAACAAATCTTTCGCTGTTTACGCTATAATAATCATTGGGTGATAATTAATCACATTATTAGGATTGGGCCCTCACAAAGTGCATGTGCAAAATAATTCTAAGATTTTAGAACTAATTAAATATAGTCTAAAAGAAATTATGTTTTAACAAAAATAGTCTATATAAATATTTTTATCGAATGTAGTCCAATTATACTATTCTTTAATAAAAATGGTTCCTAAACTCTTAACAAAATTTAGGACCATTTTGTTAAAACAATAATTTCTGTTGGACTATCTTTGAAAAAACAACACACACACACACACACACACACACACACACACACACACACATATATATATATATATATATATATATATATATATATATATATATATATATGTCACGCCCCAAGCCCGATGACATCGGTGTTGCTTCCAAATTAAAAAGACAGATCTCAAATAAACTAGTCTTTTATTCCATAAACATAAATGTTCTTAAAATATTTACAGAATTGATTTACAACTGATAAACATAGCGGAAGCATAAACTAATAAAACGAAAATAAACATGGAAGTGGTATATATGTATATGTGTGTGTCTATATATATATATATAATTTTTTTAAAACATGTCTTATGCAAAATATGTATAAAAACTGATACATAACTGATATTTAAAATCATTAGAAACTAAACTAAATTATTATACTGCTCATCAGAGCCTAAACAGATTAATATAATGCTCACCAAGAGCTTAAACAGATTGATCACCTAGAGCCAGAAATGATCAGCTCATCTAGAGCATGAACAATACCTATACCAAATCGATATAGTTTCCATTGCAGAACAGATTTCATATTTTACAAACACAATAAATTATCTAATTTCCTCTTGGTACTAATTTCATTATAGCTGTCAAAATGAGTTCCGGCCGTCGGATTGGGCCAGTGTTTTTTAAGACCGCCTAGAGATGTGCCTAACAGGCCAACATGTTTGGGTTGGAGGGTTGGGGTGGGTTGATTTTTAATCATTAAAATTTAATAAGTTTATATTATTTATTTATTTTTATTTTTTGGCGAGTTGACCCATCTAACCCACAAATTGGGTTTGAGGTTTTCCAACCGGCCAGGAGGCGTGCCTAAATGAGCCAACCCATTTGGTTCGAACTGTCCCGTTTTGACACCTCTAATATATATTCTCTAGAATTAACCCTCCTCGAGATGTGGTTAGAATATCTATTTAACACCCCCCCTCCCCCCGAATATAGGCTCTGGCACATCAAAACAACTGTTAATCACTGTATCAGGTCAACGTAACATTTATAACCCCACAGAATCATCAACTGTTAATCACTGTATCAGGTCAAAGTAACATTTATAACCACACATAATCATTGTCAGAATTTTGGAATTTCTATCAATTGGATTTCGAAATTTATCAATGCTTCAAAATCAATATAATTTCTCTGAATCTCAAAAACTTATCCTTTCAAATATAGCATATGTTCTATTGTAATTTAAAGCATACATGAGATTTAAAACGAAATGAATAATATATACAAAAGCCCAATTACCAAATTTTTGTAAGTTTGTGTGAATTGGTTTGGGTGCAAAAAGTGTGATGACCCGGTTCCACCAACTCTATCAATCAAATCAAATCAGATTTTAAATGAGCCGAATCAGTTCTTTGGCAGAATTGATGTTAAACCATCAGCTCAACTTGACAAGAGTTCAATCAACTCAACATATAAAGTCAATCAGTTCAACCTATGGAATCAGCTCAACTTGTGACAGATTCCATCAGCTCTACTTATAAGAAAACAGCTCTAAGAAAGACTTGGTCAAACTCATTACTCATCATTTTTAGAATTTTAACTGCTACAAATCATGGGCATTAACGTAGGTTAATTTCATTGAAGTTGAGATCGTGGGGGAAGTCAATGGCTGAATTTGTGGGACCCGACTCGGGCACATATTACTTTAACCCTTATCTGGCACCACATTCACTACTATATAAAAATATAGATATATTTGTAGGGTATTACTTTAAAACAATCCATACATAATAATTAATCATATTACGTTAGCAGAAGTGTTCAAACAATTAAAAATATTTCGTTAGCGGAAGTGTTCAAACAATTAAATATATTTCGTTAGCGGAAGCGTTCATAAAATCTATTGATAAGCCAATATTTTCCATTTTCCTTATTATCCTCTGATCTTGGATCCCGTTCTCCTGTATCTGGAACTCATGATAAATAACAAAAAGAAAACAGAGGTTAAGTCTTTAAGGACTTAGTGAGGGAATAACAATAGTTTTTCGTGTATATAATAACAAATAATGCAATCTGCCGATATGATATGTAATGTAACAAGAGATAACACTGCGATCAAATAATATTTCAATGAAGCGATGACATTTACGACTTGAGAATGAATATCGTGAGCTAAAGAGGTGGCTCCCACCCGACATTAAGGTGTAGAACTTTTGTGATATCCCCGAAATGATTAATTGCAATTGGGCATTAATTGTGTTTATATGATTAATTATGGTGGTAATTAATTATGCGTTGGATTTATTAATCTTATGGAAATGCTTAGTCACATGATAGAGTGACCCGGGAGGGCATTTCAGGGCACATGTTATGCATGTTGGGAAATATTGTTGGGAGCATGATTTATTTGCCTTGGTTAGCAATTAATTGGAAATCATGAGTTTAATTGATATCTGGTGCATTTTGGATTAATGCTTTTAAAAATATCATGTTGGGGTGTTTTATACACCATGAGTTGTGGGATGCATTTTAAATAATTAACCCAACCCACTTTATTACCCCAAACCCCCACAACACTCATTCTTACTTTTCACTTTACCAAATAACACCACCCAAACCCTTCTTTTCTCTCATTTTCGTTCTTGAACTTAAGGGTGGAGAGAAATCCTTGCAAAAAGTGGATTTGTGGAGTTTATTGGGAGATTTGAGATCCCCAAGAGGTATGGATACCTCATTGTTGATTTTGTAAGGTTTTGTTTAAGTTTGGTATGTTTTTGAAGGGTTTTAAAATGGGTTTGTATGAGTTGGTGTTATTTTTGGGTGAGTGTTAGATTTATGGTTGTATGATGTTGTTTATGGTAGATTTGTAGTGATTTGGTATGGTGGATGTTTGATTATTTGAGGTTGTTTGAGTTGGGGTTGAAGATGGGTGAATAGTGCCCGAAAATCGGGTATGCAGGACTCGGCGATCGATCGGCGCCTTCCGCGATCGATCGCGAGCTGCAAGGGCTGGAGGCAGTGGACTTCAGCGATCGATCGCGAGGTTGGCGCGATCGATCGGCGAGGTCGCGATCGATCGGCGCAAACTCAGCGATCGATCGCGGATTCGATTTTTTTGTTGCTCGAGACAGTGGGGTCTCGCGATCGATCGGGGCTGTATGGCGATCGATCGCGAGACACCAAAAATGATGTTTTTGGATATTTTTGTAGGATTTTTGGTATCGGACTATTATTGGGTTCTAATATTGATTTGTGTGAATGTGTAGAACCATCCCAGGTGGCAACTCAGCCAAGGAATTGAAGTCCTACCATATCCTACATTTTGGAAAGGTACATAGAGGACGTACGGGCACCCAACGGTACATGTATCTAATATACTCATTGTTTATGCATTGTGGATGCGAGTATATATGTGATTATGCATTGTGGATGCAAATACATGTTGAATTATGCATGATGATTGTAGATGCATATGATTATTGGTGTACATCCCATGAGTCGTGGTCATCCCTTGATGATTTTAATGCTTGCCGTTATTTGTTTTGGTTCCGCTAAATGTGAAGCGAGGGGTGGGAGCGCCGCATGTCACATTTGAGCGTGGTTGTCATATAGGGCGAGGAAAGGATATTTGCCGCTCAATGTGAGGCGAGGGGTGGGAGTACCGCTTGTCCATTGAACCGAGGTTATTCTATGCCGCCTATATGTAAATAAGCGAGGGGCATTAAAATACATTGTGATGGACAGACTAGGGAATGGTGACCAGTATTTGATATTGATGAGATGGTATTGTGTCATGACATGTCTAGACCATTAAAAATAATCTATTGATTATACTCATGAGTTATGGTACAGGGACAACCAAACTGGAAGCGTATTGAAATGCATGGGAAAACAGGAAGTGTTTTAATTGTGTTTTATGCATTTACGCTTTATATTCATATTGTGTTGAATATGGATGATATTATTGCTCATGTTTGGGGGTTGTCCTTGTAGGTACATGTTTGGCATGATAGAAGGGCTAAGCGGGTTGAGGTGGTGAGCTTGTGGAGAATTCTTTTGAGACATGAAGGACATGATTAAATTTTTGTATAGTGTCTACTCTAGGAGTAGTGTAAAACTATAGTTGATGCATTCTTTTGATGGGGAATGTAATTAATCCATTGATAGTCCTCATTTTGGCATGTAATTATTAAGCTCATAGACTCAACACGATTAAATCACTCTGATCTTTTATATTAGCTCTATTTATGCCTTTGATCCGCACTTAAGGATTAGGGTCCTTACAACTTTTCCCCACGTATCCGGATCAGGAAAATATGATCAACGCAACAAAGACGAATTAAGACAATAGAATGAATATCGTGGGCTAAAGAGGTGGCTCCCACCCGATATTTAGATGTAGCACTTTTCCCCACGTATTCGAATACGATCCAACACAAACATTCATTTACGAGCCGAGGTGAACCATTCTCTGGACCGATACGGTGCGCGTTGTTCAGATGAACCATATACCCGGATTCTCATCCGTTGTTCATTGGACTCACTTTCCGGGCCGAGGCCACGTTGTCCAGTGGACTCATGTCCATGGCTCCATTCATTCATTCATTCATTTATTCATTCAAGGGAATAGATTAGCGATAAACACGGTACTTTCATATGCAGACAATATGATCAATGAAACATAATAATGAACAACATGATAACATAAATGGAAGGTACAATATTGAATAATCAGTAAGTTCCTGGCCAAATGCCAAAGAGGCTATATAGAAATAAATCGGTAATACACCTCACCTTACTATGCTATCTTGACTTGATTGGCTCGATTTTGAACTCAAATGCCAATAACATTCCTATGAACATAATATAAGGTAATTTATAATGATTATCAATCTAAAGGTATGGTTTAACATTTTTAAGAATCATTTTTGTACGAAACTTATCCGGATCATTTTAAGCAAACATTTGAAAATTCATTAAAAATCAAGTTTAAGTCAAAACTTCACGAAACTTTCCAGAAATGTCTTAAATCAGTTCAGCAACGTTCGGAGCTCAGAATTTCAAGAAACTTGTCGGCGCGTGAGGTACACGCGCCGCCGTGCCGGCGCGTGGCTGTGCTCCAAATGCCACGCGCGGCTGACAATTTTACAGCAGGTTCAACTCGTTTCGATCTACAACTTTTGCATAGAAACCATTTTGAAATTCGCAACCGATTTTGCCCAGAATTTGAGTTTTCAAAATGATTACCCATGGTAATTCGTTCGCCGGAAAATACTGTTCCGATGAGTTTTACGACCAATGGCCGGCACATTAGTAAATTAAAACATATTTGGAACTGTAAGGACCCTAATTCCTTAACGGTGAAATCAAGATATAAATAGGGCTAAACATGCATCACAGACAGTTTATGGTTCCGGTTATTACGTGAGCTAATAGGATTACAGGCCAAAATAAAACTTCGAAGCTAATTAATTACATTCCCAAATGAATGTTAACACTATAGATTTACACTACTCCTAGAGTAGAGACTATACCAAATCCTGCATCCTAATTCACAAGGCTCCTCGAAGCTCACTGCCTCAACACGGCCCATAGCCCTCCAAATTCAAAGGTGTACCTACAGGAACAACTCACCATGAGCATATACATCACTATTCAATACAATTAAGCATAATGAGATAAATAGTTGCATGAGAAATATATATGTATATATGCTCCCTGATTCACCACATCGGCACATTTCCATTGTCGTTCCTGTTTTACAACTCATGCACAAATCATTAGTTCACAATGTAATGATCGATATCACTTTTCAGTTATGACCACAATATTCCACGATAATCACAATATTCCACATTAATCACTATATTCCACTTTAATCACAATATTCCACATTAATCACTAGATTCCACTTTAATCACAATATTCCACATTAATCACTAGAATTGTGACTGTTCCGGTCCCAATACAACAGCGGAATTTTAGGACCCCTCGCTTCGACATATAGCAGCATCATATGATATCCCTCGCTTCGACAATGACAGCGGCATGTGTGGGGTTTTCCCACCTTAACAGTGATTAAAGGACATAAGAAGGACTAATCATGCATTAAGGTAACATCTTAAGGTTTTGGTTGTTACACGAGCTAACAGGATTACAGGCCAAAATACAAAACTTCAAAAATAATTCATTACATTCTAAAAGAATGCCATTTAGATTTACACTACTCCTAGAGTAGATACTAATCATAACTTGAATCCTATACATTCCTGTGTCCCTCGTAGCTCACTGCCTCAACCCGACCCTTAGTCCTTCCGTCCAAAAGTGTACCTACAGGGACAACACATCATGAGCATATACAATCTTACTTTAGCATCATCAAAACATCATAGCAAATGCATGAAATATTTGTTAAGTAAATATGCTGGATTTCTCATTAACCTCTTATTGTTGTCCCTGATTTATAATCATGCATATGGGGCATCTTACCCCCGTGGCATCTTACCACAATACATCGCATGGCCTCTTACCATATGGGGCATCTTACCCCGTGGCATCTTACCACAATACATCGCATGGCCTCTTACCATGTGGGGCATCTTACCCCGTGGCATCTCACCACAATACATCGCATGGCCTCTTACCATGTGGGGCATCTTACCCCGTGGCATCTTACCACAATACATCGCATGGCCTCTTACCATGTGGGGCATCTTACCCCGTGGCATCTTACCACAATTACATCGTATAAATGTCATCATATAAGCATCGTATAAGCAATAAACATCGTATGAACTTCATCGTATAAACATCGTATAAACATCGTCATTTCATCGTGAATACTCATGCAATAAAAGCATAGTCGTAGTATAAAGATGTGTGTTACCGTCCGATGCCCGTACGCCTCTTACGTACCTTTTCAAAAGGAGGAGGAGTCAACAGACTTTATCTCCTTGATGGTGCCGGTACCTGGGATGGTTCTACAAGACCACATAATACCATATTAGATGCCTCAAAACCATCTCACATCATAAACTTAACAAAATAAAACATCATCATATTTTTCAACTTTCTGCTTCTCTCGATCGATCGGCCCAAGGTCTCGATCGATCGAGACACTGTGCACAAACAGTGCCTTAGCATTCTGTCTCGCTCGATCGATCGAAACATTTTACCGATCGATCGAGGAGCTTCACCGATCGATCGAGAAATCCTTCGATCGATCGGCACCAAAATTTTGAAAACATGCTTAGACCTTCTGTCTCGCTCGATCGATCGGGACCAAATCTCGATCGATCGAGAGCTCTGAAAAATCGGGATTTTCCCCAGATTTTTGAGCACCTCTTTTCATACCATCTTTTCTACTTCATAACACATCTTTCATGCTGAAACAAACATGTGAAGAACTTCATAAAATATCCATGTAAGCTCTTAAATCAAAGGTTTAACAAAACCTAAGCTAACATGCATCATAACATCATCATAATCTTCATCCTCAACCATCCTATACAAAAACAGAGTATCTTCTTCTTTGTCCAGGTTTTTCGAGCACATAGATTCATAACAAGAAATCTACCATATAAAACATGTAATATGCTCGAGCAAACATGCTAATAGTTACATAATACTTTCATATAAGCACCCATACCAAGGTTTCACCCAAACCTAAACTTACCATGCATTAAAACAACCCACCAAACCCAAGCTCAAACACAAACCCAGAAAAACAGGGTACCCACTTACCCCTCTCTTTTTGCTCCTCTTTTTGCAAGGATTTGAACACCTTCTTACCAAGCTTTTTCCCTGCCTTACAGCTGCTAAGCTGGAACGAAAAATGGGGAAAAAGGGAAGGAGAAGGAAATGATTTGGCTGCAAAGTGATTGGAAGCATGGACATGATCAAGTGGGGGGTATGGGCTTTGACAAGTGGGAAAAAGGGGAGGTGGCCGAGTAGGGGGGGGTGGTGTGGTTGGGGTGCCTTGAGGTGTTTAATTGTGTCCCGGTATATAGTACGATGTAGTAAAATATCCTCACTCGATATTTTCTAACTTCATTTAATTAATACATCCCTTAAACATCCAACATGTTCCCCACATCATATCATCATAACATAAATCGTGGCCCCCAATTTAAATACACCACAACCCTTAAACACATCATAATTTATCATCGTAGAACATAATCATATCACATTTCGGGGGTATTACAGCATGTTACTTCGCTTAGACATGACAGCGGCAAATATCATACTACCATCGCTTCATATGACAGCGGCAAGTACCTCCCTCGCTCGGAGATAAAGGCTACCAGAACATTCATCAATTCTACCACAATAATCAAACACAATAGTTGATTCCATTATCACGATATATCACTATCATTTTACATAAATCACCACATATAAAGATTCACTATCCACGGTATACACAATGAATAATCGAAAGCGTAACACATTTTACCGTCCGATGCTCGTACGTCTCACTACGTACCTTAATTCCCAAAAGTGGAGAAGTTGGAGAACTTTATCTCCTCGATGTTGTTGGCACCTGGGGTGGTTCTACACAACCACACAAATCAATATTAGAAGCTAAACAATA
This sequence comes from Haberlea rhodopensis, assembly GCA_907163345.1. Lineage (NCBI taxonomy): Eukaryota > Viridiplantae > Streptophyta > Magnoliopsida > Lamiales > Gesneriaceae > Haberlea > Haberlea rhodopensis. The sequence goes on from CAJQUN010000097.1 coordinate 750,104, forward strand.
GCCAAATACCAAAAATTCCACAAAAGAAATCATTTTTCAAAATTCCACAGTTGGCGATCGATCGCTTGGCTGAGGCGATCGATCGCCTCAAATTTTTCTTCTCGGCGATCGATCGCGCCAAACATGGCGATCGATCGCCTAACCCTTGGATTGGCCACTGCCTCTCGGCGATCGGTCGCCTCATTTTAGGCGATCGATCGCCTGCCCTGCGATATGCCCACTGCCCTTAGGCGATCGGTCGCCTCTTTTCAGGCGGTCGATCGCCTCGCACAGACACGCGATTTTCACCATTTTTGCACCAAAAATTCCTTCCAATCCATACCAACACTTAAACCATCAAACCAACAACATAAATAACAACATAAACCTTCAAAATACACCTCAAAACAAACATAAATCCAACCCTCAACCAAAACCACAACAACCCAACACAAACCCATTTTAAAACCCTTCAAAACCAAACCAAACTTAAATAAAACCTTACAAAATCAACAATGATGTATCCATACCTCTTGGGACCTCAAATCTCCCACTAAACTCCACAAATCCACTTTTTGCAAGAATTTCTCTTCACCCTTAGGCTCAAAAACGAAAATGAAGAGAAAGGGAGGGTTTGGGTGGTGGTTTGGTAAAGGTAAAGTGAAAAGGAGGTGTGGGGTTGGGGTATAAAGGTTTAAGTTAAATTAAAATGCATCCACAAACCCATGGTGTATAAAACACCCCAACATGATATTTTAAAAGCATTAATCCAAAATGCACCAAAATATCAATTAAACTCATGCTTTCCAAATAATTGCTAACCATGGCAATTAAATCATGCTAATAGCAATTTTCCCCAACACGCACAACATGCACCCTGAAATGCTCTACCAGCCCACATGACCAAGCATTTCCACATGGCAATTAATTCTAACACATAAGGCAATTACCACCATAAATAAATCATATTTAAACATATGAACACAATTAATGCCTTAAACAAGATTAATTATTTCGGGGACATCACAGGAACACTCTTTGTTTGTAAAACATTTTCGAAATCTATTTTAAAAGGTGTGAAATCGAAGCTTGAATATGCTACCTTGAAATGGGTTTCTGAAATTCTGGCAGCACTTTGTTCTTCGTGTTCTTGAATTTTCTGGGCAATATCAGCTTGTGATTTTTCAACACCTCCTTTACAGAAGATGATCTGGGTGTGTGAGGAGTGTTGTGAAATATTTTCGGAATTTTTGGACAAGCTTTGATAATTTTCCTCATAATTTTCTCTATTGCCCCCATATTTTCTACATAATTCCTACACTCTAACTTTCTCCTAATTTCTAACACTCTCTACCTGAAAATTTTGTGTGAGAAATCTGATGAATGAGGGGGTTATTTATAGGCAAATGGAAGGGCACAAACCAAAAATGGGGAGACATGTGTCTTGGCCAAGAAGTGACAAGTGCTAAGCTAAATATTAATATTTTAATCCTTTAAATACTATATTTATTATTTAATATATTTTGCTCTTTTAATAATACTAAAGTTTGTTTTGACAATGAATTTACCTATCTTTGTGTACTTTGTAAATATATTAGAGTAGCAAATAAAATTTATAAATCACTTTGTTAATATGTTCTTGATTAGTCTTTTAGTACTTATAATTGTTTAAGTTATTTATTATGCTTCTATCTATTTTATTGGTATGTATATTTAGATATAAAGTCTATTAGTACAAGTTAAATCCATACACTTTTTATTTTATTTTATTTTTATTTGTAAAGTTTTTAATGAATAATATTTTGGTCCAAAAATCAAATATTCATACTCAAGAATATAAAGATATTTTTATATAAATCTTTATGTAAATTTAATATTACAAATAATATATGGATTCACTTTGTGAATGCTTTTAGTTATTGGTATGTTTCACAAATATATAATTTCCAATAAATAGTTATATTGTTTATTCTTTCTTTTATTATCTATTTTGATGTATGAATTTTTAATATATTAAGATAATTATTTTAGTACATTTCAAATAGCTTCAATTTATTTTGTCAAATTTTTGTAATTGAGATTTTATGGGTGTTACAGAATTTGTAGAGGATAGAACTCTCTCACACCATATAAATAATAGACATGTCATCATGAAGAGATTACAGAAACTCTGCTACAAAAATCTTGAAACACACACACAAACTTTGCATTATCTGCAAGGAAATGGAAGGCTCTCTGCATGTGATATCCCCGAAATGATTATGTGTTATTTTAAATATTAATCATGTTATGAAGATTATGGTATTAATTCTTTGGGTTGAATTAATTATATGGGGGAAATTTATTTCAGGGTGCATGTGATATATGTTGGGAATTTGGGTTGTGGCATAATTATTTGGGATGGGTGTTTATTGTTTTGGTGTAGCATGTTTAATTGGGAAATTGAGGTATTTTATGAGTAAATACTATAAAATATCATGTGAGGATATTTTAATACATCGTGCTAATACCGGGACCAAAACATAACACATCATACCACCCAACACCTAACCACCCCCCCCAACCCACGTTGCAAGTGGCTGATTGCCCATGCCTCTTTCTCCTTCTCCCACTTCACCTTCCCTGTGATGACCTGGGATTATAGATGTTAATCCCGGAGTATTAATAACCCCTAAAGTTTTTTTTTACGTGGCGATTTGGAGTTTAATCGCGGTGTTGGGCCTCCCGAGCTCGTCTATTTGGGTAGTTGGGATCGTTGGATCCCGAGGTTGAGATTATATTCTCATTTCGGTGAAAAACCTATGAGTTGGGTTTTTGGTGTGACTCGGGATCTGGGGTGCTTTGGGTGGGCACCGGTATGGGTTTTTGAGGTTAGAGAGAGAGTTTTTGAAAACAGATGATTTTTAATGAATCATGATGTATTTGTGGGGCTATTGGTATTTCGGGGCAATTTTGATATATATACCAGATGAACTCGAGATTTTAATTATGGAAATCATTTTTCACGCCCCGTCTGTCTCTCTCTTCCTCCTCTGCCTCTTCCCGTTTTCCCTCAACCTCCACCGCTAAAAGTTGTGCGCCCGCCGCCGTCCGGCCACCATCCGGCGCGTCCGAACCACCATCATCTTCGTCTCCTCCAGGCGCAACTTTCCACACCAAGAACCTGAAGTTTCGTCGCGGATTGCGTTCGGATTTACCAAAAAAAGCGCAGAAGTTTGAATTCTAGGGTTCATCCGATTTCAAGCGTTTTTCTTCAGATTTTTTGATTGGGTAATCTTCCTTACCCCTTATTAGTTCTTCTCCTGGAATCCCCTTCATTTTTGGTGTAGTTTGGTTCGAATTGTTCACTGTGTGTGGGTGTAGCGTTCGATTTTGGGGTTTTGGCAGGAGGGGCGATTGTTCATGATTTTTGATCGATTATTACTTGTTTTGGATGAATATTTGCTGCATGTTTTTGTATTGGGCTCGATTGTGGTTACTGTTTGAGGGGGGAAAAAGCTGTGATGTTTTGGTCCGAAAATCTTGCTGTTATCATGCTGTTATGGGTTCAAATTTATGATGTTAATGGTTCGAAAATGAGGGGTGGTTCTTGAACAATTTTTGTTGATGTCTCATTCGATTTCCCTCCCTGCATGTGCTCAATTCTTGGAATGTTTGGGGTCAATGTTTGGAACGTTTTTTCTGTTGTTTGTTCGAAAGTGTTGCTATTTTTGGGTATCGTGTGTGCTCTGCCCCGGGTCCTTTAAATGGTCAATTGTCACGTGTTGACAATATTTTTAAGGGTCATGGATGTGCTTGGGCATGGGTTTGCATGTTCGTAAATAATTGTGAATTATTTATCGTATTAGCACATCATTCCTCGGGGCATGGAACCCAAGCAAGGTTTGGCTCGGACTACGGAGATTTAAGGTACGTTTAGCGTACGAGCATGTCTTTAAATTATATTTTTGCAAGTGTGATGCATGATATAATATATATATGTGATGACCTATAAGATATGGGAATGAAACTTGATTAAGTTATTTGATTCACGTGATGAAATGCATGGTGCCGCTATGAAGCGAGCAAATGAGGAGGTGCGGTCGCTGCGAAACGAGTACATTAGTATGACGCTACCTTGAAGTAAGAAAGAAAAAATGTGGCATTTGACTAGATATCTAAGATATCTATATTTTATTCCCTATTATTATGAATAGGAACAGAGACGTAAGTTAATCAAGGAGGTGATTAACTGGTATTGGAAGTTAAGCAAATCTCAATATGATATCTAGAATTACGATAATTGCTAGATAAAGAAGATGTAATGAGATGTTGTTAATTTGAAATTGGCCAAGGTTAACCAATGTAATGATTAACTGCATATTTGAGATTTGATGATTTATCTGTTTTGAGAACAGGGATATTACAGGGGTAAGCCAGGATGAGGATGATGCCATCCAGGAAGTGTCACATATATTCCACAACATTTACATTTTTGTAAATTATGTATTATGTCATTATGATTATGAAATTGTGGAATTTGTATGCTTACCCCGTGTGGGGGCTGTCTCTGTTGGGACAGGTGGAACAGGTACATCGATGGCTTTGGAGATGAGCTCGAGCTGTTGATTGGAGACACTTCTAGGATCGAGGTACCAGGGCTGGATGGAGCACGGTATCGTATAGAGTACTTTATATACACCTGAGGGATATATACACATTCTTGATGCTCGCATGTGAGCACGATTATACTTGTATATGGGTTGTATATAAAGGCATGAGCCTTTCTCTCTTTCATTCTATGTTACATGCATTTAGTGGTAGAATTGCTAAATGATATGAGAGCCATTGGTGTATTATAACGGTGCATGCTTCATTAAAGAGTTATGTTGGGGGAAACTAAGCATGATATGAAATGAAATGTTTAAAGAAATTTTGTAATCGCCATTCAACGGCAAAGTATCATGTGAGTTTCCCGATTTTTATTGAAAGCATGTGCCACATATAGTGGTTAATACGCTAATCAAGGGTTAAGGGCTAGGGGACCTTACATTAGTGGTGTCAGAGCAGTGGTTGCTCTTTGGGGCTATTAAGGGCCTAGGAAATTGTTGATAGCACATAATTATGCATGATGGCATTAATGTTGAATGACACAATTAGTTGTTTATGTGCTTTTATGATATGAAAAGTGGTATTGCTAACCATTGTGGTTGCAGGAATCGTGTGAAACACGATAGGATGGCATTAATGGTAATGTCTGGCACTCCGTATTTTATGTGCCAAGGAATCTGGTTTTGTAAGAAAATCTGGTAAAGGGATATTTCCGAGGTAACATGTCTTGGTATACGTATTGACATGCAAGTGGTTGCATATATGTATTGAATGTTTGATGCATAGCGTATATGGCTATTGTTGCTAACCATGATGGTTGCAGGTTACATGAAATATGGAGTATGAAAAGGAATGATGATTATGCATCCCAGGAGTCTTGTTTATCACAATGAGGATTTTAATGCTTACGCTTATACCGCTAAAAATGTGGAGCAAGGCTTGCACATGGAGGCGAGGATTCCGCTAAAAATGTGGAGCAAGGCTTGCACATGGAGGCGGGGTATACCATACTAAGCGGGGAAGAAGGTACCGCTAGTATGAAGAGCGGGGAAGAAGGTACCGCTAGCGGGGAAGAATGTACCACTTGTTATGAAATAATGAAGCGGGGAAGATGGTACCGCTCATTATGAAGTTAAGAAGTAAGAAGCATTAAAATACACTGATGGCAAACATACTAGGGATTGGTGATTGATAGCGGTGATGTATTCCGCTGTGTTGATTGATGATGATTCATCTCTTTGTGATGATTGGCGATGATTCATGCTGCCGGATATGTTGATAGCGATGCCTTATTCCGCTATGATGATTTGCGACGGTTCATGCCGCCAGATATGCGGATAGCGATGCCTCGTTCTGCTATTGTGTGGATGATGATTCATGCTCAGGTGTATAGCGAGGTTTCATGCCACTTATTATATGACGAAGTATCATGCCGTCGATTTTGTAGCGATGGATTATGCCGCCGTTGAGCGACAAGTGTGGATTTACGTATTGCTATTGAGCAACGGTGACAGGTATACTGCTATTCATTTTGTGATGAGTCATGGTATCTTATTATCTCTTTAGTGTTACTTTAGATATCATGTATCTTGATGTGTATCGTCACAAGTTAACGATGTTGTATGCATCTCATGCATTGACTTGTGCTATCGCGGGATGACAGTAATATGGAGGATGTTTTTATGTAGTCGTATACGGTCGTGTGTTTGGGTGCCAATGTCGAGCACAAGGTGGTGTCTACGTCACCGGTTGACGTGACCCTTATACCGAGTGGGTTGCTCGAGGAATGGATGGCCGCGCTGTACATGTGTTTGTACCGCAGCATATGTTTGAGGTGATCATATTTCGAGTGGTGATACCCTTGAGGTATGCTCGTTGGAATGGCTTTTTGGCCATGTGATTTGACGACATGAGTAATCATGGAGGAAATTACTTGCTTTCTGTCGATGTGACATGTGGTAGACATGGTCACACCACCCTTGAGGGTGTAGAATGGGTCATAAAGGATTAGGATCAGGTTATGTTAAGTACATAGGGACACTGGAGTGTCCAGGGTGTATCGGCATTAGAGGAATGTTGGGTAAAGACCCACTACTCTATTGATTTTTCTTCCCACGGTATAGTATGCCGTGCGGAAACGTCCGTCTTGTTGGTAGGTTTGAGGTAAACCTAAAGAAGCGGCGACTTGTTTGTTTGCCGCGTGTGTGCAGCACCATGATGGGCTTGCTAGAGCCGTTATACTGCTCGTTGGAACCAAGTTTGGTAAATCGTAAGGTGATACGATGTGGATTGCGGTGGACTCTAGTAGTCCCCACGTCATTTGAGGTTGAGGTTGGGCATGCCTCACTGAAACGTGTATACGTTTATGTATTAATCTTAGGTGAGACTTGTCTGGGACATCTCATTTTCGTTGGGGTACCAACAAGAGAGTCATCAAGTCATTGTTGACTCGATCTGGGGAATCCATGTATTTGGGGTGCAATGGGTGCTATTGTATCCAGGTTTTCCGAACGGTGGTTCGAGACTAGTGGATCTCGAGTTCGATGGCACTTCCCTTGTGGGGAAGGAGGTAGTATTATACCTATTGGGAATCTTTGAAAGATTCGGTAAGTTGGTCCATGTGGTGTTGATTTTGGGAATCACACCGTGTGTTGTTAATCGTCGATTATCATTTTCCACTGGGTGGGAATGACTCAGAATTGACGGTTGTGTTTGAGGCTTAGGGGTATGTTGTAGATACCCGAGCCAAGTGCATTGTGTATGCATGTGGTGTCCGTTCTTAGGCAGGTATACCGGTGAGTATACGGATGCCAGTTGTTGATTTCCTTTTTGTCAAGCATAGAGTTATGCTATGTTTGGGCGGTTAAATCTCTGAAGAGAGATTTGGAACACCTCGAGATTGAGAATCTCCATGGCACGATAAATTTTGAGGAATAATCGTGAAGTTAGTTGACTCCCTTTGAGGAGGGATTATCTTGTGTGGGTTGAGGTGTTTCCTTGTTGGTGTTTTCCTTCGAGTTATTCGATAGCCTTCCCAAGTTTGGATTGTTAAATCCTAGGGTTATCAAGGGATGGCAGGGATTCGGATTTGTTGGGTGTCGCTGTCGACACAAGCGTTGAGGATGCAATGGGTTTATTGCATGTCCTTTCAGAACTTGAGACTCTGTGGAGTCTCGATTGTTTATTTTTTATCAGGATCTGATTCTTGGAACATCCGGAGGTGGACATCTTGTGAGATGTATTTTGTGTGAATCTGTGGCCGTGAGTTGCCCAAATTGAATTGCAATGATGCGACTGCTCCTTTGATGGAGGAGGTTTGAAAAGTGGAAACCATGTTTGGTATGTGTACACCGTGGTATACTAGTGTTTCCCTCGTAACGATGTATGTTAGACATCGTGAGTCATGGTAGAGATGTCATTGAACGATATCTACGATAGAATCGGGAGCGATTCGAATCCTTGCAGTTTCAGTTGACTGACTGCTTTTGGATTGTTAGCGTTGTGTTGTGCCGACGCTATTTCGATTTTGGTGGACTGGAAGGTTTATTTCATTCCAGGGTTTGGTGCGAGGTCAGTGTCCTCGCGGTTGATGTGTTATTCATGATGCATTCATGCTAGATGTGTTAGAACTAAGGATGACTTTCCGATCTACAGTCGTAAGTGTTGGTTGTTTTGCAGTCGTGATAGTATGACTTTTGGGATGACCCGCATTGAGGTGCGTTTTTGCCTCTTGGGTGATATGTTGGTTTTGGTAAGTTACTCTGTTTCAGAGTTTGGTGCGAGGTAGGTATCCTCGCGTTTATTAATACGATTTTGATATGGTCAAGAATCGAGGTTATGGCTTCATGTTGTTGTGTAGCCTGGGTGTTACGTGTTACACTGGTGCAAATTTCGAGGACGAAATTCTTTTAGTGGGGGATATTGTGGTGACCTGGGATTATAGATGTTAATCCCGTAGTATTAATAACCCCTAAAGTTTTTTTTTTACGTGGCGATTTGGAGTTTAATCGCGGTGTTGGGCCTCCCGAGCTCGTCTATTTGGGTATTTGGGATCGTTGGATCCCGAGGTTGAGATTATATTCTCATTTCGGTGAAAAACCTATGAGTTGGATTTTTGGTGTGACTCGGGATCTGGGGTGCTTTGGGTGGGCACCGGTATGGGTTTTTGAGGTTAGAGAGAGAGTTTTTGAAAACAGATGATTTTTAATGAATCATGATGTATTTGTGGGGCTATTGGTATTTCGGGGCAATTTTGATATATATACCAGATGAACTCGAGATTTTAATTATGGAAATCATTTTTCACGCCCCGTCTGTCTCTCTCTTCCTCCTCTGCCTCTTCCCGTTTTCCCTCAACCTCCACCGCTAAAAGCTGTGCGCCCGCCGCCGTCCGGCCACCATCCGGCGCGTCCGAACCACCATCATCTTCGTCTCCTCCAGGCGCAACTTTCCACACCAAGAACCTGAAGTTTCGTCGCGGATTGCGTTCGGATTTACCAAAAAAAGCGCAGAAGTTTGAATTCTAGGGTTCATCCGATTTCAAGCGTTTTTCTTCAGATTTTTCGATTGGGTAATCTTCCTTACCCCTTATTAGTTCTTCTCCTGGAATCCCCTTCATTTTTGGTGTAGTTTGGTTCGAATTGTTCACTGTGTGTGGGTGTAGCGTTCGATTTTGGGGTTTTGACAGGAGGGGCGATTGTTCATGATTTTTGATCGATTATTACTTGTTTTGGATGAATTTTTGCTGCATGATTTTGTATTGGGCTCGATTGTGGTTACTGTTTGAGGGGGGAAAAAGCTGTGATGTTTTGGTCCGAAAATCTTGCTGTTATCATGCTGTTATGGGTTCAAATTTATGATGTTAATGGTTCGAAAATGAGGGGTGGTTCTTGAACAATTTTCGTTGATGTCTCATTCGATTTCCCTCCCTGCATGTGCTCAATTCTTGGAATGTTTGGGGTCAATGTTTGGAACGTTTTTTCTGCTGTTTGTTCGAAAGTGTTGCTATTTTTGGGTATCGTGTGTGCTCTGCCCCGGGTCCTTTAAATGGTCAATTGTCACATGTTGACAATATTTTTGAGGGTCATGGATGTGCTTGGGCATGGGTGTGCATGTTCGTAAATAATTGTGAATTATTTATCGTATTAGCACATCATTCCTCGGGGCATGGAACCCAAGCAAGGTTTGGCTCGGATTACGGAGATTTAAGGTACGTTTAGCGTACGAGCATTTCTTTAAATTATATTTTTGCAAGTGTGATGCATGATACAATATATATATGCGATGACCTATAAGATATGGGAATGAAACTTGATTAAGTTATTTGATTCACGTGATGAAATGCATGGTGCCGCTATGAAGCGAGCAAATGAGGAAGTGTGGTCGCTGCGAAACGAGTACCGTTAGTATGACGCTACCTTGAAGTAATAAAGGAAAAATGTGGCATTTGACTAGATATCTAAGATATCTATATTGTATTCCCTATTATTATGAATAGGAACTGTGATATCCCCGAAATAATTATATGCAATTGGGCATTAATTTTGGTTATATGATTTTAATGGTGGTAATTAAATTAATTGTTGGAATTAATTATCTTGGTGAAATGCTTAGTCACCTGGTAGGAGTGACCCGGAAGAGCATTTCGGGGTACATGTTATTCATGTTGAGTAATTGGGGATTTTTATGGTTTAATTGAGCTGAGTTGTGATTAATTGGATGAATCATGTTTTATTTGGGATTTTGGTGCATTATGGTAAAATGCTTTTTAAATATAATGTTGGGGTGTTTTATACACCATGGTAAATTGTGGAAGGCAATTGGTTTAATAAAATCATTTATACCCCATTCCCTTTAATTCCTATTACTTTACAATCGTCCCCAAAAAGCCACCCCCAAACCCCTTTCCTTCCCATTTTCGAAATTGTGCTTAGGGTTGAAGAGAAAACCTTCAAGAAGCTTGCTTTGTGGGATTTGGTGTGAGTTTTGGAGTCCCCTAGAGGTATGGATACCTCCCCATTGCTTTTATTGTGTTTGGTTTGAGTTTGAAATGATTTTTGAAAGGGTTTTGAAATGGGTTTGTGTTGGGTTGTTGTGGTTTTGTTTGGGGGTTTGATTTATGGTTGTTTTAAGGTGTATTTTAAGGGTTTATGTTGTTATTTGAGTTGTTGGTTTGATGGTTTAGTGTTGGAATGGGTTGGAATGGTTTTGAGATGCAAAAATGGAGGTTTTTCGGGTAACAGGGGTCGGCGACCGATCGCCCGTTTCAGGCGATCGATCGCGCCCAGGCAGTAGCTTTTTCAAGCGTTTGGCGATCGATCGCCACTCTTGGGCGATCGATCGGTGGGGCTGGCGATCGATCGCGCCAAGTGTGGCGATTGATCGCCGAAGGGAGAAAAATTTGGTTCCCGGGCAGTGTGTTTTGGCGATCGATCGCCGTGATGGGCGATCGATCGCGAAGGTTAAAATATTGGATTTTTGGACTTTTTTGTGGAAATTTTGATATCGGACTATTATTGGCTCCTGATGTTGATTTGTATGAATGTGTAGAACCATCCCAGGTGGGCACACAGCATAGGAGATAAAGTCCACGATAATCTCCACTTTTGGAATCAAGGTACCTAGTGAGACGTACGAGCATCGGACGGTAAAACGTATTTATTACGCTTTGAATTGGTTATGCATTAGGGTTGCATACATGATCTTGTTTATGCATTACGGTTGCATGTATATTGTGAGTCGAGATTATATCGCAGTGATGATAGGATACTTACCGCTGTTATGTCGAAGCGATGATAGAATACTTGCCGCTGTCATATTTAGCGATGAAGAATATTTGCCGCAATTATGTCGAAGCGAAGAATAATGCCGCTGTCATATTGATGCGAGGGATATTATACCGCTAATATGTCGAAGCGAGGGGTATTAATGCCGCTGTCATTTAAACGCGAGGGGTATTATGCCACTGATATAATAAGACTGGAAATTGGTAATGGGTATACATGGAATGGGTACATGTCATGACATGCATATTGACATTATAATCTTTGATTATTATTGCGATACAGGGACAACCAAGGGAGCATTTTAATGTGTTAAAATACAGGAAGTGAATTGCATTTATGGTTTATGCATTGAATTATGTTCATATTATTGTGGATATGAATTACATACATGCTCATGGTTTGGGGTTGTTCCTGTAGGTACTTGGGCGGAAGGGGGCTAAGGCGGGTGATGCAGTGAGCCAGTGAGGAGTTGCTCTTGGTAGCAGGCCAAATTCTTTTGTATAGTATCTACTCTAGGAGTAGTGTAAAGCTATAGGATTAGTCTTTATTGGTTGGGAATTGTAACTAATCCCTTTTGAAAACTTTATTTGGCACTGTAAATTATTAACTCAGGGCATCAACATGACCTTTAAACGTTGTTTATGCATGGAAAAAAATTTAATTTCGCCTTTAATCCGCACTTAAGGAACTAGGGTCCTTACATTAGTGGTATCAGAGCAGTGGTTAGAGAACCCGGGATTGAGTGAAGGGTAGCCTTAGCATGGTTAGCTAAGTGTTTACATTTGAGCATGTTTATGCATGTGGCGCATATTGGAGTATGAACTGTTATACTAACATGCCTATTTTCATTCATGTTACCTAACGGCGTAACGTATATATTGTTTTGGAATTGTTGTTAACATTTGTGTTACAGCATGGCTGCTAATGAAGAGGTCGGGGATGTTGGGAGCGTGAATGCTAGTATTGGACAGGCAAATCCCTTACCCCCGCCTGCTGTGGGCGTTGAACCGGTTTCCCAGATACTACTACCAGGGGAACTTAGCCTGACACAGTTCCTGACCTTTCACCCACCGATGTTTGAGGGAACAGAGACTGGAGAAGAGGCCGAAGAGTGGCTGGAAAGATTGGAACAAATATTTGTATCCGCGCCGTGTGCTAGGACGGCTTGGTTAAGACTGGCGGAATTCCAACTGGCCAAGAAGTCTTCCATGTGGTGGAGGACGACTGTTATGGAACTGAGAGCACAAGGCATGGTGATAGACTGGACTCTATTCAGGACTCGGTTTTTGAACCGATACTTTTCAGCTGCGGCAAGGCAATCCAAGGAGGATGAGTTTTCAAATTTGAAACAAGGAAGCATGACGGTTTCGGACTACGCCATGCACTACTCGTCTTTACTGAGGTATGTTCCACACATTGCCACAAATGGACATGCGAAGATGAGGAACTTCTTGAAGGGGTTACGACCGGAATTATTTGATCGGGTGATTTCTAACAACCCGACATCCTTTGATGACGCACTTGTGAGGGCAGAGTTGGCAGAGATTGGGGTGAGTGCTTATCCTGATGTTGCACCCCCACCGGTTTCATCTCAAAGAGCCACACCTGAAAATCTGAGGCCCCGGGGAGGATCTTTTAAATCAAGAGGAACTCCTTCTTCTTCTTCCCGGTTTAGTGGAAGACGACCGGATGGCCGGAAACAAGGTGACCGGAGAGGCGGTGCATCTACTTTTGGAGGACCTAGCAGAGCTGGTGATGTTAAGTGCCACTTTTGTGGAGGGCCGCATTTGATGCGTGACTGTTCTGCTTGTTATATATGTGGCAGGTCGGGCCACATTGCTCGGCGTTGTCCTAATAGGGAAGGACAGACAGACCTCAGGGAAGGCAGAGGAAGGTTTCCTACCGGGGTAGTACAGCAGAGGCCACCGATGGCGCCTCGACATATGGGAGGACAGGCGATGGGACCGCCTCAGGGACAGGTCTATGCATTGACCAGGGAGCAGGCCGATGCAGCTCCAGAGGAGGTTATAGCTGGTACGTGCCTATTATTTACATATTCCGCCTTTATTTTGATAGACACAGGTGCTTCGCACTCCTTTGTGTCTGCGGACTTTGTGGCGAGACATCATATGTGCACGTCTCCGTTACCCACGTCTCTATTGGTCTCGACACCCACCGGAAAGGAAGTTATTGCTGATCAGTTTCTGATGGACTGCCTCATTTATTTTGAGGGCAATGAAGTCAAGGCAGATCTGATTGTTCTGGGTATGTCAGATTTCGATTGTATTGTGGGCATCGACATTCTGAACAGATATCGGGCAGTGGTGGATTGCCGGCAGAGGACAATACGGTTTAGATCTCATTTGGGAGTTCAGTGGATCTTCTATGGTAACGGTTCTCGTGCGAAGATTCCGTTGATTTCGGCAATTAAGATGTCTCAATTGTTGGAACGTGGACATATGGGCTATCTCATTTATGCCGTAGATTTGTTGGGAAAGAGCAAGGAGTTAAGAATCGAGGATATACCAGTGGTAGCGGATTTTACTGACGTGTTCCCAGAGGAGATTCCAGGATTCCCACCGGTTAGGGAAGTCGAATTTGGGATTGAGTTATTACCGGGGACATCCGCTATTTCTCGTGCTCCTTACCGTATGGCACCAACAGAGTTGAGGGAACTAAAGGAGCAGTTGCAGGAGCTCCTCGATAAAGGATATATACGCCCTAGCGTATCGCCTTGGGGCGCACCAGTTCTCTTTGTGAAGAAAAAGGATGGTTCGATGCGTTTGTGCATCGATTATCGGCAACTGAATAAGGCCACGGTGAAGAACAAATATCCTCTCCCGAGGATTGATGATTTATTTGATCAGTTACAAGGGACTAAGCTGTATAGCAAGATTGATTTGAGATCCGGATACCATCAGATACGGGTCAGGGAGGAGGATGTACAGAAAACAGCATTTCGGACTCGGTATGGACACTACGAATTCTTAGTGATGCCGTTCGGTGTGACGAACGCCCCGGCTGTTTTCATGAGCTTGATGAATCGGGTGTTCCAACCCTATCTGGATCAGTTCGTCATTGTGTTTATTGACGATATACTCATTTATTCCCGGAGCGAGGAAGAGCACGTGAGACATTTGAGGACAGTGCTCCAGATCCTTAGAGATCACCAATTATATGCCAAGCTCAGTAAGTGTGAGTTTTGGTTAAGCAGTGTGGTATTTCTGGGGCATGTCATATCCAGCAGTGGGATTTCGGTAGACCCCAGAAAGATTGAGGCTGTGATGGAGTGGGCTGCACCCACTTCGGTACCCGAGATTCGGAGTTTCCTTGGTTTGGCGGGCTATTATCGACGTTTCGTCGAAGGATTTTCTAAGATTGCTAAGCCACTGACTCAGTTAACTCAGAAGGGAATACCGTTTTATTGGTCTGAGGCCTGCGAGCAGAGCTTCCAGGAACTGAAACACCGGTTGACCACGGCACCTGTTTTGGTAATTCCCTCGGAGAATAAGAGGTTTGTTTTGTATACTGACGCGTCACTTCAGGGCTTGGGGTGTGTATTGATGCAAGATAAGCACGTGGTAGCTTATGCATCAAGGCAGTTGAAGCCGCATGAGGCTAGGTACCCAGTCCACGATTTGGAGTTGGCAGCTATTATATTTGCCCTACCTCCTTCACCATCTATACAGATCATAAGAGCCTGAAATTCTTGTTTACTCAGGCGGAATTGAATATGCGTCAGAGGAGATGGATGGATCTGCTTAAAGACTATGACTGTGAGATAGAATACCATCCGGGGAAAGCCAATTTGACAACGGACGCCTTGAGTCGGAAGGTGAGGAACACTGCGGAGGATGTCATGCATTTGTCGGCTATGATGACTTCTTGTTGCCATCTGGGCTATGACTTCGATGTGGACGCATCACCGGTTTGGGTATCGACCTTATTGGCCGAGCCAGATATCTATGAGAATATCAGGAGAGCTCAAAGGACAGATGATGAGATTCAGAGATGGTCGTCATTGGCACTTCAAGGGCAGCTATCAAGATTCAGAGTGGCTGAGGATGGTTCCTTGAGACTCGGTAACCGTTGGGTAGTCCCATGTACGCCGGAATTGCGTAGAGGAATCTTGGAACGGGCCCATAGTAGTCGATTCAGCATCCACCCAGGAGGGAGGAAGATGTATAAGGACTTATGTGATCAGTTTTGGTGGAAGCGGATGAAGCGTGATGTAGTCTCATTTGTCAGGAAGTGTTTGATCTGTCAGCAGGTGAAGGCAGAGAGACAGCGACCCGGGGGCGAGCTAAGAAGCTTGGAAATACCGGAGTGGAAGTGGGAGCACATATATATGGACTTTGTGACCCACTTGCCGAGGACTACTTCGGGTTGCGATGCCATTTGGGTGATTATTGACAGGCTGACGAAGGTCGCTCACTTCATTCCCTACTGTATGACGTACACATATTTGAGGATGGCTCAGCTGTATGTCCGGGACATAGTGAGACTGCATGGAATTCCAGTGTCTGTTGTGTCTGACAGAGACCCGCGGTTTACGTCTCATTTCTGGGGAGGTCTTCAGTCAGCTTTGGGTACTGAGGTGAGATTGAGTACGGCATATCATCCCCAGACGGATGGGCAGACAGAGCGTACTATACAGACGCTCGAGGACATGCTGCGAGCTTGTGTATTGGAGTTTGATGCCTCATGGCAAGACTCCTTGCCCTTGGTGGAGTTTTCATACAACAATAGCTACCAGACGAGTATTCAGATGGCACCGTTTGAGGCTTTGTATGGTAGGCGTTGTAGGTCGCCATTATACTGGGATGACTTGACCAGTAAAGCTGTGGGAGGACCCGAATTGATTCGGGAAATGGAGGATAAGGTAAAGGTTATCCGTCAGAAAATGAAGGCAGCCCAGGACAGGCAGGCAGCCTATGCGAATAAACGGCGGAGGCCGTTGGAGTTTCAGACGGGAGACAGGGTCTTTTTGAAGATTTCACCTTTCAGAGGTGTAGTCCGGTTTGGTATGCGGGGTAAATTGTCCCCAAGGTATGTGGGACCGTATGAGATCTTGCAGCGCATCGGTACCTTGGCTTACCGTCTGGCACTACCACCGTCGTTGTCTGGTATTCACGACGTGTTTCATGTATCAATGCTACGGAAGTATGAGCCGGATCCGTCTCATGTATTGCAGCCTTCTGAGGTTCAGCTAGATTCTGATGTATCATATGAGGAACGACCAGTCAGGATTTTGGACAGGGCTGATCGTAGACTGCGGAACAAAGTGATACCGATGGTAAAGATTCAGTGGGATCGCAGGGGTGTCGAAGAGGCCACGTGGGAGACGGAGCAGCATATGATGCAGCACTACCCGGAGTTATTTTCTGATATGTGATTATGTTTAGTTTTGTTTGGGTAAGTGCATGTGATTTCGAGGGCGAAATCCTATAAGTAGGGGAGTATTGTGATATCCCCGAAATAATTATATGCAATTGGGCATTAATTTTGGTTATATGATTTTAATGGTGGTAATTAAATTAATTGTTGGAATTAATTATCTTGGTGAAATGCTTAGTCACCTGGTAGGAGTGACCCGGAAGAGCATTTCGGGGTACATGTTATTCATGTTGAGTAATTGGGGATTTTTATGGTTTAATTGAGCTGAGTTGTGATTAATTGGATGAATCATGTTTTATTTGGGATTTTGGTGCATTATGGTAAAATGCTTTTTAAATATAATGTTGGGGTGTTTTATACACCATGGTAAATTGTGGAAGGCAATTGGTTTAATAAAATCATTTATACCCCATTCCCTTTAATTCCTATTACTTTACAATCTTCCCCAAAAAGCCACCCCCAAACCCCTTTCCTTCCCATTTTCAAAATTGTGCTTAGGGTTGAAGAGAAAACCTTCAAGAAGCTTGCTTTGTGGGATTTGGTGTGAGTTTTGGAGTCCCCTAGAGGTATGGATACCTCCCCATTGCTTTTATTGTGTTTGGTTTGAGTTTGAAATGATTTTTGAAAGGGTTTTGAAATGGGTTTGTGTTGGGTTGTTGTGGTTTTGTTTGGGGGTTTGATTTATGGTTGTTTTAAGGTGTATTTTAAGGGTTTATGTTGTTATTTGAGTTGTTGGTTTGATGGTTTAGTGTTGGAATGGGTTGGAATGGTTTTGAGATGCAAAAATGGAGGTTTTTCGGGTAACAGGGGTCGGCGATCGATCGCCCGTTTCAGGCGATCGATCGCGCCCAGGCAGTAGCTTTTTCAAGCGTTTGGCGATCGATCGCCACTCTTGGGCGATCGATCGGTGGGGCTGGCGATCGATCGCGCCAAGTGTGGCGATCGATCGCCGAAGGGAGAAAAATTTGGTTCCCGGGCAGTGTGTTTTGGCGATCGATCGCCGTGATGGGCGATCGATCGCGAAGGTTAAAATATTGGATTTTTGGACTTTTTTGTGGAAATTTTGATATCGGACTATTATTGGCTCCTGATGTTGATTTGTATGAATGTGTAGAACCATCCCAGGTGGGCACACAGCATAGGAGATAAAGTCCACGATAATCTCCACTTTTGGAATCAAGGTACGTAGTGAGACGTACGAGCATCGGACGGTAAAACGTATTTATTACGCTTTGAATTGGTTATGCATTAGGGTTGCATACATGGTCTTGTTTATGCATTACGGTTGCATGTATATTGTGAGTCGAGATTATATCGCAGTGATGATAGGATACTTACCGCTGTTATGTCGAAGCGATGATAGAATACTTGCCGCTGTCATATTTAGCGATGAAGAATATTTGCCGCAATTATGTCGAAGCGAAGAATAATGTCGCTGTCATATTGATGCGAGGGATATTATACCGCTAATATGTCGAAGCGAGGGGTATTAATGCCGCTGTCATTTAAACGCGAGGGGTATTATGCCACTGATATAATAAGACTGGAAATTGGTAATGGGTATACATGGAATGGGTACATGTCATGACATGCATATTGACATTATAATCTTTGATTATTATTGCGATACAGGGACAACCAAGGGAGCATTTTAATGTGTTAAAATACAGGAAGTGAATTGCATTTATGGTTTATGCATTGAATTATGTTCATATTATTGTGGATATGAATTACATACATGCTCATGGTTTGGGGTTGTTCCTGTAGGTACTTGGGCGGAAGGGGGCTAAGGCGGGTGATGCAGTGAGTCAGTGAGGAGTTGCTCTTGGTAGCAGGCCAAATTCTTTTGTATAGTATCTACTCTACGAGTAGTGTAAAGCTATAGGATTAGTCTTTATTGGTTGGGAATTGTAACTAATCCCTTTTGAAAACTTTATTTGGCACTGTAAATTATTAACTCAGGGCATCAACATGACCTTTAAACGTTGTTTATGCATGGAAAAAATTTAATTTCGCCTTTAATCCGCACTTAAGGAACTAGGGTCCTTACAGGAACAGAGACGTAAGTTAATCAAGGAGGTGATTAACTGGTATTGGAAGTTAAGCAAATCTCAATATGATATCTAGAATTACGATAATTGCTAGATAAAGAAGATGTAATGAGATGTTGTTAATTTGAAATTGGCCAAGGTTAACCAATGTAATGATTAACTGCATATTTGAGATTTGATGATTTATCTGTTTTGAGAACAGGTATATTACAGGGGTAAGCCAGGATGAGGATGATGCCATCCAGGAAGTGTCACATATATTCCACAACATTTACATTTTTGTAAATTATGTATTATGTCATTATGATTATGAAATTGTGGAATTTGTATGCTTACCCCGTGTGGGGGCTGTCTCTGTTGGGACAGGTGGAACAGGTACATCGATGGCTTTGGAGTCGAGCTCGAGCTGTTGATTGGAGACACTTCTAGGATCGAGGTACCAGGGCTGGATGGAGCACGGTATCGTATAGAGTATTTTATATACACCTGAGGGATATATACACATTCTTGATGCTCGCATGAGCACGATTATACTTGTATATGGGTTGTATATGAAGGCATGAGCCTTTCTCTCTTTCATTCTAGGTTGCATGCAATTAGTGGTAGAATTGCTAAATGATATGAGAGCCATTGGTGTATTATAACGGTGCATGCTTCATTAAAGAGTTATGTTGGGGGAAACTAAGCACGATATGAAATGAAATGTTTAAAGAAATTTTGTAATCGCCATTCAACGGATAAGTATCATGTGAGTTTCCCGATTTTTATTGAAAGCATGTGCCACATATAGTGGTTAATACGCTAATCAAGGGTTAAGGGCTAGGGGACCTTACATTAGTGGTATCAGAGCAGTGGTTGCTCTTTGGGGCTATTAAGGGCCTAGGAAATTGTTGATAGCACATAATTATGCATGATGGCATTAATGTTGAATGACACAACTAGTTGTTTATGTGCTTTTATGATATGAAAAGTGGTATTGCTAACCATTGTGGTTGCAGGAATCGTGTGAAACACGATAGGATGGCATTAATGGTAATGTCTGGCACTCCGTATTTTATGTGCCAAGGAATCTGGTTTTGTAAGAAAATCTGGTAAAGGGATATTTCCGAGGTAACATGTCTTGGTATACGTATTGACATGCAAGTGGTTGCATATATGTATTGAATGTTTGATGCATAGCGTATATGGCTATTGTTGCTAACCATGATGGTTGCAGGTTACATGAAATATGGAGTATGAAAAGGAATGATGATTATGCATCCCAGGAGTCTTGTTTATCACAGTGAGGATTTTAATGCTTACGCTTATACCGCTAAAAATGTGGAGCAAGGCTTGCACATGGAGGCGAGGATTCCGCTAAAAATGTGGAGCAAGGCTTGTACATGGAGGCGGGGTATACCATACTAAGCGGGGAAGAAGGTACCGCTAGTATGAAGAGCGGGGAAGAAGGTACCGCTAGCGGGGAAGAATGTACCACTTGTTATGAAATAATGAAGCGGGGAAGATGGTACCGCTCATTATGAAGTTAAGAAGTAAGAAGCATTAAAATACACTGATGGCAAACAGACTAGGGATTGGTGATTGATAGCAGTGATGTATTCCGCTGTGTCGATTGATGATGATTCATCTCTTTGTGATGATTGGCGATGATTCATGCTGCCGGATATGTTGATAGCGATGCCTTATTCCGCTATGATGATTTGCGACGGTTCATGCCGCCAGATATGCGGATATCGATGCCTCGTTCTGCTATTGTGTGGATGATGATTCATGCTCAGGTGTATAGCGAGGTTTCATGCCACTTATTATATGACGAAGTATCATGCCGTCGATTTTGTAGCGATGGATTATGCCGCCGTTGAGCGACAAGTGTGGATTTACGTATTGCTATTGAGCAACGGTGACAGGTATACTGCTATTCATTTTGTGATGAGTCATGGTATCTTATTATCTCTTTAGTGTTACTTTAGATATCATGTATCTTGATGTGTATCGTCACAAGTTAACGATGTTGTATGCATCTCATGCGTTGACTTGTGCTATCGCGGGATGACAGTAATATGGAGGATGTTTTTATGTAGTCGTATACGGTCGTGTGTTTGGGGTGCCAATGTCGAGCACAAGGTGGTGTCTACGTCACCGGTTGACGTGACCTTTATACCGAGTGGGTTGCTCGAGGAATGGATGGCCGCGCTGTACATGTGTTTGTACCGCAGCATATGTTTGAGGTGATCATATTTCGAGTGGTGATACCCTTGAGGTATGCTCGTTGGAATGGCTTTTTGGCCATGTGATTTGACGACATGAGTAATCATGGAGGAAATTACTTGCTTTCTGTCGATGTGACATGTGGTAGACATGGTCACACCACCCTTGAGGGTGTAGAATGGGTCATAAAGGATTAGGATCAGGTTATGTTAAGTACATAGGGACACTGGAGTGTCCAGGGTGTATCGGCATTAGAGGAATGTTGGGTAAAGACCCACTACTATTGATTTTTCTTCCCACGGTATAGTATGCCGTGCGGAAACGTCCGTCTTGTTGGTAGGTTTGAGGTAAACCTAAAGAAGCGGCGACTTGTTTGTTTGCCGCGTGTGTGCAGCACCATGATGGGCTTGCTAGAGCCGTTATACTGCTCGTTGGAACCAAGTTTGGTAAATCGTAAGGTGATACGATGTGGATTGCGGTGGACTCTAGTAGTCCCCACGTCATTTGAGGTTGAGGTTGGGCATGCCTCACTGAAACGTGTATACGTTTATGTATTAATCTTAGGTGAGACTTGTCTGGGACATCTCATTTTCGTTGGGGTACCAACAAGAGAGTCATCAAGTCATTGTTGACTCGATCTGGGGAATCCATGTATTTGGGGTGCAATGGGTGCTATTGTATCCAGGTTTTCCGAACGGTGGTTCGAGACTAGTGGATCTCGAGTTCGATGGCACTTCCCTTGTGGGGAGGAGGTAGTATTATACCTATTGGGAATCTTTGAAAGATTCGGTAAGTTGGTCCATGTGGTGTTGATTTTGGGAATCACACCGTGTGTTGTTAATCGTCGATTATCATTTTCCACTGGGTGGGAATGACTCAGAATTGACGGTTGTGTTTGAGGCTTAGGGGTATGTTGTAGATACCCGAGCCAAGTGCATTGTGTATGCATGTGGTGTCCGTTCTTAGGCAGGTATACCGGTGAGTATACGGATGCCAGTTGTTGATTTCCTTTTTGTCAAGCATAGAGTTATGCTATGTTTGGGCGGTTAAATCTCTGAAGAGAGATTTGGAACACCTCGAGATTGAGAATCTCCATGGCACGATAAATTTTGAGGAATAATCGTGAAGTTAGTTGACTCCCTTTGAGGAGGGATTATCTTGTGTGGGTTGAGTTGTTTCCTTGTTGGTGTTTTCCTTCGAGTTATTCGATAGCCTTCCCAAGTTTGGATTGTTAAATCCTAGGGTTATCAAGGGATGGCAGGGATTCGGATTTGTTGGGTGTCGCTGTCGACACAAGCGTTGAGGATGCAATGGGTTTATTGCATGTCCTTTCAGAACTTGAGACTCTGTGGAGTCTCGATTGTTTATTTTTGATCAGGATCTGATTTTTGGAACATCCGGAGGTGGACATGTTGTGAGATGTATTTTGTGAAAATCTGTGGCTGTGAGTTGTCCAAATTGAATTGCAATGATGCGACTGCTCCTTTGATGGAGGAGGTTTGAAAAGTGGAAACCAGGTTTGGTATGTGTACACCGTGGTATACTAGTGTTTCCCTCGTAACGATGTATGTTAGACATCGTGAGTCATGGTAGAATGTCATTGAACGATATCTACGATAGAATCGGGAGCGATTCGAATCCTTGCAGTTTCAGTTGACTGACTGCTTTTGGATTGTTAGCGTTGTGTTGTGCCGACGCTCTTTTGATTTTGGTGGACTGGAAGGTTTATTTCATTCCAGGGTTTGGTGCGAGGTCAGTGTCCTCGCGGTTGATGTGTTATTCATGATGCATTCATGCTAGCTGTGTTAGAACTAAGGATGACTGTCCGATCTATAGTCGTAAGTGTTGGTTGTTTTGTAGTCGTGATAGTATGACTTTTGGGATGACCCGCATCGAGGTGTGGTTTTGGTAAGTTACTCTGTTTCAGAGTTTGGTGCGAGGTAGGTATCCTGGCGTTTATTAATACGATTCTGATATGGTCAAGAATCGAGGTTATGGCTTCATGTTGTTGTGTAGCCTGGGTGTTACGTGTTACACCGGTGCAAATTTCGAGAACAAAATTCTTTTAGTGGGGGATATTGTGATGACCTGGGATTATAGATGTTAATCCCGGAGTATTAATAACCCCTAAAGTTTTTTTTTTACTCGCCAAAAACTTGATGCGTGTGAAACGTACCGCAAGTGTACGGTGTCAAGTTTTTGATAGGAATTTGAAAGTACGGATGTCGAACCCACAGGGATTGAAAATTAAGTTACACCAAGTACTGTAATTAGAATAGTCTCGACTTTATTTAGATAATCGAGAGCAATATTTATTAAACTAATCTACGAAAATAGAATAAAAGATTAACAAGATGGTAATTTAAGTGGAGAAAATCAATGGGAACGGATTCTAGAGGTTTGACTTCACTCAACTATCCACTATGTCGTGTTTTCCTAATTTACTAGCCGAGAATTCTTATTTGTTTCTACTCCCCCTCCCGGGTGTTAAGCAGAAATAATTATCTAACATTAATCTTGATATCCCTATCTAAGATTAATTATCAAACAATTGTAAAAGCGCAGTAATTCCTTTGACGACTTCTATGGAGTTATAGGCCTTCCGAACAATATAACTACCACGATACGAATTCCTTCTTTCCTATTCACAACCCCCTCTCCCGAGTGATAGATCACGAATATGGAGTCATTCAATCCATGGCCAGTAGATTAAAAGCATTAAGAACAGGAAAACATAAATAAACCATATGAAAAACCAATGACATAGTTTCAAGTCAAGATCCGTCTAACCCTAGAATAATAAATTAGTTCAAGAATACATTAAATAAACACATAGACATGTTCTTAATCATCATAAACATAAGGGAATAGATAATCAAACGAATTGGATGATGGCCCTCCGTCCCCGGTAGTCGCGGTCTTCTTCTCCGTCGTCAAAATCTATATCCTTCGGTGTAAGCGCACCGCCTCGATCGATCTCGTCTTCTTTTCTGAATTTCCCTCGGTTGTTTTCTCGGCTGCTGCTCTCACTCTTGTTCTTTTAACCCTAGCCTCCTTCTCTCCAAAAATATGTCTAGGTCTTAATAAATCTGAATAATAATCCCTCCCCCTCGAAAATCCTTTTTTCCTTCCTTTAAACTCCCGTGTGCATCGGATAAGGAAGGTCTCCAAAATTACCAAAATTCCATAGGCGTAATTACGCCTCCGAAGTGGCGTAGTTACGCCTGTCGACGTGTCACAAAATCTGGCTTCCCGCGTGACTGGCGTAATTACGCCTCCAAAGTGGCATAGTTACGCCACTTAAATTCTCAAAAGCCGTGGGCTAGGCGTAGTTACGCCTCAATGAGGCGTAATTACGCCTGTTGAAATTCTTTAAAAAATCAAATGCCGTGAGTTAGGCGTAGTTACGCCTCAAAGTAGGCGTAATTACGCCTGTTGCCATGATTGATAGTGTAGATTTTTGGCTTCAATTCATCCGTTCCTTCCGTCATTTGCACCCTTTTAGTCCACAAAACATGTAATTACCTGGATTCCTGCAAAACAACACAGAACAAACCCAAAAGTGTAATTCTGATCGAAAACTAACACTAAACCATGCAAAATAAGAGGAAATATAAGTGTATAAAATACACTTATCAAACCCCCTAAACTTAAACTTTTGCTAGTCCCGAGCAAAATAGAAATGGAAAAAGACTAAGAAATAAAAGACAAAAAGAAAACACACTACTAACGCAAGTCATGAAATGTTATAATTGCAAATTGGCCTCGAAGATCAATTGTCTAAAAATTTTAAGTCAAATATGCATATCAGTCTACTCAAGAGTTCTCAAGTGTGTGTGCCACCACTTCCATTTAACCATTAAAGCAATCTTTACTCACACAAATCAATAGGACTTTGCAAGGTGTATTGGTTCATTTGCATTGTTCATAAAGGAGTATAACTTTGACAAACAATGAACAATGCATAAACTCAAAGTAATGAGATGTGCGTGTGTGAATGTCAAAATCATATGCATTACAAGTGTTCCTCGAGTGTCCATAAGCTTACTATACGTAACCTTCTCCACTAGTATATTAGACGAATGTGGCTCGGTCAATAGGTCTTAATAGGCTTGTAACGTTAGGCTTTGGCTCATGGCTTCAATAAAAAGATCGGAATTTCAAAACAAGAGAGTAAGTTAAATATGACATTGTTGTGCACTCTCATCTCAATTTTCAACTTCTCTTATTGACGATTCATCATATTTTTTTTTTTCATATTTTGGATTCACCCTCCTTTCTCATCCGCCTCACCATTCACCTCATTATTTTTCTCATTCTTTCCATCACTTATTTCTTCACCTCTTCAACAATCTTTTTATGCATTCATTCCCTTTTTTCTTTATTTCTCTCCTTCAAAAATTATTATTTTTTTCTTTCAATAAGAACATGAAGAGATATTTGAAATTTTAAAGTGCAATAGGGGCTTACTCACTTGAGGGTAGGAAATAGTGTATAAGCTTTCAACAAGGTGGTCGATGTGGGATTTTGAAATGATGCCGAATGGAGGTTATTATGTGCCTAAGCACATGCCATTCGATTTTCAATAAGCTCAAAAGGGTAGCTAGGGATAAAAAATGATGTATTTCGGTGGATTCAAAGGCTCAAACGAATCAAAAATTGCCTAAATCATTCGTAAGCCACATAACATCCGTATTTCGCCTCAAAGGGTACTAAAGCAAGTTCTAGACTACTCTCAATTCACAAATAATTTATATGGTATGACCAATGTGCTCAAATAGTATCTCAAAACCAAGGTGATATAAGAAAGAAATTTGAATGAGATTCTAAAACATAATGCAACAATTCAATCCTCATTCTTTTACGTTTAAGCTCAAATGGGCTACTATGGCAAATTTATATCAATGAATAAAGGCCCAAAATATTATCAAAAATTGCCTATATCATATTTGTGTTCATTCAAATCAACTTTAATTGGTCAAATGGTCATGGTCTCTAGTGCATGAATATGTAAGAAACTCAAGAGCAAAGTGAACAAAAATTTTAAAATTTTCACAAATAAGCTCAATTCTTCATCATCGGCCTTCACAATTACTTCAAATCACGACTTATGACACAAAAAGAAAAAGAAAAAAAACACAACACAAAACACACATAGGAATCCAGGAAACAAAACATTTTCAGTGTTTAAACACACCCCCCCCCCCCCCCCCCCCCCCAAACTTAAAATCGTGCATTGTCCTCAATGTACCATACAACGTATAAAATAAGGGACAACACACCTACCTGCGACGACGATCGTCAGTAATCGTCGTCCATCTCATGCTCATGGGTATGGTGAGAAGATGATGATAGGGACCTCCGCATCAGTATAGACCCTGCAATGGGAAAAATAATGATCAATCGGCTATGAATAAGACATGCTACTAAAATGCAATACTAAAATTAAAAACTGAAATAAAATAAAAAGGATACAAGGCTTGGGTTGCCTCCCAAGAAGCGCTTTGTTTAAAGTCGTCAGCCAGACTATGCGAAGCAACCATCAAATAGCGGCTTCCGCCCATAGTAAGTATCATATGACACTACATGTGTGTCTTGGTTTTGTATGCCCTCAAGCTTGGCAAGATAGTGGCAGTTAACGCTCGTCGCTCCAACAACGTCCTTCGAAAATTGATAAGCATGGGAGAAAGATTCTAGACTTGGCTTCATCTCGTGGAGATCATAATATGGTGAAGTTGGCATCGATGGGAAGAACGGATCCACATATGGCATATAGGACATCACCATCGATGAGTGCTCCTCACTATTTTCAAAAATATGCTCATCTTCCAACGTCACGCTAGGCTCATCTTGACACGGGAATTCATCAGATAACTCTTCCACAGTAGGCTCAACCACTTGAAAATGCTCATATTCTCTTGAATCTTCCGCATGAGTAGGATCACTCTCCCAAACTTGGTTGGTTGAATGATCATCATCATGTGACCACACCTGGTTTGTCACCCCTTGATTATATCTCATCTCAACCTCTTTGCATCTCGCTACAAATGTCTCTATCAGCTGCTCAAGGCTACTTCTGGTGTGATTTTCAATCTTTGGTTCAAATGATGGCCAGAATTTGCGCAAAATATCCTCCAACCGAGAGACTTTATCAGAACTATACTCATCCTCTGCTTGATGATCGAATGGTTGGTGTGTAAAATGAGGGTAATGATGCCCTGGTGGATATTGGTGACTCCAACCCAGCATTGAAGGATCATATTGCCACTGATAGTCGAAATTCGCCATATGGTTATACAGGTGCACCCTGTCATCATCTATACCATATATGGGACGACCAACTGCCAAAGCTCCATTAAATACCCATTCTCGTGTGTCTGCATCCAATCCAATATAGAAAGATTGAAGAGGAGCGTAGTTTGAAAAGTCGTGGTTGAATCTGTCCCAAGCTGCATAGAATGGTTCATACGGTTGTTGGGCAAAGCTTGTGGAAACTTGCTGATGAAACATCTCCAAGTACCTCACAAGAAAAACATCAAAAAAGAATAAAAATTAAAACAAAAAAATAAAATTCTAAATTAAAATCAAGACTACTTGGTAACAGTATCAATAAACAAGATTATATCAATCCCCGGCAACGGCGCCAAAAACTTGATGCTGTGAAACGTACCGCAAGTGTACGGTGTCAAGTTCTAGTATAGGAATTTGAAAGTACGGATGTCGAACCCACAGGGATTGAAAATTAAGTTACACCAAGTACTGTAATTAGAATAGTCTCGACTTTATTTAGATAATCGAGAGCAATATTTATTAAACTAATCTACGAAAATAGAATAAAAGATTAACAAGATGGTAATTTAAGTGGAGAAAATCAATGAGAACGGATTCTAGAGGTTCGACTTCACTCAACTATCCACTATGTCATGTTTTCCTAATTTACTAGCCGAGAATTCTTATTTGTTTCTACTTCCCCTCCCGGGTGTTAAGCAGAAGTAATTATCTAACATTAATCTTGATATCCCTATCTAAGATTAATTATCAAACAATTGTAAAAGCGCAGTAATTCCTTTGACGACTTCTATGGAGTTCTAGGCCTTCCGAACAATATAACTACCACGATACGAATTCCTTCTTTCCTATTCACAACCCCCTCTCCCGAGTGATAGATCACGAATATGGAGTCATTCAATCCATGGCCAGTAGATTAAAAGCATTAAGAACAGGAAAACATAAATAAACCATATGAAAAACCAATGACATAGTTTCAAGTCAAGATCCGTCTAACCCTAGAATAATAAATTAGTTCATGAATACATTAAATAAATACATAGACATGTTCTTAATCATCATAAACATAAGGGAATAGATAATCAAACGAATTGGATGATGGCCCTCCGTCCCCGGTAGTCGCCGTCTTCTTCTCCGTCGTCAAAATCTATATCCTTCGGTGTAAGCGCACCGCCTCGATCGATCTCCTCCTCTTTTCTGAATTTCCCTCGGTTGTTTTCTCGGCTGCTGCTCTCACTCTTGTTCTTTTAACCCTAGCCTCCTTCTCTCCAAAAATATGTCTAGGTCTTAATAAATCTGAATAATAATCCCTCCCCCTCGAAAATCCTTTTTTCCTTCCTTTAAACTCCCGTGTGCATCGGATAAGGAAGGTCTCCAAAATTACCAAAATTCCATAGGCGTAATTACGCCTCCGAAGTGGCGTAGTTACGCCTGTCGACGTGTCACAAAATCTGGCTTCCCGCGAGACTGGCGTAATTACGCCTCCAAAGTGGCGTAGTTACTCCACTTAAATTCTCAAAAGCCGTGGGATAGGCGTAGTTACGCCTCAATGAGGCGTAATTACGCCTGTTGAAATTCTTTAAAAAATCAAATGCCGTGAGTTAGGCGTAGTTACGCCTCAAAGTAGGCGTAATTACGCCTGTTGCCATGATTGATAGTGTAGATTTTTGGCTTCAATTCATCCGTTCCTTCCGTCATTTGCACCCTTTTAGTCCACAAAACATGTAATTACCTGGATTCCTGCAAAACAACACAGAACAAACACAAAAGTGTAATTCTGATCGAAAACTAACACTAAACCATGCAAAATAAGAGGAAATATAAGTGTATAAAATACACTTATCAAACCCCCTAAACTTAAATTTTTGCTAGTCCCGAGCAAAATAGAAATGGAAAAAGACTAAGAAATAAAAGACAAAAAGAAAACACACTACTAACGCAAGTCATGAAATGTTATAATTGCAAATTGGCCTCGAAGATCAATTGTCTAAAAATTTTAAGTCAAATATGCATATCAGTCTACTCAAGAGTTCTCAAGTGTGTGTGCCACCACTTCCATTTAACCATTAAAGCAATCTTTACTCACACAAATCAATAGGACTTTGCAAGGTGTATTGGTTCATTTGCATTGTTCATAAAAGGAGTATAACTTTGACAAACAATGAACAATGCATAAACTCAAAGTAATGAGATGTGCGTGTGTGAATGTCAAAATCATATGCATTACAAGTGTTTCTCGAGTGTCCATAAGCTTACTATTCGTAACCTTCTCCACTAGTATATTAGACGAATGTGGCTCGGTCAATAGGTCTTAATAGGCTTGTAACGTTAGGCTTTGGCTCATGGCTTCAATAAAAAGATCGGAATTTCAAAACAAGAGAGTAAGTTAAATATGACATTGTTGTGCACTCTCATCTCAATTTTCAACTTCTCTTATTGACGATTCATCATATTTTTTTTTTTTTTCATATTTTGGATTCACCCTCCTTTCTCATCCGCCTCACCATTCACCTTATTATTTTTCTCATTCTTTCCATCACTTATTTCCTCACCTCTTCAACAATCTTTTTATGCATTCATGCCCTTTTTTCTTTATTTCTCTCCTTCAAAAATTATTATTTTTTTCTTTCAATAAGAACATGAAGAGATATTTGAAATTTTAAAGTGCAATAGGGGCTTACTCACTTGAGGGTAGGAAATAGTGTATAAGCTTTCAACAAGGTGGTCGATGTGGGATTTTGAAATGATGCCGAATGGAGGTTATTATGTGCCTAAGCACATGCCATTCGATTTTCAATAAGCTCAAAAGGGTAGCTAGGGATAAAAAATGATGTATTTCGGTGGATTCAAAGGCTCAAACGAATCAAAAATTGCCTAAATCATTCGTAAGCCACATAACATCCGTATTTCGCCTCAAAGGGTACTAAAGCAAGTTCTAGACTACTCTCAATTCACAAATAATTTATATGGTATGACCAATGTGCTCAAATAGTATCTCAAAACCAAGGTGATATAAGAAAGAAATTTGAATGAGATTCTAAAACATAATGCAACAATTCAATCCTCATTCTTTTACGTTTAAGCTCAAATGGGCTACTATGGCAAATTTATATCAATGAATAAAGGCCCAAAATATTATCAAAAATTGCCTATATCATATCTGTGTTCATTCAAATCAACTTTAATTGGTCAAATGGTCATGGTCTCTAGTGCATGAATATGTAAGAAACTCAAGAGCAAAGTGAACAAAAATTTTAAAATTTTCACAAATAAGCTCAATTCTTCATCATCGGCCTTCACAATTACTTCAAATCACGACTTATGACACAAAAAGAAAAAGAAAAAAAACACAACACAAAACACACATAGGAATCCAGGAAACAAAACATCTTCAGTGTTTAAACACACCCCCCCCCCCCCCCCCCAAACTTAAAATCGTGCATTGTCCTCAATGTACCATACAACGTATAAAATAAGGGACAACACACCTACCTGCGACGACGATCGTCAGTAATCGTCGTCCATCTCATGCTCATGGGTATGGTGAGAAGATGATGATAGGGACATCCGCATCAGTATAGACCCTGCAATGGGAAAACTAATGATCAATCGGCTATGAATAAGACATGCTACTAAAATGCAATACTAAAATTAAAAACTGAAATAAAATAAAAAGGATACAAGGCTTGGGTTGCCTCCCAAGAAGCGCTTTGTTTAAAGTCGTCAGCCAGACTATGCGAAGCAACCATCAAATAGCGGCTTCCGCCCATAGTAAGTATCATATGACACTACATGTGTGTCTTGGTTTTGTATGCCCTCAAGCTTGGCAAGATAGTGGCAGTTAACGCTCGTCGCTCCAACAACGTCCTTCGAAAATTGATAAGCATGGGAGAAAGATTCTAGACTTGGCTTCATCTCGTGGAGATCATAATATGGTGAAGTTGGCATCGATGGGAAGAACGGATCCACATATGGCATATAGGACATCACCATCGATGAGTGCTCCTCACTATTTTCAAAAATATGCTCATCTTCCAACGTCACGCTAGGCTCATCTTGACACGGGAATTCATCAGATAACTCTTCCACAGTAGGCTCAACCACTTGAAAATGCTCATATTCTCTTGAATCTTCCGCATGAGTAGGATCACTCTCCCAAACTTGGTTGGTTGAATGATCATCATCATGTGACCACACCTGGTTTGTCACCCCTTGATTATATCTCATCTCAACCTCTTTGCATCTCGCTACAAATGTCTCTATCAGCTGCTCAAGGCTACTTCTGGTGTGATTTTCGATCTTTGGTTCAAATGATGGCCAGAATTTGCGCAAAATATCCTCCAACCGAGAGACTTTATCAGAACTATACTCATCCTCTGCTTGATGATCGAATGGTTGGTGTGTAAAATGAGGGTAATGATGCCCTGGTGGATATTGGTGACTCCAACCCAGCATTGAAGGATCATATTGCCACTGATAGTCGAAATTTGCCATATGGTTATACAGGTGCACCCTGTCATCATCTATACCATATATGGGACGACCAACTGCCAAAGCTCCATTAAATACCCATTCTCGTGTGTCTGCATCCAATCCAATATAGAAAGATTGAAGAGGAGCGTAGTTTGAAAAGTCGTGGTTGAATCTGTCCCAAGCTGCATAGAATGGTTCATACGGTTGTTGGGCAAAGCTTGTGGAAACTTGCTGATGAAACATCTCCAAGTACCTCACAAGAAAAACATCAAAAAAGAATAAAATTAAAACAAAAAAATAAAATTCTAAATTAAAATCAAGACTACTTGGTAACAGTATCAGTAAACAAAATTATATCAATCCTCGGCAACGGCGCCAAAAACTTGATGCGTGTGAAACGTACCGCAAGTGTACGGTGTCAAGTTTTAGTATAGGAATTTGAAAGTACGGATGTCGAACCCACAGGGATTGAAAATTAAGTTACATCAAGTACTGTAATTAGAATAGTCTCGACTTTATTTAGATAATCGAGAGCAATATTTATTAAACTAATCTACAAAAATAGAATAAAAGATTAACAAGATGGTAATTTAAGTGGAGAAAATCAATGAGAACGGATTCTAGAGGTTCGACTTCACTCAACTATCCACTATGTCGTGTTTTCCTAATTTACTTGCCGAGAATTCTTATTTGTTTCTACTCCCCCTCCCGGGTGTTAAGCAGAAGTAATTATCTAACATTAATCTTGATATCCCTATCTAAGATTAATTATCAAACAATTGTAAAAGCGCAGTAATTCCTTTGACGACTTCTATGGAGTTAT
The DNA here is from genome assembly GCA_907163345.1 of Haberlea rhodopensis. Lineage (NCBI taxonomy): Eukaryota > Viridiplantae > Streptophyta > Magnoliopsida > Lamiales > Gesneriaceae > Haberlea > Haberlea rhodopensis. The sequence goes on from CAJQUN010000097.1 coordinate 782,698, forward strand.
AGGCCTTCCGAACAATATAACTACCACGATACGAATTCTTTCTTTCCTATTCACAACCCCCTCTCCCGAGTGATAGATCACGAATATGGAGTCATTCAATCCATGGCCAGTAGATTAAAAGCATTAAGAACAGGAAAACATAAATAAACCATATGAAAAACCAATGACATAGTTTCAAGTCAAGATCCGTCTAACCCTAGAATAATAAATTAGTTCATGAATACATTAAATAAACACATAGACATGTTCTTAATCATCATAAACATAAGGGAATAGATAATCAAACGAATTGGATGATGGCCCTCCATCCCCGGTAGTCGCCGTCTTCTTCTCCGTCGTCAAAAATCTATATCCTTCGGTGTAAGCGCACCGCCTCGATCGATCTCCTCCTCTTTTCTGAATTTCCCTCAGTTGTTTTCTCGGCTGCTGCTCTCACTCTTGTTCTTTTAACCCTAGCCTCCTTCTCTCCAAAAATATGTCTAGGTCTTAATAAATCTGAATAATAATCCCTCCCCCTCGAAAATCCTTTTTTCCTTCCTTGAAACTCCCGTGTGCATCGGATAAGGAAGGTCTCCAAAATTACCAAAATTCCATAGGCGTAATTACGCCTCCGAAGTGGCGTAGTTACGCCTGTCGACGTGTCACAAAATCTGGCTTCCCGCTTGACTGGCGTAATTACGCCTCCAAAGTGGCGTAGTTACGCCACTTAAATTCTCAAAAGCCGTGGGCTAGGCGTAGTTACGCCTCAATGAGGCGTAATTACGCCTGTTGAAATTCTTTAAAAAATCAAATGCCGTGAGTTAGGCGTAGTTACGCCTCAAAGTAGGCGTAATTACGCCTGTTGCCATGATTGATAGTGTAGATTTTTGGCTTCAATTCATCCGTTCCTTCCGTCATTTGCACCCTTTTAGTCCACAAAACATGTAATTACCTGGATTCCTGCAAAACAACACAGAACAAACCCAAAAGTGTAATTCTGATCGAAAACTAACACTAAACCATGCCAAATAAGAGGAAATATAAGTGTATAAAATACACTTATCAGTGGCGATTTGGAGTTTAATCGCGGTGTTGGGCCTCCCGAGCTCGTCTATTTGGGTAGTTGGGATCGTTGGATCCCGAGGTTGAGATTATATTCTCATTTCGGTGAAAAACCTATGAGTTGGGTTTTTGGTGTGACTCGGGATCTGGGGTGCTTTGGGTGGGCACCGGTATGGGTTTTTGAGGTTAGAGAGAGAGTTTTTGAAAACAGATGATTTTTAATGAATTTTGATGTATTTGTGGGGCTATTGGTATTTCGGGGCAATTTTGATATATATACCAGATGAACTCGAGATTTTAATTATGGAAATCATTTTTCACGCCCCGTCTGTCTCTCTCTTCCTCCTCTGCCTCTTCCCGTTTTCCCTCAACCTCCACCGCTAAAAGCCGTGCGCCCGCCGCCGTCCGGCCACCATCCGGCTCGTCCGAACCACCATCGTCTTCGTCTCTTCCAGGCGCAACTTTCCACACCAAGAACCTGAAGTTTCGTCGCGGATTGCGTTCGGATTTACCAAAAAAAGCGCAGAAGTTTGAATTCTAGGGTTCATCCGATTTCAAGCGTTTTTCTTCAGATTTTTTGATTGGGTAATCTTCCTTACCCCTTATTAGTTCTTCTCCTGGAATCCCCTTCATTTTTGGTGTAGTTTGGTTCGAATTGTTCACTGTGTGTGGGTGTAGCGTTCGATTTTGGGGTTTTGGCAGGAGGGGCGATTGTTCATGATTTTTGATCGATTATTACTTGTTTTGGATGAATTTTTGCTGCATGTTTTTGTATTGGGCTCGATTGTGGTTACTGTTTGAGGGGGGAAAAAGCTGTGATGTTTTGGTCCGAAAATCTTGCTGTTATCATGCTGTTATGGGTTCAAATTTATGATGTTAATGGTTCGAAAATTAGGGGTGGTTCTTGACAATTTTCGTTGATGTCTCATTCGATTTCCCTCCCTGCATGTGCTCAATTCTTGGAATGTTTGGGGTCAATGTTTGGAACGTTTTTTCTGTTGTTTGTTCGAAAGTGTTGCTATTTTTGGGGATCGTGTGTGCTCTGCCCCGGGTCCTTTAAATTGTCAATTGTCACGTGTTGACAATATTTTTGAGGGTCATGGATGTGCTTGGGCATGGGTTTGCATGTTGGTAAATAATTGTGAATTATTTATCGTATTAGCACATCATTCCTAGGGGCATGGAACCCAAGCAAGGTTTGGCTCGGACTACGGAGATTTAAGGTACGTTTAGCGTACGAGCATGTCTTTAAATTATATTTTTGCAAGTGTGATGCATGATATAATATATATATGCGATGACCTTTAAGATATGGGAATGAAACTTGATTAAGTTATTTGATTCACGTGATGAAATGCATGGTGCCGCTATGAAGCGAGCAAATGAGGAGGTGTGGTCGCTGCGAAACGAGTACCGTTAGTATGACGCTACCTTGAAGTAAGAAAGGAAAAATGTGGCATTTGACTAGATATCTAAGATATCTATATTTTATTCCCTATTATTATGAATAGGAACAGAGACGTAAGTTAATCAAGGAGGTGATTAACTGGTATTGGAAGTTAAGCGAATCTCAATATGATATCTAGAATTACGATAATTGCTAGATAAAGAAGATGTAATGAGATGTTGTTAATTTGAAATTGGCCAGGGTTAACCAATGTAATGATTGACTGCATATTTGAGATTTGATGTTTATCTGTTTTGAGAACATGGATATTACAGGGGTAAGCCAGGATGAGGATGATGCCATCCAGGAAGTGTCACATATATTCCACAACATTTACATTTTGTAAATTATGTATTATGTCATTATGATTATGAAATTGTGGAATTGGTCTGCTTACCCCGTGTGGGGGCTCTGTTGGGACAGGTGGAACAGGTACATCGATGGCTTTGGAGATGAGCTCGAGCTGTTGATTGGAGACACTTCTAGGATCGAGGTACCAGGGCTGGATGGAGCACGGTATCGTATAGAGTATTTTATATACACCTGAGGGATATATACACATTCTTGATGCTCGCATGTGAGCACGATTATACTTGTATATGGGTTTTATATAAAGGCATGAGCCTTTCTCTCTTTCATTCTATGTTGCATGCAATTAGTGGTAGAATTGCTAAATGATATGAGAGCCATTGGTGTATTATAACGGTGCATGCTTCATTAAAGGGTTATGTTGGGGGAAACTAAGCACGATATGAAATGAAATGTTTAAAGAAATTTTGTAATCGCCATTCAACGGCAAAGTATCATGTGAGTTTCCCGATTTTTATTGAAAGCATGTGCCACGTATAGTGGTTAATACGCTAATCAAGGGTTAAGGGCTAGGGGACCTTACATTCCCATTGCTGAAACTCCTCCATTCTCTCCCAAAATATCGTCCAACATTTGCTGAGCAAGATAGGGAGAAGATCAGCCATTTTTATTGCTAAGAAAGCTTGCAAAAATCGGAGCAAAAGAGGGTGAGAAACCATGTTCTGTTTTGGGTTAAGTTGTGTTTAGATTCATGTTTTTACTTGGTGTAAAAATGGCATGCTAGGTTAGGTTGTATTAAACCTTCGATTCAAGTTCATTTATGGTGTTTTTATGAAGTCCCTAGCATGTTTACTTGAGCATGTTCTATGTGTTATGTGGTAGATTTGTTGGTTTGAAGGTATATGCTCGAAAATCTGGGTATGAGTTGAAATACCCTGTTTCAGAAGAACTTGATTGAGTACTGATGTAAATGGATGATTTTCAAGCATGTGGGCTTTAAGTTTGGGTGGAATTTCAATTTGAATACACTCACGGTAGTACCTTGTAGCTACTAGCATGTTGGTTTAGGCATGTGGTATATCTTATGTGCTGGTTTAAATGGTATGAAAATAGGTGTTGGAAAATTCTGGAAATCGCGAAGAACACAGAGCTACCGATCGATCGCCGCTGAAGGCGCGATCGATCGCTGAGGTCCAGTAGCCTTTGGCGATCGATCGCCATTAAAGGGGCGATCGATCGCTGATTCAATCATTTTGGTTAAAGAGGTAGTAGCATCTCGCGATCGATCGGGGCTGAGCGGCGATCGATCGCGAGATGACAAATTTTGGCAAATTGTTATATTTGATTTGTTTTTGGTATTGGATTGTATTGAGGCATCTAATATTGTGTTGTACACTTGTGTAGAGCCATCACAGGTAGCCACACAACGCAGGGGATAGAGTCCTGCAATACACCATATTTTGGAAAGGTACGTAAGCGACGTACGGGCATCCCAACGGTAACATGTATTTATGTTTGTCTAATTGACACATGATAAATGCAAAGTTGTGCATTATGAGTATGATACATGTTGTTATGCATTGTTGTTGCATATGTATATTGTGGGATAAAAGGGTGTGTATTCCACGAGTCAGGGTTATCACAGTGATGATTTTAATGCTTACCACTTATAACGCTAAAAATGTGGAGCGGGAGGGGGGAGGCTCACTTGCACATGGAGGCGAGGTATGCCATACGAAGCGAGGAAGAGATACCGCTTGTATGAAGAAGCGAGGAAGAAGTACCGCTTGTTAAGAAAGTTTCGAAGTGAGGGGCATTAAAATACACTGATGATAAACTGACTAAGAAAGATTTAAGATTTAAGAAGTGAAGATATGTCATGACATTTATTTAAAGAAGCCATAATTTCATATAATGACTTGATTATGAGTTATGGTACAGGGACAACCAATGGGCGTTTTAAATGCATTTGAAATACAGGAAGTATTTTATATCTATGATTATGCATTATGCTTTACATTCATATTATGTTGAATATGAATTATGATGTGCTCATGTGTTGGGGGTTGTCTTGTAGGTGCATTTGATACAGAGAACAAGGGTCGGGGTTGACACGTTGAGCTTTAAGGAGTGCTACAGGATTAGCAGAACAGAGTTTCATTTTGTATAGTTTCTACAAGGAGTGTAGTAGAACTATAGTCTTACACGTTGTTACTAAGAAATGTAACAAATCCCTTTTGAAATTCTTTTGGTACTATAATCTCTATAAGCTCAGGATATCAACACGATCAAACCCTCTGAATAAATAAGATTAGTTCTCTTAATTGCACCTTATATTGTTGATTAGATGGGTCTCACATTAGTGGTATCAGAGCAGTGGTTAGATAACTCGGGAACGAGTAAAGGGTAGCCTTTAGAAACAAGTTGGCTAGGTATTCATTGGTGGGCATGTTTATGCATGTGGTGCATATTTTTGTATAAGTCGTTATACTAACATGCTTTTGAATATGATTACTCTTGTTATCTAACAGCTTATATTATGAACTGCTTTTGGTATTGTTGTTAACCCCTGTGTTAAAACATGTCGGCTATTAATCTGGAGAACCCCAATAAAGAGGTGGGGGATATAGGCAGTATCAATGCCACTATTGCTCAGTCAAATCCTCTACAGCCACCTGTTGTAGGCGTGGAGCCTATTGCACAGATACTGCTACCAGGGGAGATAAGTCTGACCTAGTTCTTGAGCTATCATCCACCGCTATTTGAAGGAACTGAGACTGGGGAAGCAGCCAAGGAATGGCTTGAGAGACTAGAGCAGATATTTGTATCAGCGCCCTGTGCACGGACTGCCTGGCTGAGATTGGCAGAGTTTCAGTTGGCTAAGAAGTCTTCCATGTGGTGGAAGACAACAGTTATGGAGCTGAGGGCTCAGGGTATGATGGTTGATTGGACTGTATTCAGGATCCGGTTCCTTAACCGGTACTTTTCTGCAGCTGCCAAACAATTAAAGGAAGATGAGTTCACTAATTTGAAGCAGTGAAGCCTGTCAGTGTCAGATTATGCTATGCAGTATTCCTCACTGTTGAGGTATGTACCTCATATCGCTGTGAGCAGTCATGCCAGGATGAGGCATTTCCTGAAGGGACTGAGGCCAGAGTTATTTGATGATGCCCTGACTAGGGCAGAGTTGGCAGAGATTGCAGTTGGTGCGTACAAGGAAGATGTACCCCCTTTTGTACCACCTCAGAGACCAGCTGTTGACAGCCTGAGGCCACGAGGAGAACAGTTTAAGACTCGTGGGGCCTCTTCATCTTCTAGATTCAGTGGGAAGAAGTCTCAGAGTCAGAAGCAAAGCAATCGGGGACCAATACAGGGGAGTAAGACAGGGGGGAACAGGTGTGACCACTGTGGAGGATTTCATTTGTCACATGACTGCCGAGGCTGTTGTGGGGTCTTCCCACCTTAACAGTGATTAATAGACATAAGAAGGACTAATTATGCATTAAAGTAACATCTTAAGGTTTTGGTTGTTACACGAGCTAACAGGATTACAGGCCAAAATACAAAACTTCAAAAATAATTCATTATATTCTAAAAGAATGTCATTTAGATTTACACTACTCCTAGAGTAGATACTAATCATAACTTGAATCCTATACATTCCTGTGTCCCTCGTAGCTCACTGCCTCAACCCGACCCTTAGTCCTTTCGTCCAAAAGTGTACCTACAGGGACAACACATCATGAGCATATACAATCTTACTTATCATCGTAAAAACATCATAGCAAATGCATGAAATAATTGTTAAGTAAATATGCTTGATTTCTCATTAACTTCTTATTGTCGTCCCTGACTTATAATCATGCATATGGGGCATCTTACCCCGTGGCGTCTTACCACTATATCATCGTATGGCCTCTTACCATATGGGGCATCTTACCCCGTGGCTTCTTACCACAATAACATCGCATGGCCTCTTACCATGTGGGGCATCTTACCCCGTGGCATCTTACCACAATACATCGCATGGCCTCTTACCATGTGGGGAATCTTACCCCGTGGCATCTTACCACAATACATCGTGTAAATGTCATCATATAAGCATCATATAAGCATCATCTTATAACATCGTATAAACATCATCGTGTAAACATCGTATAGACATCATCATTTCATCGTGAATACTCATGCAATAAAAGCATACTTGTAGTATAAAGATGTGTGTTACCGTCCGATGCCCGTACGCCTCTTACGTACCTTTTCAAAAGGAGGAGGAGTCAACAGACTTTATCTCCTTGATGGTGCCGGTACCTGGGATGGTTCTACAAGACCACATAATACCATATTAGATGCCTCAAAACCATCTCACATCATAAACTTAACAAAATAAAACATCATTATATTTTTCAACTTTCTGCCTCTCTCGATCGATCGGCCCAAGGTCTCGATCGATCGAGACACTGTGCACAAACAGTGCCTTAGCATTCTGTCTCGCTCGATCGATCGAAACATTTTACCGATCGATCGAGGAGCTTCACCGATCGATCGAGAAATCCTTCGATCGATCGGCACCAAAATTTTGAAAACATGCTTAGACCTTCTGTCTCGCTCGATCGATCGGGACCAAATCTCGATCGATCGAGAGCTCTGAAAAATCGGGATTTTCCCCAGATTTTTGAGCACCTCTTTTCATACCATCTTTTCTACTTCCTAACACATTTATCATGCTGAAACAAACATGTGAAGAACTTCATAAAATATCCATGTAAGCCCTTAAATCAAAGGTTTTAACAAAACCTAAGCTAACATGCATCATAACATCATCATAATCTTCATCCTCAACCAACTTTTTCAGAAACAGAGCATGTATCTCTTTGCTCAGATTTCGAGCATATAGTTTCATAACTAGAAATCTATCACATAAAACATGTAACATGCTCGAACAAACATGCTAGTAGTTACATAATACTACCATGTAAGTACCCATACCAAGGTTTCACCCAAACCTATACTTAGCATGCTTTAAAATCATCCCACCAAACCCAAACTTAACCAAAACTCCGAAAAACAGAGTAAGACTTACCCCTCTATTTGCTCCTCTTTTTGCAAGGTTTTTAACACTCTTCAAACCAAGCTTTTCTTCCCTTCCCCAGCAGCTTACAGGCACGATTTGGGAGAGAAAGAGAGAGAGGAGGTGGAGTAAAGTTGGCTGGAGGTGGAGTGAAGAAAGGAGAAGGGAGTATGGGCTGCCAAGTGGGGGTGTAGGGTGCAATTGGGGGAGGGTGGTGACCGAGTGGGTGGGGGTGGTGTGGGTAGGGTGGTCATGTGGTGTTTAATTGTGTCCCGGTATTTAGTACGATGTATTAAAATATCCTCACTCGATATTTTATAACTTCACTTAATTAATACATCCCTTTAAAACACCCAACATGCCCCCTAAATCATATCATCATAACATAAATCGTGGCCCCCAATTTAAATACACCATAACCCTTAAACACATAATAATTCATCATCATAGAACATAATCATATTACATTTCGGGGGTATTACATTACTCCCCTACTTATAAGATTTCGTCCTCGAAATCCACATGCATCATCATATCGAAACTAAACATAAAAACATACCAGAGAATAGTTCCGGATAGTGCTGCACCATATGCCGTTCCGTCTCCCACGTAGCCTCCTCGACACCCCGACGATCCCACTGAACTTTGACCATCGGTATAACTTTACTTCGTAGTCTGCGATCCTCCCGATCCAGAATTCTGATTGGTCGTTCAACGTAGGACACATCTGAGTCTAACTGTACTTCTGTAGGCTGTAAGATATGAGACGGGTCTGGCTCATACTTCCTTAACATAGAGACATGGAAAACATCGTGTATGCCAGATAAAGATGGCGGTAAAGCCAAACGATAGGCTAATGTACCGATACGCTGTAAAACTCCATATGGCCCAACATACCTCGGAGATAACTTTCCCCGCATCCCAAAACGAACCACACCCCTGAAGGGCGAGATCTTTAAGAAGACCCTGTCTCCTAACTGGAATTCTAGTGGTCGTCGCCGCTTATTGGCATAGGCCGCTTGCCTATCTTGGGCCGCTTTCATCTTTTGGCGTATCATTTTAATCTTACCTTCCATATCCTTGATCATATCCGGTCCTCCGACCGCTCTGCTAGTCAAGTCCTCCCAATACAGCGGTGATCTACATCGTCGTCCATACAGAGCTTCAAATGGGGCCATTTGAATGCTCGCTTGATAACTGTTGTTATAGGAGAACTCCACCAGCGGCACTGAATCCTGCCACGGAGTATCAAACTCCAGAATACATGCCCTCAACATGTCTTCGAGCGTCTGAATGGTACGCTCTATTTGGCCGTCTGTCTGAGGGTGATAGGCCGTACTCAGTCTCACCTCTGTGCCCAAAGCTGTCTGAAGACCCTCCCAGAAATGTGAAGTGAACCTCGGGTCCCTGTCAGACACTATCGAGACTGGAATACCATGCAATCTCACAACATCCCGTATATACATCTGGGCCATCTTCAAGTATGTATAAGACATACTGTAAGGGATGAAATGAGCCGTCTTCGTCAGCCTATCCACGATCACCCAGATCGCGTCAAATCCTGAGGTAGTCCTTGGCAAGTGGGTCACAAAGTCCATAGATATATGCTCCCACTTCCATTCAGGCACCTCTAAGATCTTCAGCTCTCCACCAGGCCTCTGCCTCTCTGCCTTTACCTGCTGGCAGATCAAACATCTTTTAACAAAAATGATTACCTCACGCTTCATGCGTCTCCACCAGAATTGATCGCATAGATCTTTGTACATCTTCTTTCCCCCTGGGTGGATACTGAACCGACTACTGTGGGCTCGCTCCAATATTCCTCTACGCAGTTCTGGTGTATCTGGGACTACCCATCGGTTGCCCAGTCTCAAAGAGTCATCTTCAGCCACTCTGAACTTGGATGGCTGACCCTGAAGTATCAATGATGTCCATCTCTGAATCTCGTTATCCGACTTCTGGGCCTTCCTGATTGCCTCAAATATATCTGGCTCCGCCAATAAGGTCGACACTCGCACAGGCGACGTGTCTACATCGAAGTCATAGCCCAGATGGCAATAAGAAGTCATCAAAGCTGACAAACACATGACATCCTCTGCAGTACTCTTCACCTTCCGACTTAAGGCATCTGCTATCAGGTTCGCTTTACCTGGATGGTACTCGATTTCACAATCATAGTCTTTGAGCAAATCCATCCACCTTCTTTGCCTCATATTCAACTCTGCCTGAGTGAATAAGAACTTCAGGCTCTTATGATCCGTAAATATAGTGAAAGACGTGCCATACAAGTAATGCCTACAAATCTTCAAGGCAAATATGATGGCCGCCAATTCCAAATCATGCACTGGATACCTGGCTTCGTGTGGCTTCAGTTGCCTCGATGCATAAGCTACTACATGCTTATCTTGCATCAACACACAGCCCAAACCCTGTAATGACGCATCCGTATACAAGGCGAAATTCTTATCTTCAGACGGAATCACCAGCACAGGCGCTGTAGTCAAACGACGCATCAGCTCTTGGAAGCTTTCCTCACAAGCTTCAGACCAAAAGAAGGGGACTCCTTTCTGAGTCAGCTGTGTCAGGGGTTTGGCAATCTTCGAAAAACCCTCGACGAAACGTCGGTAATATCCTGCCAAACCGAGAAAACTCCTTATCTCAGGTACAGAAGTGGGTGCAGCCCACTCCATCACAGCTTCAATCTTCTTGGGATCCACGGATATCCCATGGCTAGATATGACATGGCCTAAAAATACCACACTGTCCAACCAGAACTCGCACTTACTAAGCTTCGCAAATAACTGATGATCCCTAAGGATCTGAAGCACTGTCCTCAAGTGCCTTACATGCTCTTCTTCAGTCCGAGAGTAAATAAGTATGTCGTCAATGAAGACTATGACGAACTGATCCAAATATGGCTGGAACACCCTGTTCATCAAACTCATGAAGACAGCTGGGGCATTCGTCACCCCAAAAGGCATGACCAGGAATTCATAGTGCCCATATCTAGTCCTGAACGCCATCTTCTGAACATCATCTTCTCTTACTCGAATCTGATGGTACCCCGACCTCAGATCGATCTTACTGTAGAGCCTCGTACCCTGCAACTGATCGAACAAGTCATCGATCCTCGGAAGTGGATACTTGTTCTTCACTGTAGCTTTGTTCAACTGCCTATAGTCAATGCATAGACGCATCGATCCATCTTTCTTCTTAACAAATAAGACAGGCGCACCCCATGGCGATACGCTAGGGCGTATGTAGCTTTTGTCTAGGAGTTCTTGCAATTGAATCTTTAGCTCTCTTAGTTCCGCTGGTGCCATCCTATACGGGGCACGAGAAATTGCAGACGTCCTTGGTAGCAACTCAATCCCAAACTCGACCTCTCTCGTCGGTGGGAATCCGGGAATCTCCTCCGGAAAGACATCAGGAAACTCCGCCACTACGGGCACATCCTCAACCTTTAATTCCTTCCTCTTATCCGTCATATCAACAGCATAGATAAGATATCCCGCATGACCTCGTTCCAATAGCTGTGTCATCTTGACAGCAGATATTAACGGAATCTTCGGACGGGAACCATCCCCATAGAATGTCCACTGGACTCCCAATACAGATCTAAATCGGACAGTCCTTTGCCTGCAGTTTACCACTGCCTGATACTTGTTCAGAACATCGATACCCACAATGCAATCGAAGTCTGTCATTCCCAACACAATCAAATCTGATCTTAACTCATTATCCTCAAAACAAATGAGGCCATCATAGACAATCTGATCCGTAGTCAAACTTCTTCCAGCGGGGGTCGAGACCATAAGAGGTATGGGGGACGGAGAAGTGCATATGTGGTGCCTTTCAACAAAACTCATCGACACAAAAGAGTGTGACGCACCTGTGTCTATCAATATAAGAGCAGGGTGCGTAAATAAAAGACACGTACCCGCTATAACTTCCTCCAGAGCCGTTGTAGCCTGCTCCCTCGTCAAAGCATACACCTGTCCCTGAGGTGGCCCCGCGGGCTGACCTCCATACTGTCTTGGCACAAAAGGTGGCCGGTGTTGTGCCGTTCTGTCCGCAGGTCTCCCCGTAGAGCTCTGCTGTCTTCCCCTGTTGGGACACCGCCGAGCAAAGTGGCCTCTGTCGCCACAGACATAACATCCTACGCAGTCCTTTGCCAAATGTGGTTGCCCACAAAGAGTGCACTGAACTCTTCCAGATCTGTCTCCCTGAGACTGTCCTCTCCCAGATGGAGCATCATTCCTACCTTTCCCTTTCCACCGATTCTCGGGCCTCTTGCCACTGAATCTCGATGCTGAAGTGTTCCCCCTAGGCTTAAACTGATCACCCCTGGGCTTCAAATTATCAGAAGTGGATCTCTGAGGGGGTGCCGGAGGTGGCACAGCATCAGGATATGCACCGACTCCCAGTTCAGCTAGCTCAGCTCGTGAGAGTGCATCATCAAAACAGGCAGGGCCATAAGTGATCACCCTGTCATACAATTCAGGCCTTAAGCCCTTCATGAAGTTCCGCATCTTCGCTTGAGTGCTTGCAGCAATGTGTGGCACATATCGTAGTAAGGAACAGTAGTGTAGAGCATAGTCAGATACAGGCATGGTACATTGTCTCAAACTGGTAAACTCATCCTCCTTGGCCTGTCTTGCAGCGGCTGAGAAATAGCGGTTTAGAAACCGCATTCGGAACATCTTCCAATTCACTTCCTGTCCCAGAGCCTCTTGCTCAATCACTGTGGTTTTCCACCACATCAGTGCCTTCTTGGACAGCTGAAATTCTGCTAATCTGATCCAGGCCGTCTTTGCACAAGGCGCTGCCAAAAATATCTGTTCGATCCTCTCTAACCATTCCTCAGCTTTCTCTCCTGATTCAGTTCCCTCGAACATCGGAGGTCGATACATCATAAACTGAGCCAAGCTCAATTCCCCAGGTAGCAACTGCTGTTCAGAGGGTTCCTCTCCCAAGGCTGGTGGTGGCAATGGATTCGTACGCCCAGCACTCGCATTTACACTAATGGCGTCACCCACTTCTATGTTTGCTGCCATGCTGCAACACAAGGGTTAATAACAACACCAAAAGCAGTTCATAAAACTCATCATTAGGTAATTGAACATGTTAGTATAACATCTTCTTCTTAAACATATAAACATGTTCAAAAGTAAGCACATAGCTAACTTATTGCTAAGGCTACCCTTCATTCCCGAGTTATCTAACCACTGCTCTGATACCACTAGTGGGGTCTTCCCACCTTAACAGTGATTAATAGACATAAGAAGGACTAATTATGCATTAAAGTAACATCTTAAGGTTTTGGTTGTTACACGAGCTAACAGGATTACAGGCCAAAATACAAAACTTCAAAAATAATTCATTACATTCTAAAAGAATGTCATTTAGATTTACACTGCTCCTAGAGTAGATACTAATCATAACTTGAATCCTATACATTCATGTGTCCCTCGTAGCTCACTGCCTCAACCCGACCCTTAGTCCTTTCGTCCAAAAGTGTACCTACAGGGACAACACATCATGAGCATATACAATCTTACTTATCATCGTAAAAACATCATAGCAAATGCATGAAATAATTGTTAAGTAAATATGCTGGATTTCTCATTAACTTCTTATTGTCGTCCCTGACTTATAATCATGCATATGGGGCATCTTACCCCCGTGGCGTCTTACCACTATATCATCGTTTGGCCTCTTACCATATGGGGCATCTTACCCCGTGGCTTCTTACCACAATAACATCGCATGGCCTCTTACCATGTGGGGCATCTTACCCCGTGCCTCTTACCATGTGGGGCATCTTACCCCGTGGCATCTTACCACAATACATCGCATGGCCTCTTACCATGTGGGGCATCTTACCCCGTGGCATCTTACCACAATACATCGTGTAAATGTCATCATATAAGCATCGTATAAGCATCATCTTATAACATCGTATAAACATCATCGTGTAAACATCGTATAGACATCATCATTTCATCGTGAATACTCATGCAATAAAAGCATAGTTGTAGTATAAAGATGTGTGTTACCGTCCGATGCCCGTACGCCTCTTACGTACCTTTTCAAAAGGAGGAGGAGTCAACAGACTTTATCTCCTTGATGGTGCCGGTACCTGGGATGGTTCTACAAGACCACATAATACCATATTAGATGCCTCAAAACCATCTCACATCATAAACTTAACAAAATAAAACATCATTATATTTTTCAACTTTCTGCCTCTCTCGATCGATCGGCCCAAGGTCTCGATCGATCGAGACACTGTGCACAAACAGTGCCTTAGCATTCTGTCTCGCTCGATCGATCGAAACATTTTACCGATCGATCAAGGAGCTTCACCGATCGATCGAGAAATCCTTCGATCGATCGGCACCAAAATTTTGAAAACATGCTTAGACCTTCTGTCTCGCTCGATCGATCGGGACCAAATCTCGATCGATCGAGAGCTCTGAAATCGGGATTTTCCCCAGATTTTTGAGCACCTCTTTTCATACCATCTTTTCTACTTCCTAACACATCTATCATGCTGAAACAAACATGTGAAGAACTTCATAAAATATCCATGTAAGCCCTAACATCGAAGGTTTGAACAAAACCTAAGCTAACATGCATCATAACATCATCATAATCTTCATCCTCAACCAACTTTTTCAGAAACAGAGCATGTATCTCTTTGCTCAGATTTCGAGCATATAGTTTCATAACTAGAAATCTATCACATAAAACATGTAACATGCTCGAACAAACATGCTAGTAGTTACATAATACTACCATGTAAGCACCCATACCAAGGTTTCACCCAAACCTATACTTAGCATGCTTTAAAATCATCCCACCAAACCCAAACTTAACCAAAACTCCGAAAAACAGAGTAAGACTTACCCCTCTACTTTTGCTCCTCTTTTTGCAAGGTTTTTAACACTCTTCAAACCAAGCTTTTCTTCCCTTCCCCAGCAGCTTACAGGCATGATTTGGGAGAGAAAGAGAGAGAGGAGGTGGAGTAAAGTTGGCTGGAGGTGGAGTGAAGAAAGGGGAAGGGAGTATGGGCTGCCAAGTGGGGGTGTAGGGTGCAATTGGGGGAGGGTGGTGACCGAGTGGGTGGGGGTGGTGTGGGTAGGGTGGTCATGTGGTGTTTAATTGTGTCCCGGTATTTAGTACGATGTATTAAAATATCCTCACTCGATATTTTATAACTTCACTTAATTAATACATCCCTTTAAAACACCCAACATGCCCCCTAAATCATATCATCATAACATAAATCGTGGCCCCCAATTTAAATACACCATAACCCTTAAACACATCATAATTCATCATCATAGAACATAATCATATTACATTTCGGGGGATATTACAGCTGTTATGTTTGTGGCAAGGTGGGCCACCTGGCTAGGGCTTGCCCCAATCGGGCAGGTCAGGCAGGCTTTGGGCCGAGTAGGCCAAGATTTGATGCCGGGACGGCACCACAGAGACAGCAGTTTGCACCTCGACCACAGGGAGGTCAGGCGGCAGGACCGCCGCAGGGTCAGGTGTATGCACTGACTATGGAGCAGGCTGAGGTAGCCCCGAAGGAGGTTATTGCTGGTACGTGTTATTTACTTACGTACCCTGCATTTATTTTGGTAGATACAGGTGCTTCTCATTCTTTTGTATCTGCTGCTTTTGTGGAGAGACACCTCTTGTGCTCGTCTCCGTTGCCCACGCCTCTCATGGTCTCGACACCCACAGGAAAGCATGTGATTGCGGATCGACTGTTATCTGATTGCCTCATTTATTTTGAGGGCAATGATCTAAGGGCCGATCTGATTTTGTTAGAGATGGCAGATTTTGACTGCATTGTCGGTATTGATGTTTTGAGCAGATACCGGGCCATGGTTGATTGCCGACAGAAGATGGTTCGTTTTCTGTCTGATCAGGGGGTTGTTGGAACGAGGTCACGCTGGCTATATTATTTATGCCGTGGACGTATCTGAGGAAAAGGAAGAATTGAGGATCGAGGATATACCGGTCGTGGCGGAATTCATTGATGTATTCCCGAATGAGATTCCAGGATTTCCGCCAATCAGAGATGTGGAGTTTGAGATTGAGTTACTGCCAGGGACATCTGCTGTTTCCCGTGCCCCTTATAGGATGGCACCGGCAGAGCTGAGGGAGCTGAAAGTGCAGTTGCAGGAGCTCCTCGACAAAGGATACATTCGCCCTAGTGTATCACCATGGGGTGCACCAGTCTTGTTCGTAAAGAAAAAAGATGGTTCGATGCGCCTATGCATCGATTACCGTCAATTGAATAAAGTGACGATTAAGAACAAGTACCCCCTTCCGAGAATTGATGACTTATTTGATCAGCTTCAGGGCATAGAGCTTTACTCGAAGATTGACTTGAGGTCAGGCTACCACCAAATACGAGTTAGAGCTGACGACATACAAAAGACAGCCTTTCGAACTCGGTATGGGCACTACGAGTTCTTGGTGATGCCATTCGGGGTGACGAATGCCCCTGCAGTATTTATGAGCTTGATGAACAGAATATTTCAGAGGTATCTTGATCAGTTCGTCATCGTGTTCATTGACGACATTCTGGTTTATTCAAGAAGTGAGGAAGAGCATGCCAATCATTTGAGGACAGTGCTACAGATCCTGAGGGATCATCAGTGGTACGCCAAGCTCAGCAAGTGTGAGTTTTGGCTGAGCAGTGTAGCGTTCTTGGGTCACATTATATCTCGAGAGGGGATATCAGTAGATCCCAAGAAGATAGAGGCAGTTATGGATTGGTCTGCACCGACTTCAGTCTCTGAGATCCAAAGTTTTCTGGGTTTGGCTGGGTATTATCGACGCTTTGTCGAAGGATTTTCAAAGATTGCCAAGCCATTGACACAGCTGACTCAGAAGGGAGTTCCATTCTTTTGGTCGGAAGCTTGTGAGCAGAGCTTCCAGGAGTTGAAGCACAGATTGACTTCAGCACCAGTATTGGTAATTCCAAGGGAGAACAAGGGGTTCGTTCTCTATACTGACGCATCGCTTCAGGGCCTGGGATGCGTACTGATGCAAGATAAGCACGTTGTGGCTTACGCTTCGAGACAATTGAAGCCACACGAGACGAGGTATCCAGTCCATGATTTGGAACTAGCAGCTATAGTGTTTGCCTTGAAGATGTAGCGACACTACTTATATGGTACCTCATTCACCATCTTCACTGATCACAAGAGCCTGAAGTTCTTGTTTACGCAGGCTGAGCTGAATATGAGACAGAGGAGATGGATGGACCTGCTGAAGGATTATGACTGTGAAATCGAATACCATCCGGGAAGAGCAAATTTGATAGCCGACGCTTTGAGTCGGAAGGTGAGGAGCACAGCAGAGGATGACATGTGTCTATCAGCTATGATGGGCTCCTACTGCCATTTGGGATTTGATTATAATGTGTCTGCTTCACCGTTACAGGTATTGACCTTATTAGCCGAGCCCATTATTTATGATCACATCAGGAAGGCTCAGGAGACTGACGAGGAAGTCCAGAGATGGTTATCAGTGGTCCGTTTAGGTCAGTCATCGAAGTTCAGGACGGCTGAGGACGGTTCCTTGAGGTTAGGTGACAGATGGGTGGCGCCGAATACGCCTGAGTTGCGTCAGGGAATATTACAGCGAGCTCATTGCAGTAGGATGACTATCCACCCGAGCGGAAAGAAAATGTACAAAGATTTATGTGGCCAGTTTTGGTGGAGACGAATGAAACAAAATGTCACCACATTCGTCAAGAGATGTCTGATTTGTCAGCAAGTGAAGGCTGAGAGGCAGAGGCCTGGTGGTGAGCTCAGAAGTTTGGAGATACCAGAATGGAAATGGGAGCACGTATCCATGGACTTCGTGACCCACTTACCGAGGACTGTTACGGGTTTTGATGCCATCTGGGTAGTCGAGGACAGACTGACTAAAGTGGCTCACTTCATTCCATACTGTATGACCTTCACGTACTTGAGGATGGCACAGTTGTATGTCAGAGATGTGGTGAAACTGCATGAGATCCCTGTTTCGATTGTGTCTGACCGAGATCCGCGGTTTACATCTCACTTTTGGGAAGGTCTTCAGTCAGCTCTAGGTACAGAGTTGAGGTTGAGCACAGCATACCATCCTCAAACGGATGGCCAGACCGAGCGTACTATCCAGACGCTCGAGGACATGTTGAGAGCATGTGTATTGGAGTTCGATACTTCTTGGCAGGACTCAGTGGCTTTGGTAGATTTTTCTTATAACAACAGCTACCAGGCGAGCATACAGATGGCTCCTTTTGAGGCTCTCTACGGTAGACGTTGTAGGTCACCGTTATGTTGGGACGACGTGGATCGTAAATCGGTCGGAGGACCAGATTTGATCCAAGAAATGGAAGCAAAGGTAAAAATGATAAGGCAGAAAATGAAAGCAGCCCAGGACAGACAGGCAGCGTATGCTAATCAACGGCGTCAACCGTTGGAGTTTAAGTTGGGCGACAGAGTATTTTTGAAGATCTCACCTTTCAGAGGTGTAGTACGTTTTGGTATGCGGGGGAAGTTATCCCCGAGATACGTTGGACCGTACGAGATCTTACAGCGTGTTGGTACTCTGGCATACCGGTTGGCTTTACCGCCCTCTTTATCCGGCATACATGATGTGTTTCATGTGTCTATGTTGCGGAAGTACGAGCCAGATCCTTCTCATGTGTTGCAACCTTCTGAGGTTCAGATAGAGTCCGATGTTTCCTATGTGGAGAGGCCTATCAGGATTCTGGATCGGGCAGATCGCAGACTGAGAAACAAAGTTATTCCTATGGTCAAAGTTCAGTGGGATCGTAGGGGTGTCGAGGAGGCTACGTGGGAGACAGAGCGACACATGGTGCAGCACTATCCAGAACTGTTTTCTGGTATGTGATTTATGTTTTGTATTATATTGGGTAAGTGCATGCTGATTTCGAGGACGAAATCTTATAAGTAGGGGAGTATTGTGATATCCCTGAAATGATTATGTGTTATTTTAAACATTAATCATGTTATGAAGATTATGGTATTAATTCTTTGGGTTGAATTAATTATATGAGGGAAATTTATTTCAGGGTGCATGTGATATATGTTGGGAATTTGGGTTGTGGCATAATTATTTGGGATGTGCGTTTATTGTTTTGGTGTAGCATGTTTAATTGGGAAATTGAGGTATTTTATGAGTAAATACTATAAAATATCATGTGAGGATATTTTAATACATCGTGCTAAATACCGGGACCAAAATATAACACATCATACCACCCAACACCTAACCACCCCCTCCAACCCATGCTGCAAGTGGCTGATTGCCCATGCCTCTTTCTCCTTCTCCCACTTCACTTTCTCATTGCTGAAACTCATCCATTCTCTCCCAAAATATCGTCCAACATTTGCTGAGCAAGATAGGGAGAAGATCAGCCATTTTATTGCTAAGAAAGCTTGCAAAAATCGGAGCAAAAGAGGGTGAGAAACCATGTTCTATTTTGGGTTAAGTTGTGTTTGGATTCATGTTTTTACTTGGTGTAAAAATGACATGCTAGGTTAGGTTGTATTAAACCTTCGATTCAAGTTCATTTATGGTGTTTTTATGAAGTCCCTAGTATGTTTACTTGAGCATGTTCTATGTGTTATGTGGTAGATTTGTTGGTTTGAAGGTAGATGCTCGAAAATCTGGGTATGAGTTGAAATACCCTGTTTCAGAAGAACTTGATTGAGTATTGATGTAAATGGATGATTTTCAAGCATGTGGGTTTTAAGTTTGGGTGGAATTTCAATTTGAATACACTCATGGTAGTACCTTGTAGCTACTATCATGTTGGTTTAGGCATGTGGTATATCTTATGTGCTGGTTTAAATGGTATGAAAATAGGTGTTGGAAAATTCTGGAAATCGCGAAGAACACAGAGCTACCGATCGATCGTCGCTGAAGGCGCGATCGATCGTCGCTGAAGGCGCGATCGATCGCTGAGGTCCAGTAGCCTTTGGCGATTGATCGCCATTAAAGGGGCGATCGATCGCTGATTCAATTTTTTTGGTTAAAGAGGCAGTAGCATCTCGCGATCGATCGGGGCTGAATGGCGATCGATCGCGAGATGACAAATTTTGGCAAATTGTTATATTTGATTTGTTTTTGGTATTGGATGGTATTGAGGCATCTAATATTGTGTTGTATACTTGTGTAGAGCCATCACAGGTAGCCACACAACGCAGGGGATAGAGTCCTGCAATACACCATATTTTGGAAAGGTACGTAAGCGACGTACGGGCATCCCAACGGTAACATGTATTTATGTTTATCTAATTGACACATGATAAATGCAAAGTTGTGCATTATGAATATGATACATGTTGTTATGCATTGTTGTTGCATATGTATATTGTGGGATAAAGGGTGTGTATTCCACGAGTCAGGGTTATCACAGTGATGATTTTAATGCTTACCGCTTATACCGCTAAAAATGTGGAGCGGGAGGGGGGAGGCTCGCTTGCACATGGAGGCGAGGTATGCCATACGAAGCGAGGAAGAAGTACCGCTTGTTAAGAAAGTTTCGAAGTGAGGGGCATTAAAATACATTGATGATAAACTGACTAAGAAAGATTTAAGATTTAAGAAGTGAAGATATGTCATGACATTTATTTAAAGAAGCCATAATTTCATATAATGACTTGATTATGAGTTATGGTACATGGACAACCAATGGGCGTTTTAAATACATTGGAAATACGGGAAGTATTTTATATCTATGATTATGCATTATGCTTTACATTCATATTATGTTGAATATGAATTATGATGTGCTCATGTGTTGGGGGTTGTCTTTGTAGGTGCATTTGATACAGAGAACAAGGGTCGGGGTTGACACGTTAAGCTTTAAGGAGTGCTACAGGATTAGCAGAACAGAGTTTCATTTTGTATAGTTTCTACAAGGAGTGTAGTATAACTATAGTGTTACACATTGTTACTAAGAAATGTAACAAATCCCTTTTGAAATTCTTTTGGTACTATAATCTCTATAAGCTCATGATATCAACACGATCAAACCCTCTGAATAAATATGATTAGTTCTCTTAATTGCACCTTATATTGTTGATTAGATAACGGGGTCTCACACTGCACCTATGTGCTCAAACGTTTGGGAAAATTTCGATATGTCGGCATTTGATATTCTTCATTTCGTTTTAAATCGTATGTAAATTTCGAAATCCAAATGGTAGAGATTTTGAAATCCTGGCCTTGATCCGATGACATTATAACCGGTTTTCTGATTGCAATTTTTAAAAAAGATGTGGTAGATTATGATTTGCCGGCAAATGGTATATTTTTAAAATATTTCGGTAATATTATAACATTGACATAGTTAATACAATAAATTGCAAGTTTTCTTTCCTTGGAATTCTATGTTGTAACTGAATAATGAAAATGTGTAGGACTCACGAGAAATATGGGTAAGTTATACATACAAATATACATATACATATACTTATATACATTTGTATTAATTTAGAGGACCGGTTGATAGAGTTACTTTTAATGTTGTATTATAATTTAATACCAAATATTATAAGCTTCCGAGAAGTTACTAAAATCATTCTGTTAGTTCATCTATTTTGAATTTTTGTACTTAATTGGTCAAATTTTTATCTTAATACAATAAATATTATAGAGCTAGCAGATCACCAGATATTGCTGACATTACAATGGGTATTACTGTAATCGTGTCAGATATTGTTATGTATTTGCTGTCATATTTTATTATATATAACGCGGGGTTTTTAATTAATTAACCCAAAAAAACATATATTTAACAAAATAACATAAATTTTAATTTTTTTATCAAAGTAATCGAAGTTGCCATCTGATATGGCGACTTCAGTATAATTTTTATTTTTTTATTAAAGTTGCCATCTGAGATAGCGACTTCAATATAAAAATAATTTTTTTTATTGAAGTCGCCATCTGAGATGGCGACTTCAATATAAATTTTTTTATATGGAAGTCGCCACTTGAGATGATGACTTTCATATATATACGATTTTCATAAATACAATCATATTAATTATAACAATTAATTTATAATATACGGTTTACATAAATACGATTTTCATAAATATAATCATATTAATTATAGTAATTTTATATATGACAGCTTCAATCCTCGTGCAACATGCCTTCCAAAATCCCCCAATTTTGACCAAAACTTTGAATTTTTGAAAATTCAAAATTTTGACCCATCAATTTTTTAAATATTAAATTATGAAAGAAAAAATAATTATCTCTCACTCAGATTGTGTCAATCACGATTTTTCCCCTAACCTAAATCTTCAAATTTATGTAAATGTCACTCCTTATCCAATTTTTTTTTCTATTAACGTGGACTCGATTATTAAAATATAAAGGAAGATATTTAATAAAATACTAAAAATATAAAAATGAAACATACTTGATTCAATTAGATAGTAGCATTTTTAATTTATAAAATAATACCAAAACCTAAATTTTGACTACATATATAAAATACCAAATTTATATTGAAGTCGCCATCTCAGATGGCGACTTCAATAAAAAATGTATTTTTATATTGAAGTCGCCATCTGAGATGGTGATTTCAATATAAAATATGGCGAGTTTAATAAAAAAAAAATTTATACTGAAGTCGACATCTCAGATGGCCACTTCGGTTATTTTGATAAAAAAAAAATAGGTTATTTCGTTAAATATATGTTTTTTTTTTGGGTTAATTAATTAAAAACCCCTATATAACGCTATATGTGCGCAAAAAACATAAAATTTATTATATTAGACCTAAATTTTGACTGCATATATAAAATACCAAAACCTAAAATAGATCAACGTATAAACAATTTTGGTAATTTTTTCTTATTGATGAAATTGAATACTTTGATTTTAAAGATTTATCGCCCATTAGCTCTTCTTGTGACTGGTAAGCATGGCCATATATTGCGTGACATGGTAAATAAGATAGTTATCTACACGATAAAAACATTTATTGATATAAATATTCACTTTTACGTTAAAGAAAACACCATAGACTCACATAAAACTGAAATAAAAACCAGAAGCACACGACCAACATGGCCTTTTTTAGGGCTTATTTGTTTAATATATGCAAGAAACTTTTAATTTCTTCAAGCACAAACATCAGGATGAGCAACAAGGTATGCCTCAGTCGCGGTGAAGAATGAGATGCCATGTTCTTTTGCTGCCTTAAACTCTTCCTCTGAGATATGGGTATGACCAGCCTTCAAGTGATGTTCATTCTTCCATTTGATGATGCATCCACCATCACCGGAATCCAAGAATCTCTGTTCAGTGTGAAACGACTCCATCTTTTCTCCGAGCGCAGGTCCTTCGAAGACGACGATCTTAACCACTAGTTTTTCGGTGTCAACAGCTTCAAGCTTGTCTTTCATGTGAGAGAACGGAGCACCTGCGATATGCATGAAATTGGAGAAAAAAGATTGAGTAATCGACAAAAAGATTCAAAAATTGAATTTTAAATATTATTATTATATTACCATCGGGGAAGTTTAGTTGCCTAACGCATCCCGCGGCACCACCTTCTCCTTCAAGAACGTCGATGCTCTTGAAGGTGGTGGGAACAATTTTCGGTAAGAGGTGGTGGGCTTCGGTTACCAATGCCTTGAACATCCTTTTAGGAGAGACTCGCACCTTGATTTCATCAGTGAATTCGATGACAGTCATGTTTTTGAGCTCAAAAGAGTGTAGGTTGCAAGGTTGATGAATGATGATTTACTAAGGATCGGCTTGAAATGATCAATGATGAAGTCCGAACACTGAGACACGAAATTTTATAGGAGAAATTCGAGCTTGGACATATTTGCAACTTAGCCCCACAAAACTTTGAAATAACACAAACAACCTTAATCATAAATATATTTTTTTTAAAAAACAAACTTGTAGTTTTAGTAAAAATATATATATATATATATAATTTTAAATTTTTTACTTGAAATGAGTTTGCTAAAGGATATTTTTAGCCTTGATTCTATGTGTTGTTAGTGATAATTAAAAGATTTTGATACTATCTTTTATATTTGTAACGTTAAGAGTAATATTTGTCTTTCTTTTTTTTGACAAAAAAGATATCAAAGCTATGAATACTTAATATCACAGATAGCAATTTTCCGGGTAAAAATATTTTATGTTTAATTTAATTACTAATTTTATTTATTTATTAAAAATTTATCTTAAATATTTTTTAAGAACTAGATTTCAATAATCAGAGCACTCCACCTTTGACTTTAAGGTAAGGTTTCTAGAAATTCTTAAAAAAAACAAAAGAATTGTCAAATGAGAAAGGACAAATGACTGACCGAATTTATTGATCCAACTGCTAAATATTACACATATTATTTACTTCAATAAATATATACTGATTGATATCGTTTTTTTATTTTTTTATTCATAACCATCTCAGAGTGGCTTTAAATAATTAACTTGCTTATGAAATAATATTTAGAAACTATAAGTGATGTTTATTAAAATGAGATGATATTTTTTTGGTGGCCAGAGAGTGCTTGTTGACCTCCTTCTGATGATTGGAGCTCATCCAAGTAATATCTTTGGGTAAGAGCTAGGCGTGAAACCACGAAAAAAACTTGAGAAAAGGGCCGGAAGGGTGTTTTGATGTGTCCTTTTCGACGCTCAAGTCAATGACTTGATAAAATGAGAGATAATGGAGACATACTGTTAAGAATGAATATAGGTGCATGGTGGGAGCTAGGAATTTTGCATAGGGGCTGGAGGCAAAGGTGCTGTAGGGGTTCAGAGGCGGAGCCCCAGAATGATTTTGGAGATTCATTGTCCGTGGCTCATTCGCATAATGTTCTTTTATAAAAAAAAATATTATTTTTCATAATTATTTTGTACAAAAAACACTTCATCCGCAGACTCGTTATCTATTATTTAACAATATCTTTCTCTACATCCATAAATTTTATTCATCACTTCATTCTCAAAAAGATATAAATACTTCATATTCCATTTAATCTAAATTTCAAATTAATATATACAATGAGTTTAAATTTAGATAGAAAACATTTTACAAGAAAAAAGTTTTTTAAAATAAATAATTTTTTACTAAAAAATGATATCTACATATTTTTTTTATAACAATTCACTTCAAAAATGATAAATTAAAAAATTAGATAATGGGAAAAATAAGTATAATATTATTTTTACCAACAAATACTTTTTGGATTAGCTATTGTTTAACAATATCTTCCTCCACATCCATAAGTTTTATTCACCACTTCATTCTCAAACTTTTGTATAAATACTTCATAATCCATTTAATTTAATTTCGAATTAATGTATACAATAAGTTTAAATTTAGATAGAAAGTTGTTTAAAAGAAATAATATTTTTACTAGAAATATGTATATCTACATATTTTTTAAAAAAATACGCTTAAAATGATAATTTAACAAAAGAGAGAATGGGAAAAATAAGTATGAATTTATTTTTACCAATAAATATTCTTTAGACAAATAAATAAATCAAAAAATATTATGGAATGGGAAATCCAAAAACTTTTTGAAAAGAGATTATTGGGTTACAAACCCATGACCCAAAGATACTACAATCGTACTTAGGTCCGCCCCTGATAGAGTGTCTACCCTCATACATTCAACAAACATGGCATTTATAGGAAGGGAGGGGGTACAACCTGTAAACGTCTCTCGAGAGCTTATGATACATTCTCTTGAACT
The DNA here is from genome assembly GCA_907163345.1 of Haberlea rhodopensis. Classification (NCBI taxonomy): domain Eukaryota; kingdom Viridiplantae; phylum Streptophyta; class Magnoliopsida; order Lamiales; family Gesneriaceae; genus Haberlea; species Haberlea rhodopensis. The sequence goes on from CAJQUN010000097.1 coordinate 808,361, forward strand.
GGGAGTTAGGCCAGGGTCCTAGAGCAGAATACGATAAGCAGATGTTGTGTTCTCTGTATGGATCATATGCAGCTTTTAAGATTTTATTCGTATTTGAAGATATGGGTCGTAATTGCACTTGATCTGCTAGGTCCCTTGCGTGAATAACTCACCCGCGCAACCATGCGATCATAACTCGCCATCACACTGACCAAGGGCTAAGTTCCCGCCATGAGCCATCGAAATGGGGGGTTACCTAGTGTAGGGGACCACACCGGATTTCAAAGGGGACCATGATACCAGAGTAGGGAAGGAACCATCCAGATAACCTATGTCTGGGTGGTGATTATGTACTATCTCTGAAGTCACTCGAGATATTTGTCGTACCATTACAACTTATTCCCCTTGAGGAGATGTATTGACACTTGGTAGATTGACATGCTTGATTAGTGAGGTTGCTTGGGAAGGCCAACATGAGCCATAGAGACTGTCGGTAGAGCTCTAAGCCCACCTGTTAGGTGGAATGAGCTCGCCCACTAGATTGACACGTGTGAGCTCTGAGCTTTGATAAGTGCATATTTTCAGTTGTATTTTGTATTCCTTAACTTTGCTTTTACGTTAGTGTTTGAGCGGAATTATGTTTTTTTGTCTTAAATTTATTGTTTTGTATGAATCCAAGAAATGAGACGTTTTATAAAAAAAAGATGGTGAAAAGTACATAGAAGTGGAAAGAACTCGAATTGGAACATGAAAAGAGGTCCAAAGGTCCAACGAAAAGCAAAAAAAAGGTTACTGTAGCAACGCGTTTATGCCCGCTGATTGGCATGAACATGCCAAGCTTATGGGAAATCAGGTTTTTGAAAAAGTGGTGTATTCATGCCACTTGAGAGGCGTGAGCACGTTTGGTTGCATATGGAAACATATCTCTCACTCCTAACTTGATACGCACGGTTTTGTTTCCATATTTTGTGACAATTGGACACACCTAGACACTATAGGCAGATTTTTGAGGGGTTTTCAAGGGTGTCAAGAAGAGAGACGGTGGTTACACAACGAAGGAGGAAGATCTTGATAACGTAGAAAAATACGGCGGAGGCCGGGGACGGAGAAACGTCTTTCTATTCGTTTGTTTTATTCTTTCCCTTATATATTATGATGATTAAGAACTTGTCTATGTGTTTTATTAATTTCGTCTTGAACTAATTCTTATTTTCTAAATGAACGACGTAGCTTTACTTGAATCTTTGTTTTTGATTGATTAATTAATATATTTTTATTTTTCACTAGTATATTTGTGTTCTCCTGATTTGATTGCGTTCAATTACTTCATCACTAATTGAATTGCCATATTTATTTGGAATCTAACACCAGGGAGAGGGGATTTTGAGTAGGACCGTAGGAATTTACATCGTGGGTGTTTATAGAGTTCGACTGGCCTATAACTCCATTGTAGTCGTTAAAAGAATTGTGTTGTATTTGAACTGTTTGATAATTAATCTTAGATAAAAATATCAAGATTGTTATTGAATTGTAATTTCTATTTGACACTCGGGAGAGGTAATAGAATAACATAGGATTCTTCGGAAATAAACTAGAAGAATTAATGATATAGAGATGGATAGATTAAAGAGTAGTCAAGTGAAGTCGAACCCAGAATTCTTTCACAAAGATATTTCTCCAATCGAATCTTAGTTCAATTAATTTATTTTAGTCTTTTCAGTAATAAACTTATTTAAATAATCTTCTAGATAAAGTTGGACTATTTTAATCAGACCACCAAATATAAACTTAATAACCAATCATTGACATCTTACACTTGCGGTAAGATTTAAACCCATCAGAGCTCGCACGACGGAGGTACGAGCGAGCTCTGAGCTCCCCCACTAGCTTGCCTAAACCAAGTTGTTGGCATGATTGGAGCGTAGAGCATGCTTGTTAGCTTGGCATGCCTGGAGCTAGACATGTTTGGAGCTAGGCATGCTTGATGCTTGGCATGCTCTGTGTGATATCGGAAATTAATTGTATTAATCTCGGAGTGATTATAATCTTTAATTGATTTTAACTGTGGCAATAATGAGATAATTACGGTGTTGAGACTCCCAAGGATTTTAATCCAGTATCGGGGTTGTCGGATCCAAGAGTTGAGAATTTATTCTCATTGAGGTGTTAGACCTTGGAATTGTGTTGGTAGTGGGATTTGGAGTCTGTGGAGCTTTGGATTGAGGTGTGTGATGTAATGGAGTGAGTGGGAGATAATTATTGGACAATGTAGGATCGAGCGCTTACCGCTTTACCAATAACTATAGTTAAGGGTAATGGCGCAACATCAATCTTTTCAACCATACACTGGCACAAGCGCCATGTGTTCGACCGATCACAAAGCAGAGGCAATTGTTGAACCCCAACAATCCCTCCCCCAATAATTGCACTCTCTGCAACTCATGTGAATCGAACACGAGACCATGGCTCTGATACCAATTGTAGGATCGAGCGCTTACCGCTTTACCAATAACTATAGTTAAGGGTAATGGCGCAACATCAATCTTTTCAACCATACACTGGCAAAAGCGCCACGTGTTCGACCGATCACAAAGCAGAGGCAATTGTTGAACCCCAACAGACATGCATGATTTTTAATGAGTTATGGTGCGGGTATTTGAAACTCGGGTTTTTAGGCCTTGGTATTATATATACCAAATGGACTCGGTGTCCAACTGTAAGGCCTCTCTACCTTAACAGTGCAATAAGGAAGTAAGCAGGGCTAAACATGCATTAAAGATAAGTTATGGTTCCGGTTGTAGCCTTGAGCTAATAGGATTACAGCCAAAATAAAACTTCAAAAGCTAATTAATTACATTCCATCAATGAATGTTAACGCTATAGATTTACACTACTCTAGAGTAGAGACTATACAAAATCCTGTATCCTAATTCGCAATGCTCCTCGAAGCTCACTGCCTCAACCCGGCCCATAGCCCTCCAAATCCAAAAGGTGTACCTACAGGGACAACTCACCATGAGCATATACATCACCGTTCAACACAATTCAACATAATAATATAAATAAGCGCATGAGACGATTAATAGATATGCTCCCTGATTTACCACATTAGCACATTTTCATTGTTGTTCCGGTTTCATAAACTCATGCACAAAATCATTAGTTCACAACATGGTGATCGATACCACGTACCAATTATAATCACAATATTCCACATTAATCACTTAGAATTGTGACTGTTCCGGTCCCAATTCAACAGCGGAATTTTAGGACCCCTCGCTTCGACATATAGCGGCATCATATGATATCCCTCGCTTCGACAATGGCAGCGGCATGTACCTCTCTTAGACATGACAGCGGCAAATATCATACTACCATCGCTTCATATGACAGCGGCAAGTACCTCCCTCGCTCGGAGATAAAGGCTACCGGAACATTCATCAATTTTCACACAATAATCAAACACAATAGTTGATCCCATTATCATGATATGACACTATCATTTCACATATTCCATCACATGTAAGGACTCACTATCCATGATGTACATAATCAAAAGCGTAACACATTTTACCGTCCGATGCCCGTACGTCTCACTACGTACCTTAGTCTCAAAAGTGGAGAAGTTGAATAACTTTATCTCCTTGACGTTGTTGGTACCTGAGATGGTCTACACAACCATACAAATCAATATTAGACGCCAATTATAGTCCAATATCCAAAAATTCCATAAAATAATCAAAATCACACATTTGTGTGTCTCGCGATCGATCGCGAGATCACACTGTCCGATGCAGAAAAATTTGGCCTTCGATCGCCACATTTGGCGCGATCGATCGCCAGCCTCACCGATCGATCGCCAAAAGTGGCGATCGATCGCCAAAGGCTTCTGGAGCCTACTGTTGGCTCACGATCGATCGCCAAAAACGGGCGATCGATCGCCAGCCCCTGAACCACGAAAATCACCATTTTTGCACATTAAAACCTTCACCAACCTCAACAACACTTATACCAACAACTCAAAAACATAAAAACACTATAAACCTTCAATCCACATCATTAAACAACCCCAAAATCTTACACCCAACCACAAATCATACCAATTCAAAATAACCCATTTCCAAACTCAAATATCAACCCAAAATCCAAATAAACTACACAAAAACAACAAGGAATGTTTTATATAACCATCATAGGCCTCAAATCTTACCAAAAATCACAAGAATAACACTTTTGTAAGAACTCCTCCTCCTCCTTGATGGTCAACTCGAAAATGAGGGGAAAAGGCAGGGTTTGGAGAGTGTTGGGGATTTTAATAAAGTGGGGTTAAAGTGTAAAGTGAAATAAAAAGGTAAGGTGGGGTTTTAAGAGTTGTTAGTTAAATTTGCACCACACTAATTATCATGATGTATAAAATACCCCAACATGGTATTTTTTAAAAAACATTTTACAAAAATGCCCCAACTTCCACTAAATCCATATTTCCACATAACTAACAACCAATACAATTTAATCGTGTTAACACCCCATTTCACAACATGCATAATCATGCGCCCTGAAATGCAATTCAACACATAAATCAATTATCACTATAATAAATCACATAAACATAATTAATGTCCAAATTGCATATAATTATTTCGGGGATCACAATACTCCCCTACTTACAAGATTTCGCCCTCGAAATCGCATGCACTTACCAAAACAAAACTAAACATAAATCACATACCAGAGAATAGTTCTGGGTAGTGCTGCACCATATGCCGTTCCGTCTCCCACGTGGCCTCTTCGACACCCCGACGATCCCACTGAACCTTAACCATCGGTATAACCTTGCTTCGAAGTCTGCGATCCTCTCGATCCAGAATTCTAACCGGTCGTTCCACGTAGGACACATCTGAACCCAACTGAACCTCTGAGGGCTGTAAAACATGAGACGGATCTGGCTCATACTTTCGCAACATAGAGACATGGAAGATGTCATGTATACCAGATAAAGACGGCGGTAGAGCCAAATGGTAATCCAAAGTACCGATGCGCTGCAATATCTCATATGGTCCAACATACCTCGGAGACAACTTCCCGCGCTGTAAGGACCCCAAGCCCTTAACCCTTGATTAGTGTATTAATCATTATGTGTGGTACATGCTTTCAATAAAATCAATCGGGAAACACAGATGATACTTTACCATTGAATGGCAATTACAAAATTTCTTTAATATTCAACATTAAGATCATCTCTACCCACAATTAGACTCATAGATTCCGCCCATTTCCATCCCCATTACACCACTTTTCACATGGTAGACTTTTATAAAAATTTGGGCAGAGTCTCCCCATAAATAGAGCCATCCCGAAATAAAAGCGCATCACAATATATAGTTCCCGGCCAGGGAAAACACATACTCAACAGAACACAACAACGCTAAGTAATTCCCAGCCAGGGAAGACACCACACATAAAACAACATAAATGGGTTTCAACACCCACATAATACACCCATGACTCTCATATCATTAGCAATTCTACTCTTAATTGCATGCAACATAGAATGAAAGAGAGAAAGGCTCATGCCTTTATATACAACCCATATACAAGCATAACCGTGCTCACATGCGAGCATCATAAATATGTATATAACCTTCGGGTGTATATAAGTATTCTATACGATACCGTGCTCCATCAAGCCCTGGTACCACGATCCTGGGAGTACATCCAATCAACAGCTCGAGCTCAGCTCCACAGCCATCGATGTACCTGTTCACCTGACCCAACAGAGACAGCCCCCAACGGGGTGAGCATACCAATACACAAAATCCCATAATCACAATAATGAAATTCATAATTTACAACAAAAGTAAATACTAATGAATTTTAAACGATACTCCCTGGATGGCAACGTCCTCATCCGGGATTCCATGTACTGTCCCTGTTCTCACAATCATCAAACTCATCAAATCTCAAAAATCAGTAAATCAACACATTGATTTAACTCATAGCATGCCTGATTCTCAAGTATCAATAATTAATGATTCCAAATTCATTATACATACAAATATAGATATCTCGATATCTAATACTGATTTTCAACTTTGCTACCAATCACAGATAGCTCAAATGCCTAGCATTTATTTTACAAATTCTCATTTATACTTAGACATCTCACATGTCTTATAATGAATACATGATTCCACGATCAGTCTCAGGCATCTCAAATGCCCTACAATAGTCATATAAACCCAGTACCCCATATCTCTTATAAGGTCATAATACTCTAGTATCACGCACGCTTGTGGCGGCGATGTCAAGGTTGGGTCGTTCCATAACTATATCAACACATATATATAACCATACGCACAACCATCAATGCAATCAAAATACATTATGCATTTCACAAATGCTCTCATATAAAGTAATGCTCGTACGTCGCACGTACCTTAAATTTCTGAAGTCCGAGCCAAACCTTGCTCGAGTTCCACGCCCCGAGGAACGATGTGCTAACACGATAAATAATACACAATTATTTACGAACATGCAACCCATGCTCAAGCACACCCATAACCCTTAAAAATATTGTCAACACACGACAATTAACCATTATCGAAAATTGCTCAATAACTCCCCACAAATTTTCGAACCTTCACAACACAAATCGAACCCAAACTAAACACCATAATTCATCTAAACATGAATTAATCGATCAACAACAAGAATCATCATCCCCTGCCAAAAACCCCCAAATTTCGAACTCAAACCCCTCAAACAGCATGAAATTCGAACCAAAATCCTTAAATTCGAACACAAATCCTTAAATTCGAACACAATCCCACCAAATTTAGCAGGGAATAACATGAGAGGGACGAAAAAGGGGTAAGGAAGGTTACCCATAAGAAGATCGGAAGGAAATCGGACGAAAATCGAAGAACCCTAGAAAATTGGGGATCGGCGCTTTCCTGCAAAATCCGAACTCAAATCGCGACCAAACTTCGAATTGTTGGTGTGGGAAGCTGCGCGTGGACGAGACGAAGCCGGCGGCGGGTCAGACGCGCCGAACGGCGGCGGGCGCACCGCTTTTGTGCTCGGGGGCTTGGGCGACGGGAAGGGCGTGTACGCGGGGAGAGAGAGGGTGACGGGAAAGGTGGGGAAAAAAAGGTTCCAACAATTAAAATCTCGGGTTCAATTGGTATTTATAGCAAAAATACCCCGAAATACTAATAACCCCACAAATACATCATGATTCATTAAAAATCATCTGTTTTCAAAAATTCTCTCTCTAACTCAAAAACCCCCTACCGGTGCCCACACAAAGCACCCGAGGTTCCGAGTCACACTAAAAACCCAACTCATAGGTTTTCACCGAAATGAGAATACGATCTCAACCTCGGGATCCAACGATCCCAACTACTCAAATAGACGATCCCGGAAGGCCCAACACTTCGATTAAACTCCGAATCGCCACGTAAAACAACTTTAGGGGTTATTAACACTCCGGGATTAACATCTATAATCTCTGGTCATCACAATATCCCCCACTAAAAGAATTTCATCCTCGAAATTAGCACCGGTGTATCACGTAACACCCAGGCTACACAACAACATGAAGCCATAACCTCGATTCTTGACCATATCAGAATCGTCTTAATAAACGCGAGGATACTTACCTCACATCAAACTCTGAAACAGAGCGACATACCAAAACCAACATATCACCCAAGAGGCAAAACGTACCTCGATGCGGTCCATCCCAAAAGTCAGTCCCTCATGACTGCAAAACAACCAATACTTACGACTCTAAATCGGATGGTCATCCTTAGTTCTAATACAACTAGTAAGAACGCATCCTGAATGACACCTCAACCGTGAGAACGTTGACCTCGTGTCAAACTCTGGAGTGGAATAGACTTCCAAATCCATCATAACGTCAAAGAGCGTCAGCACAACTCAACGCTAACAATCCAAAAGCAGTTAGTCAACTGAAACAACAAGGATTCGAATCGCTCCCGATTCTATCGTAGATATCATCCAATGACATCTTTATTATGACTCACGATGTCTAATACACATCATTACGAGGAAAACACTAGTATACCACGATGTACACATACCAAACCCTAGTCTCCACTTTCAAACCTCCTCCATCAAATGAGCAGTCGCATCATTGCAACTCAATTTGGGCAACTCATGGCCACAGATTCACACAAAAGACATCTCACAAGATGTCCACCTCCGGATATTCCAAGGATCACATCCTGATCATAAATAAACCATTCGAGACTCCACAGAGTTCAAATTCTGAAAGGACATGCAATAAACCCATGGCATCCTCAACGCTTGTGTCGACAGCTACACCCAACCAATCCGAATTCCTGCCATCCCTTGATAATCCTAGGATTTAACAATCCAAACTTGGGAAGGCTATCGCGTAACTTGGAGGAAACACCAACAAGGAAATACCTCAACCCACACAAGATAATCCCTCCTCAGGGAGTCAACTAACTTCACGATTGTTTCTCATAATTATCGTGCTCACTTATGATGCAATCATAATCCGTTAAGACTTATCCCACACCCTCAGGGTGGGTGTAACCATGTCTACCCTACATCACAACACAAGCGAGTAGTTTCCTCAATGACTACTCTTACCACCAATCACTTGGCCCTAGCCAAACCAACGAGCATACCCAAGGGTATCATTGCTCGACAAATATTTACCTCTATAACATGACGTGGTACATTTACCGGTACAATACATCCAATACTCCACCAAGCAAACCTGCTCGGCAAAAGGTCTCGTCAACTAGTGACCCAGACTCTACCATGTGCTCACCATCGGCACTCAAACCATACAACCAAATACATAACATAAATGTATTAACCATCAAAACGACGCTACACGTCTACATAGAACATCCACTATGTCATTGTCATCCCGTGACGGTACCTGTCAACATATGGCTTTGAAATAATATAATAATATTGTCGACTCGTGACAGTATATGTCGATACACAACGTCTATAATCTCATCGTCAAACACATGACAGCATAAGTAAATCAACACATGATATCCACAATAGTGCTAAATAAACAGTAATATGCCATACCTCATTGCTAACAATATAGCGGCATACCTGTCTCCGTCATCCAACAGCGGTACGCAATTAGCACCCATCGCTCGTAGGTGGCGTAATCCAGCGTCATGTACATAGCGGCATAACCCATCGATATAGAATCACTGGCATAATCCATCGTCATAGAGTCAGCGGCATAAAACATCGCTATAGACATCTGGCGGCATGAACCATCGCCATAGATGTAGCGGAATGTACCATCGCTATGAACACCCGGCGGCATAAGTCATCGCCAATGGAATAGCGGAACGAACCATCGCTATCAATATATCCGGCGGCAAGAATCACCGCCAATCAATATAGCGGAATGAACCATCGCTATCAATATATCCGGCGGCAAGAATCATCGCCAATCAATATAGCGGAATGAACCATCGCTATCAATATACCCGGCGGCAAGAACCATCGCCAATCAATGTAGCGGAATGAGACATCGCTATCAATACACTTGGCGGCATGAACCATCGCCAACCAACATAGCGGAATGAGACATCGCTATCAATATCGATAATGTGGTTGTTCCGGTCTTGTTATAGCAGCGGAATTTTAGGACCCCTCGCTTCGACATATAGCGGCATCATATGATATCCCTCGCTTCGACAATGACAGCGGCATGTTACCTCGCTTAGACATGACAGCGGCAAATATCATATTACCATCGCTTCATATGACAGCGGCAAGTACCTCCCTCGCTCGAATATAACAACTACCGTGTTGGAATCGAAGAGGGGGGGTGAATGAGATTCCTTGGCTACTTTAGCGTTTTTAAAATGAGTTTGTAAAATAAAAATATTTTGCGCTTGCGGAAGCCTTTAGTCAATCGATAAATGCAAAGAATAAAATAAATAAATGCGTAAAGGAAATAAAGCAATAAATAACAAAAGAATTTGTTATAGAAGTTCGGCGATGAATCGCCTACGTCTCCTCTTCCCGGTTAGATAACCTCCAACCGAGGTTCCACTAGAACAATTTGTCTTGGCCTTGAGGGCTCCAAGTTAGCCACACAACAACTCTTCCCGAGTTTACAACGCTCTTCTCGAGCATACTACTCTTCCCGAGTACACAAGCTCTTCCTGAGCACAATACTCTTCCCGAGTATACAAAGCTCTTCCCGAGCTACCAACACTCTTCACGAGTCTTCTTGGCCTTAAGGGCTCCAAGGATAGCCACACACTTGCACCAACTAGACTAGTTGATGACTTTACAATTTTTCAACTTGCTTTGGTGTTGGAGGACCTTTACAAGAAATTAAACCAACAAACACCTTAACGGTGTACTCACACGAAGAAACACAAGCTCTAACAAAGAAGATAATCACAAACTCCAATACAACAACAATGTATGGAGCTTGTAATATAATTTGAAACAATAATTGATCAAGACTTTGTATGAGTTGTAGGCTTGTTCCTTAGCTTCAAAATGCTCCAAAGCATCCATATTTATAGTGTAGAAGGCCTCCAAGGCTCCTACTAGCCGTTGCTACTCATAAGGCTGAAATCACTCCAAGATCGCCTCGGACATCGCCTCAGGCGATCACCATCGCCGCGCCCCAACGGTCAGCAAAAATCACGGATCGCTTCAGGCGATCCAGAGCAAAAATCAAGGCCGTAGCCTCAGCATGTCCAATTCTGTCATCGCCTCAAACGAACTTCAGATCGCCTCAGGCGTTCCTGCCATCGCCTCGGGCGTTCAGCCCATCGCCTCGGACGATCTCCCTGCGCGCATGCCCACGCCATGCCTCGGCGTCGCTCCAGTCGATGTGCGGGGCGAAGTGCCAAAAGGTTGCCATCGCTTCAGGCGTTGTTCACCATCGCCTCAGGCGATCTTCCTCACATGCTTGCCTAGCCATCGCCTCTGTCGATGTGCGTGACGATGCCCCTCCTGACACCCATCGCCTGGGGCGATGATCACCATCGCCTGAGGCGATCCAAGCCAGAATATGCACACTTGAATTTCTTCATTCCATTCCACTTTTCAACACTTAATCTGCACACTAAGTAGATGCATTAGTATAACAAACACAAGTTTTGTTGATCATCAAAACTCAAAGATTGACCGGGGATAATTTAACGTATTAAACCCAACCATGCGTTTAAGGCTCAACAATCTCCCCTTTTTTGATGATCACAAAACTTGATAAACTTGAATAAGTAATATGCATGAAATGTGAGTAAAAATAACCCCCCCTTAACAATTGCATAACACATACAAGTTATCAAGTAAATTATTAAACAAATAACTCTCCCCCTCAAACCATGCATACATAAGCTCTCCCCCTTAAACTATGCATGTATTAAGGTTCAAGTTTATCACAAAATTCTCCCCCTTTTTGTGATAATCAAAAAGCATAAAATTCAAATAAACATGGCATAATTTATATGTTGACATATAGTTTTAAATTACACATGTTCCTCATCAAATAAGATTAAATCATATAGAGGTGAATCACAACCATGTTTTTAAGGCACTCAACAATTAATTCTAAAAGTTGCAATGTGTGGATATGTTCATGCATTCTTGCCAAAAGCAAAATACTAAAAATATCAAGGTATTATAACAAATCATATACTTGCACATTTTCACATAGCATATTCAAATTTGAATGCAAAGCATATCAAGCTACTTACTATAAAAAGATAAGCATACATCATGCATTTCAACAATTATGCTAAGGGGTTATGCATTTTACTCCAATTAATATTGAGCTTCAATATTTATTGATCACAATTAATTTGTGCCAATGAATTTTGAAATTGCTCTTTTAACATAAACAAAAAAAATTTTACCCTCAATGACAAGAGTTCGTTCTTATCATAGGTCCAACGCCTCGAGCCTCTTCTATAGTTGTGAATAATACAAACTCCTCTTTTGAGTTGCTTGGCCCTTCATCCTTCATTCCATTCTTGTCCCTACAAGACAAATTTACAATTGGAGGAACTTTGGTACCCATTTGATTTTTGGGTCCTAGGGGGTTAACTTTCAATGGCACTTCTGGAATCCATTTCCACCTCTTATTAGGTTGGTATTGGATTCTAGCAAACCTACACTTATTTTTAGTGTGGCCATTTTTGCAACAATAATTACAAGTAGGAGAATCATGCTTTGCATTGGGCAACAAGCTAGAAAAAGTTTTTGATTTGCTTGAAAAACCTAACCCGGCTTTGTCAAAGCTACAACGTTGCAAGCCAAGCAATTCATTCATCTTTTTACTACTTTCACTAAATTTGCAAAATGATATCTTTAAAGAATTTAATTCATTTTTCAATGAATTATTTTGTTCATCTTTCTTAGCAATCTCAAGTTTGAGTAATTTGTTACTCATCTTGGTTTTGCCAAGAGCATCAATAAGATCATTATAAGACTCTAAAAGTTCATCAAATGAAGGTACCTCATTGTAACTTTCATCTCCTTCATCTCCAAGAGCCATTAGACATAGATTGGTGGCTTCTTCTTCATCGGAGTCGCTATCACTCCATGTGGCTATAAACGCCTTCTTCTTCCCTTTGTCCTCATTCTTCTTCCTAGGGCATTTGTTAGCATAATGACCTTTATCATTACAATTATAACAAGTTACCTCATTTTTGGATTCATTTTTGGTTGCACTTGAGGTCTTTGACTTGCTATGTTTGGTGAAGAGCTTCTTGAACTTCTTTGTGAATAGGATCATCTCCTCATCATCATCATCTTCTTCATCATCGGAGTGGTCTTTCCTTCCAACCAAGGCAATCCCATTTCTCTTGGATCTATCCTCCTCCTTTACTTCTCTCCTTGTGGCAACTTCAAGCTCATGAGTTACCAATGTGCCATGGAGCTCATCAAGATCATAGGAAGCACTTTCTCCTTTGTTGGACTCAATAATGGCCATCCTCTTTGCATCCCATTCTTTAGGTAAGGCCCTTAGTGCTCTCCTCCATATTTGCTTTGGAGGGTAATTCTCTCCAAGTTGGACAAGCTCATTTATGATAAGGGTGAGCCTCCTAAACATGGAATCTACATCTTCTCCGGAATCCATCTCAAATGTCTCATATTTGAGTTGTAGAGATCAATCTTGGTCTCCTTCACTTGATTAGTGCCTTCATGACAAATTTGTAATTTGTCCCATATCTCCTTAGCGGTTGAGCACATCGAGATCCGGTTGTGTAATACCCCCGAAATGTTATATGATTATGTGCTATGATGATTTATGCTAAGGTTAAGGGTTGTGGTGTAATTAATTTGGGGGAATATAATTACGATATGATGATATGAATTAGGGGGCATGATAGGTGTTTTAAAACGATGTATTAATTTAAATGAAGTTATAAAATATCGAGTGAGGATATTTTAATACATCGTACTAAATACCGGGACACAATTAAACACCACATGACCACCCAACCTACACCACCTACCCCTGCCACTCGCCCCCCCCCCCCCCCACTTGGCAGCCCATTTCCCATCACATCCCTCACCCATACTCCTTTCATTTTGCTTCCAAGACACTTTTCCTTCCCTTCCTCTCCCCAAAATCGTCCAGGAAAAGCTGCAGGAGGTGGAGATTGGCTTGTGGATTGTGGTGAGAAATCCTTGCCAAAAAGGGAGCAAAAAGAGTGAGGTAATCCATGACCCTGTTTTTCTGGGTTTTCGGGTTGAGTTGGGTTTTGTAGTGAGGACTTCTATGCATGCTAGTGCAGGTATGAAAGAAACCTTGGGTTAGGTGCTTACATGTTAATGTTATGAAGCTCCTAGCATGTTTGTTCGAGTATATTACTTACGTTATGTGTTGGTTTTCTTGTTATGAAAGTAAGTGCTCGAAATTCTGGGCAAGGAAGAACATGCCCTGTTTCTGTATAAGTTGGTTGAGGATGAAGATTATGATGATGTTATGATGCATGTTAGCTTAGGTTTTGTTAAACCTTTGATTTAAGTACCTACATAGATATTTTATGAAGTTCCTTACATGTTTGTTTCAGCAAGAAAGATGTGTTATGAAGTAGAAATGTTGGTGTAAAATGAGGTGCTCAAAAATCTGGGGAAATCCCGATTTTTCAGAGCTCTCGATCGATCGAGATTTGGTCCCGATCGATCGAGCGAGGCAGAAGGTCTAAAGCATGTTTTAAAATTTTGGGTGCCGATCGATCGAAGGATTTCTCGATCGATCGGTGAAGCTCCTCGATCGATCGGTAAAATGTTTCGATCGATCGAGCGAGACAGAATGCTAAGACACTGTTTGTGCACAGTGTCTCGATCGATCGAGACCTTGGGCCGATCGATCGAGAGAGGCAGAAAGTTGAAAAATAAAATGATGTTTTATTTTGTTAAGTTTATGATGTGAGATGGTATTGAGGCATCTAATATGGTATTGTGTGGTCTTGTAGAGCCATCCCAGGTACCGACACCATCAAGGAGATAAAGTCTGTTGACTCCTCCTCTTTTGAAAAGGTACGTAAGAAACGTACGGGCTCCGGACGGTAAACCATACTCCTACCTCTGATGATGATGCCTATAATAATGATGTTTATGATGATGTTTACGATGATGTCTATAATGATGATGTTTACGATGATGTTTATAATAATGATGTTTATGATGATGTTTACGATGATGATGTTTATGATGACGTTTATGATGTTGATGTTATGATTGGGTAAGACGCCCATGTGGTAAGATGCCACCCAATGTATGTGAGTGGGTAAGATGCCCACGTGGTAAGATGCCACATAATGTTATGATATGGCAAGATGCCTTATGATGGGGTAAGATGCCACACGACGGTTATGTTATGGTAAGATGCCATACAATGGGGTAAGATGCCCTCATACATGAATAAGAGTCAGGGATAACAAAAGAAGTTGAAGAACGACCCATAACTTTTACTTAACTAAGATGCATGCATTACTGTATGTCTTTTCTATAATGTTAAGTAAATATGTACGTGCTCACGATGTGTTATCCCTGTAGGTACACTTTTGGACCAAGGCTTAGGGTCGGGTTGAGGATGTGAGCTAAAAGGAGCAAGATGAATATAGGATGCAGGAATTTGATAGTCTCTACTCTAGGAGTAGTGTAAACCTATAACTTTAACATTCATTATTGGGAATGTAATTAATAGCTTTTGGAAATTTTATTTTGGCCTGTAATCTTCTTATTCAAGCTACAACCGGAACCCTTAAGAGGTTATAAATGCATGTTCTGTCCATTATATGTGTACTAATTGATGTTAAGGTAGGAAGACCCTACATTAGTGGTATCAGAGCAGTGGTTAGATAACCCGGGAATGAGTGAAGGGTAGCCTTAGCAATAAGTTGGCTAGGTACTTGCTTTTAAACATGTTTTGCGCATAAGCTACATATGAAGTATATGACTGTTATGCTAACATGTTATGCCTTTCTAACGATGTATATATGAACTGCTTTTGGATCTTGTTGTTAACCCTTATGTTGCAGTATGGCAGCAAACGTGGAGGTAGGTGACGCAGTGAGCGTCAATGCAAGTGCGGGGCGTACGAATCCCCTACCCCCGCCAGCTTTTGATGATGAACCGTCCGAACAACAATTGTTGCCAGGGGAGCTAAGCTTAACTCAGTTTCTTGCTTACCGACCCCCAACCTTTGAAGGAACCAAAACTGGGGAACGAGCTGAGGAATGGTTAGAAAGAATAGAGCAGATCTTTGTGGCAGCCCCATGTGCGAAGACAGCATGGATACGGTTAGTAGAGTTCCAATTGGCCAAGAAGGCGCTAATGTGGTGGAAGACCACCGTGGTAGAGCAAGAGGCCCAAGGTCATGAAGTTAATTGGAAAATGTTTCGAACTCGCTTTCTGAATCGTTATTTTTCGGCTGCTGCACGACAGGCTAAGGAAGATGAATTTACTCACCTCAAGCAAGGTAATATGTCAGTGTCAGATTATGCTCTTCAGTTTTGCTCCTTACTCAGATATGTGCCTCACATCGCCACGAGCACTCAAGCAAAGATGAGGAACTTTATGAAGGGCTTGAGGCCGGAGCTGTACGATAGGGTGATTACTTATGGCCCTACTTGCTTTGACGATGCACTCTCACGGGCTGAGCTAGCCGAACTGGGAGTGGGTGCATACCCTGATGTTGTACCACCGCCAGCACCCCCTCAGAAATCCACTTATGATAATTTGAAGCCAAGGGGTGAGCAGTTCAAATCAAGAGGAAACACATCGGCATCCAGGTTCAGTGGTAAGAGGTCTGACAATAGATGGAAAGGAAACCGAAGGAGTGATGCCCCATCTGGAAGGGGGCAGTCTCAGGGAGACAGATCCGGGAAGGTCCAATGCACTCTTTGTGGGCAACCACATCTGACGAAAGATTGTGTAGGATGCTATGTTTGTGGCGACAAGGGCCATTTTGCTAGACAGTGTCCCAACAGGGGAAGTCAACAGGGTCCTGCGGGGAGGCCTGCGGATAGGACAGCACAGCACAGACCACCATTTGTGCCGCGACAGTATGGAGGTCAGCCTATGGGGCCACCTCAAGGACAAGTCTATCCATTGACGAGGGAGCAGGCTTCAGCGGCTCCGGAAGAGGTTATAGCGGGTACGTGTCTTTTATTTACGCACCCTGCTTTTATATTGATCGACACAGGTGCGTCACACTCTTTTGTGTCGACAAGTTTTGTGGAAAGGCACCACATATGCACTTCTCCGTCGCCCACGCCTCTTATAGTCTCGACCCCCGCTGGAAGAAGTATGATTACTGATCGGATCGTCTTCGATGGCCTCATTTATTTTGAGGATAAAGAACTAAGGTCAGATTTGATTGTTCTGGGAATGTCAGACTTTGACTGCATTCTAGGCATTGATGTTCTGAACAGGTATCAGGCAGTTGTGAACTGCAGGCAGAGGACTGTACGGTTTAAATCTGATATGGGAGTTCCATGGACGTTCTATGGGGATGGTTCTCGCTCTAAGATCCCGTTGATATCTGCTGTCAAGATGGCGCAGTTGTTGGAACGCGGCCATTCGGGATATCTCATATATGCCATTGATGTTACGGAAAAGAAAGAAGAAGTAAAAGTTGAGGACGTGCCCGTAGTGGCGGAGTTCCCTGATGTCTTTCCGGAGGAGATTCCCGGATTCCCACCGACGAGAGAGGTCGAGTTTGGGATTGAATTATTACCGGGGACGTCTGCCATTTCTCGTGCCCCTTATAGGATGGCACCAGCAGAGCTAAGGGAATTAAAGATTCAGTTGCAAGAGCTCCTTGACAAGGGCTATATACGCCCTAGCGTATCACCCTGGGGAGCACCAGTTTTATTTGTGAAGAAGAAAGATGGTTCGATGCGTTTGTGCATCGATTACAGACAACTGAACAAAGCTACAGTGAAGAATAAGTACCCACTTCCGAGGATCGATGACTTGTTTGATCAATTGCAGGGTACGAGACTCTACAGTAAGATCGATCTGAGGTCAGGGCAGATTCAAGTAAAGGAAGATAATGTCCAGAAGACAGCCTTCAGGACTAGGTATGGGCACTATGAATTCCTCGTCATGCCTTTTGGGGTGACAAATGCCCCGGCTGTTTTCATGAGTTTGATGAACAGGGTGTTCCAACCATATTTGGATCAATTCGTCATAGTTTTCATTGACGATATACTCATCTACTCCCGGACCGAAGAGGATCATGTACGGCACTTGAGGACAGTACTTCAGATCCTTAGGGATCATCAGTTGTATGCAAAGCTCAGCAAGTGTGAGTTCTGGCTGAGCAGTGTCATGTTCTTGGGTCATGTTATATCTAGCAGCGGGATATCTGTGGATCCCAGGAAGATTGAAGCTGTAATGGAGTGGGCAGCACCCACTTCTGTACCCGAGATACGGAGTTTCCTTGGCTTAGCAGGTTATTACCGACGTTTTGTCGATGGATTTTCTAAGATCGCTAAGCCGCTGACACAACTGACTCAGAAAGGAGTCCCATTCTTTTGGTCCGAAGCTTGTGAGGAAAGTTTTCAAGAACTGAAGCGTCGTTTGACTACAGCGCCTGTATTGGTGATCCCTTCTGAGAATAAGAAGTTTGCCTTGTACACGGATGCATCATTGCAAGGTTTGGGCTGTGTGTTGACGCAAGAAAAGCACGTGGTGGCTTATGCTTCGAGGCAGTTGAAGCCTCATGAGACCAGATACCCAGTCCATGATCTGGAACTGGCGGCCATCATTTTCGCCTTGAAAATTTGGCGTCATTATCTTTATGGTACGACGTTTACCATCTATACGGACCATAAGAGCCTGAAATTTCTATTCACTCAGGCTGAACTGAATATGCGTCAAAGAAGATGGATGGATTTGCTCAAGGATTATGACTGTGAGATTGAGTACCATCCGGGTAAAGCAAATTTGATAGCAGACGCCTTAAGTAGGAAGGTGAAGAGTACTGCTGAAGACGCTATGTGTTTATCAGCGATGATGACCTCTTACTGCCACCTGGGCTATGACTGTAATGTGGACACGTCGCCGGTGCGAGTGTCGACCTTATTGGCCGAACCAGACGTATTTGAGGCTATCAGGAAAGCCCAGAGGTTAGATGATGAAGTTCAGAGATGGTCATCAATAGTACTTCGAGGTCAGCCAACAAAGTTTAGAGTGGCTGAAGATGATTCTTTAAGACCGGACAACCGATGGGTAGTCCCAAATGCGCCGGGATTGCGTAAAGGAATCTTAGAACGAGCTCATAGTAGCCGGTTTAGTATCCACCCCGGAGGAAGAAAGATGTATAAGGACCTGAGTGGTCAATTCTGGTGGAGACGCATGAAGCGTGATGTGATCACTTTTGTCAAGAGATGTTTGATCTGTCAGCAAGTAAAGGCAGAAAGGCAGAGGCCTGGTGGCGAGCTGAAGAGCTTGGAGGTACCTGAGTGGAAGTGGGAGCACATATCTATGGACTTCGTGACCCACTTGCAAAGGTCGGCCTCTGGATTTGATGCTATCTGGGTGATCGTGGATAGGCTGACGAAGGTAGCTCATTTCATCCCTTACAACATGACTTTCACGTACCTAAAGATGGCCCAATTATATGTACGGGATGTAGTGAGGTTGCATGGGGTTCCAGTCTCGATCGTGTCTGACAGAGACCCAAGGTTTACTTCTCATTTCTGGGAGGGTCTCCAGGCAGCTTTGGGCACCGAGGTGAGACTGAGTACAGCTTATCACCCTCAGACAGACGGCCAAACGGAGCGTACTATTCAGACGCTCGAAGATATGCCGAGGGCATGTGTTTTGGAGTTTGATACTCCATGGCAAGAGTCTATACCACTGGTAGAGTTCTCCTATAATAACAGCTATCGGGCGAGCATTCAAATGGCCCCTTTTGAAGCTCTTTACGGAAGACGATGTAGGTCACCGCTGTATTGGGAGGACCTGACGAGTAAAGCAGTCGGAGGACCGGATATGATTAAGGACATGGAGGAAAAGATTAAGATGATACGCTTAAAGATGAAAGCGGCTCAAGATAGGCAAGCAGCCTATGCCAATAAGCGGCGACGGCCGCTAGAATTCCAAGAAGGAGACAAGGTTTTCTTAAAAATCTCACCTTTTAGGGGTGTGGTCCGTTTTGGTATGCGGGGAAAGTTATCCCCGAGATATGTCGGACCGTATGAGGTTTTGCAGCGCATTGGTACATTGTCTTACCGTTTGGCTCTACCGCCGTCTTTATCTGGAATTCATGATGTCTTCCATGTTTCTATGTTGAGAAAGTATGAGCCAGACCCGTCTCATGTTTTACAGCCTACTGAAGTGCAGTTGGATTCAGATGTATCCTACGTTGAACGACCGGTCAGGATTCTGGATCGTGAGGATCGCAGACTACGAAGTAAAGTTATACCGATGGTCAAAGTTCAGTGGGATCGTCGGGGTATCGAGGAGGCTACGTGGGAGACGGAACGGCATATGGTGCAGTACTATCCGGAACTATTCTCTGGTATGTTTTTATTGTTTAGTTCCACTATGATGATGCATGTGGATTTCGAGGACGAAATCTTATAAGTAGGGGAGTAATGTAATACCCCCGAAATGTTATATGATTATGTGCTATGATGATTTATGCTAAGGTTAAGGGTTGTGGTGTAATTAATTTGGGGGAATATAATTACGATATGATGATATGAATTAGGGGGCATGATAGGTGTTTTAAAACGATGTATTAATTTAAATGAAGTTATAAAATATCGAGTGAGGATATTTTAATACATCGTACTAAATACCGGGACACAATTAAACACCACATGACCACCCAACCTACACCACCTACCCCTGCCACTCGCCCCCCCCCCCCCCCCCCCCCCCCCCACTTGGCAGCCCATATCCCATCACATCCCTCACCCATACTCCTTTCATTTTGCTTCCAAGACACTTTTCCT
This sequence comes from Haberlea rhodopensis, assembly GCA_907163345.1. NCBI lineage: Eukaryota > Viridiplantae > Streptophyta > Magnoliopsida > Lamiales > Gesneriaceae > Haberlea > Haberlea rhodopensis. Next base: position 828,826 of record CAJQUN010000097.1, read on the forward strand.
TCCCTTCCTCTCCCCAAAATCCTCCAGGAAAAGCTGCAGGAGGTGGAGATTGGCTTGTGGATTATGGTGAGAAATCCTTGCCAAAAAGGGAGCAAAAAGAGTGAGGTAATCCATGACCCTGTTTTTCTGGGTTTTCGGGTTGAGTTGGGTTTTGTAGTGAGGACTTCTATGCATGCTAGTGGAGGTATGAAAGAAACCTTGGGTTAGGTGCATACATGTTAATGTTATGAAGCTCCTAGCATGTTTGTTCGAGTATATTACTTACGTTATGTGTTGGTTTTCTTGTTATGAAAGTAAGTGCTCGAAATTCTGGGCAAGGAAGAACATGCCCTGTTTCTGTATAAGTTGGTTGAGGATGAAGATTATGATGATGTTATGATGCATGTTAGCTTAGGTTTTGTTAAACCTTTGATTTAAGTACCTACATAGATATTTTATGAAGTTCCTTACATGTTTGTTTCAGCAAGAAAGATGTGTTATGAAGTAGAAATGTTGGTATAAAATGAGGTGCTCAAAAATCTGGGGAAATCCCGATTTTTCAGAGCTCTCGATCGATCGAGATTTGGTCCCGATCGATCGAGCGAGGCAGAAGGTCTAAAGCATGTTTTAAAATTTTGGGTGCCGATCGATCGAAGGATTTCTCGATCGATCGGTGAAGCTCCTCGATCGATCGGTAAAATATTTCGATCGATCGAGCGAGACAGAATGCTAAGACACTGTTTGTGCACAGTTTCTCGATCGATCGAGACCTTGGGCCGATCGATCGAGAGAGGCAGAAAGTTGAAAAATAAAATGATTTTATTTTGTTAAGTTTATGATGTGAGATGGTATTGAGGCATCTAATATGGTATTGTGTGGTCTTGTAGAGCCATCCCAGGTACCGACACCATCAAGGAGATAAAGTCTGTTGACTCCTCCTCTTTTGAAAAGGTACGTAAGAAATGTACGGGCACCGGACGGTAAACCATACTCCTACCTCTGATGATGATGCCTATAATAATGATGTTTATGATGATGTTTACGATGATGTCTATAATGATGATGTTTATGATGATGTTTACGATGATGTTTATAATAATGATGTTTATGATGATGTTTACGATGATGATGTTTATGATGACGTTTATGATGTTGATGTTATGATTGGGTAAGACGCCCATGTGGTAAGATGTCACCCAATGTATGTGAGTGGGTAAGATGCCCACGTGGTAAGATGCCACATAATGTTATGATATGGCAAGATGCCTTATGATGGGGTAAGATGCCCCTGTGGTAAGATGCCACACGACGGTTATGTTATGGTAAGATGCCATACAATGGGGTAAGATGCCCTCATACATGAATAAGAGTCAGGGATAACAAAAGAAGTTGAAGAACGACCCATAACTTTTACTTAACTAAGATGCCATGCATTACTGTATGTCTTTTCTATAATGTTAAGTAAATATGTATGTGCTCACGATGTGTTATCCCTGTAGGTACACTTTTGGACCAAGGGCTTAGGGTCGGGTTGAGGATGTGAGCTAAAAGGAGCAAGATGAATATAGGATGCAGGATTTTGATAGTCTCTACTCTAGGAGTAGTGTAAACCTATAACTTTAACATTCATTATTGGGAATGTAATTAATAGCTTTTGGAAATTTTATTTTGGCCTGTAAATTTCTTAGCTCAAGCTACAACCAGAACCCTTAAGAGGTTATAAATGCATGTTCTGTCCATTATATGTGTACTAATTGATGTTAAGGTAGGAAGACCCTACAGGTTGTACTCCTTCATATCTAAAGCACAATGTAAAATATTAATAGCTTTAGCATTTTGAGATATTAAAATCATATCCGCTCTAGTAAAATCGTCCATTCTCACTTATTCCCCCAATTTCCTTTAAAGGAACATGTGGACCTTTCACTATGATCTTCCATAAGTCATAATCTACGGCTTGGATGTATAGAGAAATTCTATTTTTCCAATAGCCGTAATTATCACCCGTGAAGAGCGGAGGGCGATTTGTCGATTGACCTTGAGCAAACTCATTTGCTAGATTAGCCATAAAAATATTTTGATTTAAAAACAAAAATCAAATGGCTCTGATACCACTTGTTGGAATCGAAGAGGGGGGGTGAATGAGATTCCTTGGCTACTTTAGCGTTTTTAAAATGAGTTTGTAAAATAAAAATATTTTGCGCTTGCGGAAGCTGTGATGACCAGGGATCATAGATGTTAATCCCCTAGTGTTAAAAATCCCTAAAGTTGTTTTACGTGGCGATTTGAAGTTTAATCGCGATGTTGGGCCTTCTGGGCTCGTTTATTTGAGTAGTTGGGATCGTTGGATCCCGAGGTTGAGATCGTATTCTCATTTCGGTGAAAACCTGTGAGTTGGGTTTTTAGTATGACTCGGAATCTCGGGTGCTTGGTATGGGCACCGGTAGGGGGTTTTTGAGTTAGAGAGAGAGTTTTTGAAAACAGATGATTTTTAATGAATCATGATGTATTTGTGGGGATATTAGTATTTCGGGGTATTTTTGCTATAAATACCAGTTGAACCCGAGATTTTAATTATCGGAACCATTTTTCCCCACCTCCTCTCTCTCTTCCCGCCCGCGCACTTCTCGATCCCCTTTGACCCCCGCGCGTAAAAGTCGTTCGCCCGCCGCCGTCCGGCCGCCGTTCGGCGCGTGCCACCCGCCGTTGGAATCGTCTCTTCCAGGCGCTCCTATCCATACCAACAATTCGAAGTTTCGTCGAGAATCGCGTTCGGATTTGCCAGAAAAGCGTAGGGTTCGAAAACTGGAGTTCATCCGATTTTTGGGGCTCGATTTTGGTATGATTTTGGCACGATTATTCTAGTGTTTTTGGGGCATTTTTAAGCTGATTTTGAGTCGATGATTTCAGACTTTTGTGGTTCGAAATAATTGTTGCATTTAGTTCGAATTTCAGCTCGATTTTCATGAGTTAGGGTTCGAAAAATTGGGGCTTTTGGCAAGGAGTGATGATTCTTGTTAGTAATTGATTATTACATTTTTTTGATGATTTATGGTGTTTAATTGGGTTCGATTTGTGAGATAAGGGTTCGAAAATTTGTAGGGTGTTCTTGATCAATTTTCGATATTGTCTCATTTGTTCCCTCCCTGCATGTACCCTGCCCCGGGTCTTTTTAAAGGTTAATTGTCGTGTGTTGATAATATTTTGAGGGATATGGGTGTGCTTGAGCATGGGTTGCATGTTCGTAAATAATTGTGAATTATTTATCGTGTTAGCACATCATTCCTCGGGACATGGAACTCGAGCAAGGTTTGGCTCGGACTTCGAGGATTTAAGGTACGTTTAGCGTACGAGCATAGCTTAAATGATGTTTTACAAGTATGATGCATGAATTAAATGCATGAAATGTCTTACTATGATGGCACCGGGACTTGGTTACGTTATTTTGATTCACATGATGAAATGCTTGGTGCCGCTATGAAGCGAGCAAATGATGGGTGTGGTCGCTACGGAGCGAACACCAGTAGTATGACGCTACTTTGAAGTAAGAAATGAAAATGTGGTATTGATTAGATATCTAGGATATCTGTATGTTATTCCCTATTGGTAATGAATAGGAACAGAGACGTAGTTAATCAGAGAAGTGATTAACTAGTATCGGAAGTTAAGGAAATCTCATTATGATATCTAGAATTACGATAATTGCTAGATAAAGAAAGATGTTATGAAATGTTGTTAATTCGAAACTGGTTAGGGTTAACCAATATGATGATTAACTGCATATTCAGGATTTGATGATTTATCTGTTTTGAGAACAGGGTTATTACAGGAGTACGCTAGGATGAGGATGATACTATCCAGGAAGTGTCACATATGTTCCACAATATTTACATTTTTGTAAATTATGTATTATGTCATTATGATTATGAAATTGTGGAATTGGTATGCTCACCCCGTTGGGGGCTGTCTCTGTTGGGGGCAGGTGAACAGGTACATCGATGGCTTTGGAGATGAGCTCGAGCTGTTGATTGGATGTACTCTCAGGATCGTGGTACCAGGGCTTGATGGAGCACGGTGTCTTATAGAGTACCTACATATATATATACCCATGATGGTTATACACATATTTATGATGCTCGCATGTGAGCACGATTATACTTGTTTATGGGTTGTATATAAAGGCATGAGCCTTTCTCTCTTTCATTCTATGTTGCATGCAATTAGAGGTAGAATTGCTAAAGATTATGAGAGTCATTGGTGTATTGTGGGTGTTGAAACCCACTTTTGTTGCCATATGTGTGGTGTCTTCCCTGGCTGGGAATTTACTTGATATTGCTGCATTCTGATGAGTATTATGTTTTCCCTGGCCGGGAATTATGTTATGTGTTGTACTTTTATTTCGGGATAGCTCTATTTATGGGGAGACTCTGCCCAAATTTTTATAAAAGTCCACAATGAAAAAAAAGTGATGTAATGGGCGAACTCCATGAGTCTCTTGTTGTTAGGATGATGAACTTATAACATTGTATGTTAAAGAAAACTTTGTAATTGCCATTCAATGGTAAAGTATCATCTGAGTTTCCCGAATGATTTTATGGAAAGCATGTGCCACACATAATGATTAATACACTAATCAAGGGTTAAGTATATGGGGTCCTTACATTAGTGGTATCAGAGCAGTGGTTGCTCATTGGGGCTGTTGAGGGCCTAGGAAGTTATTGATAGCACATATTTATGCATGATGGCATTAATGTTATACGACATGACTAATTGTTTATGTGCTTATATGATATGAAAAGTGGTATCGCTAACCATTGTGGTTGCAGGAATCGTGTGGAACACGATAGGATGGCATTAATAGCGATGTCTAACACTATATATGCTACGTGCCAAGGAACCTGATTTTGGAAGAAAATCAGGGAAAAGAAAGATATGATGTATTGTCTGATTACAGACTGGGTAGACAACCGACAGTGGAATACTTCGGTATGGTCTCAATTATTATTGAATATACTAATGCGTTTGTTCATATAATGTTCAAGCAAGGAAGGTGCGTAAGAAACGTACGGGCATCAAACGGTAACATATTCTTAAACTATGACTTTGCATTGATTGCATAAGTGTTTATGATGATGATTATGATAAGTAAAGATGATATGATGTTTATGATGATGATTATGATAAGTAAGTTAAGATGATGATGTTTATGATAAGTAAAGATGATATGATGTTTATGATGATGATTATGATAAGTAAGTTAAGATGATGATGTTTATGATAAGTAAAGATGATATGATGTTTATGATGATGATTATGATAAGTAAGTTATGATGATGATGTTTATGATAAGTAAAGATGATATGATGTTTATGATGATGATTATGATAAGTAAGTTAAGATGATGATGTTTATGATGAGTAAAGATGATATGATGTTTATGATGATGATTATGATAAGTAAGTTAAGATGATGATGTTTATGATAAGTAAAGATGATATGATGTTTATGATGATGATTATGATAAGTAAGTTAAGATGATGATGTTTATGATAAGTAAAGATGATATGATGTTTATGATGATGTTTATGATAAGTAAAGATGATATGATGTTTATGATGATGATTATGATAAGTAAGTTATGATGATGATGTTTATGATAAGTAAAGATGATATGATGTTTATGATGATGATTATGATAAGTAAGTTATGATGATGATGTTTATGATGAGTAAAGATGATATGATGTTTACGATGATGTTTACGATGATGATGATTATGACGATGTTTATGATGACGTATATGAGATTGGGTAAGGTGCCCATGTGGTAAGATGCCACACAATGTTTATGATATGGTAAGACGGCATATGATTGGGTGAGATACCCATGTGGTAAGATGCCACACAATGTTTATGATATGGTAAGACGCCATATGATTGGGTAAGATGCCCATGTGGTAAGATGCCACACGATGATTGTGTTATGGTAAGATGACGTATGACGGGGTAAGATGCCCATATGGTAAGAAGCCATACGATGTTATTATGTGGTAAGACGCCACGGGGTAAGATGCCCATATGGTAAGAGGCCATACAATGTTATTATGTGGTAAGACGCCACGGGGTAAGATGCCCATATGGTAAGAGGCCATACGATGTTATTATGTGGTAAGACGCCACGGGGTAAGATGCCCATATGGTAAGAGGCCATACAATGTAATTATGTGTGGTAAGACGCCACGGGGTAAGATGCCCATATGGTAAGAGGCCATACGTTGTTATTATGTGATAAGATGCCACAGGGTAAGATGCCCATGTGCATGAATATGAACCAGGGAAAATGAAAAGAAGTTAATGAATAACCAGCAAGCTTACTCAACTATGATTTCGTACATTTACTGTTATAGCTATAAGATGATGATGTATAAGATGATGATGTATAAGATGATGATGCTATAAGATGATGATGTATAAGATGATGATGTATAAGATGATGATGCTATAAGATGATGATGTACAAGATGATGATGCTATAAGATGATGATGCTATAAGATGATGATGTATAAGATGATGATGCTATAAGATGATGATGTATAAGATGATGATGTATAAGATGATGATGATATAAGATGATGATGTACAAGATGATGATGCTATAAGATGATGATGCTATAAGATGATGATGTATAAGATGATGATGCTATGAGATGATGATGTGTAAGGACCCTAATCCTTAAGTGCGGAATCAAGGCATAATAGAGCTAAAGTAAATCAATCAGAGCATAAAGAACATGTTGAGTCTATGAGCTTAAGCATTACATGCCAAAAATAAGGACCACTAAAAGGATTAATTACATTCCAATCAAAGAATGTTCATCTATAGTTTTATACTACTCCTAGAGTAGATACTATCCAAAATAATCCTGTCCTTTAATCCTCAAAAGAATGCTTCACAAGCTCACCACCTCAACCCGTTCAAGCTTGCTATCATGCCAAAAAGGTACCTACAAGGACAACCCCCAAACATGAGCAATAATAATCATTCATATTCAACACAATATGAAGATAAAGCGTAAATGCATAATCAATATAAAACACTTCCTGTTTTCCATGCATTTCAAACGCTTCCCGTTTGGTTGTCCCTGTACCACAACTCATGAGTATAATCAACAGATTATTTTTAATGGCCAAAACATGTCATGACATCATATACCATCTCAACTGTACCACATATTGGTCACCATTCCCTAGTCTGTCCATCACAGTGTATTTTAATGCCCCTCGCTTATATTCATATGGGCGGCATAGGATAACCTCGCTACAATGGACATGCGGCGCTCCCACCCCTCGCTTCACAGAGAGCGGCAAATACCCTTTCCTCGCCCCATATGACAACCACGCTCAAATGTGACATGCGGCGCTCCCACCCCTCGCTTCACATTTAGCGGAACCAATACAAAAAGCGGCAAGCATTAAAATCATCAAAGGATGACCACGACTCATGGGATGTGCATCCAATAATCATAATATGCATCTATCATCAATATGCATAAATTACCATGTATATGCATCCACAATGCAATACCTCATATGGCATAAATCAACATGTATATGCATCCACAATGCAATACCACATATATACCCGCATCCACAATGCATAATCAATGAGTATATAAAATACATGTTACCGTTGGGTGCCCGTACGTCCACTACGTACCTTTCCAAAAGTGGAATATGGTAGGACTTCAATTCCTCGGCTGTGTTGCCACCTGGGTTGGTTCTACATATTCACAAATACCAATATTAGAACCCAATAATAGTCCAATACCAAAAATCCCACAAAAATAACCAAAAACACCCTTTTTGGTGTCTCGCGATCGATCGCCATCAAGCCCCGATCGATCGCGAGAACACACTGCCTCGCCCAACAATTTTCAACAATCCGCGATCGATCGCGGAGCTAGCGCCGATCGATCGCGGCATCGCCGATCGATCGCGCGCATCTCGCGATCGATCGCTGAAGCCCTCTGCCTCAGCACTGCTGCTCGCGATCGATCGCGAGAAAAACGCCGATCGATCGCCGAGCTATGGGCATGCGGGGTTTGGGCACTATTCACCCATCTTCAACCCCATCTCATACACACCCACATACACCAACATTAATCAAACCCCACAACTCAAAACCAACTATAAACATCAACATAAACTCAAATATACAACATCCAACCAAAAGATTACCAAAACCACAACACCCAACACAAACCCATTTTAAACCCTTCAAAACCAACCCAAACTAAAACAAATCTTTACAAAATTAACAATGAGGTACCCATACCTCTTAGGGATCTCAAATCACCCAACAATCTCCTCAAAACAAGATTTTGCAAGAACTTCTCTTCACCCTTGGCCTCAAAAACGAAAATGTGAAGAGGAGAAGGGTTTGGGTGTTGGAAATGATTTGGTAAAGTGAGTAAGAGTGGATGGGGTGGGGTTGGGTATAAAAGGTGAGTTTATTTAAAATGATACCAAAATAATCCCATGGTGTATAAAACACCCCAACATGATATTTTTCAAAGCATTTACTCAAAATGCACCATAATATCAATTAAACACATGATTTCCAATTAATTGCTAACCAATGTAAATAAATCATGCTTCCAATAATATTTACCCAGCATGCACCACATGCACCCTAAAATGCAATCCCGGGTCACCCCTTACCACATGACCATGCATTCCATAAGGTAAATAAATTCCAACACATAATCAATTACCACATAATTAATCATGTAAACACAATTAAAGCCAAATAGCAATTAACCATTTCGGGGATGTCACAATACTCCCCTACTTATAAGATTTCGTCCTCGAAATCACATGCACTTACCCAAACAGAAATTAAACATAAACTCATACCAGAGAATAGTTCCGGGTAGTGCTGCACCATATGCTGCTCCGTTTCCCACGTAGCCTCCTCGACACCCCTGCGATCCCACTGAACTTTGATCATCGGTATCACTTTGTTCCGAAGTCTACGGTCTGCTCTGTCCAGAATTCTAACAGGCCGTTCCACATAAGATACATCTGACTCTAACTGAACTTCGGAAGGCTGTAACACGTGAGACGGATCCGGCTCATACTTTCGCAGCATCGATACATGAAACACATCATGTATCCCAGATAAAGAAGGCGGCAAAGCCAGTCGGTAAGCCAATGTGCCAATGCGCTGCAAAATCTCGTACGGTCCCACAAACCTCGGAGACAGTTTCCCGCGCATCCCAAACCGCACAACGCCTCTGAAAGGCGAGATCTTCAAAAAGACCTTATCTCCCAACTGAAACTCTAACGGTCTCCGCCGTTTATTTGCATAAGCTGCCTGTCTGTCTTGGGCTGCTTTCATTTTCTGCCTTATAATCTTTATCTTCTCTTCCATTTCCCGGATCAACTCAGGCCCTCCGACTGATCTACTGTCCAAATCATCCCAACACAAGGGCGATCTACATCGTCTGCCATAAAGAGCTTCAAACGGAGCCATCTGAATACTTGCATGGTAGCTATTGTTATACGAAAACTCTACCAGAGGCACTGAATCCTGCCAAGAAGCATCGAACTCCAATACACAAGCTCTCAACATGTCCTCGAGCGTCTGAATAGTGCGCTCGGTCTGGCCATCCGTCTGAGGATGATAAGCAGTGCTCAATCTGACCTCAGTTCCCAAAGCTGACTGAAGGCCTTCCCAAAAATGAGATGTGAATCGCGGATCTCGATCTGACACAATAGAAACGGGAATCCCATGCAATCTCACCACATCTCTAATACAGCTGCGCCATCCTCAAAAATGTGAAAGTCATGCTATAGGGGATAAAGTGGGCTACCTTGGTCAATCTGTCCACAATCACCCAAATAGCATCGAAGCCTGAAGCACTCCTCGGTAAATGAGTCACGAAGTCCATGGAAATGTGCTCCCACTTCCACTTCGGTATCTCCAAGCTCCTCAATTCGCCGCCAGGTCTCTGCCTCTCTGCCTTAACCTGCTGGCAGATCAGACACCTCTTCACAAAAGCGACGACATCAGACTTCATTCTCTTCCACCAAAACTGACCACGCAGATCTCTGTACATCTTCTTCCCGCCTGGGTGGATGCTAAGTCTGCTACTGTGAGCTCGCTCCAAGATTCCCTTACGCAACTCTGGCGTACTCGGAACTACCCAGCGGTTACCCAATCTCAAAGATCCGTCGTCTGCCACTCTGAACTTCGTCGGCTGACCAAGATGCACTATAGACAACCATCTCTGAACCTCAGCATCTGACCTCTGAGCTCTCCTGATGTTCTCATAAATATCTGGCTCAGCTAATAAGGTAGAGACATACACTGGTGACGCATCTATATCAAAATCATAGCCGAGATGGCAATAGGAGGTCATCATAGCCGACAAATGGATGACGTCCTCCGCAGAACTCCTCACTTTCCGGCTCAAGGCGTCCGCTGTCAAATTGGCTTTCCCGGGATGGTACTCTATCTCACAGTCATAGTCCTTGAGTAGGTCCATCCATCTCCTCTGTCTCATGTTCAGCTCCGCCTGAGTGAATAGAAACTTGAGGCTCTTGTGATCCGTGTATATGGTGAATGAAGTACCATATAAATAATGCCTCCAGATCTTCAGGGCAAAGATGATAGCCGCCAATTCCAAGTCATGAACTGGATATCTGATCTCATGCGGCTTCAACTGCCTCGATGCATAAGCTACCACATGCTTATCTTGCATCAGAACACACCCAAGGCCCTGAAGCGATGCATCAGTATACAGAACAAATCTGGAGTTCTCCGTCGGGATCACTAACACTGGCGCCGTCGTCAACCGGTGCTTCAATTCCTGGAAGCTCTCCTCACAAGCTTCTGACCAAAAGAAAGGCACTCCCTTCTGAGTCAACTGAGTCAGCGGCTTGGCAATCTTCGAAAAGCCCGCAACAAAGCGCCGATAATACCCGGCCAAACCAAGAAAACTCCGGATCTCAGGCACAGAAGTGGGGGCAGCCCACTCCATCACAGCCTCAATCTTCTTGGGATCTACAGATATCCCGCTGCTCGATATGACATGCCCCAGAAACACTATACTGCTCAGCCAAAATTCACACTTACTGAGCTTAGCATACAACTGATGCTCTCTGAGAATCTGAAGCACTGTCCTCAAGTGTTTCACATGCTCCTCCTCGCTCCGGGAGTAGATAAGAATATCGTCAATAAACACAATGACGAACTGATCAAGATACTGCTGAAATACTCTGTTCATCAGACTCATGAAGACTGCTGGAGCATTCGTCACGCCGAACGGCATCACTAGGAACTCATAATGTCCATATCGGGTCCGGAACGCTGTCTTCTGCACATCTTCCTCTCTGACCCGAATCTGATGATACCCGGATCTCAAATCAATCTTGCTATATACCCTGGTACCTTGCAACTGATCAAACAAGTCATCTATCCTTGGGAGAGGATACTTGTTCTTCACTGTAGCCTTATTCAGTTGCCGGTAATCGATGCACAACCGCATCGAACCGTCCTTCTTCTTCACAAAGAGAACTGGTGCGCCCCATGGCGACACGCTCGGGCGTATATATCCCTTGTCCAAGAGATCCTGTAACTGTTCTTTCAACTCCCTCAACTCGGCCGGTGCCATCCTATAAGGTGCACGAGAGATAGCGGATGTCCCTGGCAATAACTCGATCCCAAACTCAACTTCCCTAGCCGGTGGGAATCCTGGGATCTCTTCTGGAAATACATCAGCGAACTCTGCCACTACTGGCACATCCTCAACCCTTAGTTCCTTACTCTTCCCAGACGTGTCCACGGCATAAATAAGATAGCCCGTGTGACCACGTTCCAACAACTGAGTCATCTTGATCGCTGAAATCAACGGAATCTTCGCACGAGAACCGTTGCCATAGAAAGTCCACTGACTGCCCAACTCAGGTCTGAACTTCACTGTCCTCTGTCGGCAATCTACCACTGCCTGATATCTGTTCAGAACATCAATTCCCAAGATGCAGTCAAAGTATGACATACCCAGCACAATCAAGTCTGATCTCAATTCATTGCCCTCAAAATAAATGAGGCAGTCTGCCTTAAACTGATCAGCAACGACATTCCTTCCAGTGGGTGTCGAGACAAGGAGAGGCGTGGGTAAAGAAGACGTGCGCATATGGTGTCTTTCCACAAATCCCACAGACACAAAGGAATGGGAGGCACCTGTATCTATCAAAACAAAAGCAGGGTACGTAAATAAATGACACGTACCGGCAATCACCTCCTCTGGAGCTGCCTGGGCCTGCTCCCTGGTCAGTGCATATACTTGTCCCTGGGGTGGTCCCACTGTCTGACCTCCCGATGGACGAGGCCCAAACTGCTGCCTCTGCTGCACTGTCCTGTCCTCAAACCTTGGCCTGTTGCCCTGATACTCTGACTGGCCTCCCCTGGTGGGACAATACCGAGCAATGTGGCCCATCTTGCCACAGACATAACATGCAGGACACTTGTTTGAAGAATGTGGCCCTCCACAATTGTTGCACCTCGGCTCTCCCGGCCTATCCCCCTGTGAAGATCCTCGACTGGCGGACCAATTTCCCTTCTTGCCATCCTGTTTCTGGCCAAAGTATTTCTTTCCACCATACCGCGAAGATGAAGAGGCACCACGGGGTTTAAATGGCTCACCCCGAGGCCTCCAACTGTCACTAGTCTGCCTCTGTTGCGGTACCGGTGGTGGCATGGCATAAGCTCCCACTCCTAGCTCAGCAAGCTCCGCTCTTATGAGAGTATCATCAAAAGAAGTTGGGTTATTGATGATAACCCGGTCATAGAGCTCCGGTCGCAGTCCTTTCATGAAATTTCTCATCTTGGCACGTCCATCAGAGGCAATATGGGGGACATACCTAAGTAGTGATGAGTACTGTGTGGCATAGTCTGCCACTGTCATATTCCCCTGCCTCAGACTTGTAAATTCATCCTCCTTTGTCTGTCTTGCTGCTGCGGAGAAGTATCGGTTCAAGATCCTGGTCCTGAAGAGCGTCCAGTCAATCACAGCACCCAGTGCTCTCATTTCCATTACTGTGCTCCTCCACCACATCAGAGGTTTCTTGGCTAATTGAAACTCCGCTAGCCTCAGCCAAGCCGTCACAGCACAAGGAGCCGATACAAAGATCTGCTCAAGTCTTTCTAACCACTCTCCAGCCTCTTCTCCGGACTCTGTCCCCTCAAAACGGGGCGGATGATAAGACAGAAACTGCGTCAAGCTAATCTCACCCGGTAGCAATAACTGAACCACTGGTTCCATCCCGACAGCCGGTGGAGGTAGAGGATTAGCCTGTCCAATACTCGCATTTACACTCCCAACATCTCCGACTTCCTCATTAGCAGCCATGCTGTAACACAAATGTTAACAACAATCCAAAGCAATATATATATCATGTCGTTAGATAACAGGAGTGATATAAGCATGTTAGTATAACCAAATATACACCAATATGCACCACATGCATAAACATGCTTCAAATGTAAGCACCTAGCCAAACATGCTAAGGCTACCCTTCACTCGTTCCCGGGTTCTCTAACCACTGCTCTGATACCACTAATGTAAGGACCCTAATCCTTAAGTGCGGAATCAAGGCATAATAGAGCTAAAGTAAATCAATCAGAGCATAAAGAACATGTTGAGTCTATGAGCTTAAGCATTACATGCCAAAAATAAGGACCACTAAAAGGATTAATTACATTCCAATCAAAGAATGTTCATCTATAGTTTTATACTACTCCTAGAGTAGATACTATCCAAAATAATCCTGTCCTTTAATCCTCAAAAGAATGCTTCACAAGCTCACCACCTCAACCCGTTCAAGCTTGCTATCATGCCAAAAAGGTACCTACAAGGACAACCCCCAAACATGAGCAATAATAATCATTCATATTCAACACAATATGAAGATAAAGCGTAAATGCATAATCAATATAAAACACTTCCTGTTTTCCATGCATTTCAAACGCTTCCCGTTTGGTTGTCCCTGTACCACAACTCATGAGTATAATCAACAGATTATTTTTAATGGCCAAAACATGTCATGACATCATATACCATCTCAACTGTACCACATATTGGTCACCATTCCCTAGTCTGTCCATCACAGTGTATTTTAATGCCCCTCGCTTATATTCATATGGGCGGCATAGGATAACCTCGCTACAATGGACATGCGGCGCTCCCACCCCTCGCTTCACAGAGAGCGGCAAATACCCTTTCCTCGCCCCATATGACAACCACGCTCAAATGTGACATGCGGCGTTCCCACCCCTCGCTTCACATTTAGCGGAACCAATACAAAAAGCGGCAAGCATTAAAATCATCAAAGGATGACCACGACTCATGGGATGTGCATCCAATAATCATAATATGCATCTATCATCAATATGCATAAATTACCATGTATATGCATCCACAATGCAATACCTCATATGGCATAAATCAACATGTATATGCATCCACAATGCAATACCACATATATACCCGCATCCACAATGCATAATCAATGAGTATATAAAATACATGTTACCGTTGGGTGCCCGTACGTCCACTACGTACCTTTCCAAAAGTGGAATATGGTAGGACTTCAATTCCTCGGCTGTGTTGCCACCTGGGTTGGTTCTACATATTCACAAATACCAATATTAGAACCCAATAATAGTCCAATACCAAAAATCCCACAAAAATAACCAAAAACACCCTTTTTGGTATCTCGCGATCGATCGCCATCAAGCCCCGATCGATCGCGAGAACACACTGCCTCGCCCAACAATTTTCAACAATCCGCGATCGATCGCGGAACTAGCGCCGATCGATCGCGGCATCGCCGATCGATCGCGCGCATCTCGCGATCGATCGCTGAAGCCCTCTGCCTCAGCACTGCTGCTCGCGATCGATCGCGAGAAAAACGCCGATCGATCGCCGAGCTATGGGCATGCGGGGTTTGGGCACTATTCACCCATCTTCAACCCCATCTCATACACACCCACATACACCAACATTAATCAAACCCCACAACTCAAAACCAACTATAAACATCAACATAAACTCAAATATACAACATCCAACCAAAAGATTACCAAAACCACAACACCCAACACAAACCCATTTTAAACCCTTCAAAACCAACCCAAACTAAAACAAATCTTTACAAAATTAACAATGAGGTACCCATACCTCTTGGGGATCTCAAATCACCCAACAATCTCCTCAAAACAAGATTTTGCAAGAACTTCTCTTCACCCTTGGCCTCAAAAACGAAAATGTGAAGAGGAGAAGGGTTTGGGTGTTGGAAATGATTTGGTAAAGTGAGTAAGAGTGGATGGGGTGGGGTTGGGTATAAAAGGTTTATTTAAAATGATACCAAAATAATCCCATGGTGTATAAAACACCCCAACATGATATTTTTCAAAGCATTTACTCAAAATGCACCATAATATCAATTAAACACATGATTTCCAATTAATTGCTAACCAATGCAAATAAATCATGCTTCCAATAATATTTACCCAGCATGCACCACATGCACCCTAAAATGCAATCCCGGGTCACCCCTTACCACATGACCATGCATTCCATAAGGTAAATAAATTCCAACACATAATCAATTACCACATAATTAATCATGTAAACACAAATAAAGCCAAATAGCAATTAACCATTTCGGGGATGTCACATGATGCTTATAAGATGATGATTTATAAGATGATGATGCTATAAGATGATGATGTATAAGATGATGATGCTATAAGATGATGATGTATAAGATGATGATGCTATGAGATGATGATGCTTATAAGATGATGATGTATAAGATGATGATGCTATAAGATGATGATGCTATAAGATGATGATGTATAAGATGATGATGCTATAAGATGATGATGCTTATATGATGATGATGTATAAGATGATGATGCTATAAGATGACGATGCTTATGTGATGATGATGTTATAAGATGATGATATTTATGAAATGATGATGCTCATATGATGAAGATGTTATAAGATGGTGATAATTATAAGATGATGATTTTAATCATTCATGTCAAGAATTAATGACTATATGCATGGCTATGAAACAGGGACATTGGAGTGTCCAGGGTGTATAGGCATTAGAGGAATGTTGGGTAAAGACCCACTACTCTATTGATTTTCTTCCCACAGTATGGTATGCCGTGCGGGAACGTCCATCTTATTGGTAGGTTTGAGGTGAACCTAGAGAGGCAGCGACTAGTTTGTCTGCCGTGTGTGTGCAGCACCAAGAGGGGCTTGTTAGAGCCGTTATACTGCTCGTAGGAACCAAGTGTGGCAAATCGTAAGGTGATACGATGTGGATTGTGGTGGACTCTAGTAGTCACCATGTCATCGAGGTTGAGGTTGTGCATGCCTCACCGAAACGTGTATACGTTTATGTTTAAATCTTGGTGAGACTTGTCTGGGACAGCTCATGATGTTGAAGTACCAACAAGAGAGTCATCAAGTCGTCGTTGATTCGATCTGGGAATCCATGTATTTGGGATGCAATGGGTTTATTGCATGTCCTTTCAAATTTGAAACTCTGAGGAGTCTCGATTGTTTCTTTATGACCAGGATGTGGTTCTTGGGATATCCGGAGGTGGACATCTTATGAGATATCTTTCGTGTGAATCTATGGCCGTGAGTTGCCCAACTTGAGTTGCAATGATGCGACTGCTCCTTCGATAGAGGAGGTTTGGAAGTGGAAACCAGGTTTGGTATGTGTACACCGTGGTGTACTGATGTTTCCCTTGTAACGATGTATGTTAGACATCGTGAGTCATGATAAGAGATGTCAATGGATGATATCTACGATGGAATCGGGAGCGATTCGAATCCTTGCAGTTTCAGTTGACTAACTGCTTTTGGATTATTAGCGTTGAGTTGTGCTGACGCTCTTTGACGTTATGATGGATTTGGAAGTCTATTCCACTCCAGAGTTTGACACGAGGTCAACGTTCTCACGGTTGAGGTGTCATTTAGGATGCGTTCATACTAGTTGTATTAGAACTAAGGATGACTGTCCGACCTACAGCCGTAAGTATTGGTTGTTTTGCAGTCATGAAAGGCTGACTTTTAGGATGACCCGCATTGAGGTACGTTTTGCCTCTTGGGTGATATGTTGGTTTTGGTATTTCGCTCTGTTTCAGAGTTTGATGTGAGGTAAGTATCCTCGCGTTTATTAATACGATTCTGATATGGCCAAGAATCGAAGTTATGGCTTCATGTTGTTGTGTAGCCTGGGTGTTATGTGATACAACGGTGCTAATTTCGAGGACAAAATTCTTTTAGTGGGGGATATTGTGATGACCAGGGATCATAGATGTTAATCCCGTAGTGTTAAAAATCCCTAAAGTTGTTTTACGTGGCGATTTGAAGTTTAATCGCGATGTTGGGCCTTCTGGGCTCGTTTATTTGAGTAGTTGGGATCGTTGGATCCCGAGGTTGAGATCGTATTCTCATTTCGGTGAAAACCTGTGAGTTGGGTTTTAGTATGACTCGGAATCTCGGGTGCTTGGTGTGGGCACCGGTAGGGGGTTTTTGAGTTAGAGAGAGAGTTTTTGAAAACAGATGATTTTTAATGAATCATGATGTATTTGTGGGGATATTAGTATTTCGGGGTATTTTTGCTATAAATACCAGTTGAACCCGAGATTTTAATTATCGGAACCATTTTTCCCCACCTCCTCTCTCTCTTCCCGCCCGCGCACTTCTCGATCCCCTTTGACCCCCGCGCGTAAAAGTCGTTCGCCCGCCGTCGTCCGGCCGCCGTTCGGCGCGTGCCACCCGCCGTTGGAATCGTCTCTTCCAGGCGCTCCTATCCATACCAACAATTCGAAGTTTCGTCGAGAATCGCGTTCGGATTTGCCAGAAAAGCGTAGGGTTCAAAAACTGGAGTTCATCCGATTTATGGGGCTCGATTTTGGTATGATTTTGGCACGATTATTCTAGTGTTTTTGGGGCGTTTTTAAGCTGATTTTGAGTCGATGATTTCAGACTTTTGTGGTTCGAAATAATTGTTGCATTTAGTTCGAATTTCAGCTCGATTTTCATGAGTTAGGGTTCGAAAAATTGGGGCTTTTGGCAAGGAGTGATGATTCTTGTTAGTAATTGATTATTACATTTTTTTGATGATTTATGGTGTTTAATTGGGTTCGATTTGTGAGATAAGGGTTCGAAAATTTGTAGGGTGTTCTTGATCAATTTTCGATATTGTCTCATTTGTTCCCTCCCTGCATGTACCCTGCCCCGGGTCTTTTTAAAGGTTAATTGTCGTGTGTTGATAATATTTTGAGGGATATGGGTGTGCTTGAGCATGGGTTGCATGTTCGTAAATAATTGTGAATTATTTATCGTGTTAGCACATCATTCCTCGGGACATGGAACTCGAGCAAGGTTTGGCTCGGACTTCGAGGATTTAAGGTACGTTTAGCGTACGAGCATAGCTTAAATGATGTTTTACAAGTATGATGCATGAATTAAATGCATGAAATGTCTTACTATGATGGCACCGGGACTTGGTTACGTTATTTTGATTCACATGATGAAATGCTTGGTGCCGCTATGAAGCGAGCAAATGATGGGTGTGGTCGCTACGGAGCGAACACCAGTAGTATGACGCTACTTTGAAGTAAGAAATGAAAATGTGGTATTGATTAGATATCTAGGATATCTGTATGTTATTCCCTATTGGTAATGAATAGGAACAGAGACGTAGTTAATCAGAGAAGTGATTAACTAGTATCGGAAGTTAAGGAAATCTCATTATGATATCTAGAATTACGATAATTGCTAGATAAAGAAAGATGTTATGAAATGTTGTTAATTCGAAACTGGTTAGGGTTAACCAATATGATGATTAACTGCATATTCAGGATTTGATGATTTATCTGTTTTGAGAACAGGGTTATTACAGGAGTACGCTAGGATGAGGATGATACTATCCAGGAAGTGTCACATATGTTCCACAATATTTACATTTTTGTAAATTATGTATTATGTCATTATGATTATGAAATTGTGGAATTGGTATGCTCACCCCGTTGGGGGCTGTCTCTGTTGGGGGCAGGTGAACAGGTACATCGATGGCTTTGGAGATGAGCTCGAGCTGTTGATTGGATGTACTCTCAGGATCGTGGTACCAGGGCTTGATGGAGCACGGTGTCTTATAGAGTACCTACATATATATATACCCATGATGGTTATACACATATTTATGATGCTCGCATGTGAGCACGATTATACTTGTTTATGGGTTGTATATAAAGGCATGAGCCTTTCTCTCTTTCATTCTATGTTGCATGCAATTAGAGGTAGAATTGCTAAAGATTATGAGAGTCATTGGTGTATTGTGGGTGTTGAAACCCACTTTTGTTGCCATATGTGTGGTGTCTTCCCTGGCTGGGAATTTACTTGATATTGCTGCATTCTGATGAGTATTATGTTTTCCCTGGCCGGGAATTATGTTATGTGTTGTACTTTTATTTCGGGATAGCTCTATTTATGGGGAGACTCTGCCCAAATTTTTATAAAAGTCCACAATGAAAAAAAAGTGATGTAATGGGCGAACTCCATGAGTCTCTTGTTGTTAGGATGATGAACTTATAACATTGTATGTTAAAGAAAACTTTGTAATTGCCATTCAATGGTAAAGTATCATTTGAGTTTCCTGAATGATTTTATGGAAAGCATGTGCCACACATAATGATTAATACACTAATCAAGGGTTAAGTATATGGGGTCCTTACAGAAGCCTTTAGTCAATCGATAAATGCAAAGAATAAAATAAATAAATGCGTAAAGGAAATAAATCAATAAATAACAAAACAATTTGTTATAGAAGTTCGGCGATGAATCGCCTACGTCTCCTCTTCCCGGTTAGATAACCTCCAACCGAGGTTCCACTAGAACAATTTGTCTTGGCCTTGAGGGCTCCAAGTTAGCCACACAACAACTCTTCCCGAGTTTACAACGCTCTTCCCGAGCACACTACTCTTCCAGAGTACACAAGCTCTTCCCGAGCACAATACTCTTCCCGAGTATACAAAGCTCTTCCCGAGCTACCAACACTCTTCACGAGTCTTCTTGGCCTTAAGGGCTCCAAGGATAGCCACACACTTGCACCAACTAGACTAGTTGATGACTTTACAATTTTTCAACTTGCTTTGGTGTTGGAGGACCTTTACAAGAAATTAAACCAACAAACACCTTCACGGTGTACTCACACGAAGAAACACAAGCTCTAACAAAGAAGAGAATCACAAACTCCAATACAACAACAATGTATGGAGCTTGTAATATAATTTGAAACAATAATTGATCAAGACTTTGTATGAGTTGTAGGCTTGTTCCTTAGCTTCAAAATGCTCCAACGCATCCATATTTATAGTGTAGAAGGCCTCCAAGGCTCCTACTAGCCGTTGCTACTAATAAGGCTGAAATCACTCCAAGATCGCCTCGGACATCGCCTCAGGCGATCACCATCGCCGCGCCCCAACGGTCAGCAAAAATCACGGATCGCCTCAGGCGATCCTGAGCAAAAATCAAGGCCGTAGCCTCAGCATGTCCAATTCTGTCATCGCCTCAAACGAACTTCAGATCGCCTCAGGCGTTCCTGCCATCGCCTCGGGCGTTCAGCCCATCGCCTCGGACGATCTCCCTGCGCGCATGCCCGCGCCATGCCTCGGCGTCGCTCTAGTCGATGTGCGGGGCGAAGTGCCAAAAGGTTGCCATCGCTTCAGGCATTGTTCACCATCGCCTCAGGCGATCTTCCTCGCATGCTTGCCTAGCCATCGCCTCTGTCGATGTGCGTGGCGATGCCCCTCCTGACACCCATCGCCTGGGGCGATGATCACAATCGCCTGGGGCGATCCAAGCCAGAATATGTTGAATTTCTTCATTCCATTCCACTTTTCATCACTTAATCTGCACACTAAGTAGATGCATTAGTATAACAAACACAAGTTTTGTTGATCATCAAAACTCAAAGATTGACCGGGGATAATTTAACGCATTAAACGCAACCATGCGTTTAAGGCTCAACATACCGGAACTTCCACTAGCTCCATGTACCTGCATCCAGGTTAATACCACAGTTCACAATATAATGATCGATATCACGTTCCAGTTATAACCACAATATTCCACATTAATCACTAGAATTGTGACTGTTCCGGTCCCAATACAACAGCGGAATTATAGGACCCCTCGCTTCGACAATGACAGCGGCATGTTACCTCGCTTAGCCATGACAGCGGCAAGTACCTCCCTCGCTCGGAGATAAAGGCTACCGGAACATTCATCAATTCTACCACAATAATCAAACACAACATTTGGTTCCAATATCACAATATATCACTATCATGTCACATATATCATCACATGTAAGGGTTCACTATCCATGATATACATAATCAAATGTGCAACACGTTTTACCGTCCGAAGCCCGCACATCTCACATTTCTTGATTTTCCCACAAAATCAGACCCCTTAACACATAATGCATGAAGTGCCAGACATCACCATTAATGCCATCCCATCACATTCTACACGATTCCTGCAACCACAATGATTAGCAGCACCACTTTTCATATCATAAAAACACATAAACAACTAGTTGTGTCATACAACATTAATGCCATCATGCATAAGTATGTGCTATCAATAACTTCCTAGGCCCTTAACAGCCCCAAAGAGCTAACCACTGCTCTGATACCACTAATGTAAGGACCCCAAGCCCTTAACCCTTGATTAGTGTATTAATCATTATGTGTGGTACATGCTTTCAATAAAATCAATCGGGAAACACAGATGATACTTTACCATTGAATGGCAATTACAAAATTTCTTTAATATTCAACATTAAGATCATCTTTACCCACAATTAGACTCATAGATTCCGCCCATTTCCATCCCCATTACACCACTTTTCACATGGTAGACTTTTATAAAAATTTGGGCAGAGTCTCCCCATAAATAGAGCCATCCCGAAATAAAAGCGCATCACAATATATAGTTCCCGGCCAGGGAAAACACATACTCAACAGAACACAGCAACGCTAAGTAAATTCCCAGCCAGGGAAGACACCACACATAAAACAACATAAATGGGTTTCAACACCCACATAATACACCCATGACTCTCATATCATTAGCAATTCTACTCTTAATTGCATGCAACATAGAATGAAAGAGAGAAAGGCTCATGCCTTTATATACAACCCATATACAAGCATAACCGTGCTCACATGCGAGCATCATAAATATGTATATATCCTTCGGGTGTATATAAGTACTCTATACGATACCGTGCTCCATCAAGCCCTGGTACCACGATCCTGGGAGTACATCCAATCAACAGCTCGAGCTCAGCTCCACAGCCATCGATGTATCTGTTCACCTGCCCCAACAGAGACAGCCCCCAACGGGGTGAGCATACCAATACACAAAATCCCATAATCACAATAATGAAATTCATAATTTACAACAAAAGTAAATACTAATGAATTTTAAACGATACTCCCTGGATGGCAACGTCCTCATCCGGGATTCCGTGTACTGTCCCTGTTCTCACAATCATCAAACTCATCAAATCTCAAAAATCAGTAAATCAACACATTGATTTAACTCATAGCATGCCTGATTCTCAAGTATCAATAATTAATGATTCCAAATTCATTATACATACAAATATAGATATCTCGATATCTAATACTGATTTTCAACTTTGCTACCAATCACAGATAGCTCAAAAACCTAGCATTTATTTTACAAATTCTCATTTATACTTAGACATCTCACATGTCTTATAATGAATACATGATTCCACGATCATTCTCAGGCATCTCAAATGCCCTACAATAGTCATATAAACCCAGTACCCCATATCTCTTATAAGGTCATCACGCACGCTTGTGGCGGCGATGTCAAGGTTGGGTCGTTCCATAACTATATCAACACATATATATAACCATACGCACAACCATCAATGCAATCAAAATACATTATGCATTTCACAAATGCTCTCATATAAAGTAATGCTCGTACATCGCACGTACCTTAAATTTCGGAAGTCCGAGCCAAACCTTGCTCGAGTTCCACGCCCCGAGGAACGATGTGCTAACACGATAAATAATACACAATTATTTACGAACATGCAACCCATGCTCAAGCACACCCATAACCCTTAAAAATATTGTCAACACACGACAATTAACCATTATCGAAAATTGCTCAATAACTCCCTTTCGAACCTTCACAACACAAATCGAACCCAAACTAAACACCATAATTCATCTAAACATGAATTAATCGATCAACAACAAGAATCATCATCCCCTGCCAAAAACCCCCAAATTTCAAACTCAAACCCCTCAAACAGCATGAAATTCGAACCAAAATCCTTAAATTCGAACACAAATCCTTAAATTCGAACACAATACCACCAAATTTAGCAGGGAATAACATGAGAGGGACGAAAAAGGGGTAAGGAAGGTTACCCATACGAAGATCAGAAGGAAATCGGACGAAAATCGAAGAACCCTAGAAAATTGGGGATCGGCGCTTTCCTGCAAAATCCGAACTCAAATCGTGACCAAACTTCAAATTGTTGGTGTGGGAAGCTGCGCCTGGACGAGACGAAGCCGGCGGCGGGTCAGACGTGCCGAACGGCGGCCGGACGGCGGCGGGCGCATCGCTTTTGTGCGCGGGGGCTGGGGCGACGGGAAGGGCGTGTACGCGGGGAGAGAGAGGGTGACGGGAAAGGTAGGGAAAAAAAGGTTCCAACAATTAAAATCTCGGGTTCAATTGGTATTTATAGCAAAAATACCCCGAAATACTAATAGCCCCACAAATACATCATGATTCATTAAAAATCATCTGTTTTCAAAAATTATCTCTCTAACTCAAAAACCCCCTACCGGTGCCCACACAAAGCACCCGAGGTTCCGAGTCACACTAAAAACCCAACTCATAGGTTTTCACCGAAATGAGAATACGATCTCAACCTCGGGATCCAACGATCCCAACTACTCAAATAGACGAGCCCGGAAGGCCCAACACTTCGATTAAACTCCAAATCGCCACGTAAAACAACTTTAGGGGTTATTAACACTCCGGGATTAACATCTATAATCTCTGGTCATCACACGCGCGTAACAAAACGAACTACACCTCTGAACGGTGAAATCTTCAAGAAGACCTTATCTCCCACTTGGAATTCCAACGGTCACCGCCGTTTATTAGCGTAGGCCGCTTGCCTATCCTGGGCCGCTTTCATTTTCTGACGGATCACTTTGATCTTCTCTTCCATTTCTCGAATCAAATCTGGTCCTCCGACCGTCTTACTAGTCAAGTCTTCCCAGTACAACAGTGACCTACAATGTCGACCGTAAAGAGCTTCGAATGGAGCCATCTGGATGCTCGCCTGATAGCTGTTATTATAAGAGAACCCTACCAGTGGCACTGAATCTTGCCAGGGAGTATCAAACTCCAATACACATGCCCTCAACATGTCTTCGAGCGTCTGTATGGTACGCTCTGTCTGGCCATCTGTTTGAGGGTGATATGCTGTACTCAGTCTCACCTCCATACCCAAAGCTGACTGAAGACCTTTCCCAAAAATGTGATGTGAACCGTGGGTCTCTGTCAGACACAATCGAGACTGGAATCTCATGTAACCTTACCACGTCCTGCACATACAATTGGGCCATCTTTAAGTATGTGTATGACATACAATAAGGGATAAAGTGAGCCACTTTCGTCAATCTATCCACGATCACCCAGATCGCATCAAATCCCGAGGCAGTCCTTGGGAAGTGGGTCACGAAGTCCATAGATATGTGTTCCCACTTCCACTCCGGTATCTCTAAACTTTTCAACTCGCCACCGGGCCTCTGCCTCTCCGCTTTTACTTGTTGGCAAATCAGGCACTTCTTAACAAATGCGATGACGTCTCTTTTCATCCGCCTCCACCAAAACTGGTCACACAAATCCTTGTACATCTTTCTCCCACCTGGATGTATACTAAACCTGCTGCTATGAGCACGATGCAAGATCCCTTGACGCAACTCCGGTGCCCTCGGCACTACCCAACGATTACCAAGCCGCAAGGAACCATCTTCTGCCACTCTGAACTTTGATGACTGACCCAGACGTAAATATGATAACCATCTATGCACCTCAACGTCTGTCATCTAAGCTTTCCTGATAGATTCAAAGATCTCTGGCTCTGCCAACAGGGTCGATACATGAACCGGTGATGCATCTACATCAAAGTCATATCCCAGGTGACAACATGAAGTCATCATGGCTGATAACTGAATGACACCCTCCGCGGTATATTTCACCTTCCTACTCAAAGCATCAGCTGTCAGGTTCGCCTTTCCCGGATGGTACTCTATCTCACAGTCATAGTCCTTGAGTAAGTCCGTCCACCTCTTCTGCCTCATATTCAGTTCCGCTTGAGTGAATAGGAACTTCAAGCTCTTATGGTCCGTGTAAATGGTAAATGAAGTACCATAAAGATAATGCCGCCAAATTTTCAAGGCGAAAATGATAGCCGCAAGTTCCAAATCATGAACCGGGTACCTGGTCTCATGAGGCTTCAACTGCCTTGAAGCATAAGCCACCACGTTCTTATCCTGCATCAGTACACAACCCAAACCCTGTAGTGATGCATCCGTGTACAAGGCAAACCTCTTGTTCTCCGAAGGGATCACCAGAACAGGTGCTGTAGTCAACCGGTGCTTCAACTCCTGGAAGCTCTGCTCACATGCCTCAGACCATAAAAATGGAACCCCTTTCTGAGTCAACTGTGTCAACGTCTTAGCGATCTTAGAGAAACCCTCGATGAAACGTCGGTAATAACCCGCTAAACCAAGGAAGCTACGGATCTCTGGCACAGATGTAGGCGCAGACCAATCCATCACTGCCTCCACCTTCATGGGATCCACAGATATCCCATCACTAGAGATCACATGCCCCAAAAACACTACGCTGCTCAACCAAAATTCACACTTGCTCAGCTTGGCGTACAACTGATTGTCCCTAAGAATCTGGAGCACTGTCCTCAAATGATTCTTGTGTTCTTCCTCACTCCGAGAATAAATAAGTATATCGTCAATAAATACTATGACGAATCGATCAAGGTACGGCTAAAATACTCGGTTCATCAAGCTCATTAAAATCGCCGGGGCGTTTGTCACTCCAAACGGCATGACCAAAAACTCATAATGACCATAACGGGTCCAGAATGCTGTTTTCTGCACATCTTCCTCCCTTACTCGAATCTGATGGTACCCCGACCTCAAATCAATCTAACTGTACAACCTCGTACCCTGCAACTGATCAAATAAGTCATCGATCCGCGGAAGAGGGTACTTATTCTTCACTATAGCCTTGTTCAATTGTCTGTAATCGATGCACAGACGCATCGATCCATCTTTATTTTTCACAAATAATACAGGTGCACCCCAAGGCGATATGCTGGGGCGTATATAATCCTTATCAAGGAGTTCCTGAAGCTACTCTTTCAGCTCTCTTAATTCTGCCGGTGCCATCCTGTAAGGGGCACGAGAAATAGCGGACGTCCCCGGTAGTAATTCAACCCCAAACTCGACTTCCCTAACCGGTGGGAATCCGGGAATCTCCTCCAGGAATACATCGGCAAACTCGGCGACTACGGGTATATCCTCGACTCTTAACTCTTCCTTCTTTCCGGCAATGTCAATGGCATAGATAAGATAACCCATATGCCCACGTTCCAATAACTGAGTCATCTTTATAGCCGATATTAATGGGATTCTTGAGCGAGAACCATCCCCATAAAAAGTCCACTGAACCCCCAAATCAGATCTGAACCGCACTGTTCTCTGTCTGCAGTCCACCACTGCCTGATATCTGTTCAGCACATCAATACCCACAATGCAGTCGAAGTCTGCCATTCCCAGAACAATCAAATCTGACTTCAACTCGTTGCCCTCAAAATAAATGAGGCCGTCAACTACGAACCTATCAGCAATCATACTCTTTCCAGCGGGTGTCGAAACCACAAGAGGCGTGGGTGACGGAGACGTGCATATACGGTGCCTCTCCACAAAACTCGTCGACACAAAGGAGAGTGACGCACCTGTGTCTATCAAAATAAAAGCAGGGTGCGTAAATAAATGACACGTACCCGCTATCACTTCCTCTGGAGCCGCTGTAGCCTGATCCCTGGTCAGAGCGTACACTTGTCCTTGAGGTGGCCCCAACAGCTGACCTCCCAATGGTCTCGGTACAAACGGTGGTCTTTGTTGCACTGTCCTGTCTAAAGGTCTCCCCATAGTATTCTGTGGCCCTCCCCGGTTAGGACAATTCCGGGCCAAATGACCATGTTTACCACATTCATAACAAGCGGAGCATCCTTTCACTGAATGGGGTCCTCCGCATAGAAAACACTTAACTTTCCCAAAACTGCCAGCTTGAGACTGTCCCCTATGAGGCGGGGCATCACTTCCACGAGTATCCGACCATCTTCCACTAAATCTGGAAGCGGATGAGTTCCCCCTTGGCTTAAAATGGTCGCCCCTTGGTTTCAAGTTTTCAGGGGTCGATCTCTGGGGTGGTACTGGAGGTGGTGCTACAGTCGGATATGCACCTACTCCCAATTCTGCCAGCTCAGCCCGTGCAAGGGCGTCATCAAAACAAGTAGGGCCATAAGTGATCACCCTATCATACAACTCCGGCCTCAAGCCCTTCATGAAGTTCCTCATCTTCGCTTGAGTACTGGTGGCGATATGAGGTACATATCTAAGTAAAGAACAGTAGTGGAGAGCATAGTCTGACACCAGCATAGTACCTTGCTTTAAGTTAGTAAATTCATCCTCTTTAGCCTGCTTTGCCGCAGCTGAGAAGTATCGGGTCAGAAATCGAGTTCTAAACAATTTCCAATTTATTTCCTGACCTTGAGCCTCCTGTTCAATCACTGTGGTCTTCCACCACATCAGTGCCTTTTTGGCCAATTGGAACTCTGCTAGTCTTATCCAGGCTGTCTTTGCACACGGGGCTGCTACAAATATTTGTTCTATCCTTTCCAACCATTCCTCAGCCCGTTCCCCTGTTTCAGTCCCTTCGAATGTCGGGGGTCGATATGCTAGAAATTGAGTCAAACTCAGTTCTCCCGGCAATAACTGCTGTTCGGAAGGCTCTTCTCCCAAAGCTGGCGGTGGTAGGGGATTTGTACGCCCAACACTTGCATTGACACTTATTGCATCACCTATGTCGATATTTGCTGCCATACTGCAACACAAGGGTTAACAATGACACAAAAAGCAGTTCATATAATACATCATTAGAAAATATGAGTAGCAATGACCACAACATGTTAGTATAACATTTATATACTCATAATGTACTAAACATGTATAAAGGAGTACCTAGCCAACCTATCGCTAAGGCTACCCCTCGCTCATTCCCGGGTTCTCTAACCACTGCTCTGATACCACTAATGTAAGGCCTCTCTACCTTAACAGTGCAATAAGGAAGTAAACAGGGCTAAACATGCATTAAAGATAAGTTATGGTTCCGGTTGTATCCTTGAGCTTAACAGGATTACAGGCAAAAATAAAACTTCAAAAGCTAATTAATTACATTCCATCAATGAATGTTAACGCTATAGATTTACACTACTCTAGAGTAGAGACTATACAAAATCCTGTATCCTAATTCGCAATGCTCCCCGAAGCTCATTGCCTCAACCCGGCCCATAGCCCTCCAAATCCAAAAGGTGTATCTACAGGGACAACTCACCATGAGCATATACATCACCGTTCAACACAATTCAACATAATAATATAAATAAGCGCATGAGACGATTAATAGATATGCTCCCTGATTTACCACATTAACACATTTTCATTGTTGTTCCTGTTTCATAAACTCATGCACAAAATCATTAGTTCACAACATGGTGATCGATACCACGTACCAATTATAATCACAATATTCCACATTAATCACTTAGAATTGTGACTGTTCCGGTCCCAATACAACAGCGGAATTTTAGGACCCCTCGCTTCGACATATAGCGGCATCATATGATATCCCTCGCTTCGACAATGACAGTGGCATGTACCTCGCTTAGACTTGACAGCGGCAAATATCATACTACCATCGCTTCATATGACAGCGGCAAGTACCTCCCTCGCTCAGAGATAAAGGCTACCGGAACATTCATCAATTTTCACACAATAATCAAACACAATAGTTGATCCCATTATCATGATATGACACTATCATTTCACATATTCCATCACATGTGAGGACTCACTATCCATGATGTACATAATCAAAAGCGTAACACATTTTACCGTCCGATGCCCGTACTTCTCACTACGTACCTTAGTCTCAAAAGTGGAGAAGTTGAATAACTTTATCTCCTTGACGTTGTTGGTGCCTGGGATGGTTCTACACAACCATACAAATCAATATTAGACGCCAATTATACTCCAATATCCAAAAATTCCATAAAATAATCAAATCACACATTTGTGTGTCTCACGATCGATCGCCAAGATGTCCCGATCGATCGCGAGATCACACTGTCCGATGCAGAAAAATTTGGCCTTCGGCGATCGATCGCCACATTTGGCGCGATCGATCACCACCCTCACCGATCGATCGTCCAAAAGTGGCGATCGATCGCCAAAGGCTTCTGGAGCCTACTGTTGGCTCGCGATCGATCGCCAAAAACGGGCGATCGATCGCCAGCCCCTGAACCACGAAAATCACCATTTTTGCATATTAAAACCTTCACCAACCTCAACAACACTTATACCAACAACTCCAAAACATAAAAACACTATAAACCTTCAATCCACATCATTAAACAACCCCAAAATCCTACACCCAACCACAAATCATACCAATTCAAAATAACCCATTTCTAAACTCAAATATCAACCCAAAATCAAAATAAACTACACAAAAACAACAAGGAATGTTTTATATAACCATCATAGGCCTCAAATCTTACCAAAAATCACAAGAATAACACTTTTGTAAGAACTCCTCCTCCTCCTTGATGGTCAACTCGAAAATGAGGGGAAAAGGTAGGGTTTGGAGAGTGTTGGGGATTTTAATAAAGTGGGGTTAAAGTGTAAAGTGAAATAAAAAGGTAAGGTGGGGTTTTAAGAGTTGTTAGTTAAATTTGCACCCCACTAATTATCATGATGTATAAAATACCCCAACATGGTATTTTTAAAAACATTTTACAAAAATGCTCCAACTTCCACTAAATCCATATTTCCACATAACTAACAACCAATACAATTTAATCGTGTTAACACCCCATTTCCCAACATGCATAATCATGCACCCTGAAATGCAATCCCAACACATAAATCAATTATCACTATAATTAATCACATAAAAATAATTAATATCCAAATTGCATATAATTATTTCGGGGCATCACACCAACCATTCTCCACTTAACTCCGTCTCACCTCCTCCACTGCCTCTCTCCCCTTCCCCTCCTTTCCCCATTTTTCCCCTTGAAGAAGAAATCAATGGGGGCTCAATTCTAGATGGATTTTTGAGCAGAGATTTGGGTATTACTCTTCCCCTCTCTCTTATCTTCGATTTGATAGAAATTTTGTAGAGTTTGATTAAGAATTGAGAAGGGATTGAGTTTTTGGTTTTTTAAAGATTTTTCATTGTTGTAATAGTGGAGTATTTATGGTGTTTTTGTCAAGCATTTATGGAGTATTGGGGGCTGGGTTTGTGGATTTGGGAGTTTTGCTCGAAAAATGGCATTTTTGGCTATTATAGACCTCGTCGATCGATCGGCAAGAGGGCGACGATCGTTCGCATGTCGTATGACAAAAATGGATGACGATGAACAGTTCTGGCGATCGATCGACCAAAACGATCGGGAACGTCTGGCGATCGATCGAGCGGTCTTGTGATCGATCGCGTGCAATAAAAATTTGATGAAAAATTTTCTGTGGCTCTCGAACGATCGAGATATGTTGGCCAATCGATCGAGAGGCCAAGTGTTGTGAAATATTTCAGTTTGTCGTTGTGCATGCCTTGCCCGAGTCTTTTATACGTGTAATCATCATGTTAGGATGATAATTATGGAGGGTGAGTACGAGTTTGAGTATGTGATTGTGGGCACATAATTGATTGTGAGTTATTAACTATATATAACGAATAATTCACTGGATCTCGGGGCAAAGACAAGGTTTGGCTATTGCTATTGGATTATAAGGTACGTATAACGTACGAGCATAGTTAAATATATATTTTCATGGTTAAATGAATAATATATTATTGTTGCAATGAATAGATATGGGTTAAGAATTGTGGTAATGTCGATGTTGAGCAAGCAATGAGTATGATGCTGCCACTGTTGAGCGAGCAATGGTTATGATGCCGCAGCTGTTGAGCGTGCAAGATGTTAGAGTACCGCCGCTGTTGAGCGAGCGATGTTGTGATACCCCCGAAATGATTATGTGATTTTAATCATTAATTAAATTATGATAATTTTGGTGTTAATTCATGGGATTGAATTAATATTGAGGAGATACATTTCAGGGTGCATGTGATATATGTCGGGATTTTGGGGTTGTGACATGTTTATTTGGGGTGTGTGTTATTTATTTTGGCGAAGCATGTTTAAATGAGAATTGAAGTATTTTATTGAGAAAATACTATAAATATTATGTGAGGATATTTTAATACATCGTGCTAAATACCGGGACCAAAACATAACACATCATACCACCCCCCCAACCCATACCAATCAATTGTGCAATGGCTGACTATCCACCCCACTTGGCACAATCATTTCACCCTTCTCCTCCATTCCAAATTTCGATCTTTCTCTCCCAAATAACCTCCAGCATCTGCTAAGCAAAATCGTGAGGAGCCTTTTCATTTTCATTGCTTGGAAGCCTCTAAAAAATCGGAGCAAAGTAGGGTGAGAAACCATGCCCTGTTTTTGATTTAAGCTTGTTTAAGTTCTTGCTTTTAAGTGGTGTGAAAATGGCATGTTAGCTTAGGTTTCTTAAAACCTTAGATTTAAATGCTTACTTGGTGTTATTATGAAGCTCTCAGTATTTTTCCTTGAGCATGTTACATGTTTTATGTGAAGGATTTAAGCATGTGAAATAGGGTGTTCGAAAATCTGGGTAGATAATTGCCCTGTTTTTCTGGAAAATATGGAATGGGAGTGATATTGAGAAGGTGTTATCATGCATGTTAGATGGGTTTTTGGTGAACCTTCGATTTGAGTACATGCATGGTAGTTTTGTGAAGCCCAAGACGTTTTTGTTCGAGCATGTTTTATGATATATGTTGTAGCTTTAATAGTATGAAATGAGGTGCGCAAGAAATCTGGAAATGAAATATGTTGCCCTGTTTCCGGAAAGGTTGGTCGAGTACTTAAGTAAATGGACGACGTTGATGCATGTGGATTTATGCTTGGGGTATAAATTTGATATGAATACACTCAGGGTAGTGTATTATAACTGCTAGCATGTTGTTTTTGGCATGTTGTATGTCTTACATGTTAGATTGAGGGGTATGAAAATCAGTGTTAGAGAATTCTGGACAATCTGGGTTGAAACAGAGCGACCGATCGATCGGTGTTACAGATCGATCGGCAAAAGCCGTAGCTTTTTTATTTAATTCAAATAGTTCACCGATCGATCGGTGATAAGGGCCGATCGATCGGTAGTGCCTGATTTTTAAAAAAATGTGATTTTTATTTGTGTTTTGATTTTGGATTATTATGAGGTGCCTAATATTGTGTTGTGTGGTTATGTAGAACCATCTCAGGTACCAGCACAGTCGAGGAGATAAAGTCTGTCGACTCCTATACATTTTGAAAGGTACATAAGCGACGTACGGGCATCCCAACGGTAACATGTATTATGTGTTTATTTATTTAACACAAGGTAAAGTAAGATATGCATAAGATAGTGCATGATGCTATGATACATGTTGATATGCTTCGTTTTTGCATATGTATGTTGTGAAATATAAGAGGTGTATTTCACGAGTCAAGGTTATCCTAGTGAGGATTTAATGCTTACGCGAACTTCCATAAGAAGCGAGGAAGAATTCCGCTTACGTGGATTTCCATAAGAAGCGAGGAAGAATTCCGCTTACGTGGAGAAGTAAGAAGCATTGAAATACACTAATGATAAATGACTCAGGATTGAAGTAAGAATTTAAGAAGTAAAGATATGTCATGACATTATTAAGAACCATAATTTCATATGTTGATTATTTATGAGTTATGGTACAGAGACAACCAATGGGCGTAGTAAATGCGATGGAAATACAGGAAGTGTTTGTATTTATGATTTATGCATTTATGTTTGTATTCATATTATGTTGACTATGAATTGTGATGTGCTCATGTGTTGGGGTTGTTCTTGTAGGTGCTTTTACTAAGGAGAATCAGGGTCAGGTTGATAAGCTGAGCTGTAAGGAGTGCTACAAGATAACAAGATAAAGACCTATTTTGTATAGTTCTACTAGGAGTACAGTAGAAGTAGCTTTACCCAAATTGTTAAAGAGTGTAACAAGTTCTTTTGGCATGTCTTTTTTTTATTATGTAGACTTCAGCTCAAATTGTCAACATGATCTAAATACTCTGATTAAGTATGTTTAATTCTCCTAATTGCACCTAATAGTATGTTGAGATAACGGGGTCTCACATTTAGTGGTATCAGAGCAGTGGTTAGATAACCAGGGAAGAGTGAAGGGTAGCCTTTAGAGACAAGTTGGCTAGGTATTCATTGTTGGGCATGTTATGCATGTGATGCATATTGTTGTATAAGTGTTATACTAACATGCTTTTGAATATGATACTCTTGTTATCTAACGGCTTATATTATGAACTCCTTTTGGTATTGTTGTTGACTCTTGTGTTGCAGCATGGCGGCTATTAACCCGGAGAACCTCAATGAAGAGGTAGGGGATATGGGCAGTATGAGCGCTAGTATTGCTCAGACGAATCCGTTACCGCCACCTACTGTAGGCTTGGAGCCTATTGCACAGATACTGCTACCAGGGGAGATAAGTCTGACCCAGTTCTTGAGATGTCATCCACCGCTATTTGAAGGGACTGAGACTGGGGAAGCAGCCGAGGAATGGCTTGAGAGACTGGAACAGATATTCGTATTGGCACCCTGTGCACGGACTGCCTGGCTGAGGTTGGCAGAGTTCCAGTTAGCGAAGAAGTCTTCCATGTGGTGGAAGACAACAGTCATGGAGTTGAGAGCTCTGGTATGACGGTTGATTGGACTGTATTCAGGAGCCGGTTCCTTAACCGGTACCTTTCTGCAGCTGCCAGACAATTAAAGGAAGATGAGTTCAATAATTTGAAGCAGGGCAGCCTGTCAGTGTCAGACTACGCTATGCAGTATTCCTCACTGCTGAGGTATGTACCTCATATTGTTGTCAGCAGTCATGCCAAGATGAGAAACTTTCTGAAGGGTCTGAGGCCAGAGCTATTTGATCGGGTTGTCTCCAACAACCCCAGCTCTTTTGATGACGCCCTGACACGGGCAGAGTTGGCAGAGATTGCAGTGGGCGCGTACAAGGAAGTTGTACCCCCTTTTGTACCACCACAGAGCCTGGTTACTGATAGTCTGAGGCCACGAGGGGATCAGTTCAAGGCTCGTGGGGCCTCATCATCTCCTAGATTCAGTGGGAAGAAGTCTCAAAGTCAGAAGCAAAGTAACCGAGGACCATCCCAGGGAAGTAAGACAGGAGGAAATCGATGTAACAACTGTGGAGGATGGCACCGGTAGAGCTGAGGGAGCTGAAGGTACAGTTACAGGAGCTCCTCGACAAGGGATACATTTGTCCTAGTGTATCGCCTTGGGGTGCACCAGTCTTGTTCGTGAAAAAGAAGGATGGTTCAATGCGTATGTGCATTGACTACATGCAACTGAACAAGGCCACAGTGAAGAACAGGTATCCACTTCCGAGGATTGATGATCTGTTCGATCAACTTCAGGGTACAGAGGTTTACTCAAAGATAGATTTGAGGTCAGGCTATCACCAGGTGCGGGTTAGAGCAGACGATGTCCAAAAGACGGCTTTTAGAACTCGGTACGGGCACTACGACTTCTTGGTGATGCCATTTGGGGTGAAGAATGCCCCTGCTGTATTTATGAGCCTGATGAACAGAGTATTTCAGGAGTACCTCGATCAGTTTGTGATCGTATTCATTGATGACATCCTTGTCTATTCAAGGAGTGAGGAGGATCATGCCGATCATCTGAGGATAGTGCTCCAGATCCTCAGAGATCATCAGTTGTACGCCAAACTCAGCAAGTGTGAGTTTTGGCTGAGCAGTGTAGCATCCTTGGGCCATATCATATCACGAAAGGGAATATCAGTAGACCCGAGGAAGATAGAGGCAGTTATGGATTGGTCTGCCCCTACTTCAGTCAGTGAGATTCAGAGTTTTCTTGGTTTGGCCGGCTACTACCGACGTTTCGTCGAGGGTTTCTCAAAGATTGCCAAGCCACTTACACAGCTGACTCAGAAGGGAGTCCCATTTTGTTGGTCAGAGGCTTGTGAGCAGAGTTTTAGGGAATTAAAGCACAGACTGACTACTGCACCAGTTTTGGTGATTCCCAGGGAGAACAAAGGATTTGTTCTTTATACCGACGCATCGCTACAGGGTCTAGGATGCGTACTGATGCAGGACAGGCATGTAGTGGCTTATGCTTCGAGACAGTTGAAGCCACACGAGACGAGGTATCCAGTCCATGATCTGGAGTTAGCAGCTATAGTGTTCGCCCTGAAGATATGGCGACACTACTTATATGGTACCTCATTTACCATCTTCACTGATCATAATAGCCTGAAGTTCTTGTTTACACAGGCTGAGCTGAATATGAGACAGAGGAGATGGATGGATATGCTGAAGGATTATGATTGTGAAATCGAATACCACCCGGGAAAAGCAAACTTGACAGCGCTTTGAGTCGGAAGGTGAGGAGCACAGCAGAGGATGCCATGTGTCTATCAGCTATGTTGGGCTCCTACTGCCATTTGGGATTTGATTATGATGTGTCGGCTTCACCGGTACAGGTTTTGACCTTGTTAGCTGAGCCGGTTATTTATGATCACATCAGGAAGGCTCAGGGGACCGACGCTGTAAGGACCCCAAGCCCTTAACCCTTAATTAGTGTATTAACCACTATGTGTGGCACATGCTTTCAATAAAAAGCCAATCGGGAAGCTCAGATGATATTTTACCATTGAATGGCAACTACAAAATTTCTTTAATGTTCAACGTTAAGATCATCTCTACTAACATATAGACTCATAGAGTTGCCCATTACCATCCCCATTTTGCCACTTTTCACATTGTGGACTTTTATAAAAAATTTGGGCAGAGTCTCCCCATAAATTGAGCTATCCCAAAACACAAGCACATCACATAATATAATTCCCGGCCAGGGAATACACAATATTCAACAGAATATAGTACACAAAGTAAATTCCCAGCCAGGGAAGACACCACACATATGACGACATAAATGGGTCTCAACACCCACACAACACACCCATGAACTCTCATATCATTAACAATTCTACTCTTAATTGCATGAAACATAGAATGAAAGAGAGAAAGGCTCATGCCTTTATATACAACACATATACAAACATAACCGTGCTCACATGCGAGCATCATAAATGTGTATATAAACCTCGGGTGCATATGAGTACTCTATACGATACCGTGCTCCATCAAGCCCTGGTACCACGATCCTATGAGTACATCCAATCAACAGCTCGAGCTCAGCTCCACAGCCATCGATGCACCTGTTCACCTGCCCCAACAGAGACAGCCCCCAACCGGGTGAGCATACCAATACACGAAATCTCATAATCACAATAATGAAATTCATAATTTACAACACAAGTAAATATTAATGAATTTTAAATGA
Source organism: Haberlea rhodopensis (assembly GCA_907163345.1). NCBI lineage: Eukaryota > Viridiplantae > Streptophyta > Magnoliopsida > Lamiales > Gesneriaceae > Haberlea > Haberlea rhodopensis. The sequence goes on from CAJQUN010000097.1 coordinate 865,855, forward strand.
TACTCCCTGGATGGCAACATCCTCATCCGGGATTCCGTGTACTGTCCCTGTTCTCACAATCATCAAACTCATCAAATCTCATAAATCAGTAAATCAACACATTGATTTAACTCATAGCATGCCTGATTCTCAAGTATCAATAATCAATGATTCCAAGTTCATTATACATACAAATATAGATATCTCAATATCTAGTACTGATTTCTCAATTTCGCTATCAATCATAGATAGCTCAAATGCCTAGCATTTATTTTACCAATTTTCCATTATACCTAGACATCTCACATGTCTTATAATGAGTACATGATCCCACGATCATTCTCAGGCATCTCAAATGCCGTACAATAGTCGTATAGGCCCAGTACCCCATATTTATCAACACATAAATATAGCCATGAGCACAACCATCGATGAAGTCAATATACATTATGCATTTCACAAATGCTCTCATATAAAGTAATGCTCGTACGTCGCACGTACCTTAAATCTCCGAAGTCCGAGCCAAACCTTGCTCGAGTTCCATGCTCCGAGGAACGATGTGCTAACACGATAAATTAATTCACAATTAATTACGAACATGCAACCCATGCTCAAGCACACCCATAACCCTCAAAAATATTGTCAACACACGACAATTAACCATTATCGAAAATCGCTCAAGAACACCCCACAAATTTTCGAACCTTCACAACACAAATCGAACCCAATTAAACACCATAATTCATCTAAAATATGAATTAATCAATCAACAACATGAATAATCGCCCCACATGCCAAAACCCCCCAAATTCGAATTCAAAGCCCTAAATTCGAATCCAATTCCTCAATTTCGAACACAATCAAGCATCATAATGCATCTAAATCATGAATTAATCAATTACTAACAAGAATCATCACTCCTTGTCAAAAATCCCCAAAATTCGAACCCTAACTCATGAAATCGAGCTGAAATTCGAACCAAACAGCATGAAAATCGAATCAATTGGCAACCAAAATCTTTGAACCATAAAGCAAGAAATTTTTGACCCAAACTAAGCATCAAAACGCCCCAAAAACACTGGGAGAAAAGCCCCAAAAATCGTACCAAAATCGGACCACAAAATCGGACAGAAATCCAGATCTGAACCTACGCTTTTCTGGCAAATCCGAACGCGATTCTCGACGAAACTTCGAATTGTTGGTATAGAAAGGAGCGCCTCGGAGAGACGATTCCAACGGCAGGTGGCACGCGCCGAACGGCGGCCGGACGGCGGCGGGCGGAGGCCTTTTCTGCGCGGTGGTCGAAAGGGGATCGGGAATGCGCGGGAGGGAGAGAGAGATAATGTACTGAAATGGATCCGATAATTAAAATCTCGGGTTCAACTGGTATTTATAGCAAAAATACCCCGAAATACTAATATCCCCACAAATACATCATGATTCATTAAAAATCACCTGTTTCCAAAAACTCTCTCTCTAACTCAAAAACCCCCTACCGGTGCCCACACCAAGCACCCGAGATTCCGAGTCACACTAAAAACCCAACTCACAGGTTTTCACCGAAATGAGAATACGATCTCAACCTCGGGATCCAACGATCCCAACTACTCAAATAAACGAGCCCAGAAGGCCCAACACTACGATTAAACTCCAAATCGCCACGTAAAACGGTTTTAGGGGTTATTAACACTCCGGGATTAACACCTATAATCCCTGGTCATCACAATATCCCCCACTAAAAGAATTTCATCCTCGAAATTAGCACCGGTGTATCACGTAACACCCAGGCTACACAACAACAAGAAGTCATAACCTCGATTCCTGACCATATCAGAATCGTCTTAAAAACCTCGAGAATACTTATCTCACATCGAACTCTGAAACAGAGCGACATACCAAAACCAACACCAACTCATCACCCAAGAGGCAAAACGTACCTCGATGCGGTTCATCCCAAAAGTCAGTCCCTCATGACTGCAAAACAACCAATATTTACGACCGTAGATCGGACGGTCATCCTTAGTTCTAATACAAATAGTAAGAACGCATCCTGGATGACACCTCAACCGTGAGAACGTTGACCTCGTGGCAAACTCTGGAGTGGAATAGACTCCCAAATCAATCATAACGTCAAGGAGCGTCAGCACAACTCAACGCTAACAATCCAAAAGCAGTTAGTCAACTGAAACTGCAAGGATTCGAATCGCTCCCGATTCTATCGTAGATATCATTCAAAGACATCTCTATCATGATACACGATGTCTAACACACATCATCACGAGGAAAACACTAGTATACCACGGTGTACACATACCAAACCTGGTTTCCACTTCCAAACCTCCTCCATCAAATGAGCAGTTGCATCATTGCAACTCAATTTGGCAACTCACGGCCACAGATTCACACAAAAGACATCTCACAAGATGTCCACCTCCGGATATTCCAAGGATCACATCCTGATCATAAATAAACCATCGAGACTCCACAGAGTTCAAATCCTGGAAGGACATGCAATAAACACATTGCATCCTCAACGCTTGTGTCGACAGCGACACCCAATAAATCCGAATTCCTGCCATCCCTTGATAATCCTAGGATTTAACAATCCAAACTTGGGAAGGCTATCGCATAACTCGAAGGAAAACACCAACGAGGAAACACCTCAACCCACACAAGATGATCCCTCCTCAAAGGGTGTCAACTAACTTCACGATTGTTTCTCATAATTTATCGTGCCATGGAGATTCCCAATCTCAAGGTGTTCAATATCTCTCATCAGAGATTTAGCCATCCAAAATAGCATACTCTATGCTTGACAAAAAGGAAATCAATAACTGGCATCCGTACACTCACCGGTATACCTGCATAAGCACTGACATCACATGCATACTCAATGCACTTGGCTCGGGTATCTACAACATGCCCCTAAGCCCCCAAACACAACTGTCAATACTGAGTCATTCCATTGCAGTGGAGAATGATAATCGACGATCAACAACACGGCGTGATTCCCAAAATCAACACCACACGTACCAACTTACCGAATCCTTCAAAGATTCCCAAATAGGTATAATACTACCTCTTCCCCACAAGGGAAGTGCTATCGAACTCGAGGTCCACTAGTCTCGAACCACCGTTCGGAAAAACTGGATACAATAACACCCGTTGTATCCCAAATACACGGATTCCCCAGATCGAGTCAACAACGACTTGATGACTCTCTTGTTGGTACTTCAACATTATGAGTTGTCCCAGACAAGTCTCACCAAGATTTAACATCAACGTATACACGTTTCAGTGAGGCATGCACAACCTCAACCTCAAATGACGTGGTGACTACTAGAGTCCACCACTACCCACATCGTATCACTTTTGCCAAACTTGATTCCAACGAGCAGTATCACGGCCCCAACAAGCACACTATATCATCACTACGATATCTGGCTAGCAAAGTGCTATCTCCATAGGTTCATATCAAGTCCACCAACAAACCATATGTTCCATCTCGGTATGCCATACCGTACAAACCGTTAGAGTAATGGGTCATCGCCCAACATATCTCTAAAATACCAAGCACAATGGACAACCCGGTGTCCTTGCTCACTTATGATACAATCATAGTCCGTTAAAACTTATCCCACACCCTCAGGGTGGGTGCAACCATGTCTACCCTACATCACAACACAAGCGAGTAGTTTCCTCAATGACTACTCTTACCACCAATCACTTGGCCTAAGCCAAACCAGCGAGTATACCCAAGGGTATCATTACTCGAACAATAGGTCTCGTCAACTAGTGACCCAGACTCTACCATGTGCTCATCATCGGCACTCAAACCATACAACCTAATACATAACATAAATGTATTAATCATCAAAACGACGCCACACGTCTACATAGAACATCAACTATGTCATCGTCATCCCGTGACTGCATATGTCAACATATGACATCCAACTAACATCGTCAAACATACGACGGAACATGGCAATACACGACATCCATAATCTCATCGTCAAACACATGGCATATATATAGCAACACATAGTATCCACAATAATGCTAACACAAGTAATATGCCATACCTCATCGCTATCAATATAGCGGCATACCTGTCTCCGTCGCTCGATAATAGTACGTAGTCAGCACCCATCGCTCGAAGGCGGCAAAATCCTGTGCTGAGTACATAGCGGCACAATCCATCGCTATAGAATCGACGGCATGATACCTCGTCATATAATAAGTGGCATGAAACCTCGCTATACACCTGAGCATGAATCATCGTCCACATAATAGCGGAAAGAGGCATCGCTAGCAATATATCCGGTGGCAAGAACCATCGCCAATCAATATAGCGGAATGAACCATCGCTATCCATATACATGGCGGCAAGAACCATCGCCAGTCAATATAGCGGAATAAACCATCGCTATCAATATCCATGGCGGCAAGAACCATCGCCAGTCAATATAGCGGCATGAACCATCGCTATCAATATCCATGGCGGCATGAACCATCGCCAATCAATATAGCGGCATGAACCATCGCTATCAATATCCATGGCGGCAAGAACCATCGCCAGTCAATATAGCGGCATGAACCATCGCTATCAATATACATGGCGGCAAGAACCATCGCCAGTCAATATAGCGGCATGAACCATCGCTATCAATATACATGGCGGCAAAAACCATCGCCAGTCAATATAGCCGATCCCTAGTCATTGTCACGGTAGTGTATTTTAATGCCCCTCGCTCAAGTAAAAACATGCGGTACTCCCACCCCTCGCTTCACATATAGGCGGCATAGAATAACCTCGCTTAAATGGACATGCGGTACTCCCACCCCTCGCCTCACATTTAGCGGCAAATATTCTTTCCTCGCCTCATATGCTAACCACGCTTCAATGTGACATGCGGCGCTCCCACCCCTCGCTTCACATTTTAGCGGCACAAAATAATAAATAGCGGCAAGCATTTAAAATCATCACTCATCCATAACAATGACTCATGGGATATTCACCAAGTGTTTCATCCATACCTGCATCACAAAGCATAATCCACATACCAACATACATCATCATGAGTGTATTTTAATGCACCTCGCTCAAATGCGACATGCGGTACTCCCACCCCTCGCTTCAACATTTCGCGGCAAAGCATTAAAATCATCACTACATGTATACATGCAACCACAATGCATAATTCCAGGATGTATATAAAATGCAGGTTACCGTTTCGTGTCTTTTCAACCATGGCCTTAGCCTTTCCACGTCATAGTGTCCCTACAGGAACAATTCCAAACCATGAGCATACGATAATCCATATTCCACACAATATGATTATAATGAGTAAATGCATAAACTATGAGTACAAAGTACTTCCTGTATCCCAATGCATTTCAATGCTCCACTTGGTTGTCCCTGTGTCACAACTCACAATCATAATCAACAAGTTATATTATGATTCTATAGATGTCATGACATATAATCGTTTCACTATGATCACATATCACAAATGCACATAAGCAAAATAGTTGTGTCACACCACACTAACTACTATCATGCATAATTATGTGCTACTCATCCCTATCAGCATGTTCCAGGCCCTCAACAGCCCCAAAGAGCTAACCACTGCTCTGATACCACTAATGTAAGGACCCCAAGCCCTTAACCCTTAATTAGTGTATTAACCACTATGTGTGGCACATGCTTTCAATAAAAAGCCAATCGGGAAGCTCAGATGACACTTTACCATTGAATGGCAACTACAAAATTTCTTTAATGTTCAACGTTAAGATCATCTCTACTAACATATAGACTCATAGAGTTGCCCATTACCATCCCCATTTTGCCACTTTTCACATTGTGGACTTTTATAAAAAATTTGGGCAGAGTCTCCCCATAAATTGAGCTATCCCAAAACACAAGCACATCACATAATATAATTCCCGGCCAGGGAATACACAATACTCAACAAAATATAGTACACAAAGTAAATTCCCAGCCAGGGAAGACACCACACATATGACGACATAAATGGGTCTCAACACCCACACAACACACCCATGAACTCTCATATCATTAGCAATTCTACTCTTAATTGCATGAAACATAGAATGAAAGAGAGAAAGGCTCATGCCTTTATATACAACACATATACAAACATAACCGTGCTCACATGCGAGCATCATAAATGTGTATATAAACCTCGGGTGCATATGAGTACTCTATACGATACCGTGCTCCATCAAGCCCTGGTACCACGATCCTATGAGTACATCCAATCAACAGCTCGAGCTCAGCTCCACAGCCATCGATGCACCTGTTCACCTGCCCCAACAGAGACAGCCCCCAACGGGGTGAGCATACCAATACACGAAATCTCATAATCACAATAATGAAATTCATAATTTACAACACAAGTAAATATTAATGAATTTTAAATGATACTCCCTGGATGGCAACATCCTCATCCGGGATTCCGTGTACTGTCCCTGTTCTCACAATCATCAAACTCATCAAATCTCATAAATCAGTAAATCAACACATTGATTTAACTCATAGCATGCCTGATTCTCAAGTATCAATAATCAATGATTCCAAGTTCATTATACATACAAATATAGATATCTCAATATCTAGTACTGATTTCTCAATTTCGCTATCAATCATAGATAGCTCAAATGCCTAGCATTTATTTTACCAATTTTCCATTATACCTAGACATCTCACATGTCTTATAATGAGTACATGATCCCACGATCATTCTCAGGCATCTCAAATGCCGTACAATAGTCGTATAGGCCCAGTACCCCCATATTTATCAACACATAAATATAGCCATGAGCACAACCATCGATGAAGTCAATATACATTATGCATTTCACAAATGCTCTCATATAAAGTAATGCTCGTACGTCGCACGTACCTTAAATCTCCGAAGTCCGAGCCAAACCTTGCTCGAGTTCCATGCTCCGAGGAACGATGTGCTAACACGATAAATTAATTCACAATTAATTACGAACATGCAACCCATGCTCAAGCACACCCATAACCCTCAAAAATATTGTCAACACACGACAATTAACCATTATCGAAAATCGCTCAAGAACACCCCACAAATTTTCGAACCTTCACAACACAAATCGAACCCAATTAAACACCATAATTCATCTAAAATATGAATTAATCAATCAACAACATGAATAATCGCCCCACATGCCAAAACCCCCCAAATTCGAATTCAAAGCCCTAAATTCGAATCCAATTCCTCAATTTCGAACACAATCAAGCATCATAATGCATCTAAATCATGAATTAATCAATTACTAACAAGAATCATCACTCCTTGTCAAAAATCCCCAAAATTCGAACCCTAACTCATGAAATCGAGCTGAAATTCGAACCAAACAGCATGAAAATCGAATCAATTGGCAACCAAAATCTTTGAACCATAAAGCAAGAAATTTTTGACCCAAACTAAGCATCAAAACGCCCCAAAAACACTGGGAGAAAAGCCCCAAAAATCGTACCAAAATCGGGCCACAAAATCGGACAGAAATCCAGATCTGAACCCTACGCTTTTCTGGCAAATCCGAACGCGATTCTCGATGAAACTTCGAATTGTTGGTATAGAAAGGAGCGCCTCGGAGAGACGATTCCAACGGCGGGTGGCACGCGCCGAACGGCGGCGGGCGGAGGCCTTTTCTGCGCGGTGGTCGAAAGGGGATCGGGAATGCGCGGGAGGGAGAGAGAGATAATGTGCTGAAATTGATCCGATAATTAAAATCTCGGGTTCAACTGGTATTTATAGCAAAAATACCCCGAAATACTAATATCCCCACAAATACATCATGATTCATTAAAAATCATCTGTTTCCAAAAACTCTCTCTCTAACTCAAAAACCCCCTACCGGTGCCCACACCAAGCACCCGAGATTCCGAGTCACACTAAAAACCCAACTCACAGGTTTTCACCGAAATGAGAATACGATCTCAACCTCGGGATCCAACGATCCCAACTACTCAAATAAACGAGCCCAGAAGGCCCAACACTTCGATTAAACTCCAAATCGCCACGCAAAACGGTTTTAGGGGTTATTAACACTCCGGGATTAACACCTATAATCCCTGGTCATCACAGACGCAGAGGTTCAGAGATGGATGTCAGTAGTTTATTCAGGTCAGCCATCGAGATTCAGAGTGGCTGAGGACGGTTCTCTGAGACTTGGCGACAAATGGGTGGTTCCAGATACACCCGAGTTGCGACAGGGTATATTACAGCGAGCTCATTGCAGCAGGATGAGTGTCCACCCGGGCGGGAAGAAGATGTATAAGGATCTACGCAGCCAGTTCTGGTGGAGGCGAATGAAACAGGATGTTACTTCATTCGTCAAACGCTGTTTGATTTGTCAGCAAGTGAAGGCTGAGAGGCAGAGGCCTGGTGGTGAGCTAAGGAGTTTGGAGATACCCGAGTGGAAGTGGCAGCACGTGTCTATAGATTTCGTGACCCACTTACCGAGGACTGTTTCGGGTTTTGATGCTATATGGGTAGTCGTCGACAGATTGACTAAGATTGCTCATTTCATTCCCTACTGTATGACCTTCACGTACTTGAGGATGGCACAGTTATATGTCAGAGATGTGGTGAGACTGCATGGGATCCCTGTTTCGATTGTATCTGATCGAGATCCACAGTTTACATCTCACTTCTGGGAAGGTCTTCAGTCAGCTCTAGGTACAGAGTTAAGGTTGAGCACATCATATCATCCCCAGACAGACGGACAGACCGAGCGTACGATACAGACGCTCCAAGATATGTTGAGGGCTTGTGTGCTGGAGTTCGACACTTCTTGGCAGGACTCAGTAGCCTTGGTGGAATTTTCATATAATAACAGTTATCAGGCTAGCATACAGATGGCTCCATTTGAAGCCTATATGGCAGGCGTTGCAGGTCACCTTTGTGTTGGGATGATGTGGACCGTAAATCGGTCGGAGGACCAGAGTTGGTCTAGGATATGGAAGAGAAGGTAAAGGTTATCAGGAGAAAGATGAAGGAAGCTCAGGACAGACAGGCAGCGTATGCCAATCAGCGGCGAAGGCCGTTGGAGTTTCAGTTAGGCGACAGAGTTTTTCTGAAGATCTCACCTTTCAGAGGTGTGGTACGGTTTGGGATGCGGGAAAGTTATCTCCAAGATATGTAGGGCCGTATGAGATCTTGCAGCGTGTTGGTACTCTGGCGTACCGTTTGGCTTTACCGCCCTCTCTGTCTGGTATACACGATGTATTCCATGAATCTATGCTGAGGAAGTACGAGCCAGATCCTTCGCATGTATTGCAGCCTTCAGAGATACAGTTTGAGTCCGATGTTTCCTATGTGGAGCGGCCTATCAGGATCTTGGATAGAGCAGACCGCAGGCTTCGGAACAAAGTTATTCCTATGATCAAGGTTCAGTGGGATTTAGGGGTGTCGAGGAGGCCACGTGGGAGACAGAGCGACACATGATGCAGCACTATCCAGAACTGTTTTCTGGTATGTGATTTATGTTTTATTTTATTTTGGGTAAGTGCATGCTGATTTCGAGGGCGAAATCTTATAAGTAGGGGAGTATTGTGATACCCCCGAATGATTATGTGATTTTAATCATTAATTAAATTATGATAATTTTGGTGTTAATTCATGGGATTGAATTAATATTATTGAGGAGATACATTTCAGGGTGCATGTGATATATGTTGGGATTTTGGGGTTGAGACATGTTTATTTGGGGTGTGTGTTATTTGTTTTGGTGAAGCATGTTTAAATGGGAATTGAAGTATTTTATTGAGAAAATACTATAAATATTATGTGAGGATATTTTAATACATCGTGCTAAATACCGGGACCAAAACATAACACATCATACCACCCAACACCCAACCCCCCCCCCCCCCCCCCCCAACCCATACCAATCAACTGTGCAATGGCTGACTATCCACCCCACTTGGTACAATCATTTCACCCTTCTCTCCATTCCAAATTTCGATCTTTCTCTCCCAAATAACCTCAAGCATCTGCTAAGCAAAATCGTGAGGAGCCTTTTCATTTTCATTGCTTGGAAGCCTCTCAAAAATCGGAGCAAAGTAGGGTGAGAAACCATGCCCTGTTTTTGATTTAAGCTTGTTTAAGTTCTTGCTTTTAAGTGGTGTGAAAATGGTATGTTAGCTTATGTAAGGACCCCAAGCCCTTAAAACCTTGATTAATGTATTAACCACTATGTGTGGTACATGCTTTCTATAAAATGTCAATCGGGAAGCTCTGATGATACTTAATCATTGCCTGTCAATAAAAGACTCATATGTTTGCCCTTTACCAACCCCTTGGTGCCACTTTTCACATTGTAAACTTTTACAAAAATTTGGGCAGAGTCTCCCCATAAATAGAGCTATCCCAAAACAGAGTACAACACATAACAAAATTCCCGGCCAGGGAACACATAATACTCAACAGAAAGCAGTAATACAAGTAGATTCCCAGCCAGGGAAGACACCACACATATGTCAACAAAAGTGGGTTCCAACACCCACATAATACACCAATGACTCTCATATCATTCTAGCAATTCAACCTAATTGCATGCAACCTTAAATGAAAGAGAGAAAGGCTCATGCCTTTATATACAATCCATATACAAGTATAATCGTGCTCACATGCGAGCATCATGAATATGAATATGTATAAATCCTCAGGTGTATATATAGGTACTCTATACGATACCGTGCTCCATCAAGCCCTGGTACCACGATCCTGGGAGTACCTCAAATCAACAGCTCGAGCTCAGCTCCATAGCCATCGATGTACCTGTCCACCTGTCCCAACAGAGACAGCCCCCAACGGGGTGAGCATACCAATACACAAAATCCCATAATCATAATAATGAAATTCATAATTTACAACACAAGTAAATACTAATGAATTTAAATGATACTCCCTGGATGGCAACATCCTCATCCGGGATTCCGTGTACTGTCCCTGTTCTCACAACATCAAACTCATCAAATCTCATAAATCAGTAAATCAACACATTGATTTACACATCGCATGCCTGATTTACAATATCAATAATGAATGATTCCAAGTTCATATACATGCAAAAATAGATATATCAATATCTAATATTGATTTCATAACCTTGCTTTCCATTATACTTAGACATCTCATATGTCTTATAATGAAAACATGAGTCTATGAACCTAGACATCTCAAATGTCTCATAATGAATACATGATTCTACGAACCTAGACATCTCAAATGTCTTACGAAGAATGCATGATTCTACAAACCTAGACATCTCAAATGTCTCATAATATAGTCATATAAACCCAGTAACCCATATATCATGCAAGAGTCATCCTACTCTAGTGTCACGCACGCTACAAGCGGCGATATCAAGATTTGGGTCATTCCTTGGCTATATCAACATGTATGTATAACCATACGCAAAACATTCAATGCAATCAAAAACACCTTATGCATTTCACATATATATAGTAATGCTCGTACGTCGCACGTACCTTAAATCTCCGAAGTCCGAGCCAAGCCTTGCTCGAGTTCCATGCCCCGAGGAATGATGTGCTAACACGATAAACAATTCACCATTATTTACGAACATGCAACCTATGCTCAAGCACACCCATATCCCCCACAACATTGTCAATACACGACAATTATCCTCTTAAAAGACCCGGGGCAGGGTACATGCAGGGAAGGAATAAATGAGACAATCGAAATTTGTTCAAGAATGCCCTACAAAAATCGAACCTTAATCTCACAATTTCGAACCCAATAAAATACCATAATTCATCTAAAATGTCAATTAATCAATCCATAGCATGAATAATCATCCCACATGCCAAACCCCCAAATTTGAAATCCAAATCCCTAAAATTCGAAACCCAAACAAGCCTTTAAATTCGAACCCTAACAATTCTTCAAATTCGAACCATAACATCTTAATTCGATCCCACTTAAGCATCATAATACACCTAAGATGTGAATTAAACCATCAATGGCAAGAATCATCACCTTTGCCAAAAACCCCCAATAATTCGAAATTTAATCCCTACGAAATTGGGGAAATTCGAAACAATAAAGGCATGGAAATACATGAAAAAGACGAACAAGGGGTTAGGGAGATTACCCAACGAAATCGGAAGCAAAATCGGACGAAATCCGATGAACCCTAACTTTTGGGGATCGACGCTCTTTCTCAAAATCCGACTCCAGGACGCGACGAAACCTTCAATTGGCAGAGGGGAAAGGAGCGCCTCGTCGAGACGAAGCCGTGGGTAGGTCGCACGCGCCGATCGGCGGCCGGACGGCGGCTGGCGGAGCGCCTGAAACGGCGGGGGTGCAGGGGCGACGGGAATCGCGGCTGCGGGAGAGAGGGGGAGGAATTGGGGCTGAAATTGAAATTATGTCTAAAATTTGGGTTCAAATGGTATTTATAGCAAAAATACCCCGAAAAATTAATAGCCCCACAAATACATCATGATTCCTTAAAAATCATCTGTTTCAAAAACTCTCTCTCTAACTCCAAAACCCTCTACCGGTGCTCACATAGCACCCGAGATTCCGAGACACATCAAAAACCCAACTCTTAGGTTTTACACCGTAATGTGAATACAATCTCAACCTCTGGATCCAACGATCCCAACTGCCCAAATAAACGAGCCCAGAAGGCCCAACACCTCGATTAAATCCCAAATCGCCACGTAAAACCACTTTAGGGATTATTAATACTACGGGATTAACACCTATAATCCCTGGTCATCACAATATCCCCCACTAAAAGAATTTCGTCCTCGAAATTAGCACTGGTGTATCACGTAACACCCAGGCTGCACAACAACATGAAGCCATAACATCGATTCCTGACCATATCAGAATCGTATTAATAAACGCGAGGATACTTACCTCTCATCTAATCTCTGAAACAGAGCGACATACCATAACCAACATAACACCCAAGAGGTAAAACGTACCTCGATGCGGGTCATCCCAGAAGTCAGCCTCTCATGACTGCAAATCAACCAATACTTACGACTGTAGATCGGACAGTCATCCTTCGATCTAATACAACAGTACGAACACATCCTGAATGACACCTCAACCGTAAGAACGTTGACCTCGTGTCAAACTCTGGAGTGGAATAGACTTCCAAATCCATCATAACGTCAAAGAGCGTCAGCACAACTCAACGCTAACAGTCCAAAAGCAGTTAGTCAACTGAAACTGCAAGGATTCGAATCGCTCTTGATTCTATCGTAGATATCATCCAATGATATTTTACTATGACTTACGATGTCTAACATACATCGTTACGAGGGGAAACACTAGTACAACCACGGTGTACACATACCAAACCTGGTTTCCACTTTCAAACTTCCTCCATCGAAGGAGTAGTCGCCTCATTGCAACTTAATTTGGGCAACTCACGGCCACAAATTAAAACAAAAGACATCTCACAATATGTCCACCTACGGATGTTCCAAGAATCACGTCCTGATCATAAATAACAACCGAGACTCCGCAGAGTTTAAAATTCTTAAGGGGCATGCAATAAACCCATTGCATCCTCAACGCTTGTGTCATCAGCGACACTCAACCAATTCGAAATCCTGCCATCCCTTGAAAAACCTCGGATTTAACAATCCAAACTTGGGAAGGCTGTCGCATAACTCGAAGGAAAACACTAGCAAGGGAAATACCTTAACCCTCACAAGAAAATCCCTCCTCAAGGGAGTCAACTAACTTCACGATTATCCCTCAATCATCGTGCCATGGAGATTCCCAATCTCAAGGTGTTCCATATCTCTCATCAGAGATTTAACCATCCAAAAATAGCATAACTCTATGCTTAACAGAGAGGAAATCAATAACTGGCATCCGTATACTCACCGGTATACCTGCCTAAGCACTGATGTCGCATGCATACTCAATGCACTCGGCTCGGGTATCTACCACATATCCCTAAGCCCCAAACACAACCGTCAATTCTGAGTCATTCCTTACTCAGTGGAGGATGAAAATCGACGATTAACAATACACGGTGTGATTCCCAAGATCAACACCACTTGCACCAACTTACCGAATCTTTCAAGATTCCCAAATAGGTATAATACTACCTCCTTCCTCGCAAGGGAAATGCCATCGAACTCGAGATCCACAAGTCTCGAACCATCGTTCGGAAAAACTGGATACAATAACACCCATTGTATCCCAATACACGGGTTCCTTTAGATTGAGTCAATAACAACCTGATGACTCTCTTGTTGGTACTCCAACATCCTGAGCTGTCCCAGACAAGTCTCCAAGATTAAACATAAACGTATACACGTTTCAGTGAGGCATGAACAACCTTAACCTCAATGACATGGTGACTACTAGAGTCCACCACAATCCTCATCGTATCACCTTACGATTTGCCAAACTTGGTTCCAACGAGCAGTGTAACGGCTCTAGCAAGCCCATCATGGTGCTACACACACGCGGCAGACAACCTAGTCTCTGCCTCTTTAGGTTTACCTCAAACCTACCAATAAGACGGACGTTTCCACATGGTATAACATACTATGGGAGGAAAACTCAATAGAGTAGTGGGTCTTTATCCAACATTCCTCAATGCCGATACACCCTGGACAACCCAATGTCCCTATGTACTTAACATAACCTGATCCTACTCCCTTAGGACCCATCCTACACCCTCAAGGGTGGTGTGATCATGTCTACCACATGTCACATCGACAGAAAGCGAGTACTTTCCTCCATGATTACTCCTGTCGTCAAATCACATGGCCAAAAGCCACTCCAACGAGCATACCTCAAGGGTATCACCACTCGTAAAATGATTACCCCCAAACATAAGCTGCGGTACAATCACATGTACAGCGCATCTAACCATTCCTCGAGCAACCCGCTCGGTATAAGGGTCACGTCCATCGGTGTCGCACACACCACCTTGTGCTCGGTACTGGCACCCAAGGCATACCACTGAATACGTATACTCAACGCATCGATCATCGTAACGATGATGCATGTCTAATAAGACATCTCCTACACCATCGTCATCGTCATCCCGTGACGACACATGCCAACTCATGGCATCTAAAACATTGCCAACTAGTGACGATACATGTACATCAGCGTATGTCATCCACTAACATGCTAGTAAAATAGGCATAATAAAACATGTATATCAATGCATGCCAGCTACAATAAAGCTAATAAAATAGCAATATCTCATACCTCATCGCTAGTGATATAGCGTCATACCTGTCTCCGTCGCTCAATAATAGTGCGTAATCAGCACCCATCGCTCGAAGGCGGCAAAATCCTGTGCTGAGTACATAGCGGCAAAATCCCTCGCTATAGAATCGACGGCATGACACCTCGTCATATAATAAGTGGCATGAAACCTCGCTATATACCTGAGTATGAATCATCGTCCACATAGTAGCGGAAAGAGGCATCGCTATCAATACACCTGGCGGAATGAACCATCGCCAATAGATATAGCGGAATGAACCATCGCTATCAATACACCTGGCGGAATGAACCATCGCCAATAGATATAGCGGAATGAACCGTCGCTATAAATACACCTGGCGGAATGAACCATCGCCAATAGATATAGCGGAATGAACCGTCGCTATCAATACACCTGGCGGAATGAACCATCGCCAATAGATATAGCGGAATGAACCGTCGCTATAAATACACCTGGCGGAATGAACCATCGCCAATAGATATAGCGGAATGAACCATCGCTATCAATACACCTGGCGGAATGAACCATCGCCAATAGATATAGCGGAATGAACCATCGCTATCAATACACCTGGCGGAATGAACCATCGCCAATAAATATAGCGGAATAAACCATCGCTATAAACCGTGTCCTCATAGAGAAATGAATATAAATCGACACAGCGGGACACATCACCGCTATCATCCGTGTCATCACAAAGGAATGAATCATCATCCTAACAAGCGGCATCTCATCCTCGCTTCTTCATACAAGCGGTATCTCATCCTCGCTTCGTATGGCATACCCCGCCTCCATGTGCAAGCGAGCATCCCCGCCCGCTCCACATTTTTAGCGGTACAAGCATAAGCTTCTTCATACAAGCGGTATATCATCCTCGCTTCGTATGGAATACCCCGCCTCCATGTGCAAGCGAGCATCCCCGCCCGCTCCACATTTTAGCGGTCAAGCGTAAGTATAAAAATTCTCACTGTCATAAGCAGGACTCCTGGAATGTATAATCATCATTCCTTTTTATACTCCATATTTCCTGTAACCTGCAACCATCAGGGTTAACAACAATAGCCATATACGCTATGCATCCACATTCAATTCATAATAAAAACACATTATGAGAATGTATGGTTTCACAAATAAATGTCATGATATCCTTCTTTAAATCCTTATTTCATCCTGAGCCCTTATCATTAGTACATTTTAATGCTTCTTGCTACTCCAGGAAAGCGGAATTCTTCCTCGCTTCCACTGGACTTTAGCGTTGCTACTCCATGTAAGCGGAACTCTTCATCGCTTCCAATGGACTTTAGCGTTGCTACTCCATATAAGCGGGACTCTTCATCGCTTCATATGGACTTTAGCATAAGCCATTAAAATCCTTACTAAGATAACTTTGACTCAAGAAATGCATATGCAAAAACAATGCACAATAACATATATCATAACCTCAATGCACCACTTTGCATTCATCATGTGTCAACAAGACATCGTAAAATACATGTTACCTCGGAAATATTCCTTTATCTGATTTTCTTAAAACCAGCTTCCTTGGCACATAACACACGGAGTGCCAGACATCCCCATAAATGTCATCCTATCGTGTTCCACACGATTCCTGCAACCACAATGGTTAGCAATACCACTTTTCATATCATAAGAGCACATAAACAATGTGTTATGTCATACAACATTAATGCCATCATGCATAAATATGTGCTATCAATAACTTCCTAGGCCCTTAACAGCCCCAATGAGCAACCACTGCTCTGATACCACTAATGTAAGGACCCCAAGCCCTTAAAACCTTGATTAGTGTATTAACCACTATGTGTGGTACATGCTTTCTATAAAATGTCAATCGGGAAGCTCTGATGATACTTAATCATTGCCTGTCAATAAAAGACTCATATGTTTGCCCTTTACCAACCCCTTGGTGCCACTTTTCACATTGTAAACTTTTACAAAAATTTGGGCAGAGTCTCCCCATAAATAGAGCTATCCCAAAACAGAGTACAACACATAACAAAATTCCCGGCCAGGGAACACATAATACTCAACAGAAAGCAGTAATACAAGTAGATTCCCAGCCAGGGAAGACACCACACATATGTCAACAAAAGTGGGTTCCAACACCCACATAATACACCAATGACTCTCATATCATTCTAGCAATTCAACCTAATTGCATGCAACCTTAAATGAAAGAGAGAAAGGCTCATGCCTTTATATACAATCCATATACAAGTATAATCGTGCTCACATGCGAGCATCATGAATATGAATATGTATAAATCCTCAGGTGTATATATAGGTACTCTATACGATACCGTGCTCCATCAAGCCCTGGTACCACGATCCTGGGAGTACCTCAAATCAACAGCTCGAGCTCAGCTCCATAGCCATCGATGTACCTGTCCACCTGTCCCAACAGAGACAGCCCCCAACGGGGTGAGCATACCAATACACAAAATCCCATAATCATAATAATGAAATTCATAATTTACAACACAAGTAAATACTAATGAATTTAAATGATACTCCCTGGATGGCAACATCCTCATCCGGGATTCCGTGTACTGTCCCTGTTCTCACAACATCAAACTCATCAAATCTCATAAATCAGTAAATCAACACATTGATTTACACATCGCATGCCTGATTTACAATATCAATAATGAATGATTCCAAGTTCATATACATGCAAAAATAGATATATCAATATCTAATATTGATTTCATAACCTTGCTTTCCATTATACTTAGACATCTCATATGTCTTATAATGAAAACATGAGTCTATGAACCTAGACATCTCAAATGTCTCATAATGAATACATGATTCTACGAACCTAGACATCTCAAATGTCTTACGAAGAATGCATGATTCTACAAACCTAGACATCTCAAATGTCTCATAATATAGTCATATAAACCCAGTAACCCATATATCATGCAAGAGTCATCCTACTCTAGTGTCACGCACGCTACAAGCGGCGATATCAAGATTTGGGTCATTCCTTGGCTATATCAACATGTATGTATAACCATACGCAAAACATTCAATGCAATCAAAAACACCTTATGCATTTCACATATATATAGTAATGCTCGTACGTCGCACGTACCTTAAATCTCCGAAGTCCGAGCCAAGCCTTGCTCGAGTTCCATGCCCCGAGGAATGATGTGCTAACACGATAAACAATTCACCATTATTTACGAACATGCAACCTATGCTCAAGCACACCCATATCCCCCACAACATTGTCAATACACGACAATTATCCTCTTAAAAGACCCGGGGCAGGGTACATGCAGGGAAGGAATAAATGAGACAATCGAAATTTGTTCAAGAATGCCCTACAAAAATCGAACCTTAATCTCACAATTTCGAACCCAATAAAATACCATAATTCATCTAAAATGTCAATTAATCAATCCATAGCATGAATAATCATCCCACATGCCAAACCCCCAAATTTGAAATCCAAATCCCTAAAATTCGAAACCCAAACAAGCCTTTAAATTCGAACCCTAACAATTCTTCAAATTCGAACCATAACATCTTAATTCGATCCCACTTAAGCATCATAATACACCTAAGATGTGAATTAAACCATCAATGGCAAGAATCATCACCTTTGCCAAAAACCCCCAATAATTCGAAATTTAATCCCTACGAAATTGGGGAAATTCGAAACAATAAAGGCATGGAAATACATGAAAAAGACGAACAAGGGGTTAGGGAGATTACCCAACGAAATCGGAAGCAAAATCGGACGAAATCCGATGAACCCTAACTTTTGGGGATCGACGCTCTTTCTCAAAATCCGACTCCAGGACGCGACGAAACCTTCAATTGGCAGAGGGGAAAGGAGCGCCTCGTCGAGACGAAGCCGTGGGTAGGTCGCACGCGCCGATCGGCGGCCGGACGGCGGCTGGCGGAGCGCCTGAAACGGCGGGGGTGCAGGGGCGACGGGAATCGCGGCTGCGGGAGAGAGGGGGAGGAATTGGGGCTGAAATTGAAATTATGTCTAAAATTTGGGTTCAAATGGTATTTATAGCAAAAATACCCCGAAAAATTAATAGCCCCACAAATACATCATGATTCCTTAAAAATCATCTGTTTTCAAAAACTCTCTCTCTAACTCCAAAACCCTCTACCGGTGCTCACATAGCACCCGAGATTCCGAGACACATCAAAAACCCAACTCTTAGGTTTTACACCGTAATGTGAATACAATCTCAACCTCTGGATCCAACGATCCCAACTGCCCAAATAAACGAGCCCAGAAGGCCCAACACCTCGATTAAATCCCAAATCGCCACGTAAAACCACTTTAGGGATTATTAATACTACGGGATTAACACCTATAATCCCTGGTCATCACAGCTTAGGTTTCTTAAAACCTTCGATTTAAATGCTTACATGGTGTTATTATGAAGCTCTCAGTATTTTTCCTTGAGCATGTTACATGTTTTATGTGAAGGATTTAAGCATGTGAAATAGGGTGTTCGAAAATGGGTAGATAATTGCCCTGTTTTTCTGGAAAATATGGAATGGGAGTGATATTGAGAAGGTGTTATCATGCATGTTAGATGGGTTTTTGGTGAACCTTCGATTTGAGTACATGCATGGTAGTTTGTAAAGCCCAGGACGTTTTTGTTCGAGCATGTTTTATGATATATGTTGTAGCTTTAATAGCATGAAATGAGGTGCTCAAGAAATCTGGAAATGAAATATGTTGCCCTGTTTCCGGAAAGGTTGGTCGAGTACTTATGTAAATGGACGATGTTGATGCATGTGGATTTATGCTTGGGGTATAAATTTGATATGAATACACTCAGGCTAGTGTATTATAACTGCTAGCATGTTGTTTTTGGCATGTTGTATGTCTTACATGTTAGATTGAGGGGTATGAAAATCAGTGTTAGAGAATTCTGGACAATCTGGGTTGAAACAGAGCGACCGATCGATCGGTGTTACCGATCCATCGGCAAAAGCCGTAGCTTTTTTATTTAATTCAAATAGTTCACCGATCGATCGGTGATAAGGGCCAATCGATCGGTAGTGCCTGATTTTTAAAAAATGTGATTTTTATTTGAGTTTTGATTTTGGATTATTATGAGGTACCTAATATTGTGTTGTGTGGTTATGTAGAACCATCTCATGTACCAGCACAGTCGAGGAGATAAAGTCTGTTGACTCCTATACATTTTGAAAGGTACGTAAGCGACGTACGGGCATCCCAACGGTAACATGTATTATGTGTTTATTTATTTAACACAAGGTAAAGTAAGATATGCATAAGATAGTGCATGATGCTATGATACATGTTGATATGCTTCTTTTTGCATATGTATGTTGTGAAATATAAGAGGTGTATTTCACGAGTCAAGGTTATCCTACTGAGGATTTTAATGCTTACGCGAACTTCCATAAGAAGCGAGGAAGAATTCCGCTTACGTGGATTTCCATAAGAAGCGAGGAAGAATTCCGCTTACGTGGAGAAGTAAGAAGCATTGAAATACACTAATGATAATGACTCAGGATTGAAGTAAGAATTTAAGAAGTGAAGATATGTCATGACATTATTAAGAACCATAATTTCATATGTTGATTATTTATGAGTTATGGTACAGGGACAACCAATGGGCGTAGTAAATGCGATGGAAATACATGAAGTGTTTGTATTTATGATTTATGCATTTACGTTTGTATTCATATTATGTTGACTATGAATTGTGATGTGCTCATGTGTTGGGGTTGTTCTTGTAGGTGCTTTTACTAAGGAGAATCGGGGTCAGGTTGATAAGCTGAGCTGTAAGGAGTGCTACAAGATAACAAGATAAAAACCTATTTTGTATAGTTCTACTAGGAGTACAGTAGAAGTAGCTTTACCCAAATTGTTAAAGAGTGTAACAAGTTCTTTTGGCATGTCTTTTTTTTTATTATGTAGACTTCAGCTCAAATTGTCAACATGATCTAAATACTCTGATTAAGTATGTTTAATTCTCCTAATTGCACCTAATAGTATGTTGAGATAACGGGGTCTCACAGATGTTATACAATGTGACACAATTATGAAATTGTCGATTGAGATATATTTGATTTCTGTAAATCATTATCAAAATGATTTAGCTATAATTGATTATGGAATTGGTGTTTGAGTATGAGTATAATTAATCATTGTAATGATTAACTGATTTAGAGTTTAATGATTTTGGTTATTGTGATAACAGGAACAACATGCTGGTAATGGTACATACATGGAGTATTTTCTGAATTTACAGTTTTGTATTCTGTAAATTATGAATGGTAAGATTGATGATATTGAGATTGTGCCATTGGTATGCTCACCTCGTGTCGTGCTGTTTCTGTTGAAACAGGTAGAACATGTACAACATTGTCGTTGGAGATAAGTTTGAGATATGGAAGGAGGGTGCTCCTAGGAGCTCGGTATCAATGTTGGTATGAATAATACTTCTTATACAATTGATATATAGTTACTGGTTCAGTGCTCGTGAGCATTTTGATATGTGTATATGGTTTATATAAAGGATGTGAGATTTCTCTTTTCATTTATGATTTGTATGCAATTTATTTAAAGGGAATTGCATGATGAATTGAGATATGAGATTGGTGCATTGTACAGTGTATACTAGTACTAGTTGAATTGTGTTGGGAATTGAATGAGAAGATGATGAAGGTAAAATTTGTTATAGACATAATGCCTTTGTTATGGAAGCATGTATAAGAATTCCCTAATGATATGATATAGATGATAAATGCACTAATGACGGGATTATAGAGATGTCATTGAGGTGATATCTATGTTTGAATTATGAATGATTCGAGTAGATAGAAGTTAAGGTTGACTAACTGCTATTACGTGGTTAACACCGAGGTATGTTATCATCTTTTAAAGATTGCAGTGGTTTGGAAGAATGTCTCCATTTCCCGAGTTGGGGCGAGGTCAATGTCCTCGCAATTGGTGTTTCGTTTGTGACGAAATCCTAAATCGATGCTGCGGATCTGAGCTAAGTTGTGTGGTCTCGTGGTACGTAAGTACGCGTGTGCAAATTTCCATGACGAAATTTAATTAGTGGATGATAAATGTGATATCCAGAAATTATTGTGTTAATCCCGAAGTGATTGTGATCCTGGAGTGATTGTGATCCTTAATGGAGGGGTAATTATGAGATAATTACGGTGTTGAGACTCCTGAGGATTTTAATCCGATATCGGGGCTGTTGGATCCACGGGTTGAGATTTATTCTCATTGAGGTGTTAAACCTTGGAATTGTGTTGGTAGTGGGATCTGGAGTCTGGTGAACTTTGGATGAGGTTTGTTGTGTAATTGAGTGAGTGGGAGATAATTATTGAACATGTATGATTTTTAATGAGTTATGCTGTGAGTATTAGAGACTCGGGTTTTTGGGGCCTTGGTACTATATATACCAAGTGGACTCGGTGCTCAATCATTTCCCATTTCACTCCCCTCCCTCTCTCCACGTCTCTCTCTCCCCCTCCCCTTTCCCCTTTCACTTTCCATTTCTTCTCCCATGGAAGAATCGAGCAAGGCTGGACTTTGGAGCGAAATTTCTCGAAGATAATTGGGTAATATTCTTCCCCTCTCTTTTATCTTCGTTTTTGGTTGTAGTTTTATATAGTTTTGTTATGTGTGGTGATGGATTTTGATTTTGGGGATTTTTGGTTAAATTGTTAAAGTATTGTTCTTGGCGTTTTTATTGAGTTTAAAAGGAGTAATTGAAGTGTTGAAGGTGTTGGGGTGTTGGATTTGAGGTTGTGTGAAAAACAACATTGAAGCAAATTTTTTTAGGAAAATTGCAGGTCGCGATTGATCGCGGCGAGCGCGGATCGATCGTGACATGGCGCTGAATTTGGTGACGATGTACAGTGATAGATGATCAATCGCGGGGGTCTCGCGATCGATCGTGAGACCATGGCGATTGATCGCCATACGTTTCTGCCCGAATTTTTTAGGCTGGAGATCAAGCCGCGATCGAGCGCCAGGCCTTTTTTGAAATTTTTTATGTTTTTGAAATTTTGTCGTACGCTTTGCCCGAGTCTTTTTTGTATTATATCGTCATGTTGTGATGATATTTTGTAGGTTGAGTACTTACTTGGGTGTGTGTTTGTGTACACGAAATTGATTGTGGATTATGGAATCTGTGTAGTGCATAATTCACCATGTCACGGGGCAAAGGCAAGGTTTGGCTCTTGCGATTGGACTATAAGGTACGTGGGACGTACGAGCATAATTAGATATATTATTGTCATGTTTATGAATAATATATTATTGTTGCAATCAATTGATATGTATCAAGAATTGTGGTAATGTCGCTGTTGAGCGAGCAATGAGTAAGATGGTGTCACTGTTGATGGAGCATTGGTTATTATACATCCGTTGTTGTGTTAAGAGCGTCACCGCTATTGAGTGAGCGATGTGATACGATGTGATGGGATAGTGAAATCATTAAATAAAATATATTTGATTTCTATAAACCATTTTGAATGATTTAATTATAATTGATTATGAAATTGACGGTTTGAGCATGTGAATAGTTAATCAATGTAATGATTAACTGAATTTGGGAGTTTGATGGTTTTGGTTATTGTGAGAACAGGAACAGCATGGGAGATCGCATATGGTAATGGTACACAAAGGGAGTATTTTTGATTTTACAGCTTTAAAGTCTGTAAATTATGAATTGTGAGATTGATGATATGGAGATAGTGTTATTGGTATGCTCACCACGTGTGGGGGTCTATTTCTGTTGGAACGGATAGAACATGTACAACATTGGCTCTGGAGTTGAGTTCGATCTGTTGATTAGAAATGCTCCCGGGACTGAGTTACCAATATTGGTATTGGGTAATCTGCTTACACAATAGATACATATTTTACTTATTCAATACTCGCATGTGAGCATTCTTATGTGTATATGGATTTTATAAGGGCTTTGAGATTTCTCTTTTCATTTATGATCACACAATTAATTATGGAGAATTGCATGATGAATTGAGAACATATTAGTGCGTTATGAGGTGTATATTTATGCTAGTTGAGCTGTATTGAGAATTGAGCATTAAGAGGATTAATGTCGAAATTTTATAGATGGCATGTTACTGTTATTGAAGTATGTAAAAGAATTCCCTAATGTGTATGTATGTATGCACTAATATACGTGATAATGCACTAATAACGGTTAAGGTAGCGAGGCCTTACAATGCCATTGTATACGTAGTGAGGGTTTATACCGTTGTATATGTAGCGATGGTTTATGTGTATACGTAGCGATGATGTTATGCCGCTGTACGTAGCGATGATGTTATATCACAATATGTGCGATGAGTATTGTGTACCGCCGTTGTGCGATGAGTATTGATTGTGTACCGTCGTTGGGCGATGAGTGTTGATTGTGTGCCGCCATTGGGCCCTGAGTATTGATGCACCGTTATTAGGTTAGCGATGAGTATGATTATACTGCTATTTTGTCAGCGATATATATTGATGACGTGTTGATTTCAGATGGTGTTGACCATTGGGTAACTTGTACCGTCGTTGTGATGACTAATACATATATAGATGTATGTATTGATTTATATGGTTGAATGCCACCGATTGGCGTAAGATGGTGTGTGTGTGTGTCACAGGTTGACACGAGCCCATTATGCCGAGATCTACTCAATGGATAAATGGTTGTGCCGCACAGATAAGTGTATTGCATAGTGTATTGAGATAAAGGTGTTACGAGTGAGTGGTACCTTAGGGTATACTCGCTGAGTTGGCTATGACCAAGCGACTGATAGCATATGTAGTTGTCGAGGGACCTACATACATATATCGATGTGGTGTATGATGGTTATGATCACGCATACACATGAGAATATGAAGATAAATCCTAATGGATTAGGATTAAGTTGTGATTGAGTGAGGACATTGGAAAGTCCATCGTGTATCGCTATTAGAGAAATGTTAGATGATGATCTACTATCTCAGATTATATGTTTGACGATAAGTAATTCATTATGTGATTCGTGAATTGTGAGGGTGGTCGTAGCACGGGAACGATACAGTATTGTATACCGGGATTGAACGTATGACACGTTGGTAGGTTTCGTATAAACCTAAGGAGGCTGCGATTTGCTAGCCAGTATGATGATTTATTATTGCAGTAATATAGTAAGATTAATGTAGCCACTATACTGCTTGTCGGAACCGAGTATGGTGAATCGTATGATGATATGATGAGATGTTATAGTTGACTCGAGTAGCCACTATAATGCTTATGAGTTTGAGATAAGAGATAGGAACTTGTGTTGTGACAGTTAAGTTTTTTTGGGAGTACCAACATTGTGTCAACAAGTTATTATTATCTCTGTTTGAGTGTTCTTGCATTGAAGACGCAACGGTAAACTGTAACAGAAGTTGTAGAATATAGTTAGTGTTGTAACACTACTATATCGATTGTATCCCTTGGAGATATTTGGAGCAATGTGGCCATAGAGACGGTTAGTATCGATCTCGGGTCAATTTGTAAATCAAACGTGGTAAGCATTACTGGTGATGGACCTAGTAATTGCTTGAGTTTATTGTGAGACGTACGAGGAGACGTCCCTAGAGAGATGCTCGAGAATGTTTGAGTACTATGATGTTAGTACAGAGCATAGTTGGAGTTTGTATACGTCGTATGCACGAGTTTGAGAGTGATTGTTAATAGTGGCATTGACACAATATCCGGAATTAGTTATGTAATTATTGGTTTAGGGATACATTTCAGTAAATGTATCTAGATTGTTTAATGATGGTTCGAGTTTGGAGAGCCACGGCTACATGACACATTCCTTGTGAGGAAGGAGGTATTGATATACCTGTTGGGAATCCTTGAAAGATTCGATGAGTCAGTGCGCGTGGTGTCGATGTTGAATTCACGCCATTAGTCGTTAACTCGTCAATCATTATTATCTATGGTATGAGAATAAGTGAGTGGTTGATAGATGTGTTGAGGCTTGTGAGTATGATTGGAGATACCCAAGCCGAGTGCCTTGAGTATGCATGTGGTATAGTTGGCGTTTGGGCATATATATTGATGTGTATATATGTAGGCTAGCATTTTTATGCTTGTTAAGTAACGAATTAGCGTGTCTGGATTGGGTGAATCTCTAGTAAGAGATTGTAGTATCCTTGAGATTGGTAATCTCAATGGGACCATTTATTCTGAAGAATAATTGTGAGGTTTTGTTTGACTCTCTTCTGAGGATCGGTTGTCGTATTTCGGGGCAAGGAAGTTTTTTGTTATAGTTATCCGTGTATTAGAATTGTTGATTCTAAGGATAAACAAGGATAACCATGATTCGAGTTCGTTTGGTGTCTTTGACGACACATGTTTTAAGAATGCAATTGGGTATCTTGCTTGTTCCTCGTGGATTTTTTTTTTTGCTAGTGTGTTGGGGCCAAGATGTGATTTCTTGGATCACACTGATGTTGACATCTGTGAAGATATGTTTTGTGTTGATCGGTGGCAGTGGGTTGCCCGATTCGAGTTGCAAATGGTGCAACTATTCCTTCATGAGTAAGATTCCATTATTTGTGATGGAATTGGAGAACGAAAACCGAGTTTAGTGTGAGTATATTGTTTGGGTTCCTTCGTAGCGATGTGTATTTGGCATCGTAGAACAAGTTGTAGAGATGTCATTGAGGTGATATCTATGTTGGAATCAGGAATGATTCGAGTAGATAGCAGTTAAGGTTGACTGACTGCTTTTGCTGGTTACATCGAGGTATGTTAACATCTTTTAAGGATTGTGGTGGTTTGGGAGAGTATCTCCATTCCAGAGATTGGTGCGAGGTCGATGTCCTCGCAGTTGGTGTTTCGTTCATGACGTATTCATGAATCGATAGTATGCATTTGAGTCGAGTTGCGTGATCTTGGTAGTACATTGAGTACGCGTGTGCAAATTTCGAGGCTGAAATTTGATTAGTGGAGGATAAATGTGATATCTAGAAATTAATTGTATAATCCTAGAGTGATTATAATCTTTAATTGATTTTAACTGTGGTAATTATGAGAAAATTACGGTGTTGAGACTCCTGATGATTTTGATCCAGTATCGGGGTTGTCGGATCCAAGGGTTGAGATTTTATTCTCATTGAGGTGTTAAACCTTGGAATTCTGTTGGCAGTGGCATTTGGAGTCTTGGAGCTTTGGATTGAGGTTTGTGATTGTTAGTTCCGGATTTTAACGATGACAAAATATATCAGACCGGATCGATAGATATCAGACTGACCAGATCGATCGCTCAAAGAAGATCAAGCTGACATGGTATATCGCAAATCAGATCGGGTCGATGAATATCAGCCTGACCAGATCGAAGCTTCAGATCGATCTCAGCTATTATCAGATCAGAGCAGTCAAGGCTGATTATGAATTGCTCTTCAGTCCGAATCATTAACGGCTATTTATTGAAGCATTTAATGTTGTAATTAATGCTGAAAAGGACTAAAGACTGAAGATTACCATAAAAGGTAAGAAGACAAAGAAGAGCTTACCTGACAGTCGCCGAAAGCATGAACCAGAACGACAACTACCCTAAAGAAGAAGACTGCAGCTTACTCAGAGTTTAAGCAGAGTCAAGAGTTGCACATTAAGGGAAATAATGTCGTTGGTACATGCAACTATAAAAGGATGCAACAGAAGAGCTCAAGAAAGAGTTTGATCAATCGAAAAACGCAAAAGAAAGCAAAACAGCACAAGCTTACAAGTTCAGACTTTCTCAAGATGAAAATCTTCATAAGCACAAGCATATTGTAATATTTGATCATGTTAGGATCATTGTGTGCATAGACTAAAGTCTATCTTTTGTATTCTGTACTAAGATAGAGAAGTGAGAATCAATTGTAACTGTCAGACAGAGTGTGTCTGAACAGATCGAGAGACTAGGAGTTTCAGTCTGGTAGTGAGGTAAATCCAGCTGAATCGGGTTTGTACAACAGGATTGTATAAATCAAAGTCTTCTAGTGGAATCCTTCCTCAATTGGAAGAAGGGGAGACGTAGAAGGATTACACCACCTTCGAACTTCCAGAAACATATTCTGTGTTTTATCATTCTGCACTCATTATATTATTCAAGCCATCGAGCCGTTCTTACTAATCTAAGAACAGACCGTTCCGCACTAAAACATTCAGTGGTCTCTTCTGCAGAAGAGTTGATTAAGAAACAGATTTCCTTCACTAATCCGAAAGAAATCACAAGGGATTAATTTTTAATATGAGTGTTCATTCACCCCCCCCTCTAAACACTCCGGACCGATCCTAACAAGTGGTATCAGAGCAGGTCGTCTTAATCATCACAAAGACACTTGAGCTGATGGCATCATTCAACAAAATTCCTATGTTCTCAAAAGAAGACTATGATGATTGGAGAATCCGAATGCAAGCTCATCTGGCAGCACAGGATAACGATATGTGGTTCGTCATCACTGATGGACCAATGAAGATTCTGAAAGTCAATACAGCAGCCTCAATTACTGGTGGTGAACCCCAAATGGTCGAGAAAGACAGATCCCTCTGGACGAAGGAAGAAAGAAAGAAAGCAAATCTGGACAACGTTGCCAAAGACATCTTGTTCAAGACATTGGACAAGAATATGTTTAGTAAAATCAAAATGTGCTCTACTGCCAAAGAAATTTGGGAGAAAATAGCACAGTTATGTGAAGGGAACGACCAGACCAAGGAAAACAAGCTGATTGTTGCTCTTCAAAGATTTGAGAGCATAAAAATGAAGATTGGAGAAACTCTAAATGAGTTTGATGAAAGAGTTACTGGTATCATCAATGAACTGAATGGTCTGGCAATGAATACTCAAACAGAGAGATCGCTCTGAAAGTAATGAGAGCCCTGCCAAAAGAATGGGATGTAAAGACCATCGCAATGAGGGAATCTAAAGATCTGAACAAAGTTGAACTTCATGATCTGTTCGCAGATCTTAAGGCTTATGAGTTCGAATTGATCACCAGAGGTGAAGCAGAGCCATTCATCTCTCAACCAAACTGTAAGGACCCTAAACCTTAACAGTGAATTCAAGATATAAATAGGGCTAAATATGTATTACAGACATCTTAGGGTTCTGGTTTGATGTGAGCTCAATTAGGTTACAGGCCAAAATAAAACTTCAACAATTATTCAGTTACATTCCCAATCATGAATGTTTAAGTGATAGCATTAGACTACTTCGAGAGTAGAGACTATCCAAAATTTCCTGTACTCTATCTTCCTTTATGCTTTCAACAGCTCACAGTTCAACCGACCCTCAGCCCCCTTGGTTCAAAAGCGTACCTACAGGAACAACTCACCATGAGAATATATATATATGTTATCACTTAACACAATTCAACTTAATAAAGTAATTAAGCGTATGAAACGATTAATTGATATGCTCCTCGATTACCACATTAGCACATTTCATTGTCGTTCATGTTTCACAAGCTTATGCACAAAATCATTAGTTCACGATATAATGATCGATAACGCGTTCCCAATTGTAACCACAATATTTCACTTTAACCACTAGAATTGTGACTGTTCCGGTCCCAATACAACAGCGGAATTTTAGAACCCCTCGCTTCGACATATAGCGGCATCATATGATATCCCTCGCTTCGACAATGACAGCGGCATGTTACCTCGCTTAGACATGACAGCGGCAAATATCATATTACCATCGCTTCATATGACAGCGGCAAGTACCTCCCTCGCTCGGAGATAAAGGCTACCGGAACATTCATCAATTCCATCACATTAATCAAACACAATAGTTGATTCCATTATCACAGTAAATCACAGTCATTTCACATATACCATCACGTATAAGGATTCACTATCCACAATATACATAATCAAAGGTATGACACGTTTTACCGTCCGATGCTCGTACGTCTCACTACGTACCTTGGTTCCAAAAGTGGAGATATCGTGGACTTTATCTCCTAGGCTGTGTGGCTACCTGGGATGGTTCTACATAATCACATGAATCCATATTAGAAACCAATAAATGAACCATTACCAAAAACATCACCATATAGAACAAAATCCCAAAAATCCATAATTTATGCCTTGCGATCGATCGGTCCTAAGCCCCGATCGATCGCCAAGTTAAGAAAATAAGCATCCAGGTACTGCCTCCACCGATCGATCGAGCCGTTTTACCGATCGATCGAGACATCACACCGATCGATCGGTAAAAATCGCCGATCGATCGGTAAGCTCATTTCACGCCTTGTTCAGGCTCTGCCTTGCTCGATCGATCGGACCCATTTCCCGATCGATCGAGAAGTCCTGTTTCTGCGAGAAACTTCCCTGGATGAGCTTCCCTCAACACATACACTCATGAACAACCAACTAAGCTCAACATATAACCACAAAACAACATGAAAATGCATCCCCCAAGTATAAACAACATGATGGAACAAGATCCACCCCTTTTAACCTCAAAAATAAGCCCCAAAACTAACCACAACTCAACAAAACTCTACCAAAATGGAAGCTTACCACTTAAGCTCCAAGTTTTTAGCAAGAGAGCACAAAAAGGCTCCTTTTTCAAAGCTTACTCCTCTCCTCTAGATGCAGAAACGAAAATGGAGTTCTAAGATGAGGAAGAGGGATTTGGGGACATAAAGTTGATAGAAAGGGGGGTGATGGGATGTAAAGATGTGAGCAAGTGGCTCCTTATCAGCTTTGGAATAAAAAAAATGTGCATCATAATATAAGCATGATATGTAGAATACTCCAACATGATATTTTAAAAGTATTTCACCACAATGCACCACAATTGCCATTAAAATCATGCTTTACCAAGACTACAACCCAACACATTATCTAATTATCACCAATGTCACATAAACATAATTAACGCCCAAATTGAAATTAATTATCTCGGGGATATCACAATACTCCCCTACTTATAAGATTTCGCCCTCGAAATCGCATGCACTTACCCCAAAAGAAACTAAACATAAACACATACCAAAGAATAGTTCCGGGTAGTGCTGCACCATATGCCGTTCCGTCTCCCACGTGGCCTCTTCGACACCCCGACGATCCCACTGAACCTTGACCATCGGTATAACCTTGCTTCGAAGTCTGCGATCCTCTCGATCCAGAATTCTGACTGGCCGTTCAACATAGGACACATCTGAACTCAACTGAACCTCTGAAGGCTGCAACACATGAGACGGGTCCGGCTCATACTTCCTCAACATAGAAACATGGAAGACATCATGTATACCAGACAATGACAGCGGTAGGGCTAGACGGTAAGCCAAAGTGCCTATGCGCTGCAATATCTCGTATGGCCCAACATACCTCGGAGACAACTTCCCCCGCATACCAAAATGAACTACACCTCTGAAAGGTGAGATTTTAAGAAAGACCTTGTCTCCTACTTGGAATTCCAATGGTCGCCGTCGTTTATTAGCATAGGCCGCTTGCCTATCTTGAGCCGCTTTCATTTTCTGACGGATCACTTTGATTTTCTCTTCCATTTCACGAATCAATTCCGGTCCTCCGACCGTCTTACTAGTCAAATCTTCCCAGTATAACGGTGACCTACAACGTCGACCGTAAAGGGCCTCAAATGGAGCCATCTGAATGCTCGCCTGATAACTGTTGTTGTAAGAGAACTCTACAAGTGGCACTGAATCTTGCCACGGAGTATCGAACTCCAACACACATGCCCTCAATATGTCCTCAAGCGTCTGTATGGTACGCTCTGTCTGACCATCTGTCTGAGGGTGGTAAGCTGTACTCAGTCTCACCTCTGTACCCAAAGCTGATTGAAGACCCTCCCAAAAGTGCGATGTGAACCGCGGGTCTCTATCAGATACAATCGAGACTGGGATGCCATGCAATCTTACTACGTCCCGAACATACAACTGAGCCATTTTTGAGTATGTGAAAGTCATACTATATGGGATGAAGTGAGCCACCTTCGTCAGTCGATCCACAATCACCCAGATCGCATCGAATCCCGAGGCAGTCCTTGGCAAGTTGGTCACGAAATCCATAGAGATGTGCTCCCACTTCCACTCAGGTATCTCTAAACTCTTCAACTCGCCTCCGGGCCTCTGCCTTTCCGCTTTCACTTGTTGGCAAATTAGGCACTTCTTAACGAATGACATAACGTCTCTCTTCATCCGTCTCCACCAAAATTGATCACACAAGTCCTTGTACATCTTTCTCCCACCTGGATGGATGCTAAATCTGCTACAATGACCACGATGCAAGATTCCTTGACGCAACTCTGGTGCCCTTGGCACTACCCAACGGTTACCAAGCCTCAAGGAACCATCTTCTGCTACTCTGAACTTTGATGACTGACCCAGACGTATACATGATAGCCATCTCTGTACTTCAACGTCTGTCACCTGGGCTTTCCTGATAAGTTCAAAGATGTCCGGTTCTGCCAATAGGGTCGATACAAACACCGGCGATACATCTAAATCAAAGTCATATCCTAGATGACAACAAGAGGTCATCAAGGCCGATAGCTGAATCACATCATCTGCTGTATACTTCACCTTCCTACTCAAGGCATCAGCAGTCAGGTTCGCCTTCCCTGGATGGTACTCTATCTCGCAATCATAGTCCTTGAGCAAGTCCATCCACCTCCTTTGCCTCATGTTCAGTTCCGCTTGAGTAAATAGGAATTTCAAGCTCTTATGATCCGTGTAAATGGTAAAGGAAGTACCATAGAGATAATGCCGCCAAATTTTCAAAGCGAAAATAATGGCCGCCAGTTCCAAATCATGGACCGGGTACCTGGTCTCATGAGGCTTCAACTGCCTCGATGCATAAGCCACCACATGCTTAACCTGCATCAGTACACAGCCCAATCCCTGCAGTGATGCATCCGTGTACAAAGCAAACCTTTCGTTCTCCGAAGGGATCACCAGAACAGGTGTTGTAGTCAACCGGTGCTTCAACTCTTGGAAGCTTTGCTCACATGCCTCAGACCAAGAAAACGGAACACCCTTCTGAGTCAACTGCGTCAACGACTTAGCGATCTTAGAGAATCCCTCGACGAAACGTCGGTAGTAACCCGCTAAACCGAGGAAGCTACGGATCTTGGGCACAGATGTAGGCGCAAACCAATCCATCACTGCTTCCACTTTCCTGGGATCCAGTGAAATCCCATCACTAGAGATCACATGCTCCAAAAATACCACGCTGCTCAGCCAAAATTCACACTTGCTCAGCTTAGCATACAACTGATTGTCCCTCAGAATCTGGAGCACTGTCCTCAAATGATTCCTGTGATCTTCCTCGCTCCGAGAATAGATAAGTATGTCATCAATAAATACGATGACGAATTGATCCAAATAGGGTTGGAACACTCGATTCATCAAGCTCATAAACACAGCCGGGGCGTTTGTCACTCCAAACGGCATGACCAAAAACTCATAGTGACCATAACGGGTCCGGAAGGCCGTCTTCGGCACATCATCCTCTCTAACTCGGATCTGGTGGTACCCCGACCTCAAATCAATCTTACTGTACAACCTCGTGCCCTGCAACTGATCAAACAAGTCGTTGATCCGCGGAAGAGGGTATTTATTCTTCACTGTGGCCTTATTCAATTGTCTGTAGTCGATGCACAATCTCATCGACCCATCCTTCTTTTTCACAAATAACACAGGCGCACCCCAAGGTGATACGCTGGGGCGTATGTAACCCTTGTCAAGTAGTTCTTGTAGCTGCTCTTTCAGCTCTCTTAACTCCGCTGGTGCCATTCTGTAAGGGGCACGAGAAATAGCGGATGTCCCCGGTAATAATTCGATCCCGAACTCAACTTCCCTAACCGGCGGGAATCCGGGAATCTCCTCCGGAAACACATCAGCAAACTCGGCAACCACGGGTATATCTTCGACTCTTAACTCTTCTTTCTTGCCAGCAATGTCAATGGCATAAATAAGATAACCCTCGTGCCCACGTTCCAATAACTGAGTCATCTTTAAAGCCGATATCAACGGAATTCTTGAGCGGGAACCATCCCCGTAAAAAGTCCACTGAACCCCTAAATCAGATCTGAACCGTACTGTCCTCTGACTGCAGTCCACTACTACCTGGTATCTGTTCAGCACATCAACACCCACAATGCAGTCGAAGTCCGACATTCCCAGAACAATCAAATCTGACTTCAACTCGTTGCCCTCAAAATAAATGAGGCCGTCATCAACAAACTGATCTGCAATCACACTCTTTCCAGCGGGTGTCGAAACCACAAGAGGCATGGGTGACGGAGTCGTGCATATACGGTGCCTCTCCACAAAACTCGTCGACACAAAGGAGTGTGACGCACCTGTATCTATCAAAATATAAGCAGGGTGCATAAATAAATAACACGTACCCGCTATCACTTCCTCTGGAGCTGCTGTAGCCTGCTCCCTGGTAAGGGCATACACTTGTCCTTGAGGTGGCCCCAACGGCTGTCCTCCCAATGGTCTCGGTGCAAATGGTGGTCTCTGCTGTGCTGGCCTGTTTGAAGGTCTCCCCATAGTATTCTGTGGCCCTCCCCGGTTAGGACAATTTCGGGCCAAGTGACCATGCTTCCCACACTTATAACAAGCAGAGCATCCTTTCACTGAATGAGGTCCCCCGCACAGAAAACACTTAACCTTCTCAAAATTGTTAGCCTGAGACTGTCCCCTATGAGACGGAGCATTACTTCCACGACCACCCCTTCCACGAGCATCTTGCCATCTACCACTGAATCTGGAAGATGATGAGTTTCCCTTTGGCTTAAAATGGTCGCCCCTTGGTTTCAAGTTTTCAGGGGTCGGTCTCTGAGAT
This sequence comes from Haberlea rhodopensis, assembly GCA_907163345.1. Lineage (NCBI taxonomy): Eukaryota > Viridiplantae > Streptophyta > Magnoliopsida > Lamiales > Gesneriaceae > Haberlea > Haberlea rhodopensis. The sequence goes on from CAJQUN010000097.1 coordinate 901,008, forward strand.
GGTGCTGGAGGCGGTGCCACAGTCGGATATGCACCCACTCCCAATTCTGCCAGTTCAGCTCGTGCTAGGGCGTCATCAAAACAAGTAGGGCCATAAGTGATCACCCTATCATACAACTCCGGCCTCAAGCCTTTCATAAAATTCCTCATCTTTGCTTGGGTGCTAGAGGCGATATGAGGCACATATCTGAGTAAGGAACAGTACTGGAGAGCATAGTCAGACACCGGCATAGTACCTTGCCTCAAGCTATTGAATTCATCCTCTTTAGCCTGCCGTGCCGCTGCTGAGAAGTACCAGGTCAGAAATCGAGTCCTAAACAGCTTCCAGTTTATTTCCTGACCCTGAGCTTCTTGTTCAATCACTGTGGTCTTCCACCACATCAACGCCTTTTTGGCCAATTGAAATTCTGCTAGCCGTATCCAAGCAGTCTTTGCGCACGGGACAGCTACAAATATCTGTTCTAACCTCTCTAGCCATTCCTCGGCCTTCTCCCCTGTTTCAGTCCCTTCAAAAGTCGGGGGTCGATATGCTAGAAATTGAGTCAAACTCAATTCTCCCGGCAATAACTGTTGTTCCGACGGCTCTTCGCCCAAGGCTGACGGCGGTAGGGGATTTGTGTGCCTAGCACTAGCATTTACACTTATTGCATCACCAACATCCACATTTGCTGCCATACTGCAACACAAGGATTAACAACAATATCCAAAAACAATTCACATAATACATCGTTAGAAAACCATAACATGTTAGCATAACAGTCACATACTTCATATGCACACAACATGTTAAAAAATAGACGCCTAGCCAACTTATTGCTAAGGCTACCCTTCACTCGTTCCCGGGTTCTCTAACCACTGCTCTGATACCACTAATGTAAGGACCCTAAACCTTAACAGTGAATTCAAGATATAAATAGGGCTAAATATGTATTAAAGACATCTTAGGGTTCTGGTTTGATGTGAGCTCAATTAGGTTACAGGCCAAAATAAAACTTCAACAATTATTCAGTTACATTCCCAATCATGAATGTTTAAGTGATAGCATTAGACTACTTCGAGAGTAGAGACTATCCAAAATTTCCTGTACTCTATCTTCATTTATGCTTTCAACAGCTCACAGTTCAACCGACCCTCAGCCCCCTTGGTTCAAAAGCGTACCTACAGGAACAACTCACCACGAGCATATATATATATGTTATCACTTAACACAATTCAACTTAATAAAGTAATTAAGCGTATGAAACGATTAATTGATATGCTCCTCGATTACCACATTAGCACATTTCATTGTCGTTCCTGTTTCACAAGCTTATGCACAAAATCGTTAGTTCACGATATAATGATCGATAACGCGTTCCCAATTATAACCACAATATTTCACTTTAACCACTAGAATTGTGACTGTTCCGGTCCCAATACAACAGCGGAATTTTAGGACCCCTCGCTTTGACATATAGCGGCATCATATGATATCCCTCGCTTCGACAATGACAGCGGCATGTTACCTCGCTTAGACATGACAGCGGCAAATATCATATTACCATCGCTTCATATGACAGCGGCAAGTACCTCCCTCGCTCGGAGATAAAGGCTACCGGAACATTCATCAATTCCATCACATTAATCAAACACAATAGTTGATTCCATTATCACAGTAAATCACAGTCATTTCACATATACCATCACGTATAAGGATTCACTATCCACAATATACATAATCAAAGGTATGGCACGTTTTACCGTCCGATGCTCGTACGTCTCACTACGTACCTTGGTTCCAAAAGTGGAGATATCGTGGACTTTCTCTCCTAGGCTGTGTGGCTACCTGGGATGGTTCTACATAATCACATGAATCCATATTAGAAACCAATAAATGAACCATTACCAAAAACATCACCATATAGAACAAAATCCCAAAAATCCATAATTTATGCCTTGCGATCGATCGGTCCTAAGCCCCGATCGATCGCCAAGTTAAGAAAAATAAGCATCCAGGTACTGCCTCTACCGATCGATCGAGCCGTTTTACCGATCGATCGAGACATCACACCGATCGATCGGTAAAAATCGCCGATCGATCGGTAAGCTCATTTCACGCCTTGTTCAGGCTCTGCCTTGCTCGATCGATCGGACCCATTTCCCGATCGATCGAGAAGTCCTGTTTCTGCGAGAAACTTCCCTGAATGAGCTTCCCTCAACACATACACTCATGAACAACCAAGAACAACTACTAAGCTCAACATATAACCACAAAACAACATGAAAATGCATCCCCCAAGTATAAACAACATGATGGAACAAGATCCACCCCTTTTAACCTCAAAAATAAGCCCCAAAACTAACCACAACTCAACAAAACTCTACCAAAATGGAAGCTTACCACTTAAGCTCCAAGTTTTTAGCAAGAGAGCACAAAAAGGCTCCTTTTTCAAAGCTTACTCCTCTCCTCTAGATGCAGAAACGAAAATGGAGTTCTAAGATGAGGAAGAGGGATTTGGGGACATAAAGTTGATAGAAAGGGGGGTGATGGGATGTAAAGATGTGAGCAAGTGGCTCCTTATCAGCTTTGGAATAAAAAAAATGTGCATCATAATATAAGCATGATATGTAGAATACTCCAACATGATATTTTAAAAGTATTTCACCACAATGCACCACAATTGCCATTAAAATCATGCTTTACCAAGACTACAACCCAACACATTATCTAATTATCACCAATGTCACATAAACATAATTAACGCCCAAATTGCAATTAATTATCTCGGGGATATCACACAAACAAAGCCCTGGCAGCCATTCCAGACCAGACCACCCCCACAACAGATCGATCTGTCGAACAGATAAGTAATGATGCTATGCCACTATTTATCAAGAAATTTGGTAAATTTATGTCTAAGAATAAAAGGAATTTTAAACCTTCTCATCATTATAAATCAAGAAAGGACGATGCTGTTAATGATCAGGCTTGCTACAATTGTGGTAAGACCGGACATTTTATTGCAAATTGCACCAGACCGGAGAAACAAGAGCGTAAAGAAAAGCATCGTGATGACAAGAAAAAGAAGCACTACAAAGATCGTAAAAGTCATCATGGGAAGTCCCAAAAAGTCCTAGTAGCAGAGGAAGGAAACAACAAGTGGGCTCAGACTGTATCAGATTCAGAAAGCTCCGAATATTCTTCCAGCGAAAGCGAAGAAGATATTCAATGTCTAATGGCAGACAAAGAAATGAGTCAAACAGACGAGGTATTCGATCTTGACTCAAATGAGTTTACACGTGAAGAGCTTATGTCCACACTGCAAGACATGGCTAATGATTATAGAATCCTAGCTGAATCATTTGAGAAAAATAAAGCTAAAGCCAATGATCAATTGGATGAGCACAACAAACCAAGCTGTTCTGAGCAAGGTGAGTGCAATAATCTACAGATCGATCTGAACAAGCTGAAAATCTCCTATGATCAGCTCCATGAAGAAAACAAGAGAATTAGCACACAAAATGCTAAGCTTTCTCATATTTTCAAAACATGGACAAAATCAAGAGCATCATTGGAAGAATTACAGGAGGTATAAAGAAATGTTGGTGATGTCACTGGCATAGGCTTTGATATCAAAGAATGCACCAAAGATGAATCTGAAATGTTGCTGGTAAAGAACAAAATCAAACAAATGACATTTGTTAAAGCCAGCACAGTATATGAAACTGAAGCACCTACAATTCAAACGGGAGTCTCCTTTGTGAATCAAGGTTTGAGAAAAGGGATTGGATATGTTAACCAAGCCAAAGAAAAGGCATCAGCAAGCTTTGTGTCTTTCAGACCAAATCTAAAGGTGCAAGATCTAAGGCAAGGAAGACAATATAATTACTACAACTCAAAACCAGTTCAACGAAGATATAGACTACCTCATAAGAATCAAAGGTTTCCATATCGCACACATTATCACACACTACATCGATACAGATCAGCTCACAGCACACCAGACACACACAAGCCATTAAAGCTGATACAGGTGGGGGTTCCCAAAGGGCTAATCCTTTCTGGACCCAAGTAGGATTGGGTACCAACAATAATTGTGTTTGATGACAGGTACCGAAGAATCTTGTATCAGACTGGTACTTAGACAGTGGGTATTCTCGTCACATGACTGGAAACGTCGAGCTGCTGGCTGAAGTCACAGAATGTATCGGACCTAAAATCATCTTCGGGGATAATTCAAAGGGTAAGACCGTGGGCAAGTGTAAGATTGTCCATGGTAATATTATTATCAATGATGTGCTGTTAGTTGAAAATCTTTGCTATAATTTGATCAGTATAAGTCAACTATGTGATAATGGTTATGCTGTAGAATTTCACAAACACACTTGCACTGTTAAAACGTCAGAAGGTATGACCATGCTTGTAGGAATCAGAAATGGAAATATGTATAAGATTAACTGGAATTCTGCTCAACCTGATAATCCTACATGCTTCATCGCGAATAATGATAATAAACACTGGCTATGGCATAAACGCTTGAATCATCTCAATTTTAAGACTATTTCTAGCCTGTGTAAACATGATTTAGTCGTCGGTCTGCCCAAGATTGACTTTGCTAAGGATAAAATATGTGAAGCTTGCCAAATGGACAAACAGATCAGATCATCCTTCAAAAACAAGAATGCCAAATCCTCCTCACGCTGCTTAGAACTATTGCATATGGACTTGTTTGGTCCTATACCAATAACAAGTTTAGGGGGAATGCGGTATACTCTTGTTGTTATTTATGATTACTCACGTTTTACTTGGACTATATTTTTGAGCAGTAAAGATCAGACCGGTCCGAAATTGATCAAGCTGCTGAAACGCACTCAGAATGAAGTCATCAAGCATAGACAGGATTCAAAGTGACAAAGGCACTTAATTTTCAAATCAGAATCTTGAATCCTTTCTAGAAGATCAAGGAATTAAGCATGAATTTTCAGCTGCTCGAACTCCTCAACAAAATGGAGTTGCAGAACGAAGGAACAGAACGCTAAAAGAGGCAGCAAGAACAATGCTTACTGATTCTGGAATTTCGCAAAAGTTCCGGGCAGAAGCTGTAAATACTGCGTGCTACACTCAAAATCGCTCTATGATTAACAAGAAGTTGAATCTTACTCCATATGAAATATGGACTGGTAACAGACCGTCTATCTCTCACCTTCATGTATTTGGATGCAAATGCTTCATTCACAATAATGGTAAGAATCATCTTACAGCATTCGAAGCTAAGTCAGATAATGGGATATTCTTAGGATATTCATCAAATAGCAAAGCATTTCGAGTTTTCAATAATCGCACTTTAACTGTAGAAGAATCAGTTCATGTAGTTTTTGATGAATCTTTATGTATTGAGGGTAACAAGGAATCAATTCAAAATCAGATGGAAAATATCCATCTCGAAGCTAACAGTGATGATGAGATTGTAGCTAACAGGTCAAGAGACAATCCACCGGAACCTGAAGTACCAGACAGACCGGATCAAGGCAATGAAGCTCCTTTAGATCGAGCCGATCCGGATGGTCCTAACTCTAATGTTAAATCAGATGCTGATAATGCTGTTACTACTCATCCCTCTGGACCAGATAATCCAGAATCAAGCTATCGATGGACAAAGAGACATCCACCCGATATAGTAATTGGAAGTCCGTCTGCACCTAGTAGAACCAGAGGACAGATGATGGATGAATTCACTCATGCCGCTTTCATATCAAATCTGGAAAACCTAAAAAGATTGATGAAGCTTTGACGGATTACAACTGGATTAAAGCCATGCAAGAAGAGCTTAATTAATTTGAACAAAATCAAGTTTGGAGTCTAACCCCCAGACCAAGCGATCTGCCTGTTATTGGAACCAGATGGGTTTTTAGAAACAAGCTGGGCGCAGATGGAGTTGTGGTTAGAAACAAAGCCAGACTGGTGGCGCAAGGATTCCGACAAGAAGAAGGAATTGACTTTGATGAATCTTTTTCACCAGTCGCCAGACTTGAAGCAATCCGAATATTTCTTGCTTATGCTACTTTTAAAGACTTCAAGGTATATCAAATGGACGTTAAGAGTGCCTTTCTTAACGGTAAGCTTCAGGAGGAAATCTACATTGAGCAACCTCCTGGATTTCAGAACCACTCATTTCCAGATCATGTATATCTACTGAATAAAGCAGTATATGGACTGGAACAAGTTCCAAGAGCCTGGTATGATACTCTGTCTCAATTTCTGCTGAACCATGATTTTCAGATCGACTCAGTGGATAAAACTCTGTTTAAATTTATTAAGGGGAACATACTTTGTTAGTTCAAATTTATGTTGACGATATCATTTTTGGATCAACTAACCCCAAATTATGCGAGAAATTCTCTAAGTTAATGTAGGGACAATTTGAGATGAGTATGATGGAAGAACTTTCATTCTTTCTGGGTCTCCAAGTCAAACAGCTCAGCAATGGCATCTTCATAAATCAAACCAAGTCTACCAAAGAACTTCTCAAGAGATTCGGAATGGAGACGTGTTCAACTGTATCAACTCCAATGAGTCCTTCAATCAAGTTAGATAAAGACGAAGGGGGAACAGCAGTTGAAGTATCTATGTATCGAGGACTGATCGGATCGCTCTTATATCTTACAGCGAGCCGGCCTGATATAATGTTCTCAGTCTGTATGTGTGCAAGATTTCAGTCAGATCCAAAGCAATCACACTTTATTGCTGCTAAGCGCATTCTGAAATACTTGAAAGGATCTCAAAACGTTGGTCTTTGGTACTCCAAAGATTCAAACTTCAGCTTAATTGGATATTCAGACGCTGACTATGATGGCTGTAAGATTGATCGTAAAAGCACCAGTGGAACATGTCAATTCTTAGGTGAAAGATTGATCTCTTGGTTTAGTAAGAAGCAAACATCTATTGCCACATCTACAGCTGAAGCAGAATATCTTGATATAAGACAACATTTTATTCGAGATCATGTTGGCAAAAAGGAAATTCGGATCGAGCATATTTCAACAGACCAGCAAGCAGCAGATATCTTCACCAAACCACTTCCTGAGGCTAAGTTTAATTATTTTCGTCAAATTCTTGGTTTAATAGACATATCTTGATGTTTTAGAAGTATCTTTCTTTTAGCTTTTAAAGATTGTATGCTGGCACAGATCGATAATACGATGATCAGAACGACACAAACTGGTCCGAACTTTCAGACCGATCTATGTCAAATCTGATGTTATCCCATGATCTGTCTGGTCAACAAATCTTTAAATAAAATAATTATTTAAAACAGCCCGGACTGATCGCAATTTTAACCGCCTTATCTCTTTTTCATCCTGTCCGTTTATTTTGAATTCTTTAACTTTCAGTCATCGAGATAAAGACGCATGTTTTCTCTCTCCTATTTAGCGGGCTGAACATTTCATTTTCATTCACTTTTTACGATTTACTGCTGTCTGTTTTCTATCTCTCAAATATTTTCAAAACTCTCTGCATTCTTCATTACACTCAAATGGCTACTATCACTCACAATTCTCTTTCTGTTGAGTTCAATGATATCTACAGGGCTGAAGATCCAGAAATGGTCTCCATATTCAAGTCCTTAGAATCTTCTGGTTTAAGGAATTTTCTGGAATGTGGAACGGTGGTTTACGAATCGGAGATTCGAGAACTATTTGCAAATGCTGTATCTCAGAAGACGTTCATCTCCACCACCGTCAAGGGCAAATCGTTTGACATCTCTCCGTCGACGCTGGCAAAGACCTTTGGTCTTCCCAACTCTGGACTGACTGAGTTTGGCCAAATTCCTCAAGCTTCTCTCACAAATCTTCAGGGGAAGGTATCCATTTTTGGCCACCGACTGCAGCCGTCATTCAAGAAGAAGGAAATGCTCTTTCATTTCCATGTGTTATGCGAGATTGTTGGCAAGCCGTTACTAGGCAAGGCCGGGAGCTATGACTCCGTCACTGCTGAAAAATTCTGGGCCATGGCTGCTATTCACTCAGGGCAGAAGATGAATTGGTCTGCAATTTATTTGGAGTTTTGCTTGAGACAGTCATCGCCTCCAAACAGGCTGTCTGATTTGCTGTTCCTCTAAGCAAGCTTCTGGAGACACTGGACATCGAGCTGGGGAAGCCGTCTGCTCTAAGTCCGTTTAAAATTCTCAACTCCAAGGGTTTTGCACTACTAAAGTCCAAAAGTGCTCCACCCACTCCTACCGATCTGGTGTCTGTCAAGATTGAGAAAGGAGAAGAACAGGCTGCTGCTCGAAGACATCGAGTCAAGCGCAAATTGACCATTCAGCCTGACTCCGAGGAAACTCAGTCTGCTTCTTCGTCTCCAGCCAAGCCCCCTCCTAAAAAGCCAAGAACCCAGATCACCAAGCCAATCAAAACCTTACCTCTCAAAACCTTACCCATATTGCCTTCCACAAAAGCCACCCCTGCACCCCAACCTACAACCCAACCTTCAACAGCTTCAACCACTGAACCCAAAGTAACCATCAGAGTCCCCTCTGCCATCCCTGTGGTCAAAGGGATTGTTATAACTGAATTGGGAGACTACACCCAATCAGGGATCAAGTCCCCGTCTTCCACCGGCAAGGGCAAGGCCATTCTCACTGAACCCCTCTCCTCAAAACCCAAATCTACCGCTCAAACAGCCATCGACATCGCTATGGAGGATGTTGAAGAAAAGGTCAAGGCGCTCGTTGTGGTATTTGATGAATATGTCGAGTACAGAACGATCAATCACATTGATATGTTCTTTGGCAAGCTGAGAAGACTACAGAAAATGGAAGAAGAAGTCCTTAAGGGGACAGAGACTGACAATGTTAGAACTGCTGTACAGCGCAAAGGTCTGTTTCAGGCCAACCAGAGATTCAGACTGGCAACTCTGCTCCTTGCAGCTAAGAAGGAGAATTTTGATCCGAGCAACCCGACTGCCAAAGATGATGGTGCAGTCATTGCTCAGCTGGAAATGGATGTTCATGCTCTTAATTTGGCTGTTCGTTTTCAACGACAGAAGCTTAACATTTCGACTCCTATACCCAGCCCATATCACCCGTCTGCGAGCAAGACTTTGGCTGAACCTTTCATCGAGACTATTCCCTCTGGAGTAGCAGATCAGACAGCAGAACAGACAGCGGAGCAGCAAATGACTAATGCTTCCTCTGCTGCAGAAGCTGAAGCCTTGAATGTTTTGTTGGACTCCCCAACAACATCTATTCCTCTGGGATCATCAGTCTCCCATGTTCAACTCAGTCCAACCGCCACACTTACGACAGTTGTCTCACCAGAGTTCGTCGATCCGGATCTGGTGGTCTCCACCGTTGTCGCAGCTTTACAAGTTGAGGATCCTTCAAGACCCAGCACTCCTCCAGTCCAATCTGTTGAAGATATGGCGTTCTTAGAAGATTTTTCTTCGGACTTGGTCACTTTGATCCAGTCCGAAACACGCCAAGCTGCTTTATCTTCACTTATACCGATCACCGAAGAAGCTGATCACACCTTGTCGTCATCTGATCACTCTGCAAGCCGTTTATCTGACGCACCTCCATCCCTAGCTAGAACCCTTCAGCACCTTTCTGATAACTTTCTATCTCTCTCTCAACGAGTCATAGAAGTTCATCAAAGTCAGAGGACTACAGTCTTGGATTTTGAGTCTTTCAAAGAGAATATGACAGCAAGTATTGACAGCATTCAGCGCGGACTGAACGAACTGTTCTCTCAGCAAGCTACTTATAAAAACAGTCTGAGAAAAGAGCAGATCGAGCTGGCCACTGAAGTCAGAGCCTCCGTCTCAAAATCCCTTCTTGCTCAAGACACTCGTCTTGATGCTATCAGCGATCAGCTCGCCCAGGTTGTCAATTTCCTTCAAGAGATTGCTGCTGACAAAAAGGGGGAAAAGAGAAAAGACTTCAAGCCGCATCAGTCTCAGTCTTCAAGAAAGTAGCAGCTTCGTTGTTTAAATCAGACTTGTCTGTATATAAGATTTTTGTGATCAATAAAAATCTAAGTTCTTAGTTAAGTCCTTGTTCATTTATTTTGAACTAAATGACTTAATAAATCCGAACTTCAACTTAAATATGTTCATTTATTTTGAACAAGAAGAAATAATTCATCCGCAAGTATATGCTTCAGAGTTCTTAAAAGACTGAATAAAAAGATATAGAAACTAGGTTTTGTCATCATTAAAAAGGGGGAATTTGTTAGTTCCGGATTTTAACGATGACAAAACATATCAGACCGGATCGATAGATATCAGACAGACCAGATCGATCGCTCAAAGAAGATCAAGCTGACATGGTATATCGCAAATCAGATCGGATCGATGAATATCAGTCTGACCAGATCGAAGCTTCAGATCGATCTCAGCTATTATCAGATCAGAGCAGTCAAGGCTGAATATGAATTGCTCTTCAGTCCGAATCATTAACGGCTATTTATTGTAGCATTTAATGTTGTAATTAATGCTGAAAAAGACTAAAGACTGAAGATTACCATAACAGGTAAGAAGACAAAGAAGAGCTTACCTGACAGTCGCCGAAAGCATGAACCAGAACGGCAACTACCCTAAAGAAGAAGACTGCAGCTTACTCAGAGTTTAAGCAGAGTCAAGAGTTGCACATTAAGAGAAATAATGTCGTTGGTACATGCAACTATAAAAGGATGCAACAGAAGAGCTCAAGAAAGAGTCTGATCAATCGAAAAAAGCAAAAGAAAGCAAAACAGCACAAGCTTACAAGTTCAGACTTTCTCAAGCTGAAAATCTTCATAAGCACAAGCATATTGTAATATTTGATCATATTATGATCATTTTTTGCATAGACTAAAGTCTATCTTTTGTATTCTGTACTAAGATAGAGAAGTGAGAATCAATTGTAACTGTCAGACATAGTGTGTCTGAACAGATCGAGAGACTAGGAGTTTCAGTCTGATAGTGAGGTAAATCCAGCTGAATCGAGTTTGTACAACAGGATTTTATAAATCAAAGTCTTCTAGTTGATCCTTCCTTAATTGGAAGAAGGGGAGACGTAGAAGGATTACACCACCTTCGAACTTCCAGAAACATATTCTGTGTTTTATCATTCTGCACTCGTTATATTATTCAAGCATCGAGCCGTTCTTATATCTAAGAACAGACCGTTCCGCACTAAAACATTCAGTGGTCTGTTCTGCAGAAGTGTTGATTAAGAATCACTAATCCGAAAGAAATCACAAGGTATTAATTTTTAATAGGAGTGTTCATTCACACCCCCCTCTAAACACTCCGGAACGATCCTAACAGTGATGTAATGGAGTGAGTGGGAGATAATTATTGAACACGCATGATTTTTAATGAGTTATGTTGCGAGTATCTGAAACTCGGGTTTTTGGGACTTTGGTACTATATATACCAAGTGGACTCGGTGTCCAACCATTCTCCACTTCACTCCCTCATTCCTCCTCCACCGCCTCTCTCCCCTTCCCCATTTTCCCTATTTTCCCCTTGAAGAAGAAATCGATGGGGGCTCAATTCTAGATGGATTTTCGAGCAGATAGTTCCCTCTTATATTTGATTTGAGAGTAGTTTTGTAGAGTTTGATTAAGAATTGGTAAGGGATTTAGTTTTTGGTTTTTAAAGATTTTTTGTTGTTGTGATTGTGAAGTATTTATGGTGTTTTTGTCAAGGATTTATAGAGTATTGGGTGTTGGGTTTGTGTATTTGGGAGTTTTTGCTCGAAAAACGGCATTTTTGGCTGTTACAGAGCTCGCCGATCGATCGCACGTCGTATGACAAAAATGGATGACCATGAATAGTTCTGGCGATCGATCGAGAAAAACGACCGATCGATCGAGAACGTCTGGCGATCGATCGAGCGGTCTTGGCGATCAAACGCACGCAAGAAAAATTTTATGCAAAATTTCGGTGGCTCTCGATCTATCGAGAGATGTTGGCTGATCAATCGAAAGGCCAAGTGTTGTGACAAATTTCAGTTTGTTGTGGAATTAATGCATGTTGCCTGAGTCTTTTATACGTTAAATATCATGTTAGGATGATAATTATGGAGGGTGAGTATGTGTTTGAGTATGTGATTGTGTGCACATAATTTATTATGAGTTATTAACTGTGTATATTTTATAATTCACTAGATCTCAGGGCAAATGCAAGGATTGGCTATTGCTATTGGATTATAAGGTACGTATAACGTTCGAGCATAGTTAAATATATTATTGTCATGGTTAAATGAATAATATATTATTGTTGCGATGAATGGATATGGGTTAAGAATTGTGGTAATGTCGCTGTTGAGCGAGCAATGAGTGTGATGCTGCCGCTGTTGAGCGAGCAATGGTTATGATGCCGCAGGTGTTGAGCGTGCAAGAGGTTAGAGTACAGCCGCTGTTGAGGGAGCGATGTTATACGATGTGATACAATTATGAAATTGTCAATTGAGATATATTTGATTTTTGCAAATCATTATCAAAATGATTTAGCTATAATTGATTATGGAATTTGCGTTTTGAGTATGAATATAGTTAATCATTGTAATGATTAACTGATGAGTTTAATGATTTTGGCTATTGTGAGAACATGAACAACAAGGGAGATCACATATGATAATGGTACATACGGGGAGTATTTTCTGAAGTTGCAGTTTTATATTCTGTAAATTATGAATTGTGAGTTTGATGATATTGAGATTGTGCTATTGGTATGCTCACCCAGTGTGGGAGCTATTTCTGTTGCAACAGGTAGAACATGTACCCTTGTCGTTGGAGATGAGTTCGAGCTATGAAAGGAGGGTGCTCTTAGGAGCTCGGTATCAGTGTTGGTATGAATAATACTTCTTATACAATTGATACACAGTTATTGGTTCAGTGCTCGTCTGTGAGCATTTTGATATGTGTATATGGTTTGTATAAGGGTTGTGAGATTTCTCTTTTCATTTATGATTTGTATGCAATTCATTTAAAGGGAATTGCATGATGAATTGAGAATATGTGATTGGTGCATTGTACAGTGTATAATAGTACTAGTTGAATTGTGTTGGGAAGTTGAATGAGAAGATGATTAAGGTCAAAAAATTTATAGACATCATGCCTTTGTTATGGAAGCATGTATAAGAATTCCCAAATGATATGAATGTATACACTAATATAGATTATAAATGCACTAATGACGGGATTAGGACTTGGGGTCCTTACACTCGGAGATAGGCATGTTTGGAGGTATGCATGCATTGACAATGTGTGTAGCTCCGATGAGGTACACTGCTAGGAGGAATTGGGAGAATTTCATATTTGTTATTAGCTTGTCCATGAGTCGGCGACCTGCATGACATGCCTAATTACTAAAACTTTTGTTATTGTGTTAGGCTTCATGTATCAAAGGTATTTGGACTTGGGGACAACCTGTAAGCTTTTTGTTTGGGCTAGAAGATCCACCGGGTATCATGAGTTCCCCCATTGACTCCGAGTTATGTCGAAGGCGAAAGCTCAAATACAAGAATATTAGCTTGCTCGAGGCTGGAGCTAGCCCATGGTCTGAGCTCGCCCGTGGCTGGTGCTCGGCATAGGCCGACCTGTGAGTCTGATCTTTAGGCCTGGTATCAATAAGTTTACTATAAATAAAATATCATATTTAATTTTTAAATTTCAAGACATAATCATTTCTTGTCCTGCACTCTCTAAATGGTAAAACAAAAAACGTATGCTGAAAGGAAAAAAAAAAAAAAAACAGATTCTATCTCTTATGTCCTTCCCGGGAATCAATGGGAGACAGACAGGTAACTATATCCTTAATTGGCCGTGAAGAGGCTATTTGGAGTGCTTTACAGAGCCTGGTACGACTTCCAATTGTGCAAAGACTCCACATTGGCGATGCTACTACTTCTTATCCTTAAACAACTGCTGTTACCGGAATAGAAAAGACTCCTACGAATACTCTATCAGGAAAGAAAGGTACAATATGTAAGGTAACTCCTACTGCCTACAAGGGGCTTCAGACTGCTAACCAAGAATGGATGGAAATGAGCATGCCTACCAACTAGAGTGAAGACAGTCATACTAACAACAAAAAAGAAAAAAAAAATCCATCGCTCGAGAAACCAGCCACTTGTTATGTCATTTAGTGTCATATCATGTGATGATCATGCCATCAACATATAAAAGTAGGATAGCCAACTGCACTCCGACAAAGAAACATGGAATAGTCGTGTGAACTCTGGTGGAATCCAGCACTCAAATTATGGTTCGAAATTTATCAAACCATGCACTTGTTTCTTGTGAAATCCTCGATGTTATGCCCACCCACCTACTCTGCAGAAGTGGTTAATGATGATAATCTTATGATCGGACTATTCCGAAGTAGCCTTACCGGTCAAAATATGGAATGATACTTTAGTCTCTCTAGGTATTCAATTCAATCATTTACCTCCCCACCATCTTCTCTTTCATCCCTCCCACTTTTGCCCATGTTCTACATGTCAATGCTGTCAACAACGAAATTATAGTAAGAGGAAAAAACCGTCTGTTTTCAAAGTGAATGCTCAAGTCCCTATATCCCCAAAAAAGCCTTCCCAAAATAAAATTATAAATCCTGCTTTTCAGTACAATTTTTTTTTTATAAAACATATACTTTTAAATATTTGCACAGGTAATGTATGTGCCATATGCCATGATGCTATGCATTGGATGATGTCTAAAACCTGAGTATCTAATACAAATACGTAATCTTTTGTTAAAAAAAATGTTCAACAACAAAAATTCTATTACATGATCACATGATGTTATGCATAGGATGATGTTTAAAACCTGAGTATCTAATATAAATACGTAGTCTTTTGATAAAAAAAAAACGTAATATCAAACATGGGAAATAATTACAAATTTGAGAAGATCATATATCAACAAAAAAAAGAGTAAAACAAAGGTTACAGCTAAATTTCCTGTGCTATGCTGGTATATATACAGTATATTTTCAGTTAATATTAAAATATTTTTTGAAAATTATGAAACAAATCCAAAAATATTATATTGATTACTTAAACATAATTTTGTTTAGTCAAAAATATATCAAACTAAGAAGATCCGAATTCTCCCTCCATCGAATCAAAATATATTTGTAGTTTTCTTGTATATTTTTTTTTTAAAAATATAATATCTTTAATAATACGCGCGCTCACACATATATATATTAGGAAGTTATTAGCTCAGTTATTTTATATTAGTTGGATAGAATACGCTTTTTGCTACAGATAATTTTTAAATAGCATATAATGTCTAATATCCATCATAATCTGGGTTGAAAATATTTGTTTTTTTGTTTGTATTTTTTCACTTGAGCTGAAAATGAAATTCTCCAGGTGTAATTTCGCGTGAAGAAAATCTAAATTGTCAAAGTTGTGTTTAAGTAATGTGAATTGGGTGTTTTTGGCTTTTGATCACATTTCGCCTTATTACCGACATGGCACCAGGTCAGTAATTTCAGGTGCGATATTAGCAATTTTTGGCGTCACGTCAATGTTGAGTTTCATCCCCTGGCGTTAGATCCAAACGCAACGGAATAATAGACAAAAACAGATCTAGACCCGGGAATGGTAGATCGCGTCTGATTCATATATAAACATGCAATTATAAATTATAATGCACGAAAAGATATTACCGTATACAGCGAAATCAATTTGTATGTTGTGATCCATCGAGTCCAATCAACCTGACCAGATCTACAAGCACAACATCAGTGCTAGTTTGATGTCGGCCGTTCTATGAGAATGTATGATTGGAATGATTAGTACACTTTAACCCTTGATAGAAGTGACATATATATAGTTGTCAATAAGAAATCTAATTGATCTAAGGTTCTTAAAGCCCAACAGGCCAACCATTGGTTCATTGTCTTGTAGGACATCTTACGCTAACACAATTTCACACTTTCCCAAAAGTCAACACAAAAATAATAATAATAAACTCATAATCCAAGTAAGTCAATCCAATTGAAGAATTTTATGTACTACCAATGTACACAATTATGAGACATAAATATATCAAGCATTAATTTTAGAACTTTCTATAAATGAAACATTTCAAATATAGAAACTCCACTAAAATTAAATTTATTTCTTCTAAATCATTAACTCAATTTGAGCACTTAACATTTAAATCTCAAATCTCATCGATAGATCGACGGCAGGTTGTAAGGATCCACGTGCCCTTAACCCTTTATTAGCGTATTAGTCCATAACATTAGTGCACACAATCATATTATCATGGGGGAAAAAGCCATATGCAAGTATAACATCATATACTATCCAGAAATTTCTTGCATTTGATCCACATAATATTCAAATTCCCCAACCAAGATCACTTACATAGCATGCACCCTTATAATACACTAACGTGCTCTCAGTTCATTTAGCAATTTCTTATTCAATTGCATGCAAACAATAAATGAAGAGAGAAAAGCCATTGCCAATTTATAAATTCCATATACACGTAAAAACGTACTCACATGAGAGCACCCAATGAATAAACGTGTAACTAATGTATAAGATACTCTACCGAATGAGGTTATTGGTACTTCGATCCTGGAAGCACCTCCCATGTACCACTCGATCTCAACTCTGGAGCTACGTACTCAATCAACCAGCTCTGGTACTTCAATCTTGGAAGTACCTCAAATCAACAGCTCGAGTTCAACTCCAAGCTACCGCTGCACCTGTATTACCGGCCCCAACAGAGACAGCCCCCACACGTGTGAGTATACCAATACCACCAAACCAATAATCATAATATTATAGTTCATAATTTACAGAATGTAAATGGCATGAATTTAAATGATACCCTCGATGGTAACATCCTCATCCAGGATCCCCTGTATTGTCCATGTTCTCAAAATAACCAAACCACTAAATTCTCAAAAGCCAGTTGATCATCTCATTGATCAACTAAAACCATTCCTACTATACCAGTTCCATAATCAAATATGATTAAATCATCAAATAGAGTATCACAGATATCACATGTATCTAGCCAATGATTTCATATTTCCATTTCATATCTCGCTCCACAATAGCGGCATTTTAACCCCACGCATGCTCAACAATAGCGGCATTTTAACCCCACGCATGCTCAACAATAGCGGCGTCATAACCGATGGTCACTCAACGGCGACAACATCCAATCATTGCTCGCTCAAAAGCGGCACCATATAATTCACAATGCATGTCTATTTATCGCAATTACCATATACCATGCATTTCACTATCCATTTATAGCAATTACCATATACCATGCATTTCACTACCCATTCATTTCAAGTAACACATACCATGCATTTCACTACCCATTCATTGCAAGTAACACATACCATGCATTTCACTACCCATTCATTGCAAGTAACACATACCATGCATTTCACAATTGCAATATTATAACAGGCTATGCTCGTACGTTATACATACCTTATAATTCAGTAGTTCGAGTACAACCTTGCATGAGTCCCACGACCCGATGAGCTAAGTGCTAACATGCAAATAACTCTCAATTAAACATAGGCATGCAATCACGTGCCCAAGCACGTTCACAACTTCCAAACCTATCGTCCATCCATGACGATTACCAAAATAAAAGCCCCCTGGCTAAGCATGCATAATACCCAAAATATACCATTTTCCAAGTTTAAATGATAGTCAAAAACTCAACCGAAAATTCCATTTTATTAAATTTTGGCTCCAACCAATCCATTTAAAAGTATAGCATTCCCATTGGAATGTAGACATTGCCCCGGAAATGGGCCACTTAAACCTCGATTCCAAAATCTCGACATTTTTCCAAAATTTTGAAAAAACAACATTCTGTGAGCGGCGATCGATCGTCGATTTCATCGCGATCGATCGTCCCCATCCAGTAGCCAAACATCGCCTCTTCGCAATCGATCGCCAATCCTCGCGATCGATCGCCAACCCGCTCGCGATCGATCGCCGAGACCTCGCGATCGATCGCCCGCACTATTCTTCTTCACCAAATCTCAGCTGCACGTCGCGATCGATTGGCGCCCCTCGGCGATCGATCGCCACCTGCGATTTTCCAAAAAACTCGAGCGTCCATGGTATTTTTCACACCCAAACTCAAAACCAACACCCCATACACCATTTACACCTCAAATACACCAATAAGGACCAATAAAAACTATAAAAACTCAACTTTGGATTTTAACCAAAAATCCCCAAATTCCATTACCAATTCAAAACTCAACCAAACTCAACAATACCACTACCAAATCGAAGACAATGATGAGGGAAGATGATACCTGATTATCTTCGAGAAATCCGGCTCCCGAGCCAAGCTACCAACGATTCTTCCACCAAGGGAAAATGAGGGGAAATGGGGGAAGAGTTAGGCGTAGAGAGAGGGGAGAGAGGGAAGGGTTCTGTGCAAAATGACGGAATACCGAGTCTACTTGGTATATATATATATATAGTACTAAAACTCGAAAATTACCAATCCTTCCACAAATACATCATGACTCATTAAAAATCACCTGTTTTCAACAATTACCTCCCAATCTCTAATTCCCTTACCAGCCCCAGCATAAAGTACTCCGGACCCCAAATCCCACCAAAGACCAAATTTCAAGGTTATCACCACGACGAGAATAAAACCTCATCCCTTGGATCCAATGACTCCAAATACCGGATTTAAAATCCCCGGGAGTCCCAAAACCGCAATTAATCATAATTGCCATAATTAAAATCCATTAAGGATTATTACCACACTGGGATTAACACCATAAATCCCCAGGCATCACACAGGTTGATTATGACTCATCGAGGCTCAAGTGTATCATAGCAGTCAGATCACAACCTTTGTATTTTAAAAGTCAAACAACTTCTTTGGGCTTACGATGAATGCCTAATTGTAAATTAAACTCCTTTAATAGACAATGACAGAAAAAAAAAATTCAGCAACAACCTACATAGCATGGGTAGCGGCTAGCATCTGCGCTTTACGAAGACTTAGATATAAATGACTAGCAACATACGAGTATATGTCAACCATAGTTAGCGTGCAGTACATTCCTTTAACTCAATATGTCTCGATTGAATCTAGGGCATTGGTTGGTCGAGGCCCTTATGATTTCAAAAACTATGTATTTCTTCACATTATATGATTCATTGTGTGCGTATATGAAAACAACTTTTCACAAGCACTACCCATTCCCGCCAGAGATTTCTCAAATCATATATAGAAAAACACATAGGACATCCTGGTTCATCAACACAGTGGTGAATCCCTATGACAATCATAGGCATCTGATAGCATCACTGAATACTCAAAATAACAACTTTATGACCTGCATGTCATCAATCATTAAATCAAAGTATACAACTATCTGTCAAGATCTCAACGAGTCTCGAGTCATGAGGAGTAATGGTGCACAACTATGACGAGGAATTCTATACTCAACAAATGGTAACCACTTTTAGAATTCGGATTAGGGTCGTTCAGTGAACTCATTCCTAATGAGCACATATTGATGTGTGCTGACTTCTCCAAGCCTACACCGATGAAACGCTGCGCACTACACTAGACATATCATGACTACCAGTCTCTAGCGAACATATATCGATATCGCATTCTCGAAGGCTCTTCGGCCAGGAACAGTTAGAAATCACAGTCGGGAATGTATTTCATGGTCAAAATCATATGTATAACCACATTCTATGGACTATATAAATCTCAAGGACTTCGTCAATGCATCAAGATGTACGGGTAAAAAGATGAAGAAGTGTCATATATATTAATATTCAAAAAAGATTTGTCATAATAAGATTACAAGTACAATAAATCAACTACTGATTTACTTAAATCACATATGACAACAACATCTTTCACTTTCCCAAAGCCAACTACTCATGTATATCAAGACCATCTTCTCAAGATGTCTGACATACACCAATCCTTGTAAAGACTTTGTCAGTGGATTCATTGTATTTTTCTGTTGAAGCAATTATCTCGATAAGAATGTTGTATCTACCATCTCTCTCATGAGATGGTATTTTCTCAATATATGTTTGTATTCTGATGAGATCTAGGCTATTCATAATAGCTCCGTTGTTGTCATAGTACACATAGATTGTGTCAATTGCACTAGAAATTACACCCAACTCTGGGATGAAATTTCTTATCCAAACTGCCTCTTTGTTGCATCTATGATGCATTGCATTCAATTTTAGTGGTGGATTCCATTGTGGTGTTTTATTGGAACAATTCCAAGAGACAACTGATCGCTATTTATTTAGACAGTAAATATCAGTGTAGCGATTATACCTCAAGTGCACGGTGTCACGTTTTAGTATAGATTATGAAAGAAAAGGTTGTCGAACCAACAGGGGCTAGAAAATAAGTGCCAAACTTAAGTAGTACTATAATTAGTGATTAAATTTGTACTAAATTAACTAATGACACAACATTTCACCCAACAAGAAGTAACGAGTATTGAAATCAGTACAGACAATTATCAAGACTTCGGTTCACCATTTAATCCCCCACAATTCGCTTATTAGTTAAGATTTAAATTCATACGTTCTAAGGTGACGAGTTTCCTAATACATTCGTTGTACTATGGTCAAGCTACAATGAGTCTAATATTAATGTTGCAATAAACCATTCATGTGTCCTTATTGAACAATCAATATTGAATGAAAATCTATGAAAACTACTAGCCTTCGATTTTGGTGAATATATGCTATCACACATGTGTTCGATTTTACTTGGTCAGTCTCAATCTAAACCCACGGCCTAATTTATAATATCGGATTGTAATATCGTATGGTAAAGTCAATTACAATATATAAATTTATTCAAAAGTGATCACCCCCGTAAAAGCATGAAGAACAATATATTATGCACATAGAATTGCAAAAATCAACCAAAAACCTTAATTTAAACCATTGGTTCAAACATGAGATCCCCTAGTCTTAATATCAGAAGTTAGCCAAAAATCAATGCCAAATAAAAATGTAAAAATAAGTTTTGCAACAAATTAAACATAACAATTTGAAAATAATGAAGAACAGAGTTTAGAAATACAAAATAACGTTGGTGATGACTCCTTGTGTCATTGTGTCGTCCCGTCTCTCCCGGATTATCTTGCACTTCAATGGTTTACGATGGTACGGGATGGTGTGTTATTGAGGCTGATATTCTATGGTGAATTATGAGCCAACAGTCCCTGAAAATTCATGCATATCATCCTTTTATAGTGGGGGGAGAGTCATTCATTGTTTGGACACAAAATAGTCAACAAGGAAACAAAATCTCGAGTTTTCTGCGCTTGCCGATCGATCGCGAAATCTGGCAATCGATCGCCAAGCTCCACGTTATTTTTTTTCAAGGCACGCACATTGGCGATCGATCGCCCTGATCTCTCGATCGATCGCCAAAACTAACTTTTTATTGCTCAATGTACATAAATGTGCAATCGATCGGTGATGAATCCAAGATCGATCGCTGGTCTTCGTTTTCAGCATCCGAGATTTAATCCTTTATTCGATGTGTTCGCTCGGTTTGGTACTTTTTCATCATTGTTAGCTCAATTTCTCCACTTTTATGCAATTAGAGCTATATTCCTGAAATCAATAAATATATACCAAAAAGCGTAAAATCGTTCAGGAATCTATACAAAAATGCCAATAATTTCATAGCAAAATAAGTGTAAAAATCACACTTATTGTAAGGACCCTCATCCCTTAACCCTTGATTAGTGTATTAACCACTATGTGTGGCACATGCTTTCAATAAAAGTCAATCGGGAAACTCAGATGATGCTTACAAAATTCCTTTAAAATTTCAACGTTATAAGATCATCTCTACTAACAAATAGACTCATAGAGCTCGCCCATTACCATCCCCTTTTTGCCACTTTTTACATTGTGGACTTTTATAAAAATTTGGGCAGAGTCTCCCCATAAATAGAGCTATCCCGAAATAAAAGCACAACGCATAACATAATTCCCGGCCAGGGAAAACATAATAATCATCAGAATACAGCAATACCAAGTAAAATCCCAGCCAGGGAAGACACCACACATATGACGACAAAAGTGGGTTTCAACACCCACATAATACACCAATGACTCTCATATCATTAGCAATTCTACCCTTAATTGCATGCAACATAGAATGAAAGAGAGAAAGGCTCATGCCTTTATATACAACCCATATACAAGCATAACCGTGCTCACATGCGAGCATCATAAATATGTATATAACCTTCGGGTGTATATAAGTACTCTATACGATACCGTGCTTCATCAAGCCCTGGTACCACGATCATGGGAGTACATCCAATCAACAGCTTGAGCTCAGCTCCACAGCCATCGATATACCTGTTCACCTGCCCCAACAGAGACAGCCCCCAACGGGGTGAGCATACCAATACACAAAATCCCATAATCACAATAATGAAATTCATAATTTACAACAAAAGTAAATACTAATGAATTTTAAATGATACTCCCTGGATGGCAACGTCCTCATCCGGGATTCCGTGTACTGTCCCTGTTCTCACAATCATCAAACTCATCAAATCTCAAAAATCAGTAAATCAACACATTGATTTAACTCATAGCATGCCTGATTCTCAAGTATCAATAATTAATGATTCCAAATTCATTATACATACAAATATAGATATCTCGATATCTAATACTGATTTTTCGACTTTGATACCAATCACAGATAGCTCAAATGCCTAGCATTTATTTTACCAATTCTCCATTATACTTAGACATCTCACATGTCTTATAATGAATACATGATTCCACGATCATTCTCAGGCATCTCAAATGCCCTACAATAGTCATATAAACCCAGTACCCCATATCTCATGTAAGGTTATACTACTCTAGTATTACGCACACTTGTGGCAGCGATGTCAAGACTAGGTCATTCCATAGTCATATCAACACATATATATATAGCCATACCCACAACCATCTAATGCAATTAAAACACATTATGCATTTCACAAATGCTCTTATATAAAGTAATACTCGTACGTCGCACGTACCTTAAATTTCCGAAGTCCGAGCCAAACCTTGCTCGAGTTCCATGCCCCGAGGAACGATGTGCTAACACGATAAATAATTCACAATTATTTACGAACATGCAACCCATGCTCAAGCACACTCATAACCCTCAAAATATTGTCAACACAAGACAATTAACCATATAAAAGACCCGGGGCAGGGTACATGCAGGGAGGGAAAACGAATCAGACAATATCAAAAATTGTCCAAGAACACCCTTCAATTTTCGAACCCTATTCTCACAAATCGAACCCAATTAAACACCATAATTCATCTAAACATGAATTAATCGATCAACAACAAGAATCATCATCCCCTGCCAAAAACCCCCAAATTTCGAACTCAAACCCGTCAAACATACTGGAAAAATTCGAACCATAAGCCACAAATTTTTGAACCATTTAAGTCTGAATTTTCGACCCAACAACAGCACAAAAATGCCCCAAAAACACCGGAAGAAAAGCCCCAAAAGCGTACCAAAAATCGAGCCCCAAATCGGACAGAATCCAGTTTCGAACCCTAGCGCTTTTCTGGCAAATCCGAACGCGATTCTCGACGAAACTTCAAATTGATGGTATGGGAAGGTGCGCCTGGACGAGACGAAGCCACCGGTAGGTCGGACGCGCCGAACGGCGGCCGAACGGTGGCGGGCGCACGCCTTGAAGCGGCGGGGGTCGAAGGGGATCGAGAAACAGCACGCGCGAGGAGAGAGAGGGAAGGTGGGGAAAATGGTTCCAATAATTAAAATCTCGGGTTCAACTGGTATTTATAGCAAAAATACCCCGAAATACTAATAGCCCCACAAATACATCATGATTCATTAAAAATCATCTGTTTCCAAAAATTCTCTCTCTAACTCCAAAACCCCCTACCGGTGTCCACACAAAGCACCCGAGATCCCGAGACACATCAACAACCCAACTCTTAGGTTTTACACCGTAATGAGAATACAATCTCAACCTCGGGATACAACAATCCCAACTACCCAAATAAATGAGCCCAGAAGGCCCAACACCTCGATTAAACTCCAAATTGCCACGTAAAACAACTTTAGGGGTTATTAACACTACGGGATTAACATTTATAATCCCTGGTCATCACAATATCCCCCACTAAAAGAATTTCATCCTCGAAATTAGCACCGGTGTATCACGTAACACCCAGGCTACACAACAACATGAAGCCATAACCTCGATTCTTGACCATATCAGAATCGTCTTAATAAACGCGAGGATACTTACCTCACATCAAACTCTGAAACAGAGCGACATACCAAAACCAACATATCACTCAAGAGGCAAAACGTACCTCGATGCGGTTCATCCCAAAAGTCAGTCCCTCATGACTGCAAAACAACCAATACTTACGACCGTAGATCGGACAGTCATCCTTAGTTCTAATACAACTAGTAAGAACGCATCCTGAATGACACCTCAACCGTGAGAACGTTGACCTCGTGTCAAACTCTGGAGTGGAATAGACTTCCAAATCCATCATAACGTCAAAGAGCGTCAGCACAACTCAACGCTAACAATCCAAAAGCAGTTAGTGAGCTGAAACTGCAAGGATTCGAATCGCTCCCGATTCTATCGTAGATATCATCCAATGACATCTTTATTATGACTCACGATGTCTAATACACATCATTACGAGGAAAACACTAGTATACCACGATGTACACATACCAAACCTGGTCTCCACTTCCAAACCTCCTCCATCAAATGAGCAGTCGCATCATTGCAACTCAATTTGGGCAACTCACGGCCACAGATTCACACAAAAGACATCTCACAAGATGTCCACCTTCGGATATTCCAAGGATCACATCCTGATCATAAATAAACCATCGAGACTCCACAGAGTTCAAATTCTGAAAGGACATGCAATAAACCCATGGCATCCTCAACGCTTGTGTCGACAGCTACACCCAACCAATCCGAATTCCTGCCATCCCCTGATAATCCTAGGATTTAACAATCCAAACTTGGGAAGGCCATCGCATAACTCGGATGAAAACACCAACAAGGAAACACCTCAACCCACACAAGATAATCCCTCTTCAAAGGGAGTCAACTAACTTCACGATTGTTTCTCATAATTTATCGTGCCATGGAGATTCCCAATCTCAAGGTGTTCAATATCTCTCATCGGAGATTTAACCATCCAAAAATAGTATAACTCTATGCTTGACAAAAGGAAGTCAATAACTGGCATCCGTATACTCACCGGTATACCTGCCTAGGCACGGACATCACATGCATACTCAATGCACTTGGCTCATGTATCTACAACATACCCCTAAGCCCCAAACACAACTGTCAATTCTGAGTCATTCCCATGCAGTGGAGAATGATAATCGACGATCAACAACACGGCGTGATTCCCAAAATCAACACCACACGTACCAACTTAACGAATCCTTCAAAGATTCCCAAATAGGTATAATACTACCTCCTTCCCCACAAGGGAAGTGCTATCGAACTCGAGATCCACTAGTCTCGACCCACCGTTCGGAAAAACTGGATACAATAACACCCATTGCATCCCAAGTACATGGATTCCCCAGATCGAGTCAACGACGACTTGATGACTCTCTTGTTGGTACTCCAACATTATGAGCTGTCCCAGACAAGTCCCTCAAGACAAAAGACGCATAACGTTCTCATGAGGTGTTACATGCCTCAAACATCATGCTACAAAGGGACAATTAAAAGCCTGCCAAAAGTCTTCATCGTATCATCATACGATTCACCAAACTCGGTTCCAACGTGTAGTATCATGGCTCCCCTAAGCACACTATATCATTCCCCCAATATCTGGCTAGCAAAGCGCTGTCTCCATAGGCTCATATCAAGCCCACCAACAAACCATATGTTCCATCTCGGTATGCCATACCGTACAAACCGTTAGAGTAATGGGTCATCGCCCAACATATCTCTAAAATACTAAGCACAATGGACAACCCGGTGTCCTTGCTCACTTATGATGCAATCATAATCCGTTAAGACTTATCCCACACCCTCAGGGTGGGTGTAACCATGTCTACCCTACATCACAACACAAGCGAGTAGTTTCCTCAATGACTACTCTTACCACCAATCACTTGGCCCTAGCCAAACCAACGAGCATACCCAAGGGTATCATTGCTCGACAAATATTTACCTCTATAACATGATGTGGTACATTTACCGGTACAATACATCCAATACTCCACCGAGTAAACCTGCTCGGCAAAAAAGGTCTCGTCAACTAGTGACCCAGACTCTACCATGTGCTCACCATCGGCACTCAAACCATACAACCAAATACATAACATAATTGTATTAACCATCAAAACAACGCTACACGTCTACATAGAACATCCACTATGTCATTGTCATCCCGTGACGGTACCTGTCAACATACGACTTTGAAATAATATTGTCGACTCGTGACGGTATATGTCGATACACGACGTCTATAGTCTCATCGTCAAACACATGACAACATAAGTAAATTAACACATGATATCAACAATAGTGCTAAATAAACAGTAATATGCCATACCTCATTGCTAACAATATAGCGGCATACCTGTCTCCGTCATCCAACAGTGGTACGCAATCAGCACCCATCGCTCGTAGGTGGCGTAATCCAGCGTCATGTACATAGCGTCATAACCGTCGCTATAGAATAAGTGGCATAATCCCTCGTCATAGAGTCAGCGGCATAACACATCGCTATAGACATCTGGCGGCATGAACCATCGCCATAGATGTAGCGGAATGTACCATCGCTATGAATACCGGCGGCATAAGTCATCGCCAATGGAATAGCGGAACGAACCTTCGCTATGAATATATCCGGCGGCAAGAATCATCGCCAATCAATATAGAGGAATGAACCATCGCTATCAATATATCCGGCGGCAAGAATCATCGCCAATCAATATAGCGGAATGAACCATCGCTATCAATATATCCGGCGGCAAGAATCATCGCCAATCAATATAGCGGAATGAACCATCGCTATCAATATATCCGGCGGCAAGAACCATCACCAATCAATATAGCGGAATGAGACATCGCTATCAATACACTTGGCGGCATGAACCATCGCCAACCAACATAGCGGAATGAACCATCGCTATCAATATCGATAATGTGGTTGTTCCGGTCTTGTTATAGCAGCGGAATTTTAGGACCCCTCGCTTCGACATATAGCGGCATCATATGATATCCCTCGCTTCGACAATGACAGCGGCATGTTACCTCGCTTAGACATGACAGCGGCAAATATCATATTACCATCGCTTCATATGACAGCGGCAAGTACCTCCGTCGCTCGAATATAACAACTACCGGAACTTCCACTAGCTCCATGTACCTGCATCCAGGTTAATACCACAGTTCACAATATAATGATCAATATCACGTTCCAGTTATAACCACAATATTCCACATTAATCACTAGAATTGTGACTGTTCCGGTCCCAATACAACAGCGGAATTTTAGGACCCCTCGCTTCGACAATGACAGCGGCATGTTACCTCGCTTAGACATGAGAGCGGCAAGTACCTCCTCGCTCGGAGATAAAGGCTACCGGAACATTCATCAATTCTACCACAATAATCAAACACAACATTTGGTTCCATTATCACAATATATCACTATCATGTCACATATATCATCACATGTAAGGGTTCACTATCCATGATATACATAATCAAATGTGCAACACGTTTTACCGTCCGAAGCCCGTACGTCTCACATTTCCTGATTTTCCTACAAAATCAGATCCCTTAACACATAATACATGAAGTGCCAGACATCACCATTAATGCCATCCCATCACATTCTACACGATCCCTGCAACCACAATGATTAGCAACACCACTTTTCATATCATAAAAGCACATAACAACTAGTTGTGTCATACAACATTAATGTCATCATGCATAAATATGTGCTATCAATAACTCCCTAGGCCCTTAACAGCCCCAAAGAGCAACCACTGCTCTGATACTACTAATGTAAGGACCCACAGCCCTTAACCCATGATTAGTGTATTAACCACTATGTGTGGCACATGCTTTCAATAAAAGTCAATCGGGAAACTCAGATGACGCTTACAAAATTCCTTTAAAATTTCAACGTTATAAGATCATCTCTACTAACAAATAGACTCATAGAGCTCGCCCATTACCATCCCCTTTTTGCCATTTTTTACATTGTGGACTTTTATAAAAATTTGGGCAGAGTCTCCCCATAAATAGAGCTATCCCGAAATAAAAGCACAACGCATAACATAATTCCCGGCCAGGGAAAACATAATACTCATCAGAATACAGCAATACCAAGTAAAATCCCAGCCAGGCAAGACACCACACATATGACGACAAAAGTGGGTTTCAACACCCACATAATACACCAATGGCTCTCATATCATTAGCAATTCTACCCTTAATTGCATGCAACATAAAATGAAAGAGAGAAAGGCTCATGCCTTTATATACAACCCATATACAAGCATAACCGTGCTCACATGCGAGCATCATAAATATGTATATAACCTTCGGGTGTATATAAGTACTCTATACGATACCGTGCTCCATCAAGCCCTGGTACCACGATCCTGGGAGTACATCCAATCAACAGCTCGAGCTCAGCTCCACAGCCATCGATGTACCTGTTCACCTGCCCCAACAGAGACAGTCCCCAACGGGGTGAGCATACCAATACACAAAATCCCATAATCACAATAATGAAATTCATAATTTACAACAAAAGTAAATACTAATGAATTTTAAATGATACTCCCTGGATGGCAACGTCCTCATCCGGGATTCCGTGTACTGTCCCTGTTCTCACAATCATCAAACTCATCAAATCTCAAAAATCAGTAAATCAACACATTGATTTAACTCATAGCATGCCTGATTCTCAAGTATCAATAATTAATGATTCCAAATCCATTATACATACAAATATAGATATCTAATACTGATTTTTCGACTTTGATACCAATCACAGATAGCTCAAATGCCTAGCATTTATTTTACCAATTCTCCATTATACTTAGACATCTCACATGTCTTATAATGAATACATGATTCCACGATCATTCTCAGGCATCTCAAATGCCCTACAATAGTCATATAAACCCAATACCCCATATCTCATGTAAGGTTATACTACTCTAGTATTACGCACACTTGTGGCAGCGATGTCAAGACTAGGTCGTTCCATAGTCATATCAACACATATATATATATAGCCATGCCCACAACCATCTAATGCAATTAAAACACATTATGCATTTCACAAATGCTCTTATATAAAGTAATGCTCGTACGTCGCACGTACCTTAAATTTCCGAAGTCCGAGCCAAACCTTGCTCGAGTTCCATGCCCCGAGGAACGATGTGCTAACACGATAAATAATTCACAATTATTTACGAACATGCAACCCACAAAATATTGTCAACACACGACAATTAACCATATAAAAGACCCGGGGCAGGGTACATGCAGGGAGGGAAAACGAATGAGACAATATCGAAAATTGTCCAAGAACACCTTTCAATTTTCGAACCCTATTCTCACAAATCGAACCCAATTAAACACCATAATTCATCTAAACATGAATTAATCGATCAACAACAAGAATCATCATCCCCTGCCAAAAACCCCCAAATTTCGAACTCAAACCCCTCAAACATACTGGAAAAATTCGAACCATAAGCCACAAATTTTTGAACCATTTAAGTCTGAATTTTCGACCCAACAACAGCACAAAAACGCCCCAAAAACACCGGAAGAAAAGCCCCAAAAACGTACCAAAAATCGAGCCCCAAATCGGACAGAATCCAGTTTCGAACCCTAGCGCTTTTCTGGCAAATCCGAACGCGATTCTCGACGAAACTTCAAATTGATGGTATGGGAAGGTGCGCCTGGACGAGACAAAGCCACCGGTAGGTCGGACGCGCCGAACGGCGGCCGGACGGCGGCGGGCGCACGCCTTGAAGCGGCGGGGGGTCGAAGGGGATCGAGAAACAGCGCGCGCGAGGAGAGAGAAGGAAGGTGGGGAAAATGGTTCCAATAATTAAAATCTCGGGTTCAACTGGTATTTATAGCAAAAATACCCCGAAATACTAATAGCCCCACAAATACATCATCATTCATTAAAAATCATCTGTTTCCAAAAATTCTCTCTCTAACTCCAAAACTCCCTACCGGTGTCCACACAAAGCACCCGAGATCCCGAGACACATCAACAACCCAACTCTTAGGTTTTACACCGTAATGAGAATACAATCTCAACCTCGGGATCCAACAATCCCAACTACCCAAATAAATGAGCCCAGAAGGCCCAACACCTCGATTAAACTCCAAATTGCCACGTAAAACAACTTTAGGGGTTATTAACACTACGGGATTAACATTTATAATCCCTGGTCATCACACTTATCAACTCCCCCAAACTTAAACTTGATCGTCCTCGAGCAAGCAATAAGCTCCAAATGTAGAGTTCAGTATTGATAAATCAAATGAACCAGTTCGCAGTTATGTAGCTCAGACATCCCACTTACAGACAAACAAGAATTAATCCAAAAGTTTAACAAGTTGTGTTTTCTCCTAAATCAAGCAACATGTCTCAAATTCAGAACGTGCGTGTGTGCTATTGTCACTTTCAAGTGTCATGCAAATTTCATAGATCAAACTATGCAAGTCAATGAAAGTTAAGATTATCGTTGAGCACCCCATAAACCTACTTTTCAAACTACTTCTCCACTAATGTAGTTACTACATAGACTTGGATCAAAAGGACTTTATAAGCTTGTAGTGTTAGGTCTAGGTGTCGACTTCAAAGAAAAGGTAGGATAAGCACAAAGAATAGAGTCTAATCATGTAATGTTCATATTTTAACACAAATTGAGCATCTCTTATTTTTCTTTTCTATCCTTAGCCACTTTGGCTCTTATTTATATACTTTTTCTCAAGTCTCTTTCTATTCTTTTCTTTCTCATTCATCATTTTTTTCAACAATAAGCTCATCAACATATAATAATTCAAGTGCATTCTAATGTGATCATTATACTCATAAAGTTTGAATTTATGCTCATATAGGTGGGTATAAGGAGTTTGTCAATAAATGTTGAATTTTATTCTTTTTCAATTAGGCTCAAAAGTGGATACTAAAGATTGATTTATACATGGTAAGCTTGAAGGCTCAAACGTTCCAAAGGTCGCCTAGATCATTTACAAGTCAAGTTTATATCTATTAAATTTCGCCTCAAAATGTCTTCAAAATAAGTTCTAGAGTACTCTAAGATGTTCAAAAACAATTCATCAAGTTCACAAAAATTTCACTACTCCAAATGCAATTCACAAGATTATGACTCAATGGTGCTCAAAATATTCCTCAACTTTGACATGCTAACTCAAAACAAGATATCCACAAACAAGTCTTACAATCATTACAACTAAAGTCGACATGCATAATGAGAGTATATCATAATGGATAGAGGTCACTACTATGCTTTATTCTTTTCTCAATAATCGAACTCATGTTCAGGAAAAAAAATTTTTTTTTGTTGGTGCTCAAGAAACGACTCAATTCCAAAGAAACAAAAGAAAAAGCATGACACAGTAATGCACTCCCTCAAACTTAGTTTGTGCATTGTCCTCAATGTAATAAGCATGGTAAATAAGACAAAGCACTGACCCTTTGACGACGACCATCAATGATAGTCGTCCACTTTCTTGTCAGCTAGTGGGGCATATTGTTGGAAAACATGATAGCGCACTTGTAATCTATGACCAAAAATAAAAACAAAACAAAATGCAAACCAAAACATAATTCAAAAACAAAGATAAGGGATAAGAAAAAGTTATTGATTTATAGTCTCAAACTGGACTTTTTACCATTCTTCTCAAGTGTCGAAGGGGCATGGGGGAGAATTTACGTCATCCACGTGGTAGTGTCTCAACCACTTCTCATTTACCATGAATAATGCCCCTTTGTCATCTCTCACATTTATAGTGTCGCATGGTAGAATATCTACCAATTTGAAAGGCCCAGCCCACGGTGAGTCCGACTTCCATGGAAATAGTCACATTTTTGCTCTATTAATTAAGATCATGTCTCCCTTACAGAATTTGCCTCCTTTTTGATGGACTTTTGATGTGACCTCAAACTCCTCCTTGCCTTTAACCTGCGTTGCATCAACAGATAACGGATAAATAATATTGATATTGAAACATCGATGCTCAGTGTGTGTAGTGTTCAAAGATTTGAACATATTAAAGATGACTTGATCCTCTCCTACACGAAGGATCAACTTCGCTTCTTGGACATCGATTAATGCTCTTCCAGTTGCTAGGAACGGTCTTCCTAGGATCAATGGCATGTCAGCATCTTCCTTCATGTCCAACACTATGAGATCCACCGGAATGGTGAATTTATCCACCTTGATTGGAACATCCTCAATTATCCCTTGAGGGTACTGATGGTGTGATATCTGTTTACCGTAGTAATCCCAGATTTAATAATAATCATTAGTTGGTTTTATTGGGGTAATTATGATATAATTATCGACTTGAGTTTTTAGGGGATTAATATCCGTTGTTGGTATTGTTGGATTCAAGGTTCGAGATTAATTCTCATTGACTTGTTGAACCTTGGAATCGTGTTGGTAGTGTGATTTGGAGTTTGGGGAGCTTTGAGTTGAGGGTTGAGATGTATCTGAGTGAGTGGGAGATAATTTATTGAACACTTTTGTTGTTAATGAATTTTGGTACGAGTATTTGAAACTCGGGTTTCTGGAGCCTTGGTACTATATATACCAAGTGGACTCGGTATTTAATCATTTCCCTTCCTCCCCCTCTCTCCTCTTGTCCAGCGTCTCTCTCTTCTTTCCCTTTTCCCCGTTTTCTTTTCCTAGAAGAAGAAATCCAAGGAGGCCCAATTCTTGATGAATTTTTGACTAGTTAGTTGGGTAATATCATTCCCTCTCTTTTATCTAAGTTTTGATTGTATTTTTGTTGAGTGGTTAAGTTTGGAGATGGGTTTGATTTTGGGCTTTTAGAGATTTTTGTTGTTGTAATGTATTGAGTATTTATTGTGTTTTTGTTAATGATTTGTGGAGCATGGGGTGTTGGGATTGTTGTTTTGGAAGTTTTTGCTCAAAAAATGCCACTTTTGGCTGTTACAGAGCCCGTCGATCGATCGGCAGGAGGGCACCAATCGATCGTGCGTCATTGGACAAAAATGGATGGAGATCGATCGTGCAAAGCGACCGATCTATCGCGGATGTCTGGCGATAGATCGCATGGTCTCAACGATCGATCGTGCGCGGGTAAAAGCCAAGGTGAAAATTTGTGTGGCTCGCTATCGATCGAGGCGTTTGGGCGATCGATTGCGAGGCCAAGTTTGGTGAAAAAAATTAATTTGTCGTGGTATTGATGCATGCCTTGCAAGCGTCTTTTATGCGTTTACTCTTCATGATAGGATGATATTTATGTAGATTGAGTATGTGATTGTTTGTGCACGTGTATGATTGTGAATTATGATCGTATAGCGAATAATTCACCGGATGTCGGGGCAAAGCAATGAGTAGCTCTTACAATTGGACTATAAGGTACGTGTGACGTACAAGCATAGTTAAATATATTATGGCCATGGTTAATGAATAATATATTATTGTTGTGGTACACCGGTATGTGTTATGAATTATGGTGACGTCGTTGTTGAGCGAGCAATGAGTAATGATACTGTTGTTGTCGAGCGAGCAATGGTTATGATGCCGCCGCTGTTGAGCGTGCGAGAGGTTAGAGTGCCTCCGTTGTTGAGCGAGCGATGTGATATGATGAAATATAATTATGAAATTGCTGGTTGAGAGGTATTTGATTATTGTATATCATTATTGTAATGATTTAGCTATGATTGATTGTGGAACCGACGGTTTTGTATATGAGTATAGTGAATCATTGTAATGATTTAACTGATTTTGGAGTTGCTGATCTTGGCTATTGTGAGAACATGAACATTATGGGAGATCCATATGGTCGTGGTACATAGAAGGAGTATTTTATATATTTGCAACTTTATATTCTATAAATTATGAATTGTGATATTGATGATATTGAGATTGTGCTATTGTATGCTCACCCTATGTGGGGGCTGTTTCTGTTGAAACATGTAGAACAGGTACAACATTGGCTTTGGAAATGAGTTCGAGCTGTTGAATGAGAATGCTCTCAGGACTGAGGTACCAATGTAGGTATTGGTAATGGGACTGGTACATGTAGATACATATTCATTTACTAATGGCTCGTGTGTGATCATTTTGAATATGTGTATATGGCATATATAAAATTGAGACTTATCTTTTCAAATACGTATTGCCTGCAATTGTTTGAGATAATTACATGATGAAATGAGAATATAATTGTTGCATTGTGGAGTGTATACTTATGTTAGTTGAGTTGGGTTGGGAATTGGATATTAAGATGATTTATGTAGAAAATTTTATAGACGGCATGCCATTGTTATTGAAGGATGTAATGAGAATTTCCCTAATGCCGAGAAAGTATGCACTAGCATTTATGATAATTGCACTAATGACGGGATTAGGACGTGGGGTCCTTACATATGGACTTGTGTGCCATCTGCAGTGACACTCTTACATGTTTGAGTTTAGAAATAGACACATCTATTGCGCTTAATTGTCTACGATTTGGTATGATTTGATAGATAATTTGATGCATATGCTACCTAATCGTATAGTTATGTATATATAGGTGGAATCGAAGAAATCGAGCCAAAAGATCAAGAAAAGATTTGGAGATGATAAAGACTCAAGGCAGATCAAGTAAATGCTTAAAATGCAATTTTTGAGCAGAGATCCATCGCCTGGGAAGAAGAAATCGATCACCAGTTTGAAGAAATTGATCGCCGGGAGTCCGAGTAAAAAAGGAAACTTGATCTTTTAACCATCTTTGGAAGAATTTTACCTATCCTAGCATATCCTCTAGCCCTATAACTCGAAATTAGCCTCACAACACGATGATTCAGACTATTAGACATGAGAATCGATTTTACTCTCAAATTTTGAAGAACAGCTTGAAGAACTCAAGCACGAAGATGGAATTGACGAGCCGGAATCGTGTCATCTTTTAGTAACTTCTTCCTTAGCTTTTGTTTAATGTTTTCTAGATTAATTTTGATTGTTTTAGTTCAATTATGAGTAGCTAAACTCATATCTTGGTTGAGGAAGACAAAACCATTGGAGTTTAATTTATTAATGAGATTTTTTTTATTTTTATTGAGTATCATAAGTTTTTTCTATTATTCTTGTCATGATTGTGTTGTTTGGTTGTTAGATTAGCTACCTAATGATTTTTCATACAATCTAATGCTAAGTTTGATATCAAATCCGTAATTGTTTGATTAATCAATTTTGTGAAGCAACTAGGATTGATAATTCTCTGATGTTGAGGTTATTAAATTCCATGGAAAACTTTTGACTAGATTAAACATAACTGTTGTTGTTTTATGTTGTTTAGTTTCACCAATCTTACTTGTTCGCATGCTATCATTGGTTTAAATCTTAACTGCTGTTGTTAAGGTTGATTAATTGATAAGTGTTGAGTTTGAATGCTGTTTTGATTTAACTAAACTTAGATAGGTTAAATCTTCGATGGTGAATATTCATGCATAAAAATTACATCTGTGAGAAAATAGATGAATGAATGAATGAATTTCAATGGTAGAGTCGACCGAAACCAAGATCTTTCTTTATTGATTAATTCCTTGTTATTTAATTCTTGCATCCTAGTTAATTATAGATAATTGACAATCTCAAATCCCACTATTTCTACTTGTTAGCATAAAAATACTCACTTGATCGCTATTATTTTAAACAGTATTTTTCAGTGTAGCGATTGTGTACCGCAAGTGCACGGTGTCAAGTTTTAGTATAATGATATTAAAAGTACGGATTGTCGAACCCACGAGGACTAGGAAATAATTACCAAACTCCACTAATTTAACTATATTTAGTCTACGATAAATGGGTGTGATTATTAAACTAACGTGACAAATTAACTCAATAATTAACCCAAGCAAACAGTGATGAATAAGAATAAGAATCAAAATAAACAATTCTCAAGACTTTCGGTTCACCTACGTAATCCCCCGTAATTCACCTATTAGATAATAATCAAATTCGAACAATCTAAGGTGACGTGTTTTCGTAAATCACTTATTATACCTTGGTCCGGCTATAACAAATCTAATAGTAATGTTGCAATAAGCTACTCCCGTATCCTTATTGAACAATTAATATTGTAAGTTGATCTATGAAAACTTCTAGCTTTCAATTACTAGATATCTATAGCTATCACACATGAATTTGATTTCATCTCTCGATATCAGTCTGAAATCCCTGGTATAAATCACTATATCGAATTCCAATTTTGTGTCTCGATCTCAATTGCAATTTACTATCATTCACGGATGGTCAAAACCTTAAAAGCATGAAGAACAATGATCTATGCACTTAAATATATAAGAATCAATCAAAACATTCAATTTAAATCATGGGTTCATACAAAGGATCCCCTAAGTCTTGATAACAAACCTAGCCAACAATCTACATCAAATAACAATGCATAAATATGTTTTGCAACATTCTAAACATTAAAATCTAATGAAAATATAGAACTAGAGTTAGAAATACGGAAATAACGAGCGACGTTGACTCCTTGAGTTGCTCCGTCATCCCGTCTATTCCGATGCGTCTTCTTTTCAATGGTTATGGTGTATGGATGGTTAGAGATGAAGGAGAATGATGGAGGCTGAGTTTGTAGGGTTTATTATGAGCCAAAAGTCCTAATTTCGTCTGAAATCTTCTATATATTGTGAGAGGAGTCTTGCATTCTTTCGACACAAAATAGCTTGATAAGGAAAAAAAAATCGAGTATTTTGGGTTTGGCGATCGATCGTGACAATGTGTCGATCGATCGCCAAACTATTCTGATTTTACTTTTTCAAAATTTCCAAAGCGGCGATCGATCGCTGATCTTTACCGATCAATCGCTAATTTGCATTGTTCTGAGGCGATCGATCGCCTGATATTACCGATCGATCGCGAGTATGATTTTCAACATTTTGCACTTTCATCCCTCCTTTTCCGTGTATGCTCGGTTTGGTACTTTTTCATCATTTTAAGCTTAATTCCTCCACTTTTATGCATTTGGCCCTGGATTCATGAAATATACAAATATATTCCAAAAAGCGTAATATTTTCCAGGAATCAATACAAAAACGCCCCTAATCATATATCAAATTAAGTGTAAAAATCACACTTATCAACTCCCTCAAACTTAAACTTGATCATCTCGAGCAAGAAATAAGATCACAAAGTAGAGTTCAATATTGAAGATTCAAATAAACCACTTTGCAGTCAAACATGTAGCTCAGACATCTCACTTACAAACAACAAAAGTCAATCAGAAAGTTCAACAAATCGTGTTTTCTCCTAGATCAAGAAACATGTATCCAAATCAGAACGTGCGTGTGTGCTATTGTCACTTTCAAGTTTCATGCAATTTTCATAGATCAAATCATGCTAGGTAATGAAAGTTAAGATTATCCTTGAGCACCGATAGTCCTATTTTCAAACACTTCTCCACTAATGTAGTCACTCCCTCAACTTGGATCAGTAGGTCTTTTTAAGCTTGTAAAGTTAGACCTAGGTGTTGGCTTCAAAGGAAAGATATGATAGCACAAAGAAGAGAGTATAAGCATGTAATGTTCATTTTTTAGCAAAAAATTGAGCTTCTTTTTTTTTTTTTTTAACCTTGGCCATTTTGGGTCTTATTTAGTCACTTTTTCACAAGGCTTTATCTATCTTTTTCTTTTCTCATTCATCAATTTTTTTCAATAATAAGCTCATCTAAATGTAGCAATTCAAGTGCATCTAATGATAAGCATTATACTCCCTTAGGGTAAGGATAATTTTTTTTCAATTTAAGCTCAAAAGTAGGTGGGTATAATGAGTTGCCAAATAAATTTGAATGGGGGCTAATAGTATGTTAAACATACTCCATTCTTTTTCAGTAAAGCTTAAAAGTGGACACTAGGGATTGATGTAAACATGGTAAGCTTAAAAGGCTCAAACTGTCCAAAGATCGCCTATATCATCTCCTAATCAAGTTCATGACTATAAAATTTCGCCTTGAAGTGTCATCATCAAATAAGCTCTAAGGTACTCTAAGATTCTCAACAACAATTCATCAAGTTCACAAAAATTTTCACTACTCCAAATGCAATTCACAAGATTATAACTCAAATGTGCTTCATAAATTCCTCATCTTAGACATGCTACTCAAAACAAGATATTCACAAACAAGTCTTACAATCATCAAAACTAAAGTTGACATGCATAATTAGACTAATATCATCATGGAATAGAGACCACTACTATGATTCATTCTTTTCTCTAATTGAACTCATTTTCAAGAATTTTTTTTTTGTTGGTGCTCAAAGAACGATACAATTCCAAAGAAAAAAGCATGACACAGAATGCACTCCCCCAAAATTAATTTATACATTGTCCTCAATGTAATAGGAATGCAAAATAAGACAAAGCATTTAACTTAGACAACGACCGTGAATGATCGTTGTCCAATTCCTCGTCAGCTCATGGGGCAAAGTGTTGGAACACGACAGCACGCATGGAGTCTCACTAAAATCAAAAACAAAAACAAAAACAAAACAAAACAAACCAAAACAAAGCTAAGGGATGAGAAAAGTTCTTGATTTATAGTCCCAAGCTGGACTTTTTACCATGTAGGCTCAAGTGCCGCAAGGGCCAGTGGGGGACGATTTTTTGTCCTCGATGTGGTAACGTTGTAACCACTTTTCTTTCACAGTGAATAGTGCCCCGTGGTCATCTCTCAGTTTGAAGGTATCGAATGGTAGAATATTGACAACTTTGAACGGTCCAGCCCATGGTGCGTCAGACTTCCATGGAAATAGTCGCATCTTTTTCCTATCCATTTGAACTAAGTCACCTTCACTGAATTTACCTCCTCTTTGACGGGCCTTCGGTGTGAACCCCACTTCTTCTCGCTCTTAACCTGCATCGTATCAACAGAAAATGTATCAGTTATATTGATACTAAAACATCGGTGTTCAGTGCATGTAGTGTTCAAAGCTTTGAACATGTCAAAAGTAACTTGATCCCCCCTACTCGGAGGATCAATTTCCCTTCTTGGACATCAATCAATGCCCTTCCAGTAGCTAGGAACGGTCTTCCTAGAATTAGAGGCATGTCTGCATCTTCATTTATGTCCAACACGATAAAATCCACCGGAATGGTGAATTTATCAACCTTGATCGGTACATCCTCCACTATCCCATGAGAGTACTTGATGGACTTGTCTGCCATCTGCAGTGAAACATTGATCTCTTTGAGCTCTCATAAGCCCAACTTCTTGTACACAGACAACATTAAATTGATACTTGACCCCAAATCACGTAAAGATTTATTAAAAGATTTAGAATTTATTTTGCAAGGTATAGTGAAACTCCCTGGATCCTTAACTTTGGAGGTGAATCATTTTGAATGACAGCAGAATACTCCTCAGTTAAGTTTATCATCTCATGCTCTCCCAGTTTTCGCTTTTTTGACAGAACCTCCTTTAAAAACTTAGCATAATTCGGCATGTGCCGAATAGCATCAATGAAAGGCATCTCAATATGGAGATTCTTTATCAAATCTAAAAAACTTAGCAAATTTAGCATCTAACTTTGCTCTCTTATATGCAGTGGGGAATGGGGGTGGGTGTGATGGGTCTAGGGGTCTTAGTAGACTTACCTTAGTCGTTGTCTGTTCCTCTTCTTGCTTGATGTCTGCCTCGCCTTTTAACTCAACGTGTGGATCATTCTTCTTAGCGACCTCCTTTCCACTCCTCAACGTGATTGCATGGACTTGCTCCCTAGGGTTCGTCTCAGTGTCACCAAATGGTGATCCTTGTGCTTGTCCAGCTATGATCTTTGCTAGCTATCCCACTTGGACTTCAAAGTTCTTTATCGACACCTCGTGATTGTTCATCCTTGTTTCAGCTGACGATATGAACTTGGTTAGTATCTCCTCCATGCTTGGCTTTGGTGCATACCCCAGTGGTGGTAGGGATAGTTCCTCAGCCCCGTATTGTACATATGCGAGTAAGCGTAGGTCTGTGGTGGTCGGTTCCCTACAAAGTTAACAGCTTCATTAGTTGTAACGAAAGGGTTACCTACTTGGCATTCCGTGCTCGGATGTCCTCCTTGGCAAAGCTCGCATGTAACATTTTTGAACTTGCATTGCATGCATGCTCAAACTATCCATCTTCTTGTTCAGCTCATCCAACTGGGCAGTGAGGGCAGTGACTTCACTCACTTGATGCAATCCGACTTGCTTCTTTGGCATGTTCCTCTCGATCTGCCATTGACAGCTATTAGCAGCCATCTCCTCCAATAGCGTATAAGCCTCCTCGCGCGTCTCCTCATCACAGTACCTGATAGGCTTAGATTTTGAGTGTTTTTAACTGTAATTTCTTCCTACTTTCCGTATTTTTTCCTGGATGATATTATGTTTTTTGGTGTTTATTCGTTTGTTTCAGGAAAATAGATCGGAAGTGGAAGAAATGAGCTTATATGAAGATAACGGGCGAAATCGAGGCGAGAAAGAACTAAAATTGAGGAAATGAGAATTTCGGAATCTCGATCGATCGAGATTTACTCTCGATCGATCGAGCCAGGCAGAGAGTTGAGCATCAAAGAATTTCAAGTCTCGATCGATCGGTACAAATTTCCGATCGATCGAGCGAGGCAGTGACTCCAGAGAAAATTTTATTAAAGTCTCGATCGATCGGTGGAAAATCTTGATCGATCGACCAAGACAGTGAGTTTCAAAAGCTGGCATGAACAGTGCACCGATCGATCGGTAGCAAATCTCGATCGTTCGAGACGTGAAATCCTGAAGATTTTATTTTCCTTTTTTATTGTGATTGTGGGGGGTTTTTAAGCGGGAGTTGATTCATTTCAATAAAGGAGAGCATATCAGATGATTTTTCTGGAAAAAAGAAGAGCCCTAGCCGCCGCCCAGCCGCCGCAAAGGAGATCCAATCTCCGTTCTTCATCCAAAGTCAAGCCAATCCCTTCCGGAGTGCAAGGAAGGAACAAGAGAAGAAATCACGGTGCAACGCACGGATTCATCCACCGTTTATCGTATTTCTAAACTTTAATTTATTTGATTTTCAATTCCATTTGATGTTTTTGAGGTCGAGAGACAATAAAACTCTTATGTATTTGATTTGAATTAAATTTAGTTTATATTATTGAGTTTTAGTTTCGTTGTGGTTGATTATTGATTCAATGGTATTTGAGCGCATTGATTGTTATTGTTCATAAATTAATTGCTTGTGAAGATCAAAGTCTAGCTAGCTTTGATTGAATTTGAGGGTTACAGCCGAGATCGAGAGATAACGTTGTAACACGCTCCATTAATTTATGATGTATATTACGATTGAGATCGAGAGATGATATCGCATACGTGAGAACTTGGAATCGAGAGATTTAGAGTTATACGGTTTGATAATTTATGCAACTTTGAATTAGTAAATAGGTGCACGAGAGTGACTTATTCTAATTTATTGTTAGTTTCTTTACAGCTCGAGTGAGTGTATCGAATAATAGCGAAAACCGTTCACCTTTAAAATCAATTGGTTGATAATTTGTGAATTCCATTGAATCATTAGAGATAACATAATTGAACGACGAGCTCGGTAATTTTCTCGAGTAACTTACCTTTGCATTTCCGGAACCATTCTATTCATTGTTTCTAGTTTAATCTTTATTCTTAGTTTAAGTTTGCTTTAGACAATCACATTTGTTAATCGTAGGCTAAATATAATTTTATTAATCTTATTTGGTACTTATACGTTAGTCCCTGTGGATTCGACAACCCGTACTTAATTTTCACTATACTAAAACTTGACAACCGTGCACTTGCGGTAGAATCGCTTCACACTAATCTTTGAAATAAATCTTTTGTTTAAAAATAAAAGCGGTCAGGACCTCATGATTCTGCATCAATCATAGAATGGTTATCAGCAAATAAACCGTTATAAAACATTTTTACATGCAGCCAGATAGGGAGGCCATGATGTGGGCATCTCCGCAGTAGATCCTTGAAGTGCTCCCATGCTTCAAACAATGTCTCGGGACCGTATTGAGCAAAAGTCGTGATGTCATTGTGCATCTTGGCCATCTTGGATGGCGGAAAGAATTTGGATAAGAATAATTGTGCCATCCCATCCCACGTGGTAATAGAACCTGCAGGCAACGATTGTAACCAAGATTTAGCTTTTTCACGTAAAGAAAAGGAAAACAAACGTAACCTGATGGCGTCGGCAATGATGTCATTATGTTTGGATGTATCACAAATCTCCAAGAAGTTGGACATGTGATCATTTGGATCATCAGTAGCTGCTCCCCCAAACTGTACCGAATGGTGGATCATTTGTATGATAGCATGCTTGATCTCAAAATTGTTAGCCTGGCGCCATTAGTTTGAATGTATCACAAATCTTCCATAGCAGGCTTGATCTCGAAATTGTTAGCCTGGATGGTGGGACTCGTGATACTAGACAGTGATCCATGGAATGAAGGATGGGCATAGTCCATGAGTGATCTTGCAACTGGTGCTACTTGAATCTCCTCATTATTAGCCATTAGGCTCTTGCTTGCCTTAGCCTCCTTTGACAGGTGCTTTCGATCTAGGGATCAAAGGGCTCAAGTGTAGGGTTGCTACTCCGTAGCATGCACCAAGAGATAACAACCTATAACAATCAACCAAAAGACACAGACAGAAAAAAATCGAAAATAATAATAATAAAACAAATGACTAACCTACAGTCAACTAATCTCGTTTGATATTATTAAAACTAGTCCCCGGCAACGGCGCCAAGAACTTGATCAATATTATTTTAAAACGTATTTTTCAATATAGCGATTGTGTACCGGAAGTGCACGGTGTCAAGTTTTAGTCTAATGATTAAAAGTACGGATTGTCGAACCCACGGGGACTAGGAAATAATTACCAAACTCCACTGGTTTAACTATATTTAGTCTACCATAACTAGTTGTGATTATTAAACTAACGTGACAAATTACCCAAGCAAAACGTGATGAATAAGAATAAGAATCAAAACAAACAATTATCAAGACTTTCGGTTCACCTATGTAAT
This sequence comes from Haberlea rhodopensis, assembly GCA_907163345.1. Taxonomy (NCBI): domain Eukaryota; kingdom Viridiplantae; phylum Streptophyta; class Magnoliopsida; order Lamiales; family Gesneriaceae; genus Haberlea; species Haberlea rhodopensis. The sequence continues at coordinate 944,367 of CAJQUN010000097.1, forward strand.
CCCCCATAATTCGCCTATTAGTTAATAATCGAATTCAAACAATCTAAGGCGACGAAGTTTCCTAAAGCACTTATTATACCTTGGTCCGGCTATAACAAATCTAATACTGACGTTGCAATAAGCTACTCCCATATCCTTATTGAACAATTAATATTGTAAGTTGATCTATGAAATCTTCTAGCTTTCGATTACTAGATATCTATAGCTATCACACATGTATTTGACTTCTTCTCTAACTATCAGTCTGAAATCCACGGCATAAATCACTATATCGAATTCCATTTTATCTCTCGATCTCAATTGCAATTTACTATCATTCAAGGATGTCCAAACCCTTAAAAGCATGAAGAACAATGATCTATGAACTTAAATATATAAGAATCAATCAAAACATTCAATTTAAATCATGGGTTCATACAAAGGATCCCTAAGTCTTGATTACAAACATAGCCAACAATCTCCATCAAATAACAATGCATAAACATGTTTTGAAACATTCTAAACATTAAAATCTAATGAAAATATAGAACTAGAGTTAGAAATATGAAAATAACGAGAGGCGTTGACTCCTTGCGTTGCTCCATCGTCCCGTCTCTTCCGATGCGTCTTCTCTTCAATGGTTATGGTGTATGGATGGTTAGAGATGAAGGAGAATGATGGAGGCTGAGTTCGTAGGGTTTATTATGAGCCAAGAGTGCCTAATTTTGTCTGAAATCTTCTATATATTGTGTTAGAGGAGTCTTCCATTCTTTGGACACAAAATAGCTTGATAAGGAAAGAAATCTTGTGTTTTTCGGGTTTGGCGACCGATCACGACAATGTGCCGATTGATCGCCAAACTATTCTGATTTTATTTTTCAAAATTTCAAAGCGGCGATCGATAGCTGATCTTGACCAATCGATCGCTAATGTGCACTATTATGAGGCGATCGATCGTCTGATATTACCGATCGATCGTGAGTCTGATTTTCAACATTTTGCACTTTCGGCCCTCCTTTTCCGTGTATGCTTGGTTTGGTCATTTTTCATCATTTTAAGCTTAATTCCGCCATTTTTATGCATTTGGCCCTGGATTCCTGAAATATACAAATATATACCAAAAAGTGTAAGGAATCACTACAAAAACGCCCCTAATCATATATCAAATTAAGTGTTAAAATCACACTTATCACTTCCCTGTGGGATCGATCCCTACTTCACTACTACATTAATTTGTTGTTAACCGAGAATGGTTAATTTGGGCGTACACGATAAGCGCGACACGCCGCTATTGGGCGAGCGATGTGATATGATGAGAGATGATTATGAAATTATTGATTGAGATGCATTAAATTACTGTAAATCATTGTTGTAATGATTAGCTATTATTGATTATGTAACTGACGGTTTAGAATATGAGTATATTATATAATTGTTGCAATGATTTAACTGATTTTGGAGTTGACAATCTTCGATATTGTGAGAACAGGAACAACTATGGTTATCGTATATCCATGGAGTATTATCTTAAATTGCAGCTTTATGTTTTGTAGATTCTTAATTGTGTATTCAATGATTATGAGATTATGTTATTGGTATGCTCACCCCGGGTGGGGACTGTTTCTGTTGAAACAGGTAAAGCAAGTACTATGTTGGCTTTGAAAATGAGTTCGGGCAGTTGATTGAGAATGCTCCTAGGAGCGAGGTACCAGTATGGGTAGAGAATAACGAAATTTATGCAAGTAGATATACATTGATTTATTTAATGCTCATATGTGAGCATCCTGATATGTGTATATGGATTGTATAAATATTCTGATATTTCTCTTTTCATTTGACTGTTGCATGATATTTAATTGAGAGTAAATTGCATAATGAATTGAGAATATGATTAGTGCATTATAGAGTGTATACATATGCATATTGCGTTGTGTTGGGACTTATGCCTATTGAGCTGTATTGGGAAACATAATGATGAGGCATTATGTCGTAAAGTTTATAGAAGACATACTGTTAGTTCCGGATTTTAAAGATGACAAAATGGATCAGACGATCAAGACGCTAAACCATGTCAAAGCAGATCACGCCGATATGGTCTCTCACAAAATCAGAACGGATCGATGAAAATCACCCTGACCAGATCGAAGCACGAGATCAGCTCAATAATAATCAGATCAGAGCAGACAAGGTTGAATAAGCGTCGTTCTTCAGTCCGAATAATTAACGGCTATTTATTGAAGTATTTAATGATGCAATTAATGGTGACAAAGACCAATGACTGAAGATTACCTTAAAAGGTAAGAAGACAAAGAAGAGCTTACCTGACAATCGCCGAAAGCATAGACCAGAATGGCAAGTGCCTAAAAGAATAAGACTGTAGCTTATTCAGAGACTGAGCAGAGTCAAGAGTTGCACAGAAAAGGAAATAATGTCGTTGGTATAAGCAACTATAAAATGATGCAACTAAAGAGCTCAAAAGAGACTGATCGATCAAGAAACGAAAAGAAAAGAAAAAATAGCACAAGCTCACAAGTTCAGATATTCTTGAGCAGAACCACTTTCACAAGATATTAATTTTATCAGTCTGCCCAAAGTTTTCATAAGCATAGCATATTGTAATATTTGATCATCATAGGATCATTGTGTGCATAGACAAGATCAGGCTGTCTTTTGTATTCTTTACTAAGATAGAGAAGTGAGAATCAATTGTAACTGTCAGACAGTGTGTGTCTGAATAGATCGAGAGACTAGGAGTTCCAGTCTGGTAGTGGGGTAAATCCAGCTGAATCGGGTTTGTACAACAGGATTGTATAAATCAAAGTCTTCTAGTTGAATCCTTCCTTAATTGGAAGAAGGGGAGACGTAGAAGGATTACACCACCTTCGAACTTCCAGAAACATATTCCGTCTTTTATCATTCCGCACTACGTTATACTCTTCAAGCCATCGAGCCGTTCTTAATAGTCTAGAACAGGCCGTTCCGCACTATAATATTCAGTGGTCTGTTCTGCAGAAAAGTTGATTAAGAAATAGATCTCTTTCACTAACCCGAGAGAAATAAAAAAGGATTAATTTTAAAGGAGTGTTCATTCACCCCCTCCCCCCTCTAAACACTCCGACCGATCCTAACAAGTGGTATCAGAGCAGGTCGTCTTAATCATCAAAGATACTTGAACTGATGGCATCATTCAACAAGATTTCCATGTTCTCAAAAGAAGACTATGATGATTGGAGAATCAGAATGCAAGCTCATCTGGCAGCACATGATGATGATATGTGGTTCGTCTTCACTGATGGACCAATGAAGATCTTGAAAGTCAATACAACAGCTGCCATTACTGGTGGTGAACCCCAAATGGCCGAGAAGGACAGATCCCTCTGGACGAATGAAGAAAGGAAGAAAGCAAATCTAGACAACGTAGCCAAAGACATCTTGTTCAAGATGTTGGACAAGAATATGTTCAGTAAAATCAAAATGTGCTCAACTGCTAAAGAAATTTGGGAGAAGATAGCACAGCTATGTGAAGGGAACGACCAGACTAAGGAAAACAAGCTGATCGTTGCTCTACAAAAATTTGAGAGCAGAAAAATGAAGATTGGAGAAACTCTAAACGAGTTTGATGAAAGAGTCACTGGCATTATCAATGAACTAAATGGTCTGGGCAATGAATACTCTAACAGAGAGATTGCTCTGAAAGTAATGAGAGCTTTGCCAATGGAATGGGATGTCAAGACTATTGCAATGAGGGAGTCTAAAGATCTGAACAAAGTTGAACTCCATGATCTATTCGCAGATCTTAAGGCGTATGAGTTTGAACTGATCACCAGAGGTGAAGCAGAGCCATTCATCTCTCAACCAAACAAAGCACTGGCAGCCATTCCAGACCAGACCACCCCCTCAACAGATCGATCTATCGAACAGATAAGTAATGATGCTATGTCATTATTTATCAAGAAATTTGGTAAATTCATGTCTAAGAACAAACGGAATTTTAAACCTTCTCATCACTATAAATCGAGAAAAGACGATGCTGTTAATGATCAGGCTTGCTACAATTGTGGTAAGACCGGACACTTTATTGCAGTCTGCACCAGACCAATGAAAGATGAACGAAAAGAGAGGCATCGTGATGGCAAGAAAAAGAAGCACTACAAAGATCATAAAAATCATCATGGGAAGTCCCAAAAGGTTCTAGTAGCAGAGGAAGGTAACAACAAGTGGGCTCAGACTGACTCAGAATCAGAAAGCTCCGAATATTCATCCAGCGAAAGCGAAGAGGATATTCAATGTCTAATGGCAGACAAAGAAATGAGTCAAACAGACGAGGTATTCGATCTTGACTCAAATGAATTCACCCGTGAAGAGCTTATGTCCGCACTGCAAGACATGGCTAATGATTATAGAATATTAGCTGAATCATTTGAGAAAACTAAAGCTAAAGCCAATGATCAAATAGATGAGCATATCAAACCAAGCTGCTCTGAGCTAGGTGAATGCAATAATCTAAAGATCGAGCTGAATAAGCTGAAAATCTCTTACGAACAGCTCCATGAAGAAAACAAGAGAATTAGCACATAAAATGCTAAACTTTCTCATATTTTCAAAACATGGACAAAATCAAGAGCATCACTGGAAGAATTGCAAGAGGTACAAAGAAATGTCGGTGACATCACCGGCATAGGCTTTGACATCAATGACTGCACCAAGATGAATCTGAATTGTTGCTGGTAAAGAACAAAATCAAACATATGACATTTGTTAGATCCAGCACAGTATATGAAACCGAAGTGCCTACAATTCAAACGGGAGTCTCCTTCGGATCAAGGTTTGAGAAAAGGAATTGGGTACGTTGACCAAGCCAAAGAAAAGGCACCAGCAAGCTTTGTGTCTATCAGACCAAACCTAAAGGTGCAAGATCTAAGGCAAGGAAGACCATCCAACTACTATCACTCAAAACCAGTTCAATGAAGATATAGATTACCTTATAAGAATCAAAGGCTTCCATATCGCACACATCATCACACACAATATCGAAACAGATCAGCTCACATCACATCAGACACACACAAGCCATTAAAGCTGATTCAGGTGTGGGTTCCCAAAGGGCTAATCCATTCTGGACCCAAGTAGGATTGGGTACCAACAGTAATTATGCTTGATGACAGGTACCGAAGAAACTAGTGTCGGACTGGTACTTAGACAGTGGGTGTTCTCGACACATGACAGGAAACATCGAGCTGCTGTCTGAAGTCACAGAATGTACTGGACCAAAAATCATCTTCGGGGATAACTCAAAGGGTAAGACCGTGGGCAATGGTAAGCTTGTCCATGGTAATATTACTATCAATGATGTGCTATTAGTTGAAAATCTTTGCTATAATCGGATTAGCATAAGTCAACTCTGTGATAATGGTTATGCTGTTGAATTTCACAAACACACCTGCACTGTCAAATCATCAGACGGTATGACCATGCTTGTAGGAATCAGAAATGGAAACACATATAAGATTAACTGGAATTTTGCTCAACCTGATAATCCTACTTGCTTCATCGTGAATAATGATAATAAACACTGGCTATGGCATAAACGCTTGAATCATCTCAACTTTAAGACTATCTTTAGCCTGTGTAAACATGATTTAGTTGTCGGTCTGCCCAAGATCGATTTTGCCAAGGATAAGATCTGTGAAGCTTGCCAAATGGGCAAACAGATCAGATCATCCTTCAAAAACAAGAATGCCAAATCCTCATCACGCTGCTTAGAACTATTACATATGGACTTGTTTGGTCCTATACCAATAACAAGTTTAGGGGGAATGCGGTATACTATTGTTGTTATTGATGATTACTCACATTTTACATGGACTATATTTTTGAGCAGTAAAGATCAGACCGGTCCGAAGTTGATCAAGCTGCTGAAACGCACTCAGAATGAGAAATCATCAAGTATAGATAGAATTCGAAGTGACAAAGGCACTGAATTCTCAAATCAGAATCTTGAATCCTTTCTAGAAGAAGAAGGAATTAAGCATGAATTCTCAGCCGCTCGAACTCCTCAAGAAAATGGAGTTGCAGAACGAAGGAACAGAACGCTTAAGGAGGCAGCAAGGACAATGCTTGCAGACTCTGGTACTTCCCAAAAGTTTTGGGCAGAAGCTGTAAATACTGCATGCTACACTCAAAATCGATCTATGATTAACAAGAAGTTAAATCTAATTCCATATGAAGTATGGACAGGTAAAAGACCGTCTATCTCTCACTTTCATGTATTTGGTTGCAAATGTTTCGTTCACAATAATGGTAAGAATCATCTTACAGCATTCGAAGCTAAGTCAGATAATGGAATATTCTTAGGATATTCATCCAATAGTAAAGCATTTCGCATCTTTAATAATCGAACCTTGACTGTAGAAGAATCAGTTCATGTAGTGTTTGATGAATCCTTGTGTATTGAGGGTAACAAGGAATTAATTCAAAATCAGATGGAAAATATCCATCTCGGAGCTAACGGTGATGATGAGATTGTCGCTAACAGGTCAAGAGACAATCCACCAAAACCTGAAGTACCAGATAGACCGGATCAAGGCACTGAAGTTCTTCCAGATCGAGCCTTCCAGATCGAGCCGATCCAAAGTTCTGAACCCTAATATTAAAATAGATGCTGATAATGTCACCTCTACCAATCCATCTGGACTAGATTATCCAGAATCAAGCTATCGATGGACAAAGAGGCATCCACCTGATCTAGTAATTGGAAGTCCTTCTGCACCCATAAGAACCAGAGGACAGATGATGGATGAATTCACTCACGACGCCTTTATATCTAATCTGGAACCCAAACAGATTAATGAAGCCTTGACTGATTATAACTGGATAAAGGCCATGCAAGAAGAGCTCAACCAATTTGAACAAAATCAAGTCTGGAGACTAACCCCCAGGCCAAGTGGTCTGCCTGTTATTGGAACCAGATGGGTTTTCAGAAACAAGCTAGACGCAGATGGAGTGGTGGTTAGAAACAAGGCCAGACTGGTGGCTCAAGGTTTCCGACAAGAAGAAGGAATCGACTTCGATGAATCTTTTGCACCAGTCGCCAGACTTGAAGCCATCCGAATATTTCTTGCATTTGCTGCTTTTAAAGACTTCAAAGTATATCAAATGGACGTAAAGAGTGCTTTTCTAAATGGTAAGCTTCAGGAGGAAGTCTACATTGAGCAACCTCCTGGATTTCAGAACCACTCATTTCCAAATCATGTATATCTACTGAATAAAGCAGTATATGGACTGAAACAAGCTCCAAGAGCATGGTATCATACTCTGTCTCAATTTCTTCTGAACCACAATTTCAGATCGGCTCAGTGGATAAAACTTTAGTAAAATTTATTAAGGGGGAACATACCTTATTGGTTCAAATTTATGTTGACGATATCATTTTTGGGTCAACTAACCCCAAACTCTGCGAGAAATTCTCTAAGTTAATGCAGGGACAGTTTGAAATGAGTATGATGGGAGAATTGTCATTCTTCTTGGGTTCAAGTCAAACAGCTCAGCAATGGTATTTTTATCAATCAAACCAAGTATACCAAACAGCTTCTCAAGATATTCGGAATGGAGACTTGTTCAACTGCGTCAACTCCAATGAGTCCTTCAATCAAGCTAGACAAAGACGAAGGGGGAACAACAGTTGAGGTAACCATGTATCGAGGTCTGATCGGATCGCTATTATATCTTACAGCGAGCCGGCCTGATATTATGTTTTCAGTTTGTATGTGCGCTAGATTTCAGTCTGATCCAAAGCAATCATATTTTATTGCTGCTAAGCGCATTCTTAAATACTTAAAAGGATCTCAGAACGTTGGTCTTTGGTATCCCAAAGATTCAAATTTCAGTTTAGTTGGATATTCAGACGCTGACTATGCTGGGTGTAAGATTGATCGCAAGAGCACCAGTGGAACCTGTCAATTTCTAGGTGAAAGATTGATCTCATTGTTTAGCAAGAAACAAACATCTAATGCCACATCTACAGCTGAGGCGGAATATCTTGCCGCTGGAAGCTGTTGCGCTCAAATGCTCTGGATTCAACATCAGCTCAGAGACTATGGAATTCAAGCTGTTGAGTCTCCGATATTTTGTGACAACACCAGTGCCATTGATATAACGTATAATCCAATTTTGCACTCTCGAACAAAGCATATTGATATCAAACATCATTTTATTCGAGATCACGTTGGCAAAAAGGAAATTCGGATTGAGCATATTTCAACAGACCAGCAAGCATCAGATATTTTCACCAAACCACTCCCTGAGGCTAAGTTTAATTATTTCGTCAAATTCTTGGTTTAGTAGATTTTTCTTGATATTTTATAGCTATCTTTCTTTTTGCTTTAAAGATTATATACTGGCACAGATCGATAATACAACGATCAGAAAGACACAGACCGGTCCAAACTTTCAGACCGATCTCTGTCAAATCTGATATTATCCCATGATCTGTCTGGTCAACCAGTCTTTAACATAGTAATTGTTTAAAACAGCTCAGACTGATCAAATTTTAACCGCCTTATCTCTCTCTCATCCTGTCCGTTTATTTTGAATTGATTAAATATCAGTCATTGAGATACAGACACGTGTCCTATCTCTCCTATTTAGCGGGCTGTACATCTCACTTTTTACGAATTACTGCTGTCTGCTTCTAACTTTCAAATATTTCCAATTTCTCCGCATTCTTCATTACATATTCAAATGGCCACTATCACTCACAACTCTCTATCTGTTGAGTTCAATGAAATTTACAGGGCTGAAGATCCAGAAATGGTTTCCATGTTCAAATCGTTGGAATCCTCTAGATTAAGGAACTTTCTGGACTGCGGGACGGTGGTTTACGAGTCGGATATTCGCGAGTTGTTCGCCAATGCTGTGTCTCAAAAGACGTTCATCTCCACCTCCGTCAAGGGCAAATCTTTTGATATTTCTCAGTCGACGCTGTCAAAGACCTTTGGTCTTCTTAACACCGGACTGACTGATTTTGGCCACATCATCAGGCCACTATCACCAATCTTCAGGGGAAAGTATCTATTTTTGGCCACAAACTGCAGCCATCCTTCAAGAAGAAAGAAATACTGTTTTATTTTCATGTTCTCTATGAGATTGTTGGCAAGCCACTATTGGGTGAAGCCGGAAGCTACGACGCCGTAACTGCCGAAAAATTCCAGGCAATGGCTGCTATCCACTCCGGACAAAAGATGAATTGGTCCGCGATCTTGTTTGGAGTCCTGCTTGAAATGGTCATTGCATTCAAGCAGGCTGTGTGCTTTGCTGTTCCTCTCAGCAAGCTTTTGGAGACACTGGACATCGAGCTGGGGAAGCCGTCTGCTCTCAACCCTTTCAAGATTCTCAACCCCAAAGGTTTGGCCCTACTTAAATCCAAAGATGCTCCACCCACTCCCTCTGATCTGGTGACTGTTAAGATTGAACGGGGACAGGAACAGGCTGCTGCTCGAACATCTCGAGTCAAGCGCAAACTGACAATCCAGACTGACTCAGAGGAAACTCAGTCTGCCTCTGCTCCTTCGTCTCCAGCCAAACCTCCTCCAAAGAAGCCAAGAACCCAGATCACCAAGCCTATGTCAACCATCAATATCAAAACCATACCTATTTTGCCCTCAACAAAAGCCACCCCTGCAACCCAAACTCCAACTCAACCTTCATCAGTTCCATCCACTGTACCCAAGGTCACCATCCGAGTCCCTTCCGCCATCCCTGTGGTCAAAGGCATTGTTATCACAGAATTAGGGCACTACACCCAATCAGGGATTAAGCCATCGTCTCCCATCGGCAAAGACAAAGGCAAGGCAGTTCTCACTGAGCCGCTCTCTTCAAAACCCAATTCAGCCGCTCAAACTGCAATTGACATCGCCATGGAAGATGTTGAAGACAAAGTAAAAGAGCTTACTGTGGTATTTGATGAATGGTTTAATACAGAACGATCAACCATTTTGGTATGTTCTTTGGCAAGCTAAAGAGACTCCACAAAATGGAACAAGAAGTCCATAAAGCGACAGAAACTGATGACGTACGGATTGCGGTGCATCGCAAAGAATTGTTCCAGGCTAACCACAGACTCAGACTGGCAAACTTGCTCATTGCAGCCAAAAAGGCGAATTTTGATGCCAACAATCCGGCTGCCAAAGATGATGGTGCTCTCATTGCTCACCTGGAAATGGATATTCATGCTCTCCATATGGCTGTTCATTTTCAACGACAGAAGCTCAACATATCCACTCCCGTTCCCAGCCCAGATCACCCCTCGGCAAGCAAGAGTGTGGCAGAACCATTTTTTGAGCCAATTACTTCTGATACAGCGGAGCAGCCACTGACCAATGCTCCGTCTGCAGCAGAGACTGAGGCCATGTGTGATGTCCGGGGATTAATGGTGTTGATCCCGGTGTGGTAATAATCCTTGATGGATTTTTAATTGTGGCAATTAGGAATTAATTGAGGTTTTGGGTCTCCCGAGGTTGTTAAATCGGGCAGTTGGGATCGTTGGATCCAAAGGTTGAGATTGTATTCTCATTTTGATGGAAACCTATGAGTTGGGTTTTTTTTTGGGACTCGGAGTCCGGGGTGCCTTATGTTGGGGCCAGTCTGGGATTTGATGTTGGAGAGAGAGTTTTTTAAAACAGATGATTTTTAATGAATCATGATGTATTTATGGAGGTATTGGTGTTTTGAGGCATTTTTGCTATATATACCAGTTGGACTCGGTATTCCGTCATTCGGAATCCATTTCTCCCCTCTCCTCTCCCTCACGCCCTCTCTCTCACCCCAAACCCTTTCCCTTTCCCTTTGATGAGCAAAATCGTTGGAGGCTCATCCTAGGAGCCGGATTTCTCGAAGATAAGTTGGTAAGTTTCTTCCCCTCGTCATTGTCTTCGATTTGATAGTGGTATGGTGTGTTATGGTTGAGCTTTCGGGTTGGATTTGTGTTTGGGGGTTTTGGGTTAAAATCTAAAATGTTGATTTTAGTGTTTCTATGGAGTTTAAATGATGTATTGGAGGTGTTGAGGAAGTTTGGGGTGTTGGTTTTGAGTTTGGGTGTGAAAAACACCATGGAAGCTCGAATTTTTCGGAAGATCGCAGGTGGCGATCGATCGCTGAGGAGGGGCGATCGATCGCGATGAGCAGTCCAATTTTTGAAGGCGATGAACAGTGCTGGCGATCGATCGCATGGTCTCGACGATCGATCGCGAGCGGGTTGGCGATCGATCGCGAGGATTGGCAATCGATCGCGAGAAGGCACTGGTTTGGCCACTGGTGTGTGGCGATCGATCGCCACCCGAAGGGAATTTTTTTTTTTGAAAGTTTGGAAAAATATATGGATTTTGGAATCGAGGTTTAAAGGGGCCGTTTCCGGGGCAATGTCTACATTCCAATGGGAATGCTATACTTTTTAAAATGGATTGATTGTGACCAAAGTCTAATAAAATGGGATTCTCGGTGGAGTCTTTGGCTATCTATTAAACATATTAAATGAAATATTTTGGGTATTATGCATGCTTAGCCGGGGGGGGGGGGGGGGGGGGGGGGGGCTTTTATTTTGGTAATCGTCATGGATTGACGATATGTTTGGGATTTTGAACGTGCTTGGGCACGTGGTTGCATGCTTATGTTTGATTGTGAATTATTTGTGTGTTAGCACATAATTCATCGGATCGTGGGACTCGGACGGGGTCGGACTCGAGCTACGGAAAGTATAAGGTACGTATAACGTATGAGCATAGCCTATTATAGTATTGCAATTGTGAAATACATGGTACGTATTACTTGCAATAAGTGAATGTTGAACCGCATAGTGTATGCCACTTACAATAAATGGTTAGTGAAATGCATGTATATGGTAATTGTGATAAATGGACATATATTGGGAACTTCATGGGGCCGCCTTTGAGCGAGCAATATTTGGGATATTTTTGCCGTTGAGCGACCATGGATTATGACGCCGCTGTTGTTGAGCGTGCGTGGGGTTTGTGATGTCCGGGAATTAATGGTGTTAATCCCGGTGTGGTAATAATCCTTAAAGGATTTTAATTGTGGCAATTAGGAATTAATTGCGGTTTTGAGACTCTTGGGGATTTTAAATCCGATTTTGGCGTCGTTGGATCCAAGGGGTGAGATTGTATTCTCATCGTGGTGATAACCTTGGAATTTGGTCTTTGGTGGGATCTGGGGTCCGGAGTACTTCGTACTTGACCTGTTTATGGAAATAGAGATTGGGAGGTGTTTTTTTGAAAACAGATGATTTTTAATGAATCATGATGTATTTGTGGAGGTATTGATATTTTGGGGCGTTTTTGCTATATATACCAATTGGACTCGGGATTCCGTCATTCGGAATCCATTTCCTCCCCTCTCTCCCCTCTCCTGCGTTAACCCATCCCCAAACCCTTTTCCCCTTTCTCCTTCAAGGAAAATCGATGGAGGCTCATCCTAGGAGCCAGATTTCTCGAAGATAATAAGGTATTATTCATCCCCTCGCATTTATCTTTATTTTGATAGTGGTATTGTGGTGTTTGGAAAGGTTTTATGTTGGGTTTAAAGAAATGGGTTTTAAAGATTTTTGGGTGTTGTGTTTTGGAGTTGATTTTTAGCCCCTTGTTATGAGTTTATGTTGTATGGGGTGTGAGGATTGTTGTTGTGGAAGATTTTTGCAAGAAAACGCCATTTTTGGTTGTTTCAGGTCGAGGCGATTGATCCCTAGGGCGGGGCGTCGATCGCCGCGACGTTGATGAAATTTTGAGGAAGATGAACAGTGAGGCGATCGACCGCCTCAAATGAAGCGATCGATCGCCATGAGGCAGTAGCCAAAATCGTTGAGAGGCAACCGATCGCCTGGAATTGAGGCGATCGATCGCCCATACCATTTCGCGAGGCGATCGATCGCCTGTGTTGAAGCGATCGATTGCCACTGCATGTTTTTGAGGAATTATTTCATGTTGAGTTTTCGATGCATGCTTCACCCGGGGTCTTTTAAAATGGTTAATCGTCATGGATGACGATATTTTTGGGATTTGTGAACGTGCTTGGGCACGTGGTTGCATGCTTGAGATTAATTATGGATTATTAATCGTGTTTAGCACATAATTCATCGGTCACGGGACCAAGGCAAGTTTGGATTCGAACTACGGGATTATAAGGTACGTATGACGTACGAGCATAGCCCTTTATTACAAATGCAATTATTGAGTGCATGATAAACTGTATTGCAATAGATGTATATGAAAATGCTTGACATATGGTTTTAGCAATAAACGGATATTGACGGATAGTGAAATACATGGTTAATGGTAATTGCTACAAATGGATGTGTATGCATTAGGAATTGCATGGTGCCGCTTTTGAACGAGCAATGATCGGATGTGGTCGCCTTTGAGCGAACATCGGTTACGACGCCACTGCTGTTGAGCATGCGTGAGACTGAAATGCCGCTATTGTAGAGCGAGCATTGAAATAGAACTATGGAACGATAAAAGAGATATGTGGAATATTTGTGATCATTGTTTTATGATTTGATATTATCGTTATGATATCGGTTTGGCAAGTGAATTAGTTAATCATGTAATGATTAACTGGCATTTGGGAATTTGATGGTTTCAGTTATTTTGAGTACAGGGACAGTACAGGGGATCCCGGATGAGGATGATGCCATCTAGGGAGTATCTCTTATATTTCATAGCATTTACATTTGTAAATTATGAATTGTATTATTGTGATTATGGGATTTGGGATATTTGTATGCTCACCCCGTGTGGGGGCTGTCTCTGTTGGGGCAGGTTATCAGGTACATCGATGGCTTGGAATTGAGCTCGAACGGTGGATTTGAGGTGCTCCCAAGATCGAGGTACCAACGACGGTATTGAGCATGATACTTTATACATTAGATACACGCCTACTTATTCGATGCTCGCATGTGAGCAGTATTATGTGTATAGGGAATGTATAAAGAAGGCAATGGCCTCTCTCTTTTCATTTATGTGTTGCATGCAATTAATTATGAATTGCTAAATTAATTGAGAATAAGTTAGTGTATGTTTAAAGGTGCACGACATGTTTTATGGATTATGTTGGGAAAGTATAGACATTATATGATAAATGTAAAGGAATTTTATAAATGGCATTCGTGCTAGAGTTGCATGTGATCTCTTTCCCCTGAATAACATGATTTTATGCACCAATACAGAGGTTAATACACTAATAACGGAGTAAGGGCACGGGGTCCTTAAATTAGTGGTATCAGAGCAGTGGTTGCTCTTTGGGGCTGTTGAGGGCCTAGGAAGTTATTGATAGCACATATTTATGCATGATGGCATTAATGTTGTATGACACAACTAGTTGTTTATGTGCTTTTATGATTTGAAAAGTGGGGTTGCTAACCGTTGTGGTTGCAAGAATCGTGTGAAACGCGATAGGATGGCATTATCAGTAATGTCTGGCACTCCGTATGTTATGTGCCAAGGAATCTGATTTTGTAAGAAAGTCAGCTAAAGGGATATTTCCGAGGTAACATGTATTTGATATACGTATTGACTTGCAAGTGGGTGCATATATGTATTGAATGTTTGATGCAGAGCATATATGGCTATTGTTGCTAACCTTGATGGTTGCAGGTCACAGGAAGTGTGGTAAGATGCCACAGGGTAAGATGCCCATATGGTAAGATGCCATACGATGTTTATGATGTGGTAAGATGCCACAGGGTAAGATGCCCATATGGTAAGATGCCATACGATGTTTACGATGTGGTAAGATGCCACAGGGTAAGATGCCCATATGGTAAAATGCCATACAATGTTTATGATGTGGTAAGATGCCACAGGGTAAGATGCCCATATGGTAAGATGCCATACGATGTTTATGATGTGATAAGATGCCACAGGGTAAGATGCCCATATGGTAAGATGCCATACGATGTTTATGATGTGGTAAGATGCCACAGGGTAAGATGCCCATATGGTAAGAGGCCATACGATGTTTATGATGTGGTAAGATGCCATATAATGTTATGATGTTTATGATATGGTAAGATGCCATAAGATGTTATGATGTTACGATATGGAAAGATGCCATATGACGTTATGATGTTTACGATGTGGTAAGATACCATATGATGCTATGATGTTAATCAATTACGTTAAGATCTAATAATTACGTGCATGAATATTTGAAACAGGGACAACAAAAGTGGGTTAATGTGTTTAACCAGGAAGTATACTTAACTAAGATTCATGCATTTATTTATTTATGTACCTTTTCTATGATGATGGGCAATGATTCATGCCGCCAGACACATCTATAGCGATGAGGCATTCCGCTGTGTCGATTGGAGATGATTCATGCCGTTGGGCATATGTATATGATAATACACTCTTCTATGATGTACATTCCGCTACATCTATAGCGATGGGTTATACCGCTATGTGTGTAGCACTGGATTACACCACCTACGAGCGATGGGTGCTGATTGCGTACCACTGTTGGACGATGGAGACAGTTATGCCGCTATCTTGTTAGCGATGATGTATGACATATTAAGGTTTTATTAGCATTATTGTGGATGATATGCGTTGATGTACATATGCCGTCATGTATTTGACGATGAGGCTATGGATGTTGTGTTTCGACATGTACCGTCATGAGTTGACGATGATATTTTGAATGTTATATGTTGACAGGTACCGTCACGAGATGACGATGACATAGTGGATGTCTATGTAGGCGTGTAGCGTCGTTTCGTTGAATAATACATTTATGTATATGTATTTAGTTGCATGACTTGAGTGCCAATGGTGAGCACATGGTAGTGTCTGGGTCACTAGTTGACGAGACCATTATGCCGAGCAGGTCGCTCGATGAATTATTGGGTGCGACGTACAGGGAGTGTACCGCATCGCATATTTGAGGTAAATGTTTTACGAGTAGTGGTACCTTTGGGTATACTCGTTGGAATGGCTATGGCCAAGTGACTGGTAGCAGGAGTAGTTGCTGAGGAAACTACTTGCTTATGTCGAGGTGACATGTGGTAGACATGATCACACCCACCCCTGAGGGTGTGGAATAAATCCTACGGAAGTATGATTGCTTCGTGGTCGAGCAAGGACACCGGGATGTCCTTTGTGCATTGGTATTAGAGAAATATTGGGTGATGACCCACTACTCTAATGGATGTTACGTCGGTGGGCTTAATGTAAGCCTATGGAGGCAGCAATTTTGCTAGCCAGATATCGTGGCAGTGACACAGTGTGCTTGTTGGAGCCATTATACTGCACGTTGGGACCGAGTTCGGTGAATCGTATGATGATACGATGAGGACTTATGGTAGACTCCTGTAGTCTCTATGTGGCGTGAGGATTGAAGCAGGGAATACCTCACGGGAACGTTTATATGTCTATTGTTTTGAGGGACTTGTACTGGGACAACTCAATTTTGTTGGTAGTACCAACACGAGTGTCAACAAGTCGTTGTTAACTCTAGTTGAGCATCCTTGCATATGAAATGCAACGGGAGCCACGGTTGGATTTGTGGGATATAGCTAGTGGGGTAACACTACTATGTTGATTTTATCTCTTGGAGAGATTTGGATTGTACTGTCATGGAGACAGCTGGTATTGGTTGAGGGTTGATTGTGAAACACCGGGGTAAGCCCTACTAGTGTTGGACTAGGTAATGGCTTCGTACTTCTAGTGAGACGTTCGAGGAGACGTCTCCGGGGTAATGCTCGAGATTGAGGAGTACTATGGCATTAGTACAGAGCATCTTTAGGATAAGTATACATGGCGTATACGGGTTTCGATTTGATAATAGTGGCTTTGATTCACTATTCTGAACCAGTTGCGTATTTTTGGTTCCGAGATATGTTTTGGTATAAATATATCCAGTTTTCCGAACGATGGTTCGAGCTTGGAGCGTCATGGATTCATGGCACTATCCTTATGGGTAAGGCGGTATTGATATACCTACCGGTTGAATCTTTTGGGGAGATTTGTTGCTTTAGCTGTGAGGTGTTGATGTTGAAATCACACCCTTTGATTTTGGTTTGTCAACCATCATTCTCCGTGGAGTGAGAATAATCGAGGTTTGACAATTGGTTTTAGGATTTCGGTATGATAGGAGATACCCGAGTCTATTGCATTGAGTATGCATTTTGTGTTGGTGCGCGGATATGTATGCCGGTGTGGGTATACGAATGCCAGCATTTTCTTGGTGCTCTTCAAGCATCGGATTCTTATGCTTTGATGAATGAATCTCCGGTGAGAGATTGTGGCAATTTGAGATTGGTAATCTCGATGGCACGATGTATTACGAGGAATAGTCGTGAGGTCCGTTTGACTCCCCTTGAGAGGGCTTGTCGTGTTAGGACCGTGGCAGTTCTTGTTGGATAACTCGATAGCCTTCCTGTTTTAGAATTGTTGAATTTCAGGATAAACGAGGGATGTCCAAGATTCGAATTTGTTTAGTGTCGTGGTTGACACGTGTGGCAGGAATGCAATTGTTTGTTTTGCATGACCTCTGTGGAACTTGAGACCTTGTGGAGTCTCGATGTGTGTTTGGACCAAGATGTGAGCTTCTTGGAACACCCGGATGTGAACATCTCTGGAGGTGTGTTTGGTGTTGATCGGTAGCAATGAGTTGCCCGATCCGGGTTGCAATGTGGTGCAACTACCCCTTTGTTGGAGACGGGGTTTGGAAACAGAAGCCGGTTATAGTTAGATGCACTATTGTGCACTGGTGGTTTCCTTAGCAACAATGTGTGTTTAACATCGTGGACTTGATCGTGGAGATATCCTCGAGGCGATATCTATTTTTTGAATCGTGAATGATTAGTTGTTTTGCAGGTAGGGTGGGCTAGCTGCTTTTGGGATGTTTAGCATCGGGAATACTGATGTCTTTCTTTGGGTTGCGATGGTTTGGGAGGTTTATGTGATATCCCCGAAATGATTATGTGATTTAATCATTTATTTATATTATGATGATTTAGTGTTAATTCATGAGGTTGAATTAATATGGTTGAGGAGTTACATTCCGGGGTGCATGCGACATATGTTGGGATGTTGGGGTTGTGGCATAATTATTTTGGGGTGTGTGTTATTGTTTTGGTAAAAGCATATTTAAATGGGAATTGAAGTATTTTTATTGAGAAAATACTATAAAATATCATGTGAGGATATTTTAATACATCGTGCTAAATACCGGGACCAAAACATAACACATCACATAACCCACCACCCAACCACCCCCCTTGACCCATGCCCTGCTGCCAGCTACCAGCTGCTTGCCCATACCCCTTGTCCCATCTCTCACCCAACCCTCCCATGTCTGAAATCACTCCAATTCTCTCCCACAATTCGTCCAACAGCTGCTAAGGGAGTTAGAGAGGAGACCTTCCATTTTTATTGCTTGGGAAGCTTCCAAAAATCGGAGCAAAAATGGGTGAGAAACCATTTCTGGGTTTGAAATTTAGTTGTTGAGTTCATACTTTTGTTGGTGTGAAAAATGGCATGTTAACTTAGGTTTCTTAAAACCTTCGATTTAAATGCTTACATGGTGTTGTTATGTAACTCTCAGTATTTTTCCTTATATATTTTACATGTTTTATGTTGAGGAAATAAGCATGTAAAGTAGGGTGTTCGGAAATCTGGGTAGGAGTATGCCCTGTTTTTCTGGGAAATGTGGACTGGGAGTGATTTTGAGGAGGTGATATTATGCATGTTAGATGGGTTTTAGGGTAAACCTTTGATGTGAAAATATGCATGGTAGTTTTGTGAAGCCTTTGGCATTTTTATTCGAGCAATATTCATGACATATGTGGTAGATTTCATTGCTTGAAAGTGGGTACTCAAAAATCTGGGCAAGAAGACAATGCTCTGTTTTTCGAAAAAGTTGGTTGAGTACTGATGTTATATGGTGCTTTTAGTGCATGTGGGTTTGTGGTTGGGATATATATCTTGTATTATTACACTCAGGGTAGTGTATTGTAGCTACTAGCATGTTTGTTTAGGCATGTTGTATGTCTTACATGTTAGAACGAAAGGTGTGAAAATCAGTGTTGAGCATTCTGGAAAAATGTCGCGCACAGACCATGTGGCGATCGATCGCCACAAATGGCGCGATCGATCGCCGAGGTCCAGTAGCCATGGGACAGTGGAGTTTGGCGATCGATCGCCATGGGACAGTGGAGTTTGGCGATCGATCGCCAAGTGGTAGCGATCGATCGCCAGAGGCAAAGTTTTGAAATATTGATATTTTGTTGGATTTTTGATTTTGGATCATATATTGGCATCTAATATTGTGTTGTACACTGGTGTAGAGCCTTACAGACGGCTACACAACGCAGGGGATAGAGTCCCACCACACACTACATTTTGGAAAGGTACGTAAGCGACGTACGGGCATCCCAACGGTAACATGTACTTATGTTTGTCTGTTTGACATATGATGAATGCAATGTGATGCATTAAGAGTTGATACATGTTATTATGCATTGTTGTTGCATATTATGCATTGTTGTTGCATATTGTGATGTGGAATAAAGAGGAGTATTCCACGAGTCAGGGGTGATCACAGTGAAGGTTTAATGCTTACGCTTGACCGCTAAAAATGTGGAGCGGGAGGGAGGAGGCTCGCTTGCACATGGAGGCGGGGTATACCATATTAAGCGATGATGAGATACCGCTAGTATGAAGAAGCGAGGATGAGATACCGCTTGTTTTGAGATTGTAAAACGAAGAAGCATTAAAATAACTGATGATGACTGACTCAAGAAAAAGAGATGATATGTCATGACATTTATTGGTGAAGCCATACATTCATATAGTGTTTTGATTATGAATTGTGGTACAGGGACAACCAATGGGCATTGTAAATGCGATGAAAATACAGGAAGTGTTTTGTATTTATGATTTTGCATTTACGCCTTACGTATTCATATTGTGTTGTATATGGATAGCTAT
The DNA here is from genome assembly GCA_907163345.1 of Haberlea rhodopensis. Classification (NCBI taxonomy): domain Eukaryota; kingdom Viridiplantae; phylum Streptophyta; class Magnoliopsida; order Lamiales; family Gesneriaceae; genus Haberlea; species Haberlea rhodopensis. Next base: position 964,346 of record CAJQUN010000097.1, read on the forward strand.
GTGCTCATGTGTTGGGGGTTGTCTTTGTAGGTGCTTTTGCTAAGGGGAACTAGGGTCGGGGCTGATACTTTGAGCTGTAAGGAGTGCTACTACAATAGCAGGACAGAGTTCTTATGCGTAGTCTCTACAAGTAGTAGAGTAGAACTATAGTGTCACTCCTATTGTTTTGAGAAATGTAACTATTATCTGTTTCAAATTTTATGGGTACATTTGAACTGTAAGCTCAAAATGTCAACACGATTAAATACTCTGATATGAAATGCTTAGTTCTCTTAATCGCACCTATTAGTATCTTGAGATATCGGGGTCTCACAGTTTACTCCATTCCAGATTTCGATGCGAGGTCGGTATCCTAGCGGTGTGATGTCGTTCATGATGTGTTCATGATTCGACGACGTGAATCCGTTTGGTTTGCATGGTCTCGGCGTTTGTGGAGCGCGCCTGTGCAAATTTCGTGGATGAAATTTTATTAGTGGGGGATAATTGTGATATCCAGGAATTAATGGTGTTAATCCCGGTGTGGTAATAATCCTTAAAGGATTTTAATTGTGGCAATTAGGAATTAATTGCGGTTTTGAGACTCTCGGGGATTTTAAATCCGATTTTGGAGTCGTTGGATCCAAGGGGTGAGATTGTATTCTCATCGTGGTGATAACCTTGGAATTTGGTCTTTGGTGGGATCTGGGGTCCGGAGTACTTCGTACTTGACCTGTTTATGGAAATAGAGATTGGGAGGTATGAAAACAGATGATTTTTAATGAATCATGATGTATTTGTGGAGGTATTGATATTTTGGGGCGTTTTTGCTATATATACCAATTGGACTCGGGATTCCGTCATTCGGAATCCATTTCCTCCCCTTTCTCCCCTCTCCTGCGTTAACCCATCCCCAAACCCTTTTCCCCTTTCTCCTGCAAGGAACATCGATGGAGGCTCATCCTAGGAGCCGGATTTCTCGAAGATAATAAGGTATTATTCATCCCCTCGCATTTATCTTCAATTTGATAGTGGTATTGTGGTGTTTGGAAAGGTTTTATGTTGGGTTTAAATAAATGGGTTTTAAAGATTTTTGAGTGTTGTGTTTTGGAGTTGATTTTTAGCCCCTTGTTATGAGTTTATGTTGTATGGGGTGTGAGGATTGTTGTTGTGGAAGATTTTTGCAAGAAATGCCATTTTTGGCTGTTTCAGGTCGAGGCGATCGATCCCTAGGGCGGGGCGATCGATCGCCGCGACGTTGATGAAATTTTGAGGAAGATGAACAACGAGGCGATCGACCGCCTCAAATGAAGCGATCGATCGCCATGAGGCAGTAGCCAAAATCGTTGAGAGGCGACCGATCGCCTGGAATTGAGGTGATCGATCGCCCATACCATTTCGCGAGGCGATCGATCGCCTGTGTTGAAGCGAACGATCGCCACTGCCTGTTTTTGAGGAATTATTTTGTGTTGAGTTTTCGATGCATGCTTCGCCCGGGGTCTTTTAAAATGGTTAATCGTCATGGATGACGATATTTTTGGGATTTGTGAACGTGCTTGGGCACGTGGTTGCATGCTTGAGATTAATTATGGATTATTAATCGTGTTTAGCACATAATTCATCGGTCACGGGACCAAGGCAAGTTTGGATTCTGTAAGGACCCTAGTTCCTTAAGTGCGGATTAAGGGCATAATTAGAGCTAATAAAATTTATCAGAGTAAAATAATCGTGTTGAGACTATGAGCCTTAAGAGTTACATGCCAAAATAAGGACTATCAAATGGATTAGTTACATTCTCAATCAAATGAATGTATTAACTATAGCTTTACACTACTCCTAGAGTAGACACTATACAAAAGTAATCCTGTCCTTCATCTACCAAAAGTGTTCTTCACAAGCTCACCGCCTCAACCCGCTTTAGCCCCTTTTATCATGCCAAAATGCACCTACAAGGACAATCACCAAACATGAGCATATAACAATTCATATACAACACAATATGAATGTAAGGCGTAAATGCATAAACCGTAATAAACACTTCCTGTTTTTCCATGCATTTTAACGCTCCCTTTTTGGTTGTCCCTGTACCATAACTCATGAGTATAATCAAATAGATTATTTAATGGCCCACACATGTCATGACATAATACCATTTCATCATCACCAATTACCAATCAACAATCCCTAGTCTGTTCATCACAATGTATTTTAATGCCCCTCGCTTTTCATATAGGCGGCATAGAATAACCTCGCTTCAATGGACATGCGGCGCTCCCACCCCTCGCTTCACATTGAGCGGCAAATATTCTTTCCTCGCCTCATATGACAACCACGCTTCAATGTGACATGCGGCGCTCCCACCCCTCGCTTCACATTGAGCGGCAACAATTCAAATAACGGCAAGCATTAAAATCATCAAGGGATGACCACGACTCATGGGATGTGCACCAATATCCATCGTATGCATATACAATCATCATGCATAATTCAACATGTATTTGCATCCACAATGCATAATTCCATATATACTCGCATCCACAATGCATAAACAATGGGTATATTAGATACATGTACCGTTGGGTGCCCGTACGTCTTCTACGTACCTTTCCAAAAAGTAGGATGTGGTAGGACTTCACTTCCTTGGCTGTGTCGCCACCTGGGATGGTTCTACATATTCACACAAATCAATATTAGAACCCAATAATAGTCCAATACCAAAAATCCCACAAAAATAATCAAAAACACCCATTTTGGTGTGTCGCGATCGATCGCCATATAGCCCCGATCGATCGCGAGACTACACTGCCTCGTCCAACAAAATTTTCCAATTCGCGATCGATCGCCGAGTTTGCGCCGATCGATCGTGACCTCGCCGATCGAGCTACTGCCTTCTCCCCTGCAGCTCGCGATCGATCGGTGGAAAGTGCCGATCGATCGCCGAGTCCTGTATGCCCGATTTTCGGGCACTATTCATCCTTCTTCTTCCCCAAATCAAATAAACTCAAACATTAACACATCAACAACATAAAACCACTAAAACCCTTCAATAAACATCCTCATATACTCAAAAATTCAACATCCAACCAAAATAATACCAACCCCAACAAACCCATTTCAAAACCCTTCAAACCATTTCAAACTCAAATCAAACACTACAAAAACAACAATGAGGTATCCATACCTCTTGGGGACTCCAAATCTCCCAACAAGTTCCACAAATCAAGGTTTTGGAAGGATTTCTCTCCCACTTTTTGCTCAAACTCGAAAATAGGAGAAAGGTTAGGGTTGGGAGAGTGTTTGGGGATTTAAAGAGTAAATGGTAAAGTGATGGGTGAGGGTGTGGTAAAAGTATATATATATGACAAATAAATTGTACCCCAACAATTAGCATGATGTCCAAAATACTCCAACATGGTATTTAAAAGGCATTTCACCAAAATGCACCAAAATCACAATTAAACTCATGCTATCCATTTATTCGCCAACCATTACAATTAAATCATGCCAACATCCAATTCTCCCAATATGCACAATATACAACCCGAAATGCATTCTCGATCACGCCTACCATGTGACTAAGCATTTCAACATGATAATTAATTCAGGCACATAAATCAATTATTGCCATAAATAATCATATAAGCACAATTAACGCCCATATTACAATTAATCATTTCGGGGATATCACAATACTCCTCTACTTATAAGATTTCGTCCTCGAAATCGCATGCACTTACCCCCAAATGAAACTAAACATAAATGACATACCAGAAAATAGTTCCGGGTAGTGCTGCACCATATGCCGCTCTGTCTCCCACGTAGCCTGCTCGACACCCCTGCGATCCCACTGAACCTTGATCATAGGTATCACTTTGTTCCGAAGTCTGCGGTCTGCTCGATCCAGAATTCTAACAGGCCGTTCCACATAAGATGTAAGTAACCCCATGAGCATACAACGCAGCGGAATAAAATTTTGGGATTACTAACACCGGATCTATACATAGGGATTCATATCGTATTAGAGAATAACAAGTGTCTCACCCTTGTAGCGTGTTTGAAGCAGATTCCACGGAGCAGCACGTCCAACGAACTCCGAGTCACAAACGAAAGTTTTCACCTTCGTCTCTACGGTATCCACACGATCAGATCGAAAGGGATGTTCAAGAATAAGTTGCTAGACTTATTCTTGAACCAATACACGAATCAAAGTCGATTCACAATCGAAAGAATGACCAAAGCCACCAAGAAGCCCTTCGACAATGATGAAGCCGAGAGCAAACTCGATGGTGCGGCCGAGAGCTTGAATTCGTGTAGGGGTTTTGTGTTATGATAATTGTCTTCCAATTAAAACCTTGTAATCATCTTTTATATAATTAATTAAAGGCTCTCATAAAGCCTCATGGGCTTAAGCCCATGATTTAATTAATCATTATGATTATTAATTAAGACTCCTCTTAATTATTTAATTCATCCCATGAATTTAATTTCCCTTCTCGATTTAATCATTTGTGCGCCCCGATAGGATCTCGTAATGTTGGCAGTGACATAAAATCTCATTTTATGTCGCAAGCATTGAGCGGTATCTAGCAACACATCGATGCTACCCAAATTACGAGAATGTCAATGACTCGACATAACCTTTAGAACTTGTGATAATATTAATCATGTAACTTAATCCCTTTGTCCTTTGTGTTTAGATTGAACACGAGTCATGGAATAGTCATACTCGTATATCCAATCTTTATTTCTTGATCCCCAAGTAGAACTAGAATAAACGAATAAGCTCGATATCTCATATCGACTCATTCGAGCATGGCCATGCATTTTAGTTCTCACTTGATCAAGGGCCAAACACATCTCCTGTTATATAGGAGGGACAAATCCTATCTCGATCAGTCAACATCCCTCTACATAATTCGTAGTGTATCCAATAGTCGCCTTTATAGATTACCCTGTTACGGGTAACGTTTGACGATATCAAGATACATAACTCCTTATGTTGGGATCTCTGATGATCACAAGTCGTAAGGATTACATACATTATTATCACTATGAGAATTGCATATGACGATCATATAACTATCCATGTTGCATTCTCATGGTGGGTCTGTTCAGTATATCGTTCTCTAACATGTACCCATATGTTGATTTGATATCTCATATCAATGAACAATTCATCGATCAACACATACTAGTCTCTACGTATTATCATTATCCCTTTCATGATAATATCCCAACAAATCTCCCACTTGCACTAAGACCACTCAGACATATACCTAATGCCTAGAGATCTAGTATGACGATCATGCTTCTGCTGTGACAGCGGCTTCGTCAATGGGTCAGATACATTATCATCTGTTGGTACTTTGCATATTTTAACATCTCCCCTTTCAACGATTTCTCGAATGAAATGGAAACACCTAAGTATGTGCTTGGATCTTTGGTGAGATCTTGGTTCATTAGCCAATGCGATCACTCCATTGTTGTCACAATAGAGTTCTATCGGATCTTTAATGCTAGGCACCACTCAAAGTTCAGAAATGAACTTCCTCATCCAAACAGCTTCCTTTGCTGCATCTGAGGCAGCAATATACTCAGCTTCCGTTGTAGAATCGGCTACTGTTTCTTGCTTTGAACTCTTCCAGCTCACAGCACCTCCATTTAGGCAATACACATATCCAGATTGCGATCGAAAATCATCTTTGTCGGTTTGGAAGCTAGCATCAGTGTAACCCATTACATTGAGCTCTTCCTCACCTCCATAAATCAAGAATGTATCCTTAGTCCTTCTCAAGTACTTCAGGATGTTCTGGACAGCAATCCAGTGACCTTCACCTGGATCAACTTGATATCTGCTCGTCATGCTCAAAGCATACGATACATCGGGACGAGTACATATCATGGCATACATGATAGATCCAATAGCTGACGCGTATGGAATCTTACTCATGCGTTGTCTCTCATCTGGTGTTGAAGGACACTGTTCCTTTGAGAGATAAATACCATGTGTCATAGGCACGAATCCTTTCTTGGATTCTTGCATGCTAAACCTTTTAAGCACCTTGTCTATGTATGTACTTTGACTTAGACCAAGAAGCCTTCTCGATCTATCTCTATAGATCTTGATTCCTAATACATTGGTGGCTTCTCCTAAATCTTTCATCGAAAAGCAGTTCCCTAGCCAAATCTTTACAGATTGCAAGGCAGGGATATCATTTCCAATAAGAAGTATGTCATCCACATACAACACTAGGAAAATGATTACGCTCCCACTGACCTTCTTGTAGACACAAGGTTCATCTTCATTTTGATAAAACCAAACTCTTTGATTGCATCATCAAAACGAAGATTCCAACTCCGAGAAGCTTGCTTCAATCCATAAATGGATCGTTGTAGCTTGCATATCTTTCCAGCATCCTTTGGATCGACAAAACCCTCGGGCTGTGTCATGTACACATCCTCGAGCAGATTTCCATTAAGGAAAGCTGTTTTGACATCCATCTGCCAGATTTCATAATCATGAAATGCAGCTATTGCAAGTAAGATCCTTATGGATTTAACCATGGCCACTGGTGAAAAGGTTTCATCATAGTCAATACCATGAATTTGTTTGAATCCTTTTGCAACCAGCCGACCTTTATAGGTTTGTACGTTACCATCCATATCGGTCTTTTTCTTGAAAATCCATTTGCACCCTATGGGTCGTACCCCTTCAGGTGGATCAACCAAAGTCCATACTTGGTTTGCATACATGGATTCCATCTCAGATTTCATGGCCTCTTGCCATTTCTCAGAATCATTGCCCATTATAGCTTGTTGATAAGATGACGGCTCATCCTCATCAATAAGTAGTAAGTCACCTTGTTGAGTCACAAGAAATCCATATCTCTGTGGCTCCCGGTGTTCTCTTACAGACCTACGCTGAGCTTGTGTCTCTTGAGCAGGTACTTCTTCCACAACAGTTTGTGGTGCTTGCTCTGTTTCCATCTCAATCTCAGGTTCAGTGTTTTCTTGTGGTTGAACTTCACTAAGTTCTATTTTTCTCCCACTGGTTTTTCTAGAAATAAATTCTCTTTCAAGAAATACACCAGTCCGAGCAACAACTACATTGTTCTCGGTGGGATAATAGAAATAGTATCCTTTTGTTTCCTTAGGATACCCCACAAATAAACACTTAGCAGATTTGGGTCCAAGTTTGTTAGTGGCGTGACGTCTAACGAAAGCCTCACAACCCCAAATCTTCATAAAAGACATACTAGGACGCTTCCCAGTCCATATCTCATATGGTGTCTTTTCCACTGATTTAGATGGAACACGGTTCAGTAAGAAAATCGCTGTTTCTAGAGCGTGTCCCCAAAACGATATCGGAAGATCTGCATGACTCATCATTGATCTAACCATGTCTAACAAGGTTCGATTTCTCCTCTCGGATACACCATTCCATTGTGGAGTATACTGAGGAGTGAGTTGTGGGACTATCCCACACTCCTTTAGATAGTCATGAAACTCTTGGCTTAAGTATTCACCTCCTCGATCTGATCGAAGGATATTGATACTCTTGCCAAGTTGGTTTTGTTATTCATTCATGAAATCTTTGAACTTTTCAAAGGTTTCATGTTTATGTTTCATTAGGTACACATACCCATATCTACTGAGGTCATCAGTAAATGTAACGAAGTATTGAAAACCACCTCTAGCTTGTGTACTTATTGGTCCACATACATCACTATGTATTAGTCCCAATTAAAAATTTGCCCTTTCAACATGTCCCTTGAATGGGGCTTTAGTCATCTTGCCCATTAAACAAGATTCGCATGTTTCATATGATTCAAAATCAAATGAATCTAATACTCCATCCTTATGAAGTTTAGATATGCGGTTCTTGTTTATGTGGCCCAAGCGACAGTGCCAGAGATAAGTCGGATTACAATCATTATTTTTTAATCCGTTTAGTATTTATGTTATAGATAGGCATATCAAGATTTAATACATAAAGACCATTCACCATTTGTGCATTAGCATAAAACATATCATTTAAATAAATAGAACAACAATTGTCCTTTATTATAAATGAAAAACCATACTTGTCCAAACAAGAAATAGATATTATGTTTTTAGTAATAGAAGGCACAAAATAACAATCTTTCAAAATCAGTGATAAACCAGAAGGTAAAGCTAAATGATAATCTCCTATAGCTAATGCAGCAACTCTTGCTCCATTTCCAACTCGGAGATCAACTTCACCTTTCGCCAATGTCCTACTCCTTTTGTGATCCTGCACATTTACACAAATGTGAGATCCACATCCAGTATCTAATACCCATGATGAAGAAGTAGATAAATTGACTTCTATAACAAAAATACCTGAAGCGGAAGTCACACTTCCTTTCTTTAGATCCTCCAGATATACTTTGCAGTTTCTTTTCCAATGGCCGGTCTCACCGCAATGGAAACAGTTCCCTTCCTTTGCTATCCCTCCCTTTGGCTTTAGTGCATAAGACTTTGGCTTAGATTTAGCAAAGACCTTCTTTGCTTTCTTGTTGCCTTTAGCTTTGGCCCTTCCTTTGCCCTTATTCACAATAAGGACATTTGTGGCCTTAGTCTTCTTAGTATTTGCTTCATATGTTCTCAACATACCAAGCAACTGGGGTAGAGTCTTTTCCATGTCAGTCATATTGTAATTTACTACAAATTGACTGAAGCTCTCAGGCAACGGTTGCAAGATTACATCGGTGGCCAACTCATGGTCCAATGGAAAACCTAGCTTGTCCAGATTCTCAATGTACCCAATCATCTTGAGCACATGAGTTCCAACTAAGCTTCCTTCTACCATCCTGCACTGGAATAACGCTTTAGAGACGTCATACCTCTCTTGTCTAGCTTGCTGTTGGTACAACTGCTTTAAGTGTTCAATCATATCGAACGCCTCCATTTCCTCATGTTGCTTCTGAAGCTCAGAGTTCATGGTGGCAAGCATGAGGCACCCAACATCAAGTGCGTCACTCTGATGCTTCTTGTAAGCATCTCTTTCAGCTCTTGTAGCTGTTAGGGGAGGTTCCTCAGCGGGCAAGGGTTCCTCTAGGACATATTGTTTCTTTTCTTGTTTGAGGACAATCCTCAAGTTCCTATGCCAGTCTAGGAAATTTGTCCCATTTAATTTGTCCTTCTCAAGGACTGATCGCAGTGATAAAGTGCTAGTAACGTTGTTAGTTGCCATGGATATCTACAATATAAATATGCAAAATAAGTTTATGATTTAAATCATTTAACATGGTCTTATATTAAATGATACTCCCACTATTTTGTTTGAAAAATATCAACCCTCGAAACCTTTAGTGGGCCAAGATCCATATTTCGCCTAATCTTGAGTTAGCTTTGGCTAATCGCCCAAGACTCGGTTATTTAGGTAGACAACACTTTGTCAATTATATCACATATAATTCTTGGATAGTTGGACGAACAACACTTTGTTCAATTCATCAAATGAATTATAATCCAACCCATGCCTCTAGGTTCCCAATCCTATTGAGATAACATAGTTAAGTCGTACCCAATTAAAGTATAACGGATATCACTTTTATCCTTTCGCGCCTTACTAAGATTGCCACGGTGCTTTGCTTTGGCAAACCCACACATGTACAATCGAAGTTATTGACGAGTACTTTTATTTTGGAAGGCATCTAAAACTTAATATTTTAGAGGGATTATTGATCTCATGATTAATTTGATAATTTAAAATATGTCCACTACATATAGTTGTATACATATCTACATATATGTGTAATACTATTATCAAACTAAAACATAAGATAAATCATGCATCAACATACATAATTAAACGTGACATGGTTATAGCCCCTACTAATGATTTTCTCAAGCAAATGAGAAAATCCTATGAGTCAACCTAAGGTAACTTCACAAGCACCTTCCTTGGCTCCAATTTGTGAATGGCCTCCTCATCCCTGCACGATGCTCCATCTTCATTGATCACCATCAATAAAATAAACTACACTATTTACAAGATATAGAATTCCTCGATTCACATTCGAGGGGAACATAGGGGAGGGATTACATTTAGAATGAAACAGAGAAAGGCACGACACGCAGGTCGTATTATAAATTACAAACATCCACAAATCCTATCTAATAGGTCAAAGGGCTATAACCACGCACCATGCTCAAACAACACATAAAGCATGCATTAACATTTAATTAATTAAATTCTAAACATTTTAAATTTAATTCTAATTAAAACTGTAAAATAATTTTTGAAAAATTATCGTACGCTCGGGACATCACATGCCACGAACTAAAGCGACTAAGGCTCGAACCACCATGGTTCGAACCACAATCACGCGGCTGGACCATTGATGGGCCTAGGGTTCGAAACCCTAGCCCATGGCCGAGCCAAGCTCGAGCGGCGGCGGCGCTAGGGTTCCAAACCCTAGCCGCTTCACACCATCTTTAATTTTTATCGAGCCAACTTGCTTGAAACGACGAAATTTATGAGCCACAAGCTACGATCCAACCATGGACGGTTCATGACGGTGACGGCTTAACTATCTCGAGCCAAGGGTTCGAAAAACCCTAGCCCTCATGTGGTGTAGCCGTCGACCCTCATAATTCCGTGGACCATGATCGAACCATCTTGCAACTTCTCAATACTTTATCAAGCCAATAGAGTTCAAAACCCTAGATAGTGTGACGGCTTGACCTATGCACGAGCCAGGGACCGAACCCTAGCCCTTATTCGGCGGCTACATGGCCATGCACGAGCTTATGGGTTCGAAACCCTAGTTCATGCGGCGGCCGTGAGCCAAGGTGACTAGGGTTCGAAGCCCTAGCCATCCTTTGGTGGCTGCCGTGAGCCATGCATGGGCTAACCCCTCGATTTTACGCTTTCGTGTATCGTATACAATTATGCGCCAATTATATCAAATACAATTATACGATGATTTTCATAAACTAAAATTAATTTCATATCATATATGAATTTAAACAGTTTTAATAAGCATGCAATATTAATTCTAATATGATTAACACTATTTAATCACATAAATCCGATATGAGCCTTGTACACGGCTCTGATACCACTGTAAGTAACCCCATGAGCATACAACGCAGCGGAATAAAATTTTGGGATTACTAACACCGGATCTATACATAGGGATTCATATCGTATTAGAGAATAACAAGTGTCTCACCCTTGTAGCGTGTTTGAAGCAGATTCCACGGAGCAGCACGTCCAACGAACTCCGAGTCACAAACGAAAGTTTTCACCTTCGTCTCTACGGTATCCACACGATCAGATCGAAAGGGATGTTCAAGAATAAGTTGCTAGACTTATTCTTGAACCAATACACGAATCAAAGTCGATTCACAATCGAAAGAATGACCAAATCCACCAAGAAGCCCTTCGACAATGATGAAGCCGAGAGCAAACTCGATGGTGCGGCCGAGAGCTTGAATTCGTGTAGGGGTTTTGTGTTATGATAATTGTCTTCCAATTAAAACCTTGTAATCATCTTTTATATAATTAATTAAAGGCTTTCATAAAGCCTCATGGGCTTAAGCCCATGATTTAATTAATCATTATGATTATTAATTAAGACTCCTCTTAAAATCTCATTTTATGTCGCAAGCATTGAGCGGTATCTAGCAACACATCGATGCTACCCAAATTACGAGAATGTCAATGACTCGACATAACCTTTAGAACTTGTGATAATATTAATCATGTAACTTAATCCCTTTGTCCTTTGTGTTTAGATTGAACACGAGTCATGGAATAGTCATACTCGTATATCCAATCTTTATTTCTTGATCCCCAAGTAGAACTAGAATAAACGAATAAGCTCGATATCTCATATCGACTCATTCGAGCATGGCCATGCATTTTAGTTCTCACTTGATCAAGGGCCAAACACATCTCCTGTTATATAGGAGGGACAAATCCTATCTCGATCAGTCAACATCCCTCTACATAATTCGTAGTGTATCCAATAGTCGCCTTTATAGATTACCCTGTTACGGGTAACGTTTGACGATATCAAGATACATAACTCCTTATGTTGGGATCTCTGATGATCACAAGTCGTAAGGATTACATACATTATTATCACTATGAGAATTGCATATGACGATCATATAACTATCCATGTTGCATTCTCATGGTGGGTCTGTTCAGTACATCGTTCTCTAACATGTACCCATATGTTGATTTGATATCTCATATCAATGAACAATTCATCGATCAACACATACTAGTCTCTACGTATTATCATTATCTCTTTCATGATAATACTTGACTATGAACATCTTTAAGAATAATACAATATTATTCTAAGGACATTAACACATATATTAATTCACAATGCACAGTTAAAAGAATAACATATAATAATGAATTGTCATTCATAAAACCATAAACATTGTATGTCTTAAACAATCATCTAATGACTTGTCTTAGGGCATATCCCAACATAAGACACATCGGATTCTAACTGAACTTCAGAAGGCTGCAATACATGCGACGGATCCGGCTCATACTTCCGCAGCATAGATACATGAAACACATCATGTATACCCAACAAAGAAGGTGGCAAAGCCAGTCGGTAAGCCAAAGTGCCAATGCGCTGTAAGATCTCGTACGGTCCAACATACCTCGGAGACCGTTTTCCGCGCATCCCAAATCGCACAACGCCTCTAAAAGGTGAGATCTTCAAGAAGACCTTATCTCCCAACTAAAATTCCAACGGTCTCCGCCGTTTATTCGCATAAGCTGCCTGTCTGTCTTGGGCTACTTTCATTTTCTGCCTTATCACCTTTATTTTCTCTTCCATCTCCCGAACCAATTCCGGTCCTCCGATCGATTTGCGGTCTAAGTCATCCCAACACAAGGGTGATCTACATTGTCTGCCATAAAGGGCCTCAAAAGGAGCCATCTGAATGCTCGCTTGGTAGCTATTATTATAAGAAAACTCTACCAAGGCCACTGAATCCTGCCAAGAAACATCGAACTCCAATACACAAGCCCTCAACATGTCCTCGAGCGTTTGGATAGTACGCTCGGTCTGGCCATCCGTCTGAGGATGATATGCAGTGCTCAATCTAAATTCAGTTCCCAAGGCTGACTGAAGACCTTCCCAAAAATGAGATGTGAATCGTGGATCTCGATCCGACACTATGGAAATGGGGATCCCATGCAATCTCACTACATCTCGAATATACAACTGGGCCATCCTCAAAAAGGTGAAGGTCATGCTATAGGGAATGAAATGAGCTACCTTAGTCAATCGGTCCACAATCACCCAAATAGCATCAAAACCCGAAGCACTCCTCGGCAGGTGAGTCACGAAGTCCATGGAAATATGTTCCCACTTCCACTTCGGTATCTCCAAGCTTCTCAACTTGCCGCCAGGTCTCTGTCTCTCTGCCTTAACCTGCTGGCAGATCAAACACCTCTTAACAAAAGCGATGACATCATACTTCATCCTTTTCCACCAAAACTGATCACGCAGATCTTTATACATCTTCTTCCCGCCTGGGTGGATGCTAAGTCTACTACTATGAGCTCGCTCCAAGATCCCTCTAAGCAACTCCGGCATACTCAGAACCACCCAACGGTTACCCAATCTCAAAGATCCATCATCGGCCACTCTGAATTTCGTTGGTTGACCAAGATGTACTAAAGATAACCATCTCTGGACTTCATCATCTGACTTCTGAGCTCTCCTGATGTTTTCATAGATATCCGGCTCAGCTAACAAGGTCGATACATACACAGGCGATGTATCTATGTCAAAATCATAACCCAGATAGCAATAGGAAGTCATCATGGCTGACAATTGGATGACGTCCTCAGCAGTACTCCTCACTTTCCGGCTCAAAGCGTCTGCTGTCAGGTTAGCTTTTCCGGGATGGTACTCAATCTCACAATCGTAGTCCTTAAGCAAGTCCATCCATCTTCTCTGCCTCATGTTCAGCTCTGCCAGAGTGAATAAAAACTTGAGGCTCTTGTGATCCGTGTAAATGGTAAACGACGTACCATACAGATAATGCCTCCAAATCTTCAGGGCAAAGATAATAGTTGCCAACTCCAAATCATGGACTGGGTATCTAGCCTCATGCGGCTTCAACTGTCTCGATGCATAAGCTACCACATGCTTATCTTGCATCAGTACACACCCAAGGCCCTGAAGTGATGCATCGGTATACAAAACAAACCTGGAGTTTTCCGTCGGAATTACCAATACTGGTGCCGTCGTCAACCGGTGTTTCAACTCCTGGAAGCTCTCCTCACAAGCTTCTGACCAAAAGAATGGTACTCCCTTCTGGGTCAACTGTGTCAACGGCTTGGCGATCTTCGAAAATACCTCGACAAAGCGTCGATAATAATCGGCCAAGCCAAGGAAGCTCCGTATCTCAGGCACAGAAGTGGGTGCAGCCCACTCCAACACAGCTTCAATCTTCCTGGGATCCACTGATATTCCGCTGCTAGATATGACATGCCCCAGAAACACTACACTTCTCAACCAAAATTCACACTTGCTGAGCTTGGCATACAACTGGTGGTCTCTGAGAATCTGGAGCACTGTTCTCAAATGTTTCACGTGCTCTTCCTCGCTCCGGGAGTAGATGAGAATGTCGTCGATGAATACAATGACGAACTGATCAAGATAGGGTTGGAACACCCGATTCATCAAGCTCATAAAGACAGCCGGGGCGTTCGTCACACCGAACGGCATCACTAAGAACTCGTAGTGCCCATACCGAGTCCGAAATGTTGTCTTCTATACATCCTCCTCCCTGACTTGAATCTGGTGATACCCAGATCGCAAATCAATCTTGATGTAAAGTCTGGTACCTTGCAACTGATCAAACAAATCATCAATCCTCGGGAGAGGATATTTGTTCTTCACTGTGGCTTTATTCAGTTGCCGGTAATCGATGCACAACCGCATCGAACAATCCTTCTTCTTTACAAAGAGAACCGGTGCGCCCCATGGCGATACGCTCGGGCGTATATATCCCTTGTCAAGGAGATCCTGCATGTGATGCCCCGAAATTAATTAATTGCAAGTAAGGCATTAATTATGTTTATATGATGAATCATGTGTTAATGAATTTATGTGTTGGGTATTAAGATATTAACATGATTTAATTGTGTTAATTATTAAATATGAGGAAGATGTGATTTTAGATGAAGTTTAGAGCATTGTTGTAAAATGCTTTTAAAACACCAAGTAGAGTATTTTATACATCATGTTAAGTTTGGGGTACATTTTTTTTAAATTAAGTTAACACAACCCCTTTTAATCTTTTACCCACCACTTTAACCCCTCTATACCTTTCACTTTATTAAAAATCCCCAAAATCACTTCCCAAACCCAAACCCTCCCATTTTCGAGTTCCACCAAAAGAGGAGAAGAGAAGTTCCACAAAAACTTTGTTTGTGTGATCTTTGCTAGGATTTGGAGCCTACAAGAGGTATGGAACCATTCCTATAAGTTTTATGATGTTTGGTGTTGAAATGGGTTAAGTTTTTGATGTTTTATGTGGGTTTGTTTGGGTATGTGTTGTTTATGGTTGGGGTATGATTTTTGAAGTGTTTTAAGTGGGTTTTAGTGGGTTATGATGTTATTGTTATTGTTGGGAAGTTTGGTGTTGAAAGGTATGAAGATGAGCTTGCAAAATGAACATGAAAATGGTGAAATCGCGGCCACTGTAAGTGGCGATCGATCGCTACAAAAGCAGCGATCGATCGCCGAGAAGCAGTACGCGAAGAAGAGCTCAGGCGATCGATCGCCTCAAATGGCGCGATCGATCGCCAACGTCCAGTAGCCAAATAAGCATCAAGGCGATCGATCGCCTCATTTTGAGCGATCGATCGCCGCTAAGTGAAAAATCAGGCGATCGATCGCTCATTTTTGAGCGATCGATCGCCACTGTTCAAAAAATGAAAAATGTTGATTTTTGTTGAATTTTTGGTATTGGGCTATTGTTTAGCTTCTAATATCAATTTGTATGGTTATGTAGAACCGTCCCAGGTACCCACGACTTCAAGGAGATAAAGTTCTATTACTTCTCCTTCTTTTGGAATTAAGGTACGTAAGAGACGTACGAGCATCGGACGGTAAACCATACCCTTACATATTATGATGATGATATTTATGATGATGTTTACGATGATGATGTTTATGATGATGTTTATGATGAAGATGTTTATGATGATGATATTTATGATGATGTTTACGATGATGATGTTTATGATGATGTTTATGATTATGTTTATGATGATGATATTTATGATGATGTTACGATAATGATGTTTATGATGATGTTTATGATGACGTTATGATGAAGATGTTTATGATGACGGTTACGATGAAGATGTTTATGATGATGGTTACGATGATGATGTTTATGATGATGTTATGATGATGATGTTTATGACGACGTTTATGATGATGAAGTTTATGATAAGGTCATACGACGTGTATGATTGGGTAAGACGCCCGCGTGGTAAGATGCCACCCAAAGTATGTGAGTGGGTAAGATGCCCCCGTGGTAAGATGCCACGCAATGTTTATGATATGGTAAGACGCCATATGATTGGGTAAGATGCCCATGTGGTAAGATGCCACACGATGATTATGATATGGTAAGATGCCATACAATGGGGTAAGATGCCCTAATATATGGATAAGAGTCAGGGATAACAAAGGAAGTCGAAGGACGACCAATAACCTTTAATTAACTAGGATGTTATGCATTATGGTATGCTTTTGATATAATGTTAAGTAAATATGTATATGCTCACGATGTGTTATCCCTGTAGGTACACTTTTGGACCGAGGGCCTAGGGTCGGGTTGAGGATGTGAGCTAAAGGAAGCAAGATGAATGTAGGATGCAGGATTTTGATAGTCTCTACTCTAGGAGTAGTGTAAACCTATAGCTTTAACATTCCTTAATGGGAATGTAATTAAATAGCTTTTGGAAATTTTATTTTGGCCTGTAATCTCCTTAGCTCAAGCTACAACCGGAACCCTTAAGAGGTTATTAATGCATGTTCTGTCCAATTTATGTGTACTAATTGATGTTAAGGTAGGAAGACCCTACACTGCAACTGTTCCTTCAATTCTCTCAACTCTGCCAGTGCCATCCTGTAAGGTGCACGAGAGATAGCGGATGTCCCCGGTAATAATTCAATCCCGAACTCGACTTCTCTAGCCGGTGGGAATCCGGGAATCTCCTCCGGAAATACATCGGCAAACTCTGCTACTACTAGTACATCCTCAACTCTCAACTCTTTATTCTTTCCCGACGTATCCATGGCATAGATGAGATAGCCCGTGTGACCACGTTCCAACAACTGAGACATCTTGATTGCCGAAATCAACGGAATCTTCGCACGATAACCGTTGCCATAAAAAGTCCACTGTATACCCAAATCAGATCTGAACCTTACTGTTCTCTGTCGACAATTTACCACTGCCTGATATCTGTTCAGAATGTCAATACCCACGATGCAGTCGAAGTCTGACATGCCCAACACAATAAAATCTGCCTTCAACTCGTTGCCCTCAAAATAAATGAGGCAATCTGCAAGAAACTGATCGGCAATAACATTTATACCAGTGGGTGTCGAGACCATGAGAGGTGTGGGTAGATAAGACGTGCGCATATGGTGTCTTTCCACAAAGCCCACAGATACAAAAGAGTGGGAGGCACCTGTATCTATCAAAATAAAAGTAGGGTACGTATGTAAATGGCACGTATCGGCGATCACCTCCTCTGGGGCTGCCTGTGCCTGCTCTCTGGTCAGTGCATACACCTGTCCCTGGGACGGTCCCACAGTCTGACCTCCCAATGGTCGAGGCACAAACTGCTGCCTCTGGTGCACTATCCTGTCCTCAAATCTCGGCCGATTCTCTTGAAAATCTGACTGTCCTCCCCGAGTGGGGCAATACCGAGAGATGTGGCCCATCTTGCCACAACTATAACAGGCAGGGCACTTACTCGAAGAATGTGGCCCTCCACAATTGTCGCACCTTAACTCCCCCGATCTATTTCCTTGCATAGGTCCTCGATTGGCTGACCAATTTTCTTCTTGTTCTCTTGCTTCTGACCATAAGATTTCTTTCCACTGAACCGTGAGGATGAAGAGGCACCATGAGGCTAAATGACTCTCCTCGAGGCCTCAAGCTATCAGTAGCTTGCCTCTGTTGTGGTATGTGTGGGGGTGCAGCATTAGGATAGGCCCCAACTCCGATCTCCGCAAGTTCTGCTCTTGTGAGAGCCTCATCAAAAGAAGTGGGGTTATTGGTGATAACCCGGTCAAAAAGCTCCGGCCGCAATCCCTTTAGAAAGTTTCTCATCTTCGCATGTCCATTGGTGTCAATGTGTGAACATATCTCAGCAACGAAGAATAGTGCATGGCATAGTCTGACACTGACATGCCTCCTTGTTTCAAGTTTGCGAATTCATCTTCCTTCATCTGTCTCGCCGCCGCAGAGAAGTACCGGTTCAGAAACCGGGTTCTGAAGAGCGTCCAATCGATCAATGCACCATGTGCTCTCAGTTCCATTATCGTGACCTTCCACCACATGGAAGGTTTCTTTGCCAGCTGGAACTCTGCCAGCCTCAGCCATGCTGTAACAGCACAAGGAGCAGATACAAATATCTGTTCAAGTCTCTCTAGCCACTCTTCGGCCTCCTCTCCTGATTCTGTTCCCTCAAACCGGGGCGGGTGGTAAGACAGAAACTGAATCAAGCTGATCTCACCAGGTAGTAACAACTGAGCCACTGGTTCCATGCCTACATGTGGTGGAGGTAGAGGGTTTGCCTGACCAATGCTCGCATTAACATTGCCAACGTCACCCACCTCTTCATTGAGGTTTCCTAAGTTCATAGCCGCCATGCTGTAACATAAGGGTTAAAACATTTCCAAAACAAACATAAATATGTTATGCCGTTAGATAACAGGAATGATAATAAGCATGTTAGTATAACAAGATATACATTAATATGCACCACATGCATAAACATGCTTCAAATGTAAGCACCTAGCCAATCATGCTAAGGCTACCCTTCACTCGTTCCCGGGTTCTCGAACCACTGCTCTGATACCACTAATGTAAGGACCCTAGTTCCTTAAGTGCGGATTAAGGGCATAATTAGAGCTAATAAAATTTATCAGAGTAAAATAATCGTGTTGAGACTATGAGCCTTAAGAGTTACATGCCAAAATAAGGACTATCAAATGGATTAGTTACATTCTCAATCAAAGAATGTATTAACTATGGCTTTACACTACTCCTAGAGTAGACACTATACAAAAGTAATCCTGTCCTTCATCTACCAAAAGTGTTCTTCACAAGCTCACCGCCTCAACCCGCTTTAGCCCCTTTTATCATGCCAAAATGCACCTACAAGGACAATCCCAAACATGAGCATATAACAATTCATATACAACACAATATGAATGTAAGGCGTAAATGCATAAACCGTAATAAACACTTCCTGTTTTTCCATGCATTTTAACGCTCCCTTTTTGGTTGTCCCTGTACCATAACTCATGATATAATCAAATAGATTATTTAATGGCCCACACATGTCATGACATAATACCATTTCATCATCACCAATTACCAATCAACAATCCCTAGTCTGTTCATCACAATGTATTTTAATGCCCCTCGCTTTTCATATAGGCGGCATAGAATAACCTCGCTTCAATGGACATGCGGCGCTCCCACCCCTCGCTTCACATTGAGCGGCAAATATTCATTCCTCGCCTCATATGACAACCACGCTTCAATGTGACATGCGGCGCTCCCACCCCTCGCTTCACATTGAGCGGCAACAATTCAAATAACGGCAAGCATTAAAATCATCATGGGATGACCACGACTCATGGGATGTGCACCAATATCCATCATATGCATATACAATCATCATGCATAATTCAACATGTATTTGCATCCACAATGCATAATTCCATATATACTCGCATCCACAATGCATAAACAATGGGTATATTAGATACATGTACCGTTGGTGCCCGTACGTCTTCTACGTACCTTTCCAAAAAGTAGGATGTGGTAGGACTTCACTTCCTTGGTTGTGTCGCCACCTGGGATGGTTCTACATATTCACACAAATCAATATTAGAACCCAATAATAGTCCAATACAAAAGATCCCACAAAAGTAATCAAAAACACCCATTTTGGTGTCTCGCGATCGATCGCCATATAGCCCCGATCGATCGCGAGACTACACTGCCTCGTCCAACAAAATTTTCCAATTCGCGATCGATCGCCGAGTTTGCGCCGATCGATCGCGACCTCGCCGATCGATCGCGCCAACTCGCGATCGATCGCTGAAGGCTACTGCCTTCTCCCCTGCAGCTCGCGATCGATTGGTGGAAAGTGCCGATCGATCGCCGAGTCCTGTATGCCCGATTTTTGGGCACTATTCATCCTTCTTCTTCCCCAAATCAAATAAACTCAAACATTAACATATCAACAACATAAAACCACTAAAACCCTTCAATAAACATCCTCATATACTCAAAAATTCAACATCCAACCAAAATAATACCAACCCCAACAAACCCATTTCAAAACCCTTCAAACCATTTCAAACTCAAATCAAACACTACAAAAACAACAATGAGGTATCCATACCTCTTGGGGACTCCAAATCTCCCAACAAGTTCCACAAATCAAGGTTTTGGAAGGATTTCTCTCCCACTTTTTGCTCAAACTCGAAAATAGGAGAAAGGTTAGGGTTGGGAGAGTGTTTGGGGATTTAAAGAGTAAATGGTAAAGTGATGGGTGAGGGTGTGGTAAAAGTATATATATATGACAAATAAATTGTACCCCAACAATTAGCATGATGTCCAAAATACTCCAACATGGTATTTAAAAGGCATTTCACCAAAATGCACCAAAATCACAATTAAACTCATGCTATCCATTTATTCGCCAACCATTACAATTAAATCATGCCAACATCCAATTCTCCCAATATGCACAATATACAACCCGAAATGCATTCTCGATCACGCCTACCATGTGACTAAGCATTTCAACATGATAATTAATTCAGGCACATAAATCAATTATGTAAGTAACCCCATGAGCATACAACGCAGCGGAATAAAATTTTGGGATTACAAACCAGCGATCTATACATAGGGATTCATATCGGATTAGAGAATTACAAGTGTCTTACCCTTGTAGCGTGTTTGAAGCCGAATCCACGGAGCTGCACCACGTCCTACGCCTTCTCCGAGTCAATAGCAAAACACGAATGGTTTTGCCTCAACGGTATCCACACGATCGAATCGAACGAAGGGATGGTTTAATAACAAGTTGCTAGACTTGTTATTAATCCTATACACGAAACAAACTCGATTCACAATCGAAACAACCACCAAACCACCAAGAACCCCTCGACTTTGAAGGAGGCCGAGAGCTCTTGTGATGATGCGGCCGTTTTGCTCTTGCTTGTGTAGGGTTTTGAGTGTTATGAATTGTCTTACAATTAATCACCTTGCAATCATATTAAATATAATTAATTAAAGGCTTTCTTAAAGCTTCATGGGCTTAAGCCCATGATTTAATTAATCCTTATGATTATTAATTAAGACTCCTCTTAATTATTTAATTCATCCCATGAATTTAATTTCCCTTCTCGATTTAATCTTTTGTGCGACCCGATAGGATCTCGTAATGTTGGCAGTGACATAAAATCTCATTTTATGTCGCAAGCATCGAGCGGTATCTAGCAACACATCGATGCTACCCAAATTACGAGAATGTCAATGACTCGACATAACCTTTAGAACTTGTGACAATATTAATCATGTAACTTAATCCCTTTGTCCTTTGTGTTTAGATTGAACACGAGTCATGGAATAGTCATACTCGTATATTCAATCTTTATTTCTTGATCCCCAAGTAGAACTAGAATATACGAATAAGCTCGATTCTCATATCGACTCATTCGAGCATGGCCATGCATTTTAGTTCTCACTTGATCAAGGGCCAAACACATCTCCTGTTATATAGGAGGGACAAATCCTATCTCGATCAGTCAACATCCCTCTACATAATTCGTAGTGTATCCAATAGTCGCCTTTATAGATTACCCTGTTACGGGTAACGTTTGACGATATCAAGATACATAACTCCTTATGTTGGGATCTCTGATGATCACAAGTCGTAAGGATTGTATACATTATTATCACTATGAGAATTGCATATGACGATCATATAACTATCCATGTTGCATTCTCATGGTGGGTCTGTCCAGTACATCGTTCTCTAACATGTACCCATATGTTGATTTGATATCTCATATCAATGAACAATTCATCGATCAACATATACTAGTCTCTACGTATTATCATTATCCCTTTTTATGGTAATACTTGACTAGGGACATCTTTAAGAATAATACAATATTATTCTAAGGACATTAACATATATATTAATTCACAATGCACAGTTAAAAGAATAATATATAATAATGAATTGCCATTGATAAATCCATAAACATTGTATGTCTTAAACAATCATCTAATGACTTGTCTTAGGGCATATCCCAACAAATCTCCCACTTGCACTAAGACCACTCAGACATATACCTAATGCCTAGAGATCTAGTATGACGATCATGCTTCTGCTGTGACAGCGGCTTCATCAATGGGTCAGATACATTATCATCTGTTGGTACTTTGCATATTTTAACATCTCCCCTTTCAACGATTTCTCGAATGAAATGGAAACGCCTAAGTATGTGCTTGGATCTTTGGTGAGATCTTGGTTCCTTAGCCAATGCGATCGCTCCATTGTTGTCACAATAGAGTTCTATCGGATCTTTAATGCTAGGCACCACTCCAAGTTCAGAAATGAACTTCCTCATCCAAACAGCTTCCTTTGCTGCATCCGAGGCAGCAATATACTCAGCTTCCGTTGTAGAATCGGCTACTGTTTCTTGCTTTGAACTCTTCCAGCTCACAGCACCTCCATTCAGGCAATACACATATCCAGATTGCGATCGAAAATCATCTTTGTCGGTTTGGAAGCTCGCATCAGTGTAACCCATTACATTGAGCTCTTCCTCACCTCCATAAATCAAGAATGTATCCTTAGTCCTTCTCAAGTACTTCAGGATGTTCTTGACAGCAATCCAGTGACCTTCACCTGGATCAACTTGATATCTGCTCGTCATGCTCAAAGCATACGATACATCGGGACGAGTACATATCATGGCATACATGATAGATCCAATAGCTGATGCGTATGGAATCTTACTCATGCGTTGTCTCTCATCTGGTGTTGAAGGACAGTGTTCCTTCGAGAGATAAATACCATGTGTCATAGGCACGAATCCTTTCTTGGATTCTTGCATGCTAAACCTTTTAAGCACCTTGTCTATGTATGTACTTTGACTTAGACCAAGAAGCCTTCTCGATCTATCTCTATAGATCTTGATTCCTAACACATAGGTAGCTTCTCCTAAGTCTTTCATCGAAAAGCAATTCCCTAGCCAAATCTTTACAGATTACAAGGCAGGGATATCATTTCCAATAAGAAGTATGTCATCTACATACAACACTAGGAAAATGATTACGCTCCCACTGACCTTCTTGTAGACACAAGGTTCATCTTCATTTTTGATAAAACCAAACTCTTTGATTGCATCATCAAAACGAAGATTCCAACTCCGAGAAGCTTGCTTCAATCCATAAATGGATCGTTGTAGCTTGCATATCTTTCCAGCATCCTTTGGATCGACAAAACCCTCGGGCTGTGTCATGTACACATCCTCGAGCAGATTTCCATTAAGGAAAGCTGTTTTGACATCCATCTGCCAGATTTCATAATCATGAAATGCAGCTATTGCAAGTAAGATCCTTATGGATTTAACCATGGCCACTGGTGAAAAGGTTTCATCATAGTCAATACCATGAATTTGTTTGAATCCTTTTGCAACCAGCCGACCTTTATAGGTTTGTACATTACCATCCATATCGGTCTTTTTCTTGAAAATCCATTTGCACCCTATGGGTCGTACCCCTTCAGGTGGATCAACCAAAGTCCATACTTGGTTTGCATACATGGATTCCATCTCAGATTTCATGGCCTCTTGCCATTTCTCAGAATCATTGCCCATAATAGCTTGTTGATAAGATGACGGCTCATCCTCATCAATAAGTAGTAAGTCACCTTGTTGAGTCACAAGAAATCCATATCTCTGTGGCTCCCGGTGTTCTCTTACAGACCTACGCTGGCTTGTGTCTCTTGAGCAGGTACTTCTTCCACAACAGCTTGTGGTGCCTGCTCTGTTTCCATCTCAATCTCAGGTTCAGTGTTTTCTTGTGGTTGAACTTCACTAAGTTCTATTTTTCTCCCACTGGTTTTTCTAGAAATAAATTCTCTTTCAAGAAATACACCAGTCTGAGCAACAACTATTTTGTTCTCGGTGGGATAATAGAAATAGTATCCTTTCGTTTCCTTAGGATACCCCACAAATAAACACTTATCAGATTTGGGTCCAAGTTTGTTAGTGGCGTGACGTCTAACGAAAGCCTCACAACCCCAAATCTTCATAAAAGACATACTAGGACGCTTCCCAGTCCATATCTCATATGGTGTCTTTTCCACTGATTTAGATGGAACACGGTTCAGTAAGAAAATCGCTGTTTCTAGAGCGTGTCCCCAAAATGATATCGGAAGATCTGCATGACTCATCATTGATCTAACCATGTCTAACAAGGTTCGATTTCTCCTCTCGGATACACCATTCCATTGTGGAGTATACGGAGGAGTGAGTTGTGGGACTATCCCACACTCCTTTAGATAGTCATGAAACTCTTGGCTTAAGTATTCTCCTCCTCGATCTGATCGAAGGATTTTGATACTTTTGCCAAGTTGGTTTTGTACTTCATTCTTGAAATCTTTGAACTTTTCAAAGGTTTCATGCTTATGTTTCATTAGGTACACATACCCATATCTACTGAGGTCAACAGTAAATGTAACGAAGTATTGAAAACCACCTCTAGCTTGTGTACTTATTGGTCCACATACATCACTATGTATTAGTCCCAATAAAACATTTGCCCTTTCAACATGTCCCTTGAAAGGGGCTTTAGTCATCTTGCCCATTAAACAAGATTCGCATGTTTCATATGATTCAAAATCAAATGAATCTAATACTCCATCCTTATGAAGTTTAGATATGCGGTTCTCGTTTATGTGGCCCAAGCGACAGTGCCAGAGATAAGTCGGATTACAATCATTATTTTTAATCCTTTTAGTATTTATGTTATAGATAGGCATATCAAGATTTAATACATAAAGACCATTCACCATTTGTGCACTAGCATAAAACATATCATTTAAATAAATAGAACAACAATTGTCCTTTATTATAAATGAAAAACCATACTTGTCTAAACAAGAAATAGAAATAATGTTTTTAGTAATTGAAGGCACAAAATAACAGTCTTTTAAAATCAGTGATAAACCAGAAGGTAAAGCTAAATGATAATCTCTTATAGCTAATGCAGCAACTCTTGCTCCATTTCCAACTCGGAGATCAACTTCACCTTTCGCCAATGTCCTACTCCTTTTGAGATCCTGCACATTTACACAAATGTGAGATCCACATCCAGTATCTAATACCCATGATGAAGAAGTAGATAAATTGACTTCTATAACAAAAATACCTGAAGCGGAAGTCACACTTCCTTTCTTTAGATCCTCCAGATATACTTTGCAGTTTCTTTTCCAATGGCCGGTCTCACCGCAATGGAAACAGTTCCCTTCCTTTGCTATCCCTCCCTTTGGTTTCAGTGCATGAGACTTTGGCTTAGATTTAGCAAAGACCTTCTTTGCTTTCTTGTTGCCTTTAGCTTTGGCCCTTCCTTTGCCCTTATTCACAATAAGGACATTAGTGGCCTTAGTCTTCTTAGTATTTGCTTCATATGTTCTCAACATACCAAGCAATTGTGGTAAAGTCTTTTCCATGTCAGTCATATTGTAATTTACTACAAATTGACTGAAGCTTTCAGGCAACGATTGCAAGATCACATCGGTGGCCAACTCTTGGTCCAATGGAAAACCCAGCTTGTCCAGATTCTCAATGTACCCAATCATCTTGAGCACATGAGTTCCAACCAAGCTTCCTTCTACCATCCTGCACTGGAATAACGCTTTAGAGACGTCATACCTCTCTTGTCTAGCTTGCTGTTGGTACAACTGCTTTAAGTGTTCAATCATATCGAACGCCTCCATTTCCTCATGTTGCTTCTGAAGCTCAGAGTTCATGGTGGCAAGCATGAGGCACCCAACATCAAGTGCGTCACTCTGATGCTTCTTGTAAGCATCTTTTTCGGTTCTTGTAGCCGTTAGGGGAGGTTCCTCAGCGGGTAAGGGTTCCTCTAGGACATATTGTTTCTTTTCTTGTTTGAGGACTATCCTCAAGTTCCTATGCCAGTCTAGGAAATTCGTCCCATTTAGTTTGTCCTTCTCAAGGACCGATCGCAGTGATAAAGTGCTAGTAACGTTGTTAGTTGCCATGGATATCTACAATATAAATATGCAAAATAAGTTTATGATTTAAATCATTTAACATGGTCTTATATTAAATGATACTCCCACTATTTTGTTTGAAAAATATCAACCCTCGAAACCTTTAGTGGGCCAAGATCCATATTTCACTTAATCTTGAGTTAGCTTTGGCTAATTGCCCAAGACTCGGTTATTTAGGTAGACAACACTTTGTCAATTATATCACATATAATTCTTGGATAGTTGGACGAACAACGCTTTGTTCAATTCATCAAATGAATTATAATCCAACCCATGCCTCTAGGTTCCCAATCCTATTGAGATAACCTAGTTAAGTCGTACCCAATTAAACTATAACGGATATCACTTTTATCCTTTCGCGCCTTACTAAGATTGCCACGGTGCTTTGCTTTGGCAAACCCACACATGTACAATCGAAGTTATTGACGAGTACTTTTATTTTGGAAGGCATCTAAAACTTAATATTTTAGAGGGATTTATTGATCTCATGATTAATTTGATAATTTAAAATATGTCCACTACATATAGTTGTATACATATCTACATATATGTGTAATACTATTATCAAACTAAAACATAAGATAAATCATGCATCAACATACATAATTAAAACGTGACATGGTTATAGCCCCTACTAATGAGTTTCTCAAGCAAATGAGAAACTCCTATGAGTCAACCTAAGGTAACTTCATAAGCACCTTCCTTTGGCTCCAATTTGTGAATGGCCTCCTCATCCCGGCACGATGCTCCATCTTCATTGATCACCATCAATAAAATAAACTACACTATTTTACAAGATATAGAATTCCTCGATTCACATTCGAGGGGAACATAGGGGAGGGATAACATTTAGAATGAAATAGAGAAAGGCACGACACGCAGGTCGTATTATAAATTACAATCATTCACAAATCCTATCTAATAGGTCAAAGGGCTATAACCACGCACCATGCTCAAACAACACATAAAGCATGCATTAACATTTAATTAATTAAATTCTAAACAATTTAAATTTAATTCTAATTAAAACTGTAAAATAATTTTTGAAAAATTATCGTACGCTCGGGACATCACATGCCACGAACTAAAGCGACTAAAACACGAACCACCATGATTCGAACCAAGACCCACGGCTGGACCAATAGTGGGCCTAGGGTTCGAAACCCTAGCCCATGGCCGAGCCATGGTCCATGCGGCGGCTTGGGTGCGGCGCTGCTAGGGTTCAAAACCCTAGCCGCCTTGCACCATCTTGATTCTATCGAGCCAACTTGCACCTTCTCAATACTTTATCGAGCCAAAAGAGTTCAAAACCCTAGATAGTGCGACGGCTTGACCCATGCTCGAGCCAGGGTCCGAACCCTAGCTCTTAGGCGGCGGCCGAGAGGCCAATTTGACTAGGGTTCAAAACCCTAGCCACTTTGTAGCGGCGGCCGAGCCATGGTGACTAGGGTTCGAAACCCTAGCACCTAGGTGGCCTCGGCCGTGAGCCTACACGAGCCATGTTCCGGTTTTTGATCACGAATTATCATATATTTCGATCCGTCAATTATATCATATATATTATCATACGATGATCTTCACAAAATCGATTTTTCCATATCATATATGAAAATACAGTTTTAAATAGCATGCAATATTAATTCTAACATGATTAAACTATTTAACCACATAAAATCCGATATTAGCCTTGTACACGGCTCTGATACCACTGTAAGTAACCCCATGAGCATACAACGCAGCGGAATAAAATTTTGGGATTACAAACCAGCGATCTATACATAGGGATTCATATCGGATTAGAGAATTACAAGTGTCTTACCCTTGTAGCGTGTTTGAAGCCGAATCCACGGAGCTGCACCACGTCCTACGCCTTCTCCGAGTCAATAGCAAAACACGAATGGTTTTGCCTCAACGGTATCCACACGATCGAATCGAACGAAGGGATGGTTTAATAACAAGTTGCTAGACTTGTTATTAATCCTATACACGAAACAAACTCGATTCACAATCGAAACAACCACCAAACCACCAAGAACCCCTCGACTTTGAAGGAGGCCAAGAGCTCTTGTGATGATGCGGCCGTTTTGCTCTTGCTTGTGTAGGGTTTTGAGTGTTATGAATTGTCTTACAATTAATCACCTTGCAATCATATTAAATATATTTAATTAAAGGCTTTCTTAAAGCTTCATGGGCTTAAGCCCATGATTTAATTAATCCTTATGATTATTAATTAAGACTCCTCTTAATTATTTAATTCATCCCATGAATTTAATTTCCCTTCTCGATTTAATCTTTTGTGCGACCCGATAGGATCTCGTAATGTTGGCAGTGACATAAAATCTCATTTTATGTCGCAAGCATCGAGCGGTATCTAGCAACACATCGATGCTACCCAAATTACGAGAATGTCAATGACTCGACATAACCTTTAGAACTAGTGACAATATTAATCATGTAACTTAATCCCTTTGTCCTTTGTGTTTAGATTGAACACGAGTCATGGAATAGTCATACTCGTATATTCAATCTTTATTTCTTGATCCCCAAGTAGAACTAGAATATACGAATAAGCTCGATATCTCATATCGACTCATTCGAGCATGGCCATGCATTTTAGTTCTCACTTGATCAAGGGCCAAACACATCTCCTGTTATATAGGAGGGACAAATCCTATCTCGATCAGTCAACATCCCTCTACATAATTCGTAGTGTATCCAATAGTCGCCTTTATAGATTACCCTGTTACGGGTAACGTTTGACGATATCAAGATACATAACTCCTTATGTTGGGATCTCTGATGATCACAAGTCGTAAGGATTGTATACATTATTATCACTATGAGAATTGCATATGACGATCATATAACTATCCATGTTGCATTCTCATGGTGGGTCTGTCCAGTACATCGTTCTCTAACATGTACCCATATGTTGATTTGATATCTCATATCAATGAACAATTCATCGATCAACATATACTAGTCTCTACGTATTATCATTATCCCTTTTTATGGTAATACTTGACTAGGGACATCTTTAAGAATAATACAATATTATTCTAAGGACATTAACATATATATTAATTCACAATGCACAGTTAAAAGAATAATATATAATAATGAATTGCCATTCATAAATCCATAAACATTGTATGTCTTAAACAATCATCTAATGACTTGTCTTAGGGCATATCCCAACAAATTATTGCCATAAATAATCATATAAGCACAATTAACGCCCATATTACAATTAATCATTTCTGGGATATCACAAATTCGAACTACGGGATTATAAGGTACGTATGACGTACGAGCATAGACCTTTATTACAAATGCAATTATTGAGTGCAAGATAAACTGTATTGCAATAGATGTATATGAAAATGCTTGACATATGGTTTTAGCAATAAACGGATATTGACGGATAGTGAAATACGTGGTTAATGGTAATTGCTACAAATGGATGTGTATGCATTAGGAATTGCATGGTCCCGCTTTTGAACGAGCAATGATCGGATGTGGTCGCCTTTGAGCGAACATCGGTTACGACGCCACTACTGTTGAGCATGCGTGAGACTGAAATGCCGCTATTGTATAGCGAGCAATGAAATAGAACTATGGAACTATAAAAGAGATATGGAATATTTGTGATCATTGTTTTATGATTTGATATTATCGTTATGATATCGGTGTGGCAAGTGAATTAGTTAATCAATGTAATGATTAACTGGCATTTGGGAATTTGATGGTTTCAGTTATTTTGAGTACAGGGACAGTACAGGGGATCCCGGATGAGGATGATGCCATCTAGGGAGTATCTCTTATATTTCATAGCATTTACATTTGTAAATTATGAATTATATTATTGTGATTATGGGATTTGGGATATTGGTATGCTCACCCCGTGTGGGGGTTGTCTCTGTTGGGCAGGTTATCAGGTACATAGATGGCTTGGAATTGAGCTCGAACGGTGGATTTGAGGTGCTCCCAAGATCAAGGTACCAGCGACGGTATTGAGCATGATACTTTATACATTAGATACACGCCTACTTATTCGATGCTCGCATGTGAGCAGTATTATGGGTATAGGGAATGTATAAAGAAGGCAATAGCCTCTCTCTTTTCATTTATGTGTTGCATGCAATTAATTATGAATTGCTAAATGAATTGAGAATAAGTTAGTGTATGTTTAAATGTGCACGACATGTTTTATGGATTATGTTGGGAAAGTATAGACATTATATGATAAATGTAAAGGAATTTTATAAATGGCATTCGTGCTAGAGTTGCATGTGATCTCTTTCCCCTGAATAACATGTTTTGATGCACCAATACAGAGGTTAATACACTAATAACGGATTAAGGGCACGGGGTCCTTACAGGGTTGAAATGTCGTTATTGTAGAGCGAGCTATGAAATGGAACCAAGGAATCCTTGGATAGATATATGTGATATCTGTGGTACTATATTTGATGATTTAAACATATTTGATTATGGAACTAGCATAATAGAAAGAGTATCTGTTAATCTATGTGGCGATTAACTGGCTTTGGGAATTTGATGAGTTTGGTTTTTTTGAGAACAGGGACAATACAGGGGATCCCGGATGAGGATGATACCATCCAGGGAGTATCATTTAAATTATGGCATTTACATTCTGTAAATTATGAACTGCAATGTTATGATTATTGGATTGGTGGTATTGGTATGCTCACCCCGTGTGGGGGCTCTCTGTTGGGACAGGTGATACAGGTGTAGCAACAGCTTTGGAGTTGAGCTCGGACTGTCGATTGGAGGTACTTCTCGGATCGACGTACCAGTGCTGGTTGAATAAGTGCATAGATCCAGAGTTGAGATCGAGTTGTGCCTTGGAGGTGCTTCCAGGATTGAAGTGCCAGTAACGGTATTCGGTAGAGTGTTTTTATACATTGGATACATGCCTATTCATTGTGGTGCTCTTCTGTGAGTACATTTTACGTGTATATGGGATGTATAAATGGGCTACGGCCTTTCTCTGTTCATTCATGGTTTGCATGCAATTAAATATGGAGTTGCTAAATGAACTGAGAGCATGTTAGTGTATTATAAAGGTGCATGTTATATATGTAATCTTGGTTGGGGAATTTGAATATTATGTGGATCAAATGCAAGAAATTTTCTGGATGGCATATGGTGATGTACTTGCATATGGCTTTTCCCCATGATAGTATGATTATATGCACTAATGGTATGGATTAATACACTAATAACGGGTTAAGGGCACGGGGGTCCTTACATTAGTGGTATCAGAGCCAGGTTAGCTCTTTGGGGCTGTTGAGGCCTAGGAACTTGCTAATGGGAATGAGAAACACATACCTATGCATGATAATAGTTAGTGTTGCGTATCACAACTATGTTGCTTATGTGCGTTTATGATATGTGTTCATATTTGAGATATGTTGTTGCTAACCATGGTGGTTGCAGGGTCATATGAGACATGGATTATGCATTTCGGTTGCATATATATCGGAGTGATGATTTTAATGCTTTGCCGCTAAATATTGAAGCGATGGTGAAATTCCGCATGTCACATTTGAAGCGAGGTGCATTAAAATACACTCATGGCGATGTTTATTGGAATACGGGTTATGCATTACGGTTGCATGCATTGCGTAGCGATGTGAATACTTGCCGCTTCATGGCGTAGCGATGTGAGTACTTGCCGATGTCATACCGTAGCGATGAGAGAATATTTGCCGCAGATATGAAGCGAAGAACACGACCGCTGTCATATCTAAGCGAGGGATATTATTTTCCACTGGTATTGTCGAAGCGAGGGGTATTTCCACTGTCATGTAAAGCGAGGGGTATTTCCGCTGTCATGATAAAATGAGGTGTAGTGGCGCCGCTTGACTACCACCACGATGAAGAATATTAGCCGCTTAAGCGTGGAATATTATACCGCTAATATGGCGTAGCGATGAGCTTTCCGCTGTCATATGATAGCGACGGAGGATATTTGCCGCTTAAGCGAGGGATATTATGCCGCTGGTACGTCGAAGCGAAGTAGAGAAGAGGGATATTTGCCGCTTCTTAGCGAGGGTTATCATGACGCTATTCTATTGGCGATGGTTCATGCCGCTGGGTATTCTATCTGAGATGGTTCATGACGCCGGGTATTCTATTGGCGATGGTTCATGCCGCCGGGTATTCTATTGACGATGGTTCATACCACCGGGTATTCATAGCCATGGCTTATTCCGCTATTCTATTGGCGATGGTTCATGCCGCCGGGTATTCTATTGGCGATGGTTCATGCCGCCGGGTATTCTATTGGCGATGGTTCATGTCGCCGGGTATTCTATTGGCGATGGTTCATACCGCCGGGTATTCATAGCGATGGCTTATTCCACTATTCTATTGGCGATGGTTCATGCCGCCGGGTATTCTATTGGCGATGGTTCATGCCGCCGGGTATTTTATCGGCGATGGTTCATACCGCCGGGTATTACATAGCGACGGGTCATTCCGCTACATCTATGGCGATGGTTTATGCCGCCAGGTATTATATAGCGACGGTACATTCCGCTACATCTATGGCGATGGTTTATACCGCCGGATATCTACAGTGATGTTTTATGCCGCTGACTCTATGGCGAGGTATCATGCCACTTATTTTATAGCGATGGGTTATACCGCTATGTGCGTAGCACTGGATTATGCCGCCTACCAGCGATGGGTGCTGCTTGTGTACCGCTGGTGGACGATGGATACATGTATTCCGCTATCTTGACAGCAATGAGGTATGGCATATTTCTTTTTGTTAGCATTATTGTGAACATATGTGTTGTTATATACCGTCATGTGTTTGATGATGAGATTATGGATGTCGTGTATCGACATGTACCGTCATATGTTTGACGATGTTATTTGGATGTCATATATTGACATATACCGTCACGGGATGACGATGACATAGTGGATGTTCTATGTAGACGTGTAGCGCCGTTTTGATGAATAATACGTCTGAGTGCACATATTTAGTCATATGGTTTGAGTGCCGATGGTGAGCACATGGTGGTGTTTGGGTCAATAGTTGACGAGACCAATATGCCGAGCAGATTGCTCGATGGATTATTGGATGCATTGTACGGGTGAGGGTACCACATCATGTAATATAGGTAAATATTTTCGAGTAATGATACCCTCTAGGTATACTCGCTGGATTGGCTAAGGCCAAGTGATTGGTGGTAAGAGTAGTCATTGAGGAAACTACTCACTTGTCGATGTGATGTGTGTTAGGCTTGGGCACACCCACCCTTAGGGTGAGGAATAAGTCCTAATGGATCAGGATTGCATCGTAGTTGAGCAAAGACACCGGGTTGTCTATTGTGCTTTGGTGATTTAGAGATATGTTGGGTGATGACCCACAACTCTAATGGTTTGTACGGTATGGTATACCGGGGTGAGACTTGTCTCACGTTGATAGGTTGGTATGAACCTATGGGGCCAGCGAATCGCTAGCCAGGTATTGTTGCAGTGCTTGGGTGTGCTTGTGATAGCCATTATACTACTCGTTGGATTCGAGTTCGGTGAATCGTATTGTGATACGATGTGGACTTATGGTAGACTTTTGTAGTCTCCTTGTGGCATGATGATTGAGGCAGGAAGTACCTCACGGGGACGTTTATACGTCAATGTTTTGAGGGACTTGTTTTGGGACAGCTCAATGTTGTTGGGAATACCAAAGTGAGTGTCAACAAGCCGTTGTTAGCTCTGGTTG
This sequence comes from Haberlea rhodopensis, assembly GCA_907163345.1. Taxonomy (NCBI): domain Eukaryota; kingdom Viridiplantae; phylum Streptophyta; class Magnoliopsida; order Lamiales; family Gesneriaceae; genus Haberlea; species Haberlea rhodopensis. The sequence continues at coordinate 998,695 of CAJQUN010000097.1, forward strand.
AGCATTCTTGCATATGGCATGCAATGGGAGTCACAATGGTTTGTGAGATATAGTTAGTGGGGTGACACTACTATATTCATTTTATCTCTTGGGGAGATTTCGATTGTACTGTCATGGAGACAGTTGGTATTGGTTGAGGCTTGATTGTGAATCAACCGGGGTAAGCCCTACTAGTGTTGGACTAGGTGATGGCTTCATACTTTCGGTAAGACGTTCGAAGAGACGTCTCCGGAGAAATGTTCGAATTGTGTAGCACTATGGTATTAGTACAGAGCATACTAGGTCAGGTATACATGGTGTATACGAGTTCGATTTGGTAATAGTGGCTTCGATGCACTATTATGAACCAGTTGCATATTTTTGATTCCGAGATATATTTTGTATAAATATATCCAGTTTTCCGAACGGCGGTTCGAGGTTGGAAGGTCATGACTCCATGATATTTTTCCCTGTGAGGAAGACGGTATTGTTGTACCTACCGATTGGGAATCTTTGGGAGATTCGATGAGTCGGTTCGTGTGGTGTTGATGTTGGAATCACACCATTGGTCGTTGGTCTGTTCGAGTATGCTTGGTTTGATGAATCTCCGGTAAGAGATTGTGGCACCTGGAGATCGGTAATCTCGATGGCACGATGCATTCTGATGAATGATCGTGAGGGTTGTTTGACTTTCCCTGAGGAGGGATTGTCGTGTTTTGGAACATGGTAGTTCTTGTTGGATAATTCGATAGCCTTCCTGTTTTAGGATTATTGGATCCAAGGATAAATGAGGGATGGCCGGGATTCGGGTTTGTTTAGTGTCATGGTGAACACGTGTGTAGGAATGCAATTGATTGTCTTGCATGTCCCCTGTGGAACTTGAGACCTTGTGGAGTCTCGATAGTGTGTTTTGGACCAAGATGAGATTTCTTGGAACACCTTGTTTTAGACTTCTGTGGTGATGTGTTTTGTGTGGATCAGTGACCGTGGGTAACCCGATCCAGGTTGCAAGTGGTGCAACTACTCCTTTGGAGGAGATGGACTGGGAAGCGAAAACCGGATTTTCTATGAGTATACTGTTGTATACTAGTGGTCCCCATCATGACGATGCGTGTCAAGCGTCGTGGGCAAGTGGTGAATATCATGGAGTGATATCTATGTCAGAACTAAAGGAGATTTGGTTGATTTGTAGTCGTGGTGGACGGACTTCTGGGACGATTCACATCGAGGTATGTTGTTATCTTTTGGGGTTTGTATGGATTTTGGCGTTTGCTCTATTTTAGGGCTTGGTGCGAGATTGGTGTTCTCGCAGTTGATAATTCAATTCTAATGTGGTGCAGAATCGGGGTTGTGACTTTTTGTTTGTGTAGTTCTGGTGTTACGTAGAGTACACCGGTGCAAATTTCGAGGACAAAATTTTATTAGTGGGGGATAATCGTGATGTCCGGGGATTAATGGTGTTGATCCCGTTGTGGTAATAATCCTTGATGGATTTTTAATTGTGGCAATTAGGAATTAATTGCGGTTTTGGGTCTCCCGAGGTTGTTAAATCGGGCAGTTGGGATCGTTGGATCCAAAGGTTGAGATTGTATTCTCATTTTGATGGAAAACCTATGAGTTAGTTTTTTTTTTTTGGGACTTGGAGTGCGGGGTGCCTTATGTTGGGGCCAGTCTGGGGATTTGATGTTGGAGAGAGAGTTTTTGAAAACAAATGATTTTTAATGAATCATGATGTATTTATGGAGGTATTGGTATTTTGGGGCATTTTTGCTATATATACCAGTTGGACTCGGGATTCCGTCATTCGGAATCCATTTCTCCCCTCTCCTCTCCCTCACGCCCTCTCTCTCACCCCAAACCTTTTCCCTTTCCCTTTGATGAGCAAAATCGTTGGAGGCTCATCCTAGGAACCAGATTTCTCGAAGATAAGTTGGTAAGTTTCTTCCCCTCGTCATTGTCTTCGATTTGATAGTGGTATGGTGTGTTATGGTTGAGCTTTCGGGTTGGATTTGTGTTTGGGGGTTTTGGGTTAAAATCTAAAATGTTGATTTTAGTGTTTCTATGGAGTTTAAATGATGTATTGGAGGTGTTGAGGAAGTTTGGGGTGTTGGTTTTGAGTTTGGGTGTGAAAAATACCATGGAAGCTCGAATTTTTTGGAAGATTGCAGGTGGCGATCCATCGCCGAGGAGGGGCGATCGATCGCGACGGGCAGTCCAATTTTTGAAGGCGATGAACAGTGCTGGCGATCGATCGCATGGTCTCGGCGATCGATCGCGAGCAGCTTGGCGATCGATCGCGAGGATTGGCGATCGATCGCGAGAAGGCACTGGTTTGGCCACTGGTGTGTGGCGATCGATCGCGATAAAGGTGGCGATCGATCGCCACCCGAAGGAAATTGTTTTTTTTTGAAATTTTTGGAAAAATGTCGGGATTTTGGAATCGAGGTTTAAAGGGGCCGTTTCCGGGGCAATGTCTACATTCCAATGGGAATGCTATACTTTTTAAAATGGATTGATTGGGACCAAAGTCTAATAAAATGGGATTCTCGGTTGAGTCTTTGGCTATCTATTAAACATATTAAATGGAATATTTTGGGTATTATGCATGCTTAGCCGGGGGGGGGGGGGGCTTTTATTTTGGTAATCGTCATGGATTGACGATATGTTTGAGAGTTTGAACGTGCTTGGGCACGTGGTTGCATGCTTATATTTGATTGTGAATTATTTGTGTGTTAGCACATAATTCATCGGATCGTGGGACTCGGACGGGGTCGGACTCGAGCTACGGAAAGTATAAGGTACGTATAACGTACGAGTATAGCCTATTATAGTATTGCAATTGTGAAATACATGGTACGTATTACTTGCAATAAGTGAATGTTGAACCGCATAGTGTATGGCACTTACAATAAATGGTTAGTGAAATGCATGTATATGGTAATTGTGATAAATGGACATATATTGGGAACTTCATGGGGCCGCCTTTTGAGCGAGCAATATTTGGGATGTTGTCGCCGTTGAGCGACCATGGATTATGACGCCGCTGTTGTTGAGCGTGCGTGGGGTTGAAATGCCGTTATTGTAGAGCGAGCTATGAAATGGAACCATGGAATCCTTGGATAGATATATGTGATATCTATGGTACTATATTTGATGATTTAAACATATTTGATTATGGAACTAGCATAATAGAAAGAGTATCTGTTAATCTATGTGGCGATTAACTGGCTTTGGGAATTTGATGAGTTTGGTTATTTTGAGAACAGGGACAATACAGGGGATCCCGGATGAGGATGATACCATCCAGGGAGTATCATTTAAATTATGGCATTTACATGCTGTAAATTATGAACTGCAATGTTATGATTATTGGATTGATGGTATTGGTATGCTCCACCCGTGTGGGGGCTGTCTCTGTTGGGACAGGTGATATAGGTGTAGCAGCAGCTTTGGATTTGAGCTCGGACTGTCGATTGGAGGTACTTCCCTGATCGAGGTTACAGAGCTGGTTGAATAAGTGCATAGATCCAGAGTTGAGATCGAGTTGTGCCTTGGAGGTGCTTCCAGGATTGAAGTGCCAGTAACGGTATTCGGTAGAGTGTTTTTATACATTGGATACACGCCTATTCATTGTGGTGCTCTTCTGTGAGTACATTTTACGTGTATATGGGATGTATAAATGGGCTACGACCTTTCTCTGTTCATTCATGGTTTGCACGTAATTAAATATGTAGTTGCTAAATGAACTGAGAGCATGTTAGTGTATTATGAAGGTGCATGTTATATATGTAAGCTTGGTTGGGGAATTTGAAAATTATGTGGATCAAATGCAAGAAATTTTCTGGATGGCATATGGTGATGTACTTGCATATGGCTTTTGTAAGTAACCCCATGAGCATACAACGCAGCGGAATAAAATTTTGGGATTACTAACACCGGATCTATACATAGGGATTCATATCGGATTAGAGAATACATAAGAGTCTTACCCTTGTAGCGTGTTTGAAGCAGATTCCACGGAGCAGCACGTCCAACGAACTCCGAGTCACAAACGAAAGTTTTCACCTTCGTCTCTACGGTATCCACACGATCAGATCGAAAGGGATGTTCAAGAACAAGTTGCTAGACTTATTCTTGAACCAATACACGAATCAAAGTCGATTCACAATCGAAAGAATGACCAAAGCCACCAAGAAGCCCTTCGACAATGATGAAGCCGAGAGCAAACTCGATGGTGCGGCCGAGAGCTTGAATTCGTGTAGGGTTTTTGTGTTATGATAATTGTCTTCCATTAAAAACCTTGTAATCATCTTTTATATAATTAATTAAAGGCTTTCATAAAGCCTCATGGGCTTAAGCCCATGATTTAATTAATCATACTTATTATTAATTAAGACTCCTCTTAATTATTTAATTCATCCCATGAATTTAATTTCCCTTCTCGATTTAATCTTTTGTGCGACCCGATAGGATCTCGTAATGTTGGCAGTGACATAAAATCTCATTTTATGTCGCAAGCATTGAGCGGTATCTAGCAACACATCGATGCTACCCAAATTACGAGAATGTCAATGACTCGACATAACCTTTAGAACTTGTGATAATATTAATCATGTAACTTAATCCCTTTGTCCTTTGTGTTTAGATTGAACACGAGTCATGGAATAGTCATACTCGTATATCCAATCTTTATTTCTTGATCCCCAAGTAGAACTAGAATAAACGAATAAGCTCGATATCTCATATCGACTCATTCGAGCATGGCCATGCATTTTAGTTCTCACTTGATCAAGGGCCAAACACATCTCCTGTTATATAGGAGGGACAAATCCTATCTCGATCAGTCAACATCCCTCTACATAATTCGTAGTGTATCCAATAGTCGCCTTTATAGATTACCCTGTTACGGGTAACGTTTGACGATATCAAGATACATAACTCCTTATGTTGGGATCTCTGATGATCACAAGTCGTAAGGATTACATACATTATTATCACTATGAGAATTGCATATGACGATCATATAACTATCCATGTTGCATTCTCATGGTGGGTCTGTTCAGTACATCGTTCTCTAACATGTACCCATATGTTGATTTGATATCTCATATCAATGAACAATTCATCGATCAACACATACTAGTCTTTACGTATTATCATTATCCCTTTCATGATAATACTTGACTAGGAACATCTTTAAGAATAATACAATATTATTCTAAGGACATTAACACATATATTAATTCACAATGCACAGTTAAAAGAATAACATATAATAATGAATTGCCATTCATAAAACCATAAACATTGTATGTCTTAAACAATCATCTAATGACTTGTCTTAGGGCATATCCCAACAGCTTTTCCCCATGATAGTATGATTATATGCACTAATTGTGATATCCCCGAAATGATTATGTGATTTTAATCATTAATTAAATTATGATGATTTGGGTGTTAATTCATGGGATTGAATTAATATTATTGAGGAGATACATTGTAAGGACCCTAGTTCCTTAAGTGCGGATTAAAGGCATAATTAGAGCTAATATAAATGATCAGAGTAGAATAATCGTTTGAGACTATGAGCCTTATGAATTACATGCCAAAAATAAGGACTATCAATGGATTAGTTACATTCCCAAATCAAAATAATGAATGTTATCAATTATAGCTTTACACTACTCCTAGAGTAGATACTATACACAATTAATCTTGTCCTTCCTTTCTCAAAAGAATTCTTCACAAGCTCACCACCTCAACCCGCTTAGCCCTTCTTATCATGCCAAAAGTGTACCTACAAGGACAACCCCCAAACATGAGCAATAATATCATTCATATTCAACACAATATGAATATAAAGCGTATTGCATAAATCACAATAAAACACTTCCTGTTTTCCAATGCATTTCAAAATGCTTCCAGTTTGGTTGTCCCTGTACCATAACTCATGAGTATAATCAACAGATTATTTAATGGTCTACACATGTCATGACACAATACCATCTCATCAAACCAAATACCAATCACCAATCACTAGTCTGTCCATCACAATGTATTTTAATGCCCCTCGCTTATTTACATATAGGCGGCATAGAATAACCTCGCTTCAATGGACATGCGGCGCTCCCACCCCTCGCTTCACATTGAGCGGCAAATATTCTTTCCTCGCCCTATATGATAACCATGCTCAAATGTGACATGCGGCGCTCCCACCCCTCACTTCACATTTAGCGGAAACCAACCAAATAGCGGCAAGCATTAAAATCATCAAGGGATGAGCACGACTAATGGGATGTGCACCAATAACCATCATATGCATATACAATCATCATGCATAATTCAACATGTATTTGCATCCACAATGCATAATCACATATATACTCGCATCCACAATGCATAAACAATGAGTATATTAGATACATGTACCGTTGGGTGCCCGTACGTCCTCTACGTACCTTTCCAAAAATGGAATTGATATGGCTTCACTTCCTTGGTTGCGTTGCTACCTGGGATGGTTCTACACAATCACACAACCCCATATTAGAAGCCAAATAATAGTCGAATACCAAAAATTCGTCAAAAGAATCATTTTTCAAAATTCCACAGCTGGCGATCGATCGCTTCGCTGAGGCGATCGATCGCCTCAATTTTTTCTTCGCGGCGATCGATCGCGCCAAACATGGCGATCGATCGCGCCAAACATGGCGATCGATCGCCTACCCCATGAATTGGCTACTGCCTCTCGGCGATCGGTCGCCCCATTTCAGGCGATCGATCGCCTGCCCTGCGATTTGCTACTGCCCATAGGCGATCGGTCGCCTCTTTTCAGGCGGTCGATCGCCTCGTACAGACTCGCGATTTTTCACCATTAATGCATACCAAAACCTTTCCAAACCATACCAAAACTTCTCCCAACAACCCACAAAATAACATCACAAACCTCCAAAATACACCTCAAAACAAACATAAATCCAACCCTCAACCAAAACAACACCAACCCACAACAAACCCATTTCAAAATCATTCAAAACCATTTCAAAACTAAACCAAACACAACAAAAATGACATGGAGGCATCCATACCTCTTGGGACCTCAAATCTCCCAATAAACTCCACAAATCAAGGTTTTTGGAAGGATTCTCTTCACCCCTAAGCTCAAAAACGAAAATGAGGAGGGTAGGGTTTGTGGGAAGTGATTTTGGGGAATTAGTAAAGTGTTTTGGTAAAGGTGGGGGTAAAGGTTTTAAAACAAGTTTAATTGTATCCCCACAACTAACATGATGTATTAAACATCCCAACATGATATTTAAAAGGCATTTCACCAAAATGCACCATAATACCGATTAAACTCATGATTTCCAATTAATTGCTAACCAAGGCAAATAAATCATGCTAATAACAATTTTCCCAACATGCACAACATGCACCCTGAAATGCTCTCCCTGGTCACTCTATCATGTGACTAAGCATTTCAATACATTAAATAAATCCAGCACATAATCAATTAATTACCACCATAATTAATCATATAAACACAATTAATGCCCGAATTGCAATTAATTATTTCGGGGATATCACAATACTCCCCTACTTATAAGATTTCGTCCTCGAAATCACATGCACTTACCCCAAAGAGAAACTAAACATAATCACATACCAGAGAATAGTTCCTGGTAGTGCTGCACCATATGCCGCTCCGTCTCCCACGTAGCCTCCTCGACACCTCTGTGATCCCACTGAACCTTGATCATAGGTATCACTTTGTTCCGAATTCTACGGTCTGCTCGATCCAGAATCCTAACAGGCCGTTCCACATAAGACACATCGGATTCTAACTGAACCTCGGAAGGCTGCAACACATGAGATGGATCCTGCTCATACTTCCGCAGCATCGACACATGAAACACATCATGTATACCAGATAAAGAAGGTGGCAGAGCTAGTCGGTAAGCTAAGGTGCCAATGCGCTGCAAAATCTCGTACGGTCCAACTACCTCGGAGACAGTTTTCCGCGCATCCCAAATCGCACAACGCCTCTGAAAGGCGAGATTTTTAAAAAGACCTTATCTCCCAACTGAAATTCCAACGATCTCCGCCGTTTATTCGCATAAGCTGCCTGTCTGTCCTGGGCTGCTTTCATTTTCTTCCTTATCATCTTTATCTTCTCTTCCATCTCCCGAATCAACTCCGGTCCTCCGACCGATTTGCGGTCCAAATCATCCCAACACAAGGGTGATCTACACCGTCTGCCATATAGGGCCTCGAAAGGAGCCATCTGAATACTCGCCTGGTAGCTGTTATTATAAGAGAACTCTACCAAGGCTACCGAATCCTGCCAAGAAACATCGAACTCCAATACACAAGCCCTCAACATGTCCTCGAGCGTCTGGATAGTACGCTCGGTCTGGCCATCCTTCTGAGGATGGTATGCAGTGCTCAATCTAACTTCAGTTCCCAAGGCTGACTGAAGACCTTCCCAAAAATGAGATGTGAATCGTGGATCTCGATCCGACACTATGGAAATGGGGATCCCATGCAATCTCACCACATCTCGAATATACAATTGAGCCATCCTCAAAAAGGTGAAAGTCATGCTATAGGGGATAAAATGAGCTACCTTAGTCAATCGATCCACAATTACCCAAATAGCATCAAAACCTGAAGTACTCCTCGGCAGGTGAGTCACGAAGTCCATAGAAATGTGTTCCCACTTCCACTTCGGTATCTCAAGCTTCTCAACTCGCCGCCAGGTCTCTGTCTCTGTGCCTTAACCTGCTGGCAGATCAAACACCTCTTAACAAAAGTGACGACATCACTCTTCATCCTCTTCCACCAAAACTGACCACGCAGATCTTTATACATCTTCTTCCCGCCTAGGTGGATGCTAAGTCTGCTACTATGAGCTCGCTCCAAGATCCCTCTACGCAACTCCGGCGTACTCGGAACCACCCAACGGCTACCCAATCTCAAGGATCCGTCCTCAGCCACTCTGAACTTCGTTGGCTGACCAAGATGTACTAAAGATAACCATCTCTGAACCTCATCATCTGACCTCTGAGCTCTCCTGATGTTCTCATAGATATCTGGCTCAGCTAATAAGGTCGATACATGCACTGGTGATGCATCTATGTCGAAATCATAGCCCAGATGGCAATAGGAGGTCATCATAGCCGACAAATGGATGACATCCTCAGCAGAACTCCTCACTTTCCGGCTCAAAGCGTCTGCTGTCAAATTAGCTTTTCCGGGATGGTACTCAATCTCACAATCATAGTCCTTGAGTAAGTCCATCCACCTTCTCTGCCTCATGTTCAGCTCCGCCTGGGTGAATAAAAACTTGAGGCTCTTGTGATCCGTGTATATGGTAAATGAAGTACCATACAAATAATGTCTCCAAATCTTCAGGGCGAAGATGATAGCCGCCAATTCCAAGTCATGGACTGGGTATCTGGTCTCACGCGGCTTCAACTGCCTCGATGCATAAGCTACCACATGCTTATCTTGCATCAGTACACACCCAAGGCCCTGAAGTGATGCATCGGTATACAAAACAAATCTGGAGTTTTCCGTAGGGATCACTAACACTAGCGCCGTGGTCAAACGGTGCTTCAACTCCTGGAAGCTCTCCTCACAAGCTTCTGACCAAAAGAAAGGTACTCCCTTCTGGGTCAACTGTGTCAGCGGCTTGGCAATCTTCGAAAATCCCTCGACAAAGCGTCGATAATATCCGGCCAAACCAAGAAAGCTCCGTATCTCAGGTATAGAAGTGGGTGCAGCCCACTCCATTACAGCTTCAATCTTCCTGGGATCCACAGATATCCCGCTGCTCGATATGACATGCCCCAGAAACACTACACTGCTCAACCAAAATTCGCACTTGCTGAACTTGGCATACAATTGGTGGTCTCTGAGAATCTGGAGCACTGTCCTCAAATGTTTCACGTGCTCTTCCTCGCTCCGGGAATAGATGAGAATGTCATCGATGAACACGATGACGAACTGATCAAGATACGGCTGAAACACTCTGTTCATCAGACTCATAAAGACCGCTGGAGCATTCGTCACGCCGAACGGCATCACTAGGAACTCATAGTGTCCATATCGAGTCCGAAATGTTGTCTTCTGTACATCTTCCTCCCTGACTCGAATCTGATGATACCAGGACCTCAAATCAATCTTGCTATATAATCTGGTACCTTGCAACTGATCAAACAAATCATCAATCCTTGGGAGAGGATATTTGTTCTTCACTGTGGCTTTATTCAGTTGCCGGTAATCGATGCACAATCTCATCAAACCATCCTTCTTCTTCACAAAGAGAACCGGTGCGCCCCATGGCGATACGCTCGGGCGTATATATCTCTTGTCAAGGAGCTCCTGGTGTTGGGATATGCCCTAAGACAAGTCATTAGATGATTGTTTAAGACATACAATGTTTATGGTTCTATGAATGGCAATTCATTATTATATATTATTCTTTTAACTGTGCATTGTGAATTAATATATATGTTAATGTCCTTAGAATAATATTGTATTATTCTTAAAGATGTCCCTAGTCAAGTATTATCATGAATTGAGATAATGATAATACGTAGAGACTAGTATGTATTGATTGATGAATTGTTCATTGATATGAGATATCAAATCAATGCATGGGTACATGTTGGAGAACGATGTACTGGACAGACCCACCAAGAGATTGCAACATGGATAGTTATATGATCGTCATATGCAATTCTCATAGTGATAATAATGTATGTAATCCTTACGACTTGTGATCATCAGAGATCCCAACATAAGGAGTTATGTATCTTGATATCGTCAAACGTTACCGGTAACAGGGTATACTATAAAGGCGACTATTGGATACACTACGAATTATGTAGAGGGATGTTGACTGATCGAGATAGGATTTGTCCCTCCTATATAAGAGATGTGTCTGGCCCTTGATCAAGTGAGAACTAAAATGCATGGCCATGCTCGAATGAGTCGATATGAGATATCGAGCTTATTCGTTTATTCTAGTTCTACTTGGGGATCAAGAAATAAAGATTGGATATACGAGTATGACTATTCCATGACTCGTGTTCAATCTAAACACAAAGGACAAAGGGATTAAGTTACATGGTTAATATTATCACAAGTTCTAAAGGTTATGTCGAGTCATTGACATTCTTGTAATTTGGGTAGCCTCGATGTGTTGCTAGACACCGCTCTTAGCTTGTAACGTAAAATGAGATTTTATGTCACTGCCAACATTACAAGATCCTATCGGGTCGCACAAAAGATTAAATCGATAAGGGAAATTAAATTCATTGGATGAATTAATTAATTAAGAAGAGTCTTAATTAAGTGATTAAAAGGTTTTAATTAAATCATGGGTTTGGGCCCATAAGACTTTAAGAAAGTCTTGAACCTTAATTAAAAGCCTTATAATATAAATACATGGTTTTGATTAATTGTTAATCATACTTTTTCATATCATACTTTGATATTAAAACCTAGCCACCAAAACCCCTTAAGCTCTCGGCCACCTTGAGAAGGTGACCTAATCGCCGCCGCCTCCTCTCCATCTCTTGGCCGTCGCCGCCGCTAGTAAGGGAAGGAGATCGGTTGTTTTAATTGGTTTTGATCCGTGGTTTTGGTTTTGATTCGAGAATAAGAATAGCAACTTATTCTTGAATATCCCTTTTCGATTTGATCGTGTGGATACCGTAGAGACGAAGGTGAAAACTTTCGTTTGTGACTCGGAGTTCGTTGGACGTGCTGCTCCGTGGAATCTGCTTCAAACACGCTACAAGGGTGAGACTCTTATGTTCCTTTATCCGATATGATATCCTATGTATAGATCCATTGTTCTAGTAATCCAAATTTTTATTCCGCTGCGTTGTATGCTCTTGGATTACTTACAGTGGTATCAGAGCCGTGTACAAGGCTCATATCGGATTTATGTGATTAAATTGTGTTAATCATATTAGAATTTATATTGCATGCTTATTAAAACTGTTTAATTCATATATGATATGAAATAAATATTTAGTTTTTGAAAATCATCGTAATAATTGTATTTGATATAATTGGCGAATAATAATATTTATTGAGCATCAATTTTCGGCCATCACCATCACAAATGACACGACGGCTAGCCACATGAGGGCTAGGGTTTTCGAACCCTTGGCTCGAGATGGCTTAGTCGTTGTGGCTAATAATTGTGCATGGAAGTGTCGAAAATTAATTAGGGTTTAGAACCCATTGGACGTGACGGCTAGCTCATGACGGCTAGGGTTTCGAACCCTAATAGCCGTGCATGGCTCGGCCATCATCGCCTTATTTTCTAAAGTTTTGAGACGTGGATGAGTTTTGAACTCTTTGACTCGATAATGGTTCACGCATGCATGGATTAGTAACTTTACCACATGAGAGCAAGGTTTTTCAAACCCTTAGCTCGAGATGGTTGAGCGAACCACGTGCATGGCATGACCGTGACTCGTGGCTAACAAATTCCAGCGTTTAAAACAAGATGGCTCGATAAAATACCATAAGGGTGCGAGGCGGCTAGGGTTTGGAACCCTAGCGCCGCCGCCGCACGAGCCAAGGCTCGGCCATGGGCTAGGGTTTCGAACCCTAGGCCCATCTATGGTCCAGCCGAGTGTTTGTGGTTCGAACCATGGTGGTTCGAGTCGTCGCTTTAGTTCGTGGCATGTGATGTCCCGAGCGTACGATAATTTTTCAAAAATTATTTTACAGTTTTAATTAGAATTAAATTTAAAGTGTTTAGAATTTAATTAATTAAATGTTAATGCATGCTTTATGTGTTGTTTGAGCATGGTGCGTGGTTATAGCCCTTTTGACCTATTAGATAGGATTTGTGGATGTTTGTATTTATAATACGACCTGCGAGTCGTGCCTTTCTCTATTTCATTCTAAATGTAATCCCTCCCCTATGTTCCCCTCGAATGTGAATCGAGGAATTCTATATCTTGTAAATAGTGTAGTTTATTTTATTGATGGTGATCAATGAAGATGGAGCATCGTGCCGGGATGAGGAGGCCATTCACAAATTGGAGCCAAAGGAAGGTGCTTGTGAAGTTACCTTAGGTTGACTCATAGGATTTTCTCATTGGCTTGAGAAAATCATTAGTAGGGGTTATAACCATGTCACGTTTAATTATGTATGTTGATGCATGATTTATCTTATGTTTTAGTTTGATAATAGTATTACACATATATGTAGATATGTATACAACTATATGTAGTGGACATATTTTAAATTATCAAATTAATCATGAGATCAATAAATCCCACTAAAATATTAAGTTTTAGATGCCTTCCAAAATAAAAGTACTCGTCAATAACTTCGATTGTACATGTGTGGGTTTGCCAAAGCAAAGCACCGTGGCAATCTTAGTAAGGCGCGAAAGGATAAAAGTGATATCCGTTATACTTTAATTGGGTACGACTTAACTAGGTTATCTCAATAGGATTGGGAACCTAGAGGCATGGGTTGGATTTAATTCATTTGATGAATTGAACAAAGTGTTGTTCGTCCAACTATCCAAGAATTATATGTGATGTAATTGACAAAGTGTTGTCTACCTAAATAACCGAGTCTTGGGCGATTAGCCAAAGCTAACTCAAGATTAGGAGAAATATGGATCTTGGCCCACTAAAGGTTTCGAGGGTTGATATTTTTTCAAACAAAATAGTGGGAGTATCATTGAATATAAGACCATGTTAAATGATTTAAATCATAAACTTATTTTGCATATTTATATTGTAGATATCCATGGCAACTAACAACGTTACTAGCACTTTATCACTGCGATCGGTCCTTGAGAAGGACAAATTAAATGGGACGAATTTCCTAGACTGGCATAGGAACTTGAGGATAGTCCTCAAACAAGAAAATAAACAATATGTCCTAGAGGAACCCTTGCCCGCTGAGGAACCTCCCCTAACAGCTACAAGAGCTGAAAAAGATGCTTACAAGAAGCATCAGAGTGACGCACTTGATGTTGGGTGCCTCATGCTTGCCACCATGAACTCTGAGCTTCAGAAGCAACATGAGGAAATGGAGGCGTTCGATATGATCGAACACTTAAAGTAGTTGTACCAACAGCAAGCAAGACAAGAGAGGTATGACGTCTCTAAGGCGTTATTTCAGTGCAGGATGGTAGAAGGAAGCTTAGTTGGAACTCATGTGCTCAAGATGATTGGGTACATTGAGAATCTGGACAAGCTAGGTTTTCCATTGGACCAAGAGTTGGCCACCGATGTAATCTTGCAATCGTTGCCTGAGAGCTTCAGTCAATTTGTAGTAAATTACAATATGACTGACATGGAAAAGACTCTACCACGGTTGCTTGGTATGTTGAGAATATATGAAGCAAATACTAAGAAGACTAAGGCCACAAATGTCCTTATTGTGAATAAGGGTAAAGGAAGGGCCAAAGCTAAAGGCAACAAGAAAGCAAAGAAGGTCTTTGCTAAATCTAAGCCAAAGTCTTCTGCACTAAAGCCAAAGGGAGGGATAGCAAAGGAAGGGAACTGTTTCCATTGCGGTGAGACCGGCCATTGGAAAAGGAACTGCAAAGTATATCTGGAGGATCTAAAGAAAGGAAGTGTGACTTCCGCTTCAGGTATTTTTGTTATAGAAGTCAATTTATCTACTTCTTCATCATGGGTATTAGAACTGGATGTGGATCTCACATTTGTGAAAATGTGCAGGATCTAAAAAGGAGTAGGACGTTGGCGAAAGGTGAAGTTGATCTCCGAGTTGGAAATGGAGCAAGAGTTGCTGCATTAGCTATAGGAGATTATCATTTAGCTTTACCTTCTGGTTTATCACTGATTTTGAAAGATTGTTATTTTGTGCCTTCTATTACTAAAAACATAATATCTATTTCTTGTTTGGACAAGTATGGTTTTTCATTTATAATAAAGGACAATTGTTGTTCTATTTATTTAAATGATATGTTTTATGCTAATGCACAAATGGTGAATGGTCTTTATGTATTAAATCTTGATATGCCTATCTATAACATAAATACTAAACGGATTAAAAAATAATGATTGTAATCCGACTTATCTCTGGCACTGTCGCTTGGGCCACATAAACAAGAACCGCATATCTAAACTTCATAAGGATGGAGTATTAGATTCATTTGATTTTGAATCATATGAAACATGCGAATCTTGTTTAATGGGCAAGATGACTAAAGCCCCTTTCAAGGGACATGTTGAAAGGGCAAATGTTTAATTGGGACTAATACATAGTGATGTATGTGGACCAATAAGTACACAAGCTAGAGGTGGTTTTCAATACTTCGTTACATTTACTGATGACCTCAGTAGATATGGGTATGTGTACCTAATGAAACATAAACATGAAACCTTTGAAAAGTTCAAAGATTTCATGAATGAATTACAAAACCAACTTGGCAAGAGTATCAATATCCTTCGATCAGATCGAGGAGGTGAATACTTAAGCCAAGAGTTTCATGACTATCTAAAGGAATGTGGGATAGTCCCACAACTCACTCCTCCGTATACTCCACAATGGAATGGTGTATCCGAGAGGAGAAATCGAACCTTGTTAGACATGGTTAGATCAATGATGAGTCATGCAGATCTTCCGATATCGTTTTGGGGACACGCTCTAGAAACAGCGATATTCTTACTGAACCGTGTTCCATCTAAATCTGTGGAAAAGACACCATATGAGATATGGAGTGGGAAGCGTCCTAGTATGTCTTTTATGAAGATTTGGGGTTGTGAGGCTTTCGTTAGACGTCACGCCACTAACAAACTTGGACCCAAATCTGATAAGTGTTTATTTGTGGGGTATCCTAAGGAAACGAAAGGATACTATTTCTACTATCCCACCGAGAACAAAGTAGTTGTTGCTCGGACTGGTGTATTTCTTGAAAGAGAATTTATTTCTAGAAAAACCAGTGGGAGAAAAATAGAACTTAGTGAAGTTCAACCACAAGAAAACACTGAACCTGAGATTGAGATGGAAACAGAGCAGGCACCGCAAGCTGTTGTGGAAGAAGCACCTGCTCAAGAGACACAAGCCCAGCGTAGGTCTGTAAGAGAACACCGGGAGCCACAGAGATATGGATTTCTTGTGACTCAACAAGGTGACTTACTACTTATTGATGAGGATGAGCCGTCATCTTATCAACAAGCTATAATGGGCAATGATTCTGAGAAATGGCAAGTGGCCATGAAATCTGAGATGGAATCCATGTATGCAAACCAAGTATGGACTTTGTTGATCCACCTGAAGGGGTACGACCCATAGGGTGCAAATGGATTTTCAAGAAAAAGACCGATATGAATGGTAACGTACAAACCTATAAAGGTCGGCTGGTTGCAAAAGGATTCAAACAAATTCATGGTATTGACTATGATGAAACCTTTTCACCAGTGGCCATGGTTAAATCCATAAGGATCTTACTTGCAATAGCTGCATTTCATGATTATGAAATCTGGCAGATGGATGTCAAAACAGCTTTCCTTAATGGAAATCTGCTCGAGGATGTGTACATGACACAGCCCGAGGGTTTTGTCGATCCAAAGGATGCTGGAAAGATATGCAAGCTACAACAATCCATTTATGGATTGAAGCAAGCTTCTCGGAGTTGGAATCTTCGTTTTGATGATGCAATCAAAGAGTTTGGTTTTATCAAAAATGAAGATGAACCTTGTGTCCTAGTGTTGTATGTAGATGACATACTTCTTATTGGAAATGATATCCCTGCCTTGCAATCTGTAAATATTTGGCTAGGGAATTGCTTTTCGATGAAAGACTTGGGAGAAGCCACCTATGTATTAGGAATCAAGATCTATAGAGATAGATCGAGAAGGCTTCTTGGTCTAAGTCAAAGTACATACATAGACAAGGTGCTTAAAAGGTTTAGCATGCAAGAATCCAAGAAAGGATTCGTGCCTATGACGCATGGCATTTATCTCTCGAAGGAACAGTGTCCTTCAACACCAGATGAGAGACAACGCATGAGTAAGATTCCATACGCGTCAGCTATTGGATCTATCGTGTATGCCATGATATGTACTCGTCCCGATGTATCGTATGCTTTGAGCATGACGAGCAGATATCAAGTTGATCCAGGTGAAGGTCACTGGATTGCTGTCAAGAATATCCTAAAGTACTTGAGAAGGACTAGGGATACATTCTTGATTTATGGAGGTGAGGAAGAGCTCAATGTAATGGGTTACACTGATGCAAGCTTCCAAACCGACAAAGATGATTTTCGATCGCAATCTGGATATGTGTATTGCCTGAATGGAGGTGCTGTGAGCTGGAAGAGTTCAAAGCAAGAAACAGTAGCCGATTCTACAACGGAAGCTGAGTATATTGCTGCCTCGGATGCAGCAAAGGAAGCTGTTTGGATGAGGAAGTTCATTTCTGAACTTGGAGTGGTGCCTAGCATTAAAGATCCGATAGAACTCTATTGTGACAACAATGGAGCGATCGCATTGGCTAAGGAACCTAGCTCTCACCAAAGATCCAAGCACATACTTAGGCGCTTCCATTTCATTCGAGAAATCGTTGAAAGGGGAGATGTTAAAATATGCAAAGTACCAACAGATGATAATGTATCTGACCCATTGACGAAGCCGCTGTCACAGCAGAAGCATGATCGTCATACTAGATCTCTAGGTATTAGGTATATGTCTGAGTGGTCTTAGTGCAAGTGGGAGATTTGTTGGGATATGCCCTAAGACAAGTCATTAGATGATTGTTTAAGACATACAATGTTTATGGTTCTATGAATGGCAATTCATTATTATATATTATTCTTTTAACTGTGCATTGTGAATTAATATATATGTTAATGTCCTTAGAATAATATTGTATTATTCTTAAAGATGTCCCTAGTCAAGTATTATCATGAATTGAGATAATGATAATACGTAGAGACTAGTATGTATTGATTGATGAATTGTTCATTGATATGAGATATCAAATCAATGCATGGGTACATGTTGGAGAACGATGTACTGGACAGACCCACCAAGAGATTGCAACATGGATAGTTATATGATCGTCATATGCAATTCTCATAGTGATAATAATGTATGTAATCCTTACGACTTGTGATCATCAGAGATCCCAACATAAGGAGTTATGTATCTTGATATCGTCAAACGTTACCCGTAACAGGGTATACTATAAAGGCGACTATTGGATACACTACGAATTATGTAGAGGGATGTTGACTGATCGAGATAGGATTTGTCCCTCCTATATAACAGGAGATGTGTCTGGCCCTTGATCAAGTGAGAACTAAAATGCATGGCCATGCTCGAATGAGTCGATATGAGATATCGAGCTTATTCGTTTATTCTAGTTCTACTTGGGGATCAAGAAATAAAGATTGGATATACGAGTATGACTATTCCATGACTCGTGTTCAATCTAAACACAAAGGACAAAGGGATTAAGTTACATGGTTAATATTATCACAAGTTCTAAAGGTTATGTCGAGTCATTGACATTCTTGTAATTTGGGTAGCCTCGATGTGTTGCTAGACACCGCTCTTAGCTTGTAACGTAAAATGAGATTTTATGTCACTGCCAACATTACAAGATCCTATCGGGTCGCACAAAAGATTAAATCGATAAGGGAAATTAAATTCATTGGATGAATTAATTAATTAAGAAGAGTCTTAATTAAGTGATTAAAAGGTTTTAATTAAATCATGGGTTTGGGCCCATAAGACTTTAAGAAAGTCTTGAACCTTAATTAAAAGCCTTATAATATAAATACATGGTTTTGATTAATTGTTAATCATACTTTTTCATATCATACTTTGATATTAAAACCTAGCCACCAAAACCCCTTAAGCTCTCGGCCACCTTGAGAAGGTGACCTAATCGCCGCCGCCTCCTCTCCATCTCTTGGCCGTCGCCGCCGCTAGTAAGGGAAGGAGATCGGTTGTTTTAATTGGTTTTGATCCGTGGTTTTGGTTTTGATTCGAGAATAAGAATAGCAACTTATTATTGAATATCCCTTTTTGATTTGATCGTGTGGATACCGTAGAGACGAAGGTGAAAACTTTCGTTTGTGACTCGGAGTTCGTTGGACGTGCTGCTCCGTGGAATCTGCTTCAAACACGCTACAAGGGTGAGACTCTTATGTTCCTTTATCCGATATGATATCCTATGTATAGATCCATTGTTCTAGTAATCCAAATTTTTATTCCGCTGCGTTGTATGCTCTTGGATTACTTACACCTGCAACTGCTCCTTCAACTCTCTCAACTCTGCCGGTGCCATCCTGTAAGGTGCACGAGAGATAGCGGATGTCCCGGGTAACAACTCGATCCCAAACTCAACTTCTCTAGCCGGTGGAAATCCTGGGATCTCCTCTGGAAATACATCAGCAAATTCTGCTACTACTGGCACATTCTCAACTCTTAATTCTTTATTCTTCCCAGACGTGTCCACGACATAGATGAGATAGCCCGTGTGGCCACGTTCCAGCAGTTGAGTCATCTTGATTGCTGAAATCAACGGAATCTTTGCACGAGAACCGTTGCCATAAAAAGTCCACTGAATTCCCAAATCAGATCTGAACCTCACTGATCTCTGCCGACAATCTACCACTGCCTGATATCTGTTCAGAACGTCAATACCCATGATGCAGTCGAAGTCTGACATGCCCAACACAATCAAGTCTGTCTTCAACTCGTTGCCCTCAAAATAAATGAGGCAATCTGCCATAAACTGATCGGCAACGACAATTCTTCCAGTGGGTGTCAAGACCAAGAGAGGCGTGGGTAAAGAAGACGTGCGCATATGGTGTCTTTCCACAAAGCCCACAGATACAAAAGAGTGGGAGGCACCTGTATCTATCAAAATAAAAGCAGGGTACGTAAATAAATGACACGTACCGGTGATCACCTCCTCTGGGGCTGCCTGAGCCCGCTCTCTGGTCAGCGCATACACCTGTCCCTGGGACGGTCCCACTGTCTGACCTCCCGATGGTCGAGGCACAAACTGCTGCCTCTGGTGTACTGTCCTGTCATCAAATCTCGGCCTGTTGCCCTGAACTCTGACTGTCCTCCCCGGGTGGGGCAATACCGAGAGATGTGGCCCATCTTGCCACAACTATAACATGCAGGGCACTTATTCGAAGAATGTGGCCCTCCACAATTGTCGCACTTTGGCTCCACCGATCTATTACCTTGCACAGGCCCTCGGTTGGCCGACCAATTCTTCTTGTTCTCTTGTTTCTGTCCAAAGAATCTCTTCCCACTGAACCGTGGAGATGAAGAGGCACCATGAGGTTTAAATGGCTCTCCTCGGGGCCTCAAGCTATCAATAGCTTGTCTCTGTTGTGGTACTTGTGGGGGCACAGCACTAGGGTAAGCTCCAACTCCAATTTCCGTCAGCTCTGCTCTCGTGAGAGCATCATCAAAAGAAGTGGTGTTATTGGTAATAACCCGGTCAAAGAGCTCCGGTCGCAATCCCTTCATAAAATTTCTCATCTTGGCGTGTCCATTGGTGGCAATGTGGGGAACATACCTCAGCAACGAGGAATAATGCATGGCATAATCTGACACTGTCATGCTCCCTTGTTTCAAACTTGCAAACTCATCCTCCTTCGTCTGTCTCGCCGCTGCGGAGAAGTACCGGTTCAGAAACCGGGTCCTGAAGAGTGTCCAATCAATCACAGCACCCTGTGCTCTCAGTTCCATTACCGTGCTCCTCCACCACATTAGAGGTTTCTTTGCCAACTGGAACTCCGCCAGCCTCAGCCAAGCTGTAACAGCACAAGGAGCCGATACAAATATCTGCTCAAGTCTTTCCAGCCACTCCTCAGCCTCCTCTCCTGATTCTGTTCCCTCAAACCGGGGCGGGTGGTAAGACAGAAACTGAGTCAAGCTTATCTCACCAGGTAGCAATAACTGAGCCACTGGTTCCATACCTACTGCTGGTGGAGGTAGAGGGTTTGCCTGACCAATGCTAGCGTTCACGCTCCCAACATCGTCAACCTCTTCATTAAGGTTCCCCGCATTCATAGCAGCCATGTTGTAACACAAAGGTTAACAACAATTCCAAAACAAATATATATGTTATGCCGTTAGATAACAGGGATGATAATAAGCATGTTAGTATAACAGGATATACATCAATATGCACCACATGCATAAACATGCTTCAAATGTAAGCACCTAGCCAATCATGCTAAGGCTACCCTTCACTCGTTCCCGGGTTCTCTAACCACTGCTCTGATACCACTAATGTAAGGACCCTAGTTCCTTAAGTGCGGATTAAAGGCATAATTAGAGCTAATATAAATGATCAGAGTAGAATAATCGTGTTGAGACTATGAGCCTTAAGAATTACATGCCAAAAAAGGACTATCAATGGATTAGTTACATTCCCAAATCAAAATAATGAATGTTATCAATTATAGCTTTACACTACTCCTAGAGTAGATACTATACAAAATTAATCCTGTCCTTCCTTTCTCAAAAGAATTCTTCACAAGCTCACCACCTCAACCCGCTTAGCCCTTCTTATCATGCCAAAAGTGTACCTACAAGGACAACCCCCAAACATGAGCAATAATATCATTCATATTCAACACAATATGAATATAAAGCGTAATGCATAAATCACAATAAAACACTTCCTGTTTTCCCATGCATTTCAAAACGCTTCCAGTTTGGTTGTCCCTGTACCATAACTCATGAGTATAATCAACAGATTATTTAATGGTCTACACATGTCATGACACAATACCATCTCATGAAACCAAATACCAATCACCAATCCCTAGTCTGTCCATCACAATGTATTTTAATGCCCCTCGCTTATTTACATATAGGCGGCATAGAATAACCTCGCTTCAATGGACATGCGGCGCTCCCACCCCTCGCTTCACATTGAGCGGCAAATATTCTTTCCTCGCCCTATATGATAACCATGCTCAAATGTGACATGCGACGCTCCCACCCCTCGCTTCACATTTAGCGGAAACAAACCAAATAGCGGCAAGCATTAAAATCATCAAGGGATGACCACGACTCATGGGATGTGCACCAATAACCATCATATGCATATACAATCATCATGCATAATTCAACATGTATTTTCATCAACAATGCATAATCACATATATACTCGCATCCACAATGCATAAACAATGAGTATATTAGATACATTTACCGTTGGGTGCCCGTACGTCCTCTACGTACCTTTCCAAAAGTGGAATTGATATGGGTTCACTTCCTTGGTTGCGTTGCTACCTGGGATGGTTCTACACAATCACACAACCCCATATTAGAAGCCAAATAATAGTCGAATACCAAAAATTCGTCAAAAGAAATCATTTTTCAAAATTCCACAGCTGGCGATCGATCGCCTCAATTTTTTCTTCGCGGCGATCGATCGCGCCAAACATGGCGATCGATCGCCTACCCCATGAATTGGCTACTGCCTCTCTTTCATCGGTCGCCCCATTTCAGGCGATCGATCGCCTGCCCTGCGATTTGCTACTGCCCATAGGCGATCGGTCGCCTCTTTTCAGGCGGTCGATCGCCTCGCAAAGTCTCGCGATTTTTCACCATTAATGCATACCGAAACAAGGTTTTTGGAAGGATTCTCTTCACCCCTAAGCTCAAAAACGAAAATGAGGAGGGTAGGGTTTGTGGGAAGTTATTTTGGGGAATTAGTAAAGTGTTTTGGTAAAGGTGGGGGTAAAGGTTTTAAAACAAGTTTAATTGTATCCCCACAACTAACATGATGTATTAAACATCCCAACATGATATTTAAAAGGTATTTCACCAAAATGCACCATAATACCGATTAAACTCATGATTTCCAATTAATTGCTAACCAAGGCAAATAAATCATGCTAATAACAATTTTCCCAACATGCACAACATGCACCCTGAAATGCTCTCCCCGGTCACTCTATCATGTGACTAAGCATTTCAATACATTAAATAAATCCAGCACATAATCAATTAATTACCTCCATAATTAATCATATAAACACAATTAATGCCCGAATTGCAATTAATTATTTCGGGGATAGCACATACATTTCAGGGTGCATGTGATATATGTTGGGATTTTGGGGTTGTGGCATGTTTATTTGGGGTGTGTGTTATTTGTTTTGGTCAAGCATGTTAAATGGGAATTGAAGTATTTTATTGAGAAAATACTATAAATATCATGTGAGGATATTTTAATGCGTCGTGCTAAATACCGGGACCAAAGCATAACACATCATACCACCCAACACCCAACCACCCCCCAACCCATACCAATCAACTGTGCCTAAGATGACTATCCACCCCACTTGGCACAATCATTTCACCCTCTTCCTCCATCCCAAATCTCGACCCTTCTCTCCCAAACAAACTCCAGCATCTGCTAAGCATAATCTTGAGGAGCCTTGCCATTTTCATTCCTTGGAAGCCTCTCAAAAATCGGAGCAAAATAGGGTGAGAACCATGCTCTGTTTTTTATTCTAACTTGTTTAAGTTCTTGCTTTTTAGCAGTGTGAAATTGGCATGTTAGCTTAGGTTTCTTAAAACCTTCGATTTAAATGCTTACATGGTGTTATATTGAAGCTCTCAGTATTTTTCCTTGAGCATGTTACATGTTTTATGTGAAGGATTTAAACATGTAAAGCATAGTGTTCGGAAATCTGGGTAAGTGTATGCCCTGTTTTTCTGGAAAATATGGGATGGGAGTGTTGTTGAGGAGGTGATATCATGCATGTTAGATGGGTTTTTGGTGAACCTTCGATTTGAGTACATGCATGGTAGTTTTGTAAAGCCCAGTACGTTTTTGTTTGAGCATGTTTTATGAAATATGTTGTAGTTTTAATAGCATGAAATGAGGTGCTCAAGAAATATGGAAATGAAATATGTTGTTCTGTTTCCGGAAAAGTTGATCGAGTACTTGTGTAAATGGACGACGTTTATGCATGTGGATTTATATTTAGGGTATAAATTTGGTATGAATACACTCAGGGTAGTGTATTGTAACTGCTAGCATGTTGGGTTTGGCGTGTTGTATGTCTTACATGTTAGATTAAGAGGCATAAATATCGGAGTTAGAGAATTCTGGAAATCTGGGCTGAAACAGAGCGACCGATCGATCGGTGAAGAACACCGATCGATCGGCAAAAGCCGTAGCTTTTTTTATAAATTCGAACAGTTCACCGATCGATCGGTGATGAGGGCCGATCGATCGGTAGTGCCTTTTTTTTAAAATGTGGAATTTGTTTAAATTTGATATTGGATTGTAATGAGACATCTAATATTGTGTTGTACACTGGTGTAGAGCCTTCACAGAAAGCTACACAGCGCAGGGGATAAAGTCCCACAACACACTACATTTTGGAAAGGTACGTAAGCGACGTACGAGCATCCCAACGGTAACATGTACTTTATATTTGTCTTTTTGACACATGAGGAATGCAATGTGATGCACTAAGAGTATGATACATGTTATTATGCATTGTTGTTGCATATTATGCATGGTTGTTTCATATTGTGATGTGGAATAAAGAGGTGTATTCCACGAGTCAAGAGAGATCACAATGTATGCTTAATGCTTATGCTTGTTCTGTAGTAATGAAGCGGGGAGGATTGTACCGCTCATTATGAGGTTCTGTAGTAATGAAGCGGGGAGGATTGTACCGCTCATTATGAGATTCTGTAGTAATGAAGCGGGGAAGATTGTACCGCTCATTATGAGTTTATGTAGTAATGAAGCGGGGAGGATTGTACCGCTCATTATGAGTTGTGGAAGCATGAAGCATTAACATAACTGTTGATATATGACTCAAAAGCTATGTAAAGAAAGAGGTGATATGTCATGACATTATTAAAGGATCCATAATTTCATATAATGCGTTTTATTATGAGTTATGGTACAGGGACAACCAATGGGCGTTATAAATGCTGGAAATACAGGAAGTGCTTTGTATTTATGATTGTGCATTTACGCTTTACTTTCATATTATGTTGAATATGAATCACGGTTATGCTCATGTGTTGGGGGTTGTCTTTGTAGGTGCTTTTGATGATGAGAATCAGGATCGGGGTTGAAATGCTGAGCTATAAGGAGTGCTACAGGATTAGCATGTTAGAGAAATTTTTGTATAGCTTCTACACGAAGTAGAGTAAGACTATAGTGTAGTACCTTTTGGTAGGTATATGTGTAATTCCTTTTAAACTTTTGGTACTGTAAACTCTTAAGCTCAGGTTAACCAACACGACACTATTACTCTGATATATGCACATGAATGATTAGTTCTCTTATCGCACCTAAATATCTTGATTAATAACGGGGTCTCACATTTAGTGGTATCAGAGCAGTGGTTAGATAACCAGGGAAGAGTGAAGGGTAGCCTTTAGAGACAAATTGGCTAGGTATTCATTGTTGGGCATGTTATGCATGTGATGCATATTGTTGTATAAGTGTGATACTAACATGCTTTTCAATAAGATACTCTTGTTATCTAACGGCTTATATTATGAACTGCTTTTGGTATTGTTGTTAACTCTTGTGTTGCAGCATGGCGGCTATTAACCCGGAGAACCTCAATGAAGAGGTAGGGGATATGGGCAGTATTAACGCTAGTATTGCTCAGACGAATCTATTATCGCCACCTGTTGTAGGCTTGGAGCCTGTAGCACAGATACTGCTACCAGGGGAGATAAGTCTGACCCAGTTCTTGAGCTATCATCCACCGCTATTTGAAGGGACAGAGACTGGGGAAGCAGCCGCGGAAGGGCTTGAGAGACCGGAACAGATATTCGTATCGGCACCCTGTGCACGGACTGCCTGGCTGAGGTTGGCAGAGTTCCAGTTAGCGAAGAAGTCTTCCATGTGGTGGAAGACAACAGTCATGGAGTTGAGAGCTCAGGGTATGACGGTGGATTGGACTGTATTCAGGACCCGGTTCCTTAACCGGTACTTTTCGGCAGCTGCCAGACAATTGAAGGAAGATGAGTTCAATAGTTTGAAGCAGGGCAGCCTATCAGTATCAGATTACGCTATGCAGTATTCCTCACTGCAGAGGTATGTACCTCATATTGCTGTCAGCAGTCATGCCAAGATGAGGAACTTTCTGAAGGGACTGAGGCCAGAGTTATTTGATCGGGTTGTCTCCAACAACCCCAGCTCATTTGATGACGCCCTGACATGGGCGGAGTTGGCAGAGATTGCAGTGGGCGCGTACAAGGACGTTGTACCCCCTTTTGTACCGCCTCATGGACCAGCTGTTGATAGCCTGAGGCCACGAGGAGATCAGTTCAAGGCTCGTGGGGCCTCATCATCTTCCATATTTAGTGGGAAGAAGTCTCTGGGTCAGAAACAAATCAATCGGGGACCCACATAGGGGAGCAAGGCAGGGGGAAATCGATGTAACAACTGTGGAGGATGGCACTCGTCACGTGACTGCCAGGGTTGCTATGTTTGTGGCAAGGTGGGCCACTTGGCTCGAGGTTTCCCCGATCGGAGAGCACCACAGAGACAGGCAGACTCTGGGCCGAATAGGCCAAGGTTTGATGCTGGGAGGGCACCACAGAGACAACAGTTCGCACCTCAACCGCAGGGAGGTCAGACGGCAGGACAGCCGCAGGGTCAGGTGTATGCACTGACTAGGGAGCAGGCTGAGGCAGAGGTCATTGCTGGTACGTGCCATTTATTTACGTACCCTGCACTTATATTGATAGATACAGGTGCTTCCCATTCTTTTGTATCTACTGCTTTTGTGGAGAGACACCGCTTGTGCTCGTCTCTGTTACCCACGCCTCTCATGGTCTTGACACCCACGGGGAAGCATGTGATTGCTGACCAATTGTTATCTGATTGCCTCATTTATATTTAGGGCAACGATCTGAGGCCGATCTGATTCAGTTAGAGATGGCAGATTTTGACTGCATTATCGGCATCGATGTGTTGAGCAGATACCGAACTGTGGTAGATTGCCGACAGAGGATTGTTCATTTTCTATCTGATCAGGGGTTCCAGTGGACTTTTTATGGGGACGGCTCTCGTCCAAAGCTTCCAGTGATCTCAGCGGTTAAGATGTCGCGGTTATTGGAACGCGGCCACACTGGGTACCTTATTTATACCGTGAATGTATCAGAAGAGAAGGAAGTGAGAGCCGAGGACATTCCGGTCGTGGCGGAGTTCATTGATGTGTTCCCAGATGAGATTCCGGGATTTTCGCCTGTCAGGGATGTGGAGTTTGCTATTGAGCTACTGCCGGGGACATCAGCCATCTCTTGTGCTCCTTACAGGATGGCACCGGCAGAGCTGAGGGAACTGAAGGTACAGTTACAGAAGCTCCTCGACAAGGGATACATTCGTCCTAGTGTATCGCCTTGGGGTGCACCACTCTTGTTCGTGAAAAAAAAGGATGGATCAATGCGTCTGTGCATTGACTACAGGCAATTGAACAAGGCCACAGTGAAGAACAGGTATCCACTTCCGAGAATTGATGACCTGTTCAATCAGCTTCAGGGTACAGAGGTTTACTCAAAGATAGATTTGAGGTCAGGCTATCACCAGGTGCGGGTTAGAGCTGACGATGTCCAAAAGACGGCTTTTAGAACTCGGTATGGGCACTACGAAATTCTTAGTGATGCCATTCTGGGTGACGAATGCCCCTGCTGTGTTTATGAGTCTGATGAACAGAGTATTTCAGGAGTACCTAGATCAGTTTGTGATCGTATTCATTGATGACATCCTTGTCTATTCAAGGAGTGAGGAGGATCATGCCGATCATCTGAGGATAGTGCTCCAGATCCTCAGAGATCATCAGTTGTATGTCAAACTCAGCAAGTGTGAGTTCTGGCTGAGCAGTGTAGCATTCTTAGGCCATATCATATCACGAGAGGGGATATCAGTAGACCCGAGGAAGATAGAGGCAGTTATGGATTGGTCTGCCCCTACTTCAGTCAGTGAGATTCGGAGTTTTCTTGGGTTGGCTGGCTATTATCGACGTTTCGTCGAGGGTTTCTCAAAGATCGCCAAACCACTTACACAGCTGACTCAGAAGGGAGTCCCATTTTGTTGGACAGAGGCTTGTGAGCAGAGCTTTAGGGAATTAAAGCACAGACTGACTACGGCACCAGTTCTAGTGATTCCCAAGGAGAACAAGGGGTTTATCCTTTATACTGACGCATCGCTACAGAGCCTAGGATGCGTACTGATGCAGAACAGACATGTAGTGGCTTATGCTTCGAGACAGTTGAAGCCACATGAGACGAGGTATCCAGTCCATGATCTGGAGCTAGCAGCTATAGTGTTCGCCTTGAAGATATGGCGACACTACTTATATGGTACCTCATTTACCATTTTCACTGATCACAAGAGCCTGAAGTTCTTGTATACACAGGATGAGCTGAACATGAGGCAGAGGAGATGGATGGATCTGCTGAAGGATTATGATTGTGAAATCCTATACCATCCCGGGAAAGCAAATTTGACAGCTGACGCTTTGAGTCGGAAGGTGAGGAGCACAGCAGAGGATGCCATGTGCTTATCAGCTATGTTGGGCTCCTACTGTCAGTTGGGGTTTGATTATGATGTATCTACTTCACCAGTGCAGGTATTGACCTTGCTAGCTGAGCCTGTTATTTATGATCACATCAGGAAGGCTCAGGGGACCGACGCAGAGGTTCAGGGATGGATGCTAGTGGTTCATTCAGGTCAGCCATCGAGATTCAGAGTGGGTGAGGACGGTTCTCTGAGACTTGGCGACAGATGGGTGGTTCCAGATACACCCGAGTTGCACCAGGGTATATTACAGCGAGCTCATTGCAGCGGGATGAGTGTCCACCCGGGCGGGAAGAAGATGTATAAGGATCTACGCAGCCAGTTCTGGTGGAGGCATATGAAACAAGATGTCACCTCATTTGTCAAGAGATGTTTGATCTGTCAGCAGGTGAAGGATGAGAGGCAGAGGCCTGGAGGTGAACTAAGGAGTTTGGAGATACCCGAGTGGAAGTGGCAGCACGTGTCTATGGATTTCGTGACCCACTTACCGAGGACTGTTTCCGGTTTTGATGCTATATGGGTAGTCGTCGACAGATTGACTAAGAGTGCTCATTTCATTCCCTACTGTATGACCTTCACGTACTTGAGGATGGCACAGTTATATGTCAGAGATGTGGTGAGACTGCATGGGATCCCTGTTTCGATTGTGTCTGATCGAGATCCACGGTTTACTTCTCACTTCTGGGAAGGTCTTCAGTCAGCTCTAGGTACAGAGTTGAGGTTGAGCACAGCCTATCATCCCCAGACGGACGGACAGACCGAGCGTACGATACAGACGCTCGAAGATATGTTGAGGGCTTGTGTGCTGGAGTTCGACACTTCTTGGCAGGACTCAGTATCCTTGGTGGAATTTTCTTACAATAACAGTTACCAGGCTAGCATACAGATGGCTCCATTTGAAGCCTTATATGGCAGGCGTTGCAGGTCGCCTTTGTGTTGGGATGATGTGGACCGTAAATCGGTCGGAGGGCCAGAGTTGGTCGATATGGAAGAAAAGGTAAAGGTTATCAGGAGAAAGATGAAGGCAGCTCAGGACAGATAGGCAGCATATGCCAATCAGCGGCGAAGGCCGTTGGAGTTTCAGTTGGGCGATAGAGTCTTTCTGAAGATCTCGCCTTTCAGAGGAGTAGTACGGTTTGGTATGCGGGGGAAGTTGTCCCCGAGATATGTAGGGCCGTATGAGATCTTACAGCGTGTGGGTACTCTGGCGTACCGTTTTGCTTTACCGCCCTCTCTGTCTGGTATTCATGATGTGTTCCATGTGTCTATGCTGAGGAAGTACGAGCCAGATCCTTCGCATGTGTTGCAGCCTTCAGAGGTGCAGTTTGAGTCCGATGTTTCCTATGTGGAGCGGCCTATCAGGATTTTGGATAGAGCAGACCGCAGGCTTCGGAACAAGGTTATTCCTATGATCAAGGTTCAGTGGGATCGTAGGGGTGTCGAGGAGGCCACGTGGGAGACAGAGCGACACATGGTGCAGCACTACCCAGAGCTGTTTTCTGGTATGCGTTTATGTATTGTTTTACTTCATGTTGGTAAGCATGTTTGATTTCGGGGATGAAATCTTATAAGTAGGGGAGTATTGTGATATCCCCGAAATGATTATGTGATTTTAATCATTAATTAAATTATGATTATTTGGGTGTTAATTCATGGGATTGAATTAATATTATTGAGGAGATACATTTCAGGGTGCATGTGATATATGTTGGGATTTTGGGGTTGTGGCATGTTTATTTGGGGTGTGTGTTATTTGTTTTGGTCAAGCATGTTAAATGGGAATTGAAGTATTTTATTGAGAAAATACTATAAATATCATGTGAGGATATTTTAATGCGTCGTGCTAAATACCGGGACCAAAGCATAACACATCATACCACCCAACACCCAACCACCCCCCAACCCATACCAATCAACTGTGCCTAAGATGACTATCCACCCCACTTGGCACAATCATTTCACCCTCTTCCTCCATCCCAAATCTCGACCCTTCTCTCCCAAACAAACTCCAGCATCTGCTAAGCATAATCTTGAGGAGCCTTGCCATTTTCATTCCTTGGAAGCCTCTCAAAAATCGGAGCAAAATAGGGTGAGAACCATGCTCTGTTTTTTATTCTAACTTGTTTAAGTTCTTGCTTTTTAGCAGTGTTAAATTGGCATATTAGCTTAGGTTTCTTAAAACCTTCGATTTAAATGCTTACATGGTGTTATATTGAAGCTCTCAGTATTTTTCCTTGAGCATGTTACATGTTTTATGTGAAGGATTTAAACATGTAAAGCATAGTGTTCGGAAATCTGGGTAAGTGTATGCCCTGTTTTTCTGGAAAATATGGGATGGGAGTGTTGTTGAGGAGGTGATATCATGCATGTTAGATGGGTTTTTGGTGAACCTTCGATTTGAGTACATGCATGGTAGTTTTGTAAAGCCCAGTACGTTTTTGTTTGAGCATGTTTTATGAAATATGTTGTAGTTTTAATAGCATGAAATGAGGTGCTCAAGAAATATGGAAATGAAATATGTTGTTCTGTTTCCGGAAAAGTTGATCGAGTACTTGTGTAAATGGACGACGTTTATGCATGTGGATTTATATTTAGGGTATAAATTTGGTATGAATACACTCAGGGTAGTGTATTGTAAATGCTAGCATGTTGGGTTTGGCGTGTTGTATGTCTTACATGTTAGATTAAGAGGCATAAATATCGGAGTTAGAGAATTCTGGAAATCTGGGCTGAAACAGAGCGACCGATCGATCGGTGAAGAACACCGATCGATCGGCAAAAGCCGTAGCTTTTTTTATAAATTCGAACAGTTCACCGATCGATCGGTGATGAGGGCCGATCGATCGGTAGTGCCTTTTTTTTTAAATGTGGAATTTGTTTAAATTTGATATTGGATTGTAATGAGACATCTAATATTGTGTTGTACACTGGTGTAGAGCCTTCACAGACAGCTACACAGCGCAGGGGATAGAGTCCCACAACACACTACATTTTGGAAAGGTACGTAAGCGACGTACGGGCATCCCAACGGTAACATGTACTTTATATTTGTCTTTTTGACACATGATGAATGCAATGTGATGCATTAAGAGTATGATACATGTTATTATGCATTGTTGTTGCATATTGTGTTGTGGAATAAAGAGGTGTATTCCACGAGTCAAGAGAGATCACAATGTATGTTTAATGCTTATGCTTGTTCTGTAGTAATGAAGCGGGGAGGATTGTACCGCTCATTATGAGGTTCTGTAGTAATGAAGCGGGGAGGATTGTACCGCTCATTATGAGATTCTGTAGTAATGAAGCGGGGAAGATTGTACCGCTCATTATGAGTTTATGTAGTAATGAAGCGGGGAGGATTGTACCGCTCATTATGAGTTGTGGAAGCATGAAGCATTAACATAACTGTTGATATATGACTCAAAAGCTATGTAAAGAAAGAGGTGATATGTCATGACATTATTAAAAGATCCATAATTTCATATAATGTGTTTTATTATGAGTTATGGTACAGGGACAACCAATGGGCGTTATAAATACTGGAAATACAGGAAGTGCTTTGTATTTATGATTGTGCATTTACGCTTTACTTTCATATTATGTTGAATATGAATCACGGTTATGCTCATGTGTTGGGGGTTGTCTTTGTAGGTGCTTTTGATGATGAGAACCAGGGTCGGGGTTGAAATGCTGAGCTATAAGGAGTGCTACAGGCTTAGCATGTTAGAGAAATTTTTGTATAGCTTCTACACGAAGTAGAGTAAGACTATAGTGTAGTACCTTTTGGTAGGAATATGTGTAATTCCTTTTAAACTTTTGGTACTGTAATCTCTTAAGCTCAGGTTAATCAACACGACACTATTACTCTGATATATGCACATGAATGATTAGTTCTCTTATCGCACCTAAATATCTTGATTAATAACGGGGTCTCACACTAATGGTATGGATTAATACACTACTAACGGGTTAAGGGCACGGGGGTCCTTACACCATGGATGTCTTGTTGGATTCTCCCACACATTCCACCCCTCTGGCGTCTTCAGCCTCCTATATTCAGCACAGTCCAAAAGACATGCATCCAAAAGTTATCTCACCAAACTCTGTCGATCCGGATCTCGTGGTGTCAACAATTGTTGCAGCTTTACAGGTTGAGGAGCCTACCAGACCTATCACTCCTCCAGATCAGTCTGCTGAAGATTTGGCATTTTTGGAAGAATTCTCTACCAACTTGGTTACTTTGATCCAGTCCGATATACGCCAATCTGACGTCTCTTCAATTGTACCAATTGAAGCCGCGGATGATCCTACTACGTCACCATCTGATCACTCTCCGGGCCATTTACCAGCTGAAGCCTCATCTCTGGCCAAGTCTCTTCAACAGCTCTCTGACAACTGTTTCTTTCTCTCTCAACGAGTCAGAGAAATTCATCAGAGTCAAAGGTCTACACACTTGGATTTTGAATCCTTCAGAGATAAGATGACAGCTAGCATTAGCGGTATTCAGCGCGAACTAAATGACCTGTTTTCTCAGCAAGCCTCTTATAAAAACAGCCTGAGAAAAGAACAGATCGAGATGGCAACTGAAGTGCGGACTTCCGTAGCCAAATCCTTATTGCTCAAGACACTCGTCTGGATGCTATTTGCGCTCAGCTCTCGCAGATCGTAGATTTCCTTCAAGAGATTGCTGCTGACAAAAAGGGGGAAAATAAAAAGGATTTCAAGCCAGATCAACAGTCTTTAGCGAAGAAGTAGATGTCTATATAAGTCAGACATGTAAATGTATATCGGATTTTTTACTCTATAAAAATCAGAGTTCTTCAGTTACTTATCTAAGTCTTAGTTCATTTATTTTGAACAAAATGACTTAATCGATCCGAACTACAACTTAACTATGTTCATTTATTTTGAACAAGAAGACTTAATTGATCCGCAAGTATACGCTTCAGAACTTTTAAAAGATTGAATAAGAAGACATAGAAGCTAGGTTTTGTCATCATCAAAAAGGGGGAATTTGTTAGTTCCGGATTTTAAAGATGGCGAAATGGATAAGACCGATCAAGACGCTAAACCATGTCAAAGCAGATCATGCCGATATGGTTTATCGCAAAATCAGAACGGATAGATGAAAATCAGCCTGACCAGATCGAAGCACGAGATCAGCTCAATAATAATCAGATCAGAGCTGACAAGGTTGAATAAGCATCGTTCTTCAGTGCGAATCATTAATGGCTATTTATTGAAGCATTTAATGATGCAATTAATTGTGACAAAGACCAAGGACTGAAGATTACCTTACAAGGTAAGAAGACAAAGAAGAGCTTACCTGACAGTCGCCGAAAGCATAGACCAGAATGGAAAGTGCCTAAAAGAATAAGCCTGTAGCTTATTCAGAGACTGAGCAGAGTCAAGAGTTGCACAGAAAAGGAAATAATGTCGTTGGTATAAGCAACTATAAAATGATGCACCTAAAGAGCTCAAAAGAGACTGATCGATCAAGAAACGAAAAGAAAATAAAAAACAGCACAAGCTCACAAGTTCAGATATTCTTGAGCAGAACCACTTTCAGAAGATATTCATTTTATCAGTCTGCCCAAAGTTTTCATAAGCATAACATATTGTAATATTTGATCATCATAGGATCATTGTGTGCATAGACAAGATCAGTCTGTCTTTTGTATTCTTTACTAAGATAGAGAAGTGAGAATCAATTGTAACTGTCAGACAATGTGTGTCTGAACAGATCGAGAGACTAGGAGTTCCAGTCTGGTAGTGGGGTAAATCCAGCTGAATCGGGTTTGTACAACAGGATTGTATAAATAAAAGTCTTCTAGTGGAATCCTTCCTTAATTGGAAGAAGGGGAGACGTAGAAGGATTACACCACCTTCAAACTTCCAGAAACATATTCCGTCTTTTATAATTCCGCACTATGTTATACTCTTCAAGCCATCGATGCGTTCTTACTGTGATGTCCGGGGATTAATGGTGTTAATCCCGGTGTGGTAATAATCCTTGTTGGATTTTAATTGTGGCAATTAGGAATTAATTGCGGATATGGTTCTCCCGAGGTTGTTGAATCGAGCATTTGGGATCGTTGGATCCAAAGGTTGAGATTGTATTCTCATTTTGCTGGAAAACCTATGAGTTGGGTTTTTAGTAGGACTTGGAGTCCGAGGTGCCTTATGTTGGGGCCAGTATGAGGATTTGTTGTTGGAGAGAGAGTTTTTGAAAACAGATGATTTTTAATGAATCATGATGTATTTGTGGAGGTATTGGTATTTTGGAGCATTTTTGCTATATGTGCCAGATGGACTCGAGATTCTGTCATTTGGAATCCATTTTTCTCTCTCTCCCTCCCCTCTCCTGCGATAAGCCCTCCTCCCCCTTTCCCCTCTTTTGCTCTTGGGAAGGAAATCGTTGGTATCTTGGCTCGGGGGCCGAATTTCTCGAAGATAATCAGGTATTAACATTCCCCTCACCATTGTCTTCGATTTGGTTGTGGTATGGTAGTTTTTGGTTGAGGTTTTGGTTGGTTATGGGTTTTGGGGATTTTTGGTTTAAAATCCAAGTTGAGATTTTGGTGTTTTTATTGATTCAAAATGGTTTAATGGTTGTGTTGAGGAAGTTTGTGGTGTTGGTTTTGAGTTTGGGTGTCAAAAACACCATGGAAGCTCGAAATTTTCGGAAACCCGCAGGTCGCGATCGATCGCGGCTTGGCGCCGATCGATCGCGACATGCTACTGGATTTGGGAAGGTGATGAACAGTCTCGCCGATCGATCGCGAAAAGTTGGCGATCGATCGCGAGGGTCTTGGCGATCGATCGCGAGGTTTGGCGATCGATCGCGGATGGCAGTGCAGCGGGCAGTGTACTCGCGCGCAATGTCTACATTCCATTGGGAATGCTATACTTTTAAAATGGTTTGTTTGGAACCAAAATTTAATTAAAACGAAATTCTCGGTCGAGTTTTTGGCCATCTTTTAACTATATAAAATGGAATATTTTGGGTATTATGCATGCTTAGCCGGGTGGCTTTTATATTCATAATCGTCATGGATAGACGATAAGTTTAGAAGTTTTGAGCGTGCTTGGGCACGTGATTGCATGCCTAAGTTTAATTGAGAGTAATTTGTGTGTTAGCACATAACTCATCGGACGTGGAACTCAGGCAAAGTTGGACTCAAACTACGAGATTATAAGGTACGTATGACGTACGAGCATAGCCCCTTATTATAATTGCAATTGTGAGTGCATGGTACGCTATATTGCAATAGATGTATATTGAATTGCATGGTTTATGGTAATCACTATGAATGGACACATATACATGGGGAATTATAGGGTGCCGCTTTTGAGCGAGCAATGATTGGGACGTTGTCGCCTTTGAGCGAACATCAGTTATGACGCCACTGTTGTTGAACATGCGTGAGAATGAAATGCCGCTATCGTAGAGCGAGCAATGATCGAACAACGGAACCATAAATGAGATAAATGGGATAATTGTAATCATTGGTTAATGATTGATATTATGGTTATGATATCGGTATATAGCATATGAATTCGTTAATCAATGTAATGATTAACTGGCATTTGCGAATTTGATGATTTCAGTTGTTTTGAGAACAGGGACAGTACAGAGAATCCCGGATGAGGATGATGCCATCCATGGAGTATATTTTGTATATCATAGCATTTACACTGTTGTAAATTATGAATTGTATCATTATGATTGTTGGATTTGGGATATTGGTATGCTCACCCCGTGTGGGGTTGTCTCTGTTGGGCAGGTTATTAGGTACACCGATGGCTGGGAATTGAGCTCGAGCTGTGGATTTGAGGTGATTCCAGGATCGAGGTACCAGCGACGGTATTGAGCATGATACTTTATACACTAGATACACGCATACTTATTCGATGCTCGCATGTGAGCAGTGTTATGTGTATATGGGTTGTATAAAGAAGACAATGGCCTTTCTCTTTTCATTTATGTGTTGCATGCAATTATTTATTAAATTGCTAAATGAACTGAGAACATGTTAGTGTATTATAATGGTGCATGACATGTATGTTGACTCGGGTAGGGGGAAACTAGACATTATATGGAATAATGTAAAGAAATTTTATTATGCACACGATTTGGAATGGTGGCAAATATATTTCCCTTACGTGTATGATTGTATGCACTAAATACTTGGATTAATACATTAATAATGGGTTAAGGGCACGGGGGTCCTCATTAGTGGTATCAGAGCAATGGTTAGCTCTTTGGGGTTGTTGAAGGTCTGGAACATGCTGATAGGGATGGGTAGCACATACTTATGCATGATAGTAGCTAGTGTTGTGTGACACAACTATTTTGCTTATGTGCATTTGTAACATGTGATCATAGTGAAATGATTATATGTCATGACATCTATAGAATCATAATATAATCTGTTGATTATGATTGTGAGTTGTGACGCAGGGACAACCAAATGGAGCATTTTGAAATGCATTGGGATACAGGAAGTAATTTGTACTCATAGTTTATGCATTTACTCATTATAATCATATTGTGGGGAATATGGATTATCGTATGCTCATGGTTTGAGATTATTCCTGTAGGGACACTATGATGCGAGAGGCTAAGGCCAGGGTTGAAAGACACGAAATGGTAACCTGCGTTTTATATACATCATGGAATTATGCATTGTGGTTGCATGTGTACAATGGAGTGATAATTTTAATGCTCTGCCACCAAATGTTGAAGCGAGGGGTGGGAGTGCCGCATGTCGCATTTGAGCGAGGTGCATTAAAACACACTCATGATGATGTATGTTGGGATATGGAATATGCTTTGTGTTGCAGGTATAGACAGAATACTTGGTGAATATCCCATGAGTCATTGTTATGGATGAGTGATGATTTTAAATGCTTGCCACTATTTGTTTGTTTTGTGCCGCTAAATGTGAAGCGAGGGGTGGGAGCGCCGCATGTCACATTGAAGCGTGGTTATCATATGAGGCGAGGAAAGAATATTTGCCGCTAAAATGTGAAGCGAGGGGTGGGAGCGCCGCATGTCCATTTAAGCGAGGTTATTCTATGCCGCCTATATGTAAAGCGAGGGGTGGGAGTACCGCATGTCGCATTTGAGCGAGGGGCATTAAAATACACTACGTAACAATGACTAGGGATCGACTATTCATAGCGATGGTTAATTCCGCTATTCTATTGGCGAGGGTTTGTGCCGTCGGGTATTCATAGCGATGGTTCATTCCGCTATTCTATTGGCGATGGTTTATGCCGTCGGGTATTCATAGCGATGGTTCATTCCGCTATTCTATTGGCGATGGTTTATGCCGCCGGGTATTCATAGCGATGGTTCATTCTGCTATTCTATTGGCGATGGTTTATGCCGTCGGGTATTCATAGCGATGGTTCATTCCGCTATTCTATTGGCGATGGTTTATGCCGCCGGGTATTCATAGCGATGGTTCATTCCGCTATTCTATTGGCGATGGTTTATGCTGCCGGGTATTCATAGCGATGGTTCATTCCGCTATTCTATTCGCGATGGTTCATGCCGCCGGGCATTCATAGCGACGGGTCATTCCGCTACATCTATGGCGATGGTTCATGCCGCCAGATACCTATAGCGATGTTTTATGCCGCTGACTCTATGACGAGGGATTATGCCGTTGATTCTATAGCGACGGGTTATACCGCTATGTACATGACACTGGATTACGCCACCTACTAGTGATGGGTGCTGATTGCGTACCACTATTGGATGACGGAGACAGGTATACTGCTACATTGTTAGCAATGAGGTATGACATATTACTATTTATTCAGCACTATTGTGGATATCATGCGTTGATTTACTTATGCTGTCATGTGTTTGACGATGAGATTATGGACGTCGTGTATCGACATATACAGTCATGAGTCGACGATGTTATTTTAAAGTCATATGTTGACAGGTACCATCACGGGATGACGATGATATAGTGGGTGTTCTATGTAGACGTGTAGCGTCATTTTGATGATTAATACATTTATGTTTATGTATTTGGTTGTATGGTTTGAGTGCCTTTGGTGGGCACATGGTAGTGTCTGGGTCACTAGTTGACGAGACCATTATACCGAGCAGGTTGCTCGAAGAATTATTGGGTGCGCCGTACAGGAATTGTACCGTAGCACATATTCGGAGTATATATTGTTCGAGTAATGATATCCTTTGGGTATACTCGCTGGTTTGGCTTAGGCCAAGTGATTAGTGGTAAGAGTAGTCATTGAGGAAACTACTCGCGTGTTGTTGTGATGTGCGGTAGGCGTGGTCACACCAACCCTGAGGGTGTGGGATAAGTCCTAATGGATTAGGATTGCTTCGTGGTTGAGCAAGGATACCGGGATGTCCATTATGCTTTGGTGTTTTAGAGATATGTGGGTGATGACCCACAACTCTAATGGTTTGTACGGTATGGTATACCGGAATGGGACGTGTGTCACGTTGATAGGTTGGTATGAGCCTAAGGGACCAGAGAATTGTTAGCCAGGTATTGTTTCAGTGTTATAGTGTGCTTGTGATAGCCATTATACTGCTCGTGGGATTCGAGTTCAGTGAATCGTATGATGATACGATGAGGACTTTTGGTAGACTCTTGTAGTCTCTTCGTGGCATGATAATTGAGGCAGGAAATACCTCACGGAGACCTTTATACGTCAAATGTTTTAAGAAACTTGTTTTGGGACAACTCATTTTTGTTGGAAATACCAACGTGAGCGTCAACAAGTCGTTGTTAGCTCTGGTTGAGCATCTTTGCATATGGTATGCGACGGAAGTCACAATTGGAATTGTGTGGTATAGTTAGTGGGGTGACACTACTATATTGACTTTATCTCTTGGAGAGATTTGGATTGTACTGTCATGGAGACAGCTAGTATTGGTTGAGGGTTGATCGTGAATCAACCAGGGTAAGCCCTACTAGTGTTGGACTAGGTGATGGCTTCGTACTTCCAGTGAGACGTTTGAGGAGACGTCTCCGGGGTGATGCTCGAGTTGTGTAGTACTATGGCAATAGTACAGGGCATCGTTAGTTGAGTATACCTGGCGTATACGCGTTTCGATTTGATAATAGTGGCTTCGATGCACTATTCTGAACCAGTTGCATATTTTGGTTCCGAGATATATGTTGGTATGTTTATATCCAGTTTTCCGGACGGTGGTTCGAGGTTGGAGGGTCATGGATTCATGACACTATCCTTGTGGGAAGGGCGGTATTGATATACCTGCCGGTTGAATCTTTTGGGAGATTCGTTGCTTTGGTTGTGTGGTGTTGATGTTGAAATCACACCCTTTGGCTTTGGTCTGTCGACCACTATTCTCCGTGGAGTGAGAATAATCGAGGTTTGGCAGTAGGTTTTGGGACATTGGGTATGCTTGGAAATACCCGAGTCTATTGCTTTGAGTGTGCCTGTTGTGTTGGTACTTAGACATGTATACCCGTGTGTGTATACGAATGCCAACTCTATTTCGTTCCTTGTTGAACGACGGGTTAGTGTGCTTGGTTTGATGAATCTCCGGTGGGAGATTGTGGCAATTTGAGATCGGTAATCTCGATGACACGATGCATTTTGATGAATGATCGTGAGGGTTGTTTGACTTCCCCTGAGGAGGGATCGTCGTGTTTTCGAACCATGGTAGTTCTTGTTGGATAATTCGATAGCCTTCCTGTTATAGGATTGTTTGTGACATCCCTGAAATGGTTAATTGCTAATTGGTGCATTAATTGTGATTACATGATTAATTATGTGGTAATTGATTATGTGTTGGGATTTATTTACCTTATGGAAATGCATGGTCATATGGATAGGGTTGACCCGGGATTGCATTTTAGGGTGCATGTGGTGCATGTTGGGTAAATATTATTGGAAGCATGATTTATTTGCATTGGTTAGCAATTAATTGGAAATCATGTGTTTATTTGATATTTAGTGCATTTTGAGTAAATGCTTTGAAAAATATCATGTTGGGGTGTTTTATACACCATGGAATTATTTTGGGTATACCTTTAATTAAATTAACCCAATCCCCCTTTTATCCCCAACCCCACTCTTTTAACCTCATTCTTACTTTACCAAATCAAAACCACAAACCCTTCCCTTCTCCAAATTTTCGAGCTCAAGCCTTGGGTGGAAGAGGAACCTTGCAAAAATCTTGATTTGTGGAGCATATTGGGTGATTTGAGATCCCCAAGAGGTATGGGTACCTCATGCTTTAATTTTGTGAAGTTTTGTTTGAGTTTGGTTTGATTTTGAAGGGTTTTAAAATGGGTTTTGTTGGGTTGTTGTGGTTTTGGTTAAAGGTGGGATTTATGGTTGTTTTAAGGTGTATTTTGATGGTTTATGTTGTTATTTGAGTTGTTGGTTTGTTGGTTAAGAGTAGGAATGGGTTGGAATGGTTTTGAGATGCAAAAATGGAGGATTTTCGGGTTACAGGGGATGGCGATCGATCGCCCATTCCAGGCGATCGATCGCGCCCAGGCAGTAGGCTTTTCAAGCCTTTGGCGATCGATCGCCACTCTTGGGCGATCGATCGGCGGGTCTGGCGATCGATCACGCCAGGGGTGGCGATCGATCGCCGAAGGGTGCAATTTTATTTTTTCGGACAGTGGGTATTGGCGATCGATCGCCGTGAGGGGCGATCGATCGCGAAAGCCAAAATATGGTTTTTTTGGATATTTTTGTGGGATTTTTGGTATTGGACTATTATTGGGTTCTAATATTGGTATTTGTGAATATGTAGAACCAACCCAGGTGGCAACACAGCCGAGGAATTGAAGTCCTACCATATTCCACTTTTGGAAAGGTACGTAGTGGACGTACGGGCACCCAACGGTAACATGTATTTTATATGCTCATTGTTTATGCATTGTGGATGCGAGTATATATGTGGTATTGCATTGTGGATGCATATACATGTTGATTTATGCCATATGAGGTATTGCATAGTGGATGCATATACATGGTAATTTATGCATATTGATGTTAGATGCATACTATGATTATTGGATGCACATCCCATGAGTCGTGGTCATCCTTTGATGATTTTAATGCTTGCCGCTTTTTGTATTGGTTCCGCTAAATGTGAAGCGAGGGGTGGGAGCGCCGCATGTCACATTTGAGCGTGGTTGTCATATGGGGCGAGGAAAGGATATTTGCCGCTCTCTGTGAAGCGAGGGGTGGGAGCGCCGCATGTCCATTGTAGCGAGGTTATCCTATGCCGCCCATATGAATATAAGCGAGGGGCATTAAAATACACTGTGATGGACAGACTAGGGAATGGTGACCAATATGTGGTACAGTTGAGATGGTATATGATGTCATGACATGTTTTGGCCATTAAAAATAA
Organism: Haberlea rhodopensis; assembly: GCA_907163345.1. Lineage (NCBI taxonomy): Eukaryota > Viridiplantae > Streptophyta > Magnoliopsida > Lamiales > Gesneriaceae > Haberlea > Haberlea rhodopensis. The sequence goes on from CAJQUN010000097.1 coordinate 1,040,640, forward strand.
TCTGTTGATTATACTCATGAGTTATGGTACAGGGACAACCAAACGGGAAGCGTTTGAAATGCATGGGGAAAACAGGAAGTGTTTTATATTGATATGCATTTACGCTTTATCTTCATATTGTGTTGAATATGAATGATTATTATTGCTCATGTTTGGGGGTTGTCCTTGTAGGTACCTTTTTGGCATGATAGATGGACTTGAACGGGTTGAGGTGGTGAGCTTATGAAGCATTCTTTTGAGGCAGAAAGGACAGGATTATTTTTGATAGTATCTACTCTAGGAGTAGTATAAAACTATAGTTGAACATTCATTGATTGGAATGTAATTAATCCTTTTTTGGTAGTCCTTATTTTGGCATGTAAAGGCTTAAGCTCATAGACTCAACTTGTTTACTCTACTCTGATCATTTATTTAGCTCTATTATGCCTTTATTCCGCACTTAAGGATTAGGGTCCTTACATTAGTGGTATCAGAGCAGTGGTTAGAGAACCCGGGAACGAGTGAAGGGTAGCCTTAGCATGGTTGGCTAGGTGCTTACATTTGGAGCATGTTTATGCATGTGGTGCATATTATTGTATATCCTGTTATACTAACATGCTTATATCACTCTTGTTATCTAACGACATGTTATATATTGTTTTGGATTGTTGTTAACATTTGTGTTACAGCATGGCTGCTAATGAGGAAGTCGGAGATGTTGGGAGTGTAAATGCGAGTATTGGACAAGCTAATCCTCTACCTCCACCGGCTGTAGGAATGGAACCAGTGGTCCAGTTATTGTTACCGGGTGAGATTAGCTTGACGCAGTTTCTGTCTTATCATCCGCCCCGGTTTGAGGGGACAGAGTCCGGAGAAGAAGCTGAAGAGTGGTTAGAGAGACTTGAACAGATCTTTGTATCGGCTCCGTGTGTTATTACTGCTTGGCTGAGGCTGGCGGAGTTCCAGTTGGCTAAGAAACCATTGATGTGGTGGAGGAGCACAGTGATGGAGATGAGAGCACTGGGTGCTGTGATTGACTGGACGCTCTTCAGGACCAGGTTCTTGAACCGATACTTCTCCGCGGCAGCAAGACAGACAAAAGAGGATGAATTTGCAAGTCTGAGGCAGGGAAACATGACAGTGGCAGACTATGCCACACAGTACTCATCACTACTTAGGTATGTCCCCCATATTGCCTCTGATGGACGCGCCAAGATGAGAAATTTCATGAAAGGACTGCGACCGGAGCTCTATGACCGGGTTATTATCAATAACCCAACCTCTTTTGATGATGCTCTCACAAGAGCGGAGCTTGCTGAGCTTGGCGTGGGAGCTTATGCCATGCCACCACCGGTACCGCAACAGAGGCAGACTAGTGACAGTTTGAGGCCTCGGGGTGAGCCATTTAAACCCCGTGGTGCCTCTTCATCTTCACGGTATGGTGGAAAGAAATATTTTGGTCAGAAACAGGATGGCAAGAAAGGAAATTGGTCCGCTAGTCGAGGATCTTCACAAGGGGATAGGCCGGGAGAGCCGAGGTGCAACAACTGTGGAGGACCACATTCTTCAAACAAGTGTCCTGCATGCTATGTCTGTGGCAAGATGGGCCACATTGCTCGGTATTGTCCCACCAGGGGAGGCCAGTCAGAGTATCAGGGCAACAGGCCAAGGTTTGAGGACAGGACAGTGCAGCAGAGACAACAGTTTGGGCCTCGTCCATCGGGAGGTCAGACAGTGGGACCACCCCAGGGGCAAGTATATGCACTGACCAGGGAGCAGGCTCAGGCAGCTCCAGAGGAGGTGATTGCCGGTACGTGTCATTTATTTACGTACCCTGCTTTTGTTTTGATAGATACAGGTGCCTCCCATTCCTTTGTGTCTGTGGGATTTGTGGAAAGACACCATATGCGCACGTCTCCTTTGCCCACGCCTCTATTGGTCTCGACACCCACTGGAAGAAACGTCGTTGCTGATCAGTTTTTGGCAGATAGCCTCATTTATTTTGAGGGCAACGAGTTGAGATCAGACTTGATTGTGCTGGGTATGTCAGATTTTGACTGCATTTTGGGTATTGATGTTCTGAACAGATATCAGGCAGTGGTAGATTGCCGACAGAGGACAGTGAAGTTCAGACCTGAGTTGGGCAGTCAGTGGACTTTCTTTGGCAACGGTTCTCGTGCGAAGATTCCGTTGATTTCAGCGATCAAGATGTCTCAGCTGTTGGAACGTGGGCACACGGGCTATCTTATTTATGCCGTGGACACGTCTGGAAAGAGTAAAGAACTGAGGGTTGAGAATGTACCAGTTGTGGCAGAATTTGCTGATGTATTTCCAGAAGAGATCCCAGGATTTCCACCGGCCAGGGAAGTTGAATTTGGGATCGAGTTGCTGCCAGGGACATCCGCTATCTCTCGTGCACCTTATAGGATGGCACCGGCTGAGTTGAGAGAATTGAAAGAACAGTTGCAGGATCTCTTGGACAAGGGGTATATACGCCCGAGCGTGTCACCATGGGGCGCACCAGTTCTCTTTGTGAAGAAGAAGGACGGTTCGATGCGGCTGTGCATCGATTACCGGCAACTGAATAAGGCTACAGTGAAGAACAAGTATCCTCTCCCAAGGATAGATGACTTGTTTGATCAGTTGCAAGGTACCAGGGTGTATAGCAAGATTGATTTGAGATCCGGGTATCATCAGATTCGGGTCAGAGAGGAAGATGTGCAAAAGACAGCGTTCCGGACTCGATACGGGCATTATGAGTTCTTGGTGATGCCGTTCGGTGTGACGAACGCCCCGGCCGTCTTCATGAGTCTGATGAACAGAGTGTTTCAGCAGTATCTTGATCAGTTCGTCATCGTGTTTATTGACGACATTCTTATCTACTCCCGGAGTGAGGAAGATCATGTGAAACACTTGAGGACAGTGCTTCAGATTCTTAGAGAGCATCAGTTGTATGCTAAGCTCAGTAAATGCGAGTTTTGGCTGAGCAGTGTAGTGTTTCTGGGGCATGTCATTTCGAGCAGCGGGATATCAGTGGACCCCAAGAAGATTGAGGCTGTGATGGAGTGGGCTGCCCCCACTTCTGTGCCTGAGATCCGGAGTTTTCTTGGTTTGGCCGGGTATTATCGACGCTTTGTTGAGGGCTTTTCGAAGATTGCCAAGCCGTTGACTCAGTTGACTCAGAAGGGTATGCCTTTCTTTTGGTCAGAAGCTTGTGAGGGGAGCTTCCAGGAGTTGAAGCACCGGTTGACGACGGCGCCAGTGTTAGTGATCCCGACGGAGAACTCCAGATTTGTTCTGTATACTGATGCATCACTGCAGGGCCTCGGATGTGTTCTGATGCAAGATAAGCATGTGGTAGCTTATGCATCGAGGCAGTTGAAGCCGCATGAGACCAGATATCCAGTTCATGACTTGGAATTGGCGGCTATCATCTTCGCCCTGAAGATCTGGAGACATTACTTATATGGCACTTCATTCACCATTTATACGGATCACAAAAGCCTCAAGTTTCTATTCACTCAGGCGGAGCTGAACATGAGGCAGAGGAGATGGATGGACCTACTCAAGGACTATGACTGCGAGATTGAGTACCATCCGGGGAAAGCCAATTTGACAGCAGACGCTTTGAGCCGGAAAGTGAGGAGTTCTGCTGAGGACGTCATCCATTTGTCGGCTATGATGACCTCCTATTGCCATCTCGGCTATGATTTTGATATAGATGCATCGCCAGTGTATGTCTCTACCTTACTAGCTGAGCAAGATATTTATGAGAACATCAGGAGAGCTCAGAGGTCAGATGCCGAGGTTCAGAGATGGTTGTCTATAGTGCATCTTGGCCAGCCGACGAAATTCAGAGTGGCCGACGACGGATCTTTGAGATTGGGTAACCGCTGGGTAGTTCCGAGTACGCCGGAGTTGCGTAAGGGGATCTTGGAGCGAGCTCACAGTAGCAGACTTAGCATCCACCCAGGCGGGAAGAAGATGTACAGAGATCTGCGTGGTCAGTTTTGGTGGAAGAGAATGAAGTCTGATGTCGTCGCTTTTGTGAAGAGGTGTCTGATCTGTCAGCAGGTTAAGGCAGAGAGGCAGAGACCTGGCGGCGAATTGAGAAGCTTGGAGATCCCGAAGTGGAAGTGGGAGCACATTTCCATGGACTTCGTGACTCATTTGCCGAAGAGTGCTTCAGGCTTCGATGCTATTTGGGTGATTGTGGACAGATTGACCAAGGTAGCCCACTTTATCCCCTATAGCATGACATTTACGTTTTTGAGGATGGCGCAGCTGTATGTTAGAGATGTGGTGAGATTGCATGGGATTCCCGTTTCTATTGTGTCAGATCGAGATCCGCGATTCACATCTCATTTTTGGGAAGGCCTTCAGTCAGCTTTGGGAACTGAGGTCAGATTGAGCACTGCTTATCATCCTCAGACGGATGGTCAGACCGAGCGCACTATTCAGACGCTCGAGGACATGTTAAGAGCTTGTGTTTTGGAGTTCGATGCTTCTTGGCAGGATTCAGTGCCTTTGGTAGAGTTTTCGTATAACAATAGCTACCAGGCAAGTATTCAGATGGCTCCGTTTGAAGCTCTTTATGGCAGACGATGTAGATCGCCCTTGTGTTGGGACGATTTGGACAGTAGATCAGTCGGAGGGCCTGAGTTGATCCGGGAAATGGAAGAGAAGATAAAGACTATAAGGCAGAAAATGAAAGCAGCCCAAGACAGACAGGCAGCTTATGCAAATAAACGGCGGATACCGTTAGAGTTTCAGTTGGGAGATAAGGTCTTTTTGAAGATCTCGCCTTTCAGAGGCGTTGTGCGGTTTGGGATGCGCGGGAAACTGTCTCCGAGGTTTGTGGGACCGTACGAGATTTTGCAGCGCATTGGCACATTGGCTTACCGACTGGCTTTGCCGCCTTCTTTATCTGGGATACATGATGTGTTTCATGTATCGATGCTGCGAAAGTATGAGCCGGATCCGTCTCACGTGTTGCAGCCTTCCGAAGTTCAGTTAGAGTCAGATATATCTTATGTGGAACGGCCTGTTAGAATTCTGGACAGAGCAGACCGTAGACTTCGGAACAAAGTGATACCGATGATCAAAGTTCAGTGGGATCGCAGGGGTGTCGAGGAGGCTACGTGGGAGACGGAGCAGCATATGGTGCAGCACTACCCGGAACTATTCTCTGGTATGAGTTTATGTTTAGTTTCTGTTGGGGTAAGTGCATGTGATTTCGGGGACGAAATCTTATAAGTAGGGGAGTATTGTGACATCCCTGAAATGGTTAATTGCTAATTGGTGCATTAATTGTGATTACATGATTAATTATGTGGTAATTGATTATGTGTTGGGATTTATTTACCTTATGGAAATGCATGGTCATATGGATAGGGTTGACCCGGGATTGCATTTTAGGGTGCATGTGGTGCATGTTGGGTAAATATTATTGGAAGCATGATTTATTTGCATTGGTTAGCAATTAATTGGAAATCATGTGTTTATTTGATATTTAGTGCATTTTGAGTAAATGCTTTGAAAAATATCATGTTGGGGTGTTTTATACACCATGGAATTATTTTGGGTATACCTTTAATTAAATTAACCCAATCCCCCTTTTATCCCCAACCCCACTCTTTTAACCTCATTCTTACTTTACCAAATCAAAACCACAAACCCTTCCCTTCTCCAAATTTTCGAGCTCAAGCCTTGGGTGGAAGAGGAACCTTGCAAAAATCTTGATTTGTGGAGCATATTGGGTGATTTGAGATCCCCAAGAGGTATGGGTACCTCATGCTTTAATTTTGTGAAGTTTTGTTTGAGTTTGGTTTGATTTTGAAGGGTTTTAAAATGGGTTTTGTTGGGTTGTTGTGGTTTTGGTTAAAGGTGGGATTTATGGTTGTTTTAAGGTGTATTTTGATGGTTTATGTTGTTATTTGAGTTGTTGGTTTGTTGGTTAAGAGTAGGAATGGGTTGGAATGGTTTTGAGATGCAAAAATGGAGGATTTTCGGGTTACAGGGGATGGCGATCGATCGCCCATTCCAGGCGATCGATCGCGCCCAGGCAGTAGGCTTTTCAAGCCTTTGGCGATCGATCGCCACTCTTGGGCGATCGATCGGCGGGTCTGGCGATCGATCGCGCCAGGGGTGGTGATCGATCGCCGAAGGGTGCAATTTTATTTTTTCGGACAGTGGGTATTGGCGATCGATCGCCGTGAGGGGCGATCGATCGCGAAAGCCAAAATATGGTTTTTTTTGGATATTTTTGTGGGATTTTTGGTATTGGACTATTATTGGGTTCTAATATTGGTATTTGTGAATATGTAGAACCAACCCAGGTGGCAACACAGCCGAGGAATTGAAGTCCTACCATATTCCACTTTTGGAAAGGTACGTAGTGGACGTACGGGCACCCAACGGTAACATGTATTTTATATGCTCATTGTTTATGCATTGTGGATGCGAGTATATATGTGGTATTGCATTGTGGATGCATATACATGTTGATTTATGCCATATGAGGTATTGCATAGTGGATGCATATACATGGTAATTTATGCATATTGATGTTAGATGCATACTATGATTATTGGATGCACATCCCATGAGTCGTGGTCATCCTTTGATGATTTTAATGCTTGCCGCTTTTTGTATTGGTTCCGCTAAATGTGAAGCGAGGGGTGGGAGCGCCGCATGTCACATTTGAGCGTGGTTGTCATATGGGGCGAGGAAAGGATATTTGCCGCTCTCTGTGAAGCGAGGGGTGGGAGCGCCGCATGTCCATTGTAGCGAGGTTATCCTATGCCGCCCATATGAATATAAGCGAGGGGCATTAAAATACACTGTGATGGACAGACTAGGGAATGGTGACCAATATGTGGTACAGTTGAGATGGTATATGATGTCATGACATGTTTTGGCCATTAAAAATAATCTGTTGATTATACTCATGAGTTATGGTACAGGGACAACCAAACGGGAAGCGTTTGAAATGCATGGGGAAAACAGGAAGTGTTTTATATTGATTATGCATTTACGCTTTATCTTCATATTGTGTTGAATATGAATGATTATTATTGCTCATGTTTGGGGGTTGTCCTTGTAGGTACCTTTTTGGCATGATAGATGGACTTGAACGGGTTGAGGTGGTGAGCTTATGAAGCATTCTTTTGAGGCAGAAAGGACAGGATTATTTTTGATAGTATCTACTCTAGGAGTAGTATAAAACTATAGTTGAACATTCATTGATTGGAATGTAATTAATCCTTTTTTGGTAGTCCTTATTTTGGCATGTAAAGGCTTAAGCTCATAGACTCAACTTGTTTACTCTACTCTGATCATTTATTTAGCTCTATTATGCCTTTATTCCACACTTAAGGATTAGGGTCCTTACATTGTTGAATCCCAGGATAAATGAGGGATGGCCAGGATTCGGATTTGTTTAGTGTCGTGGTTGACACGTGTGGCAGGAATGCAATTGTTTGTCTTGCATGACCTCTATGGAACTGGAGACCTTGTGTAAGGACCCTAATCCTTAAGTGCGGAATCAAGGCATAATAGAGCTAATATAAATGATCAGAGTGAGAAATAACGTGTTGAGTTTATGAGCTTAAGCATTACATGCCAAAAAAATTAAGGATCACCAAAAGGATTAATTACATTCCAATAAATGAATGTACAATTATAGTTTTATACTACTCCTAGAGTAGATACAATCCAAATAATCCTGTCCTTCATAGTCTCAAAAGCGTCCTCAAAAGCTCACCATCTCAACCCGTCTAGCCCTTCTATCATGCCAAACGTGTACCTACAAGGATATCAAGATTAATGTTAGATAATTACTTCTGCTTAACACCCGGGAGGGGGAGTAGAAACAAATAAGAATTCTCGGCTAGTAAACTAGGAAAACACGACATAGTGGATAGTTGAGTGAAGTCGAACCTCTAGAATCCGTTCTCATTGATTTTCTCCACTTAAATTACCATCTTGTTAATCTTTTGTTCTATTTTCGTAGATTAGTTTAATAAATATTGCTCTCGATTATCTAAATAAAGTCGAGACTATTCTAATTACAGTACTTGGTGTAACTTAATTTTCAATCCCTGTGGGTTCGACATCCGTATTTTAAAATTCTATACTAAAACTTGACACCGTACACTTGCGGTACGTTTCACACGCATCAAGTTTTTGGCGCCGTTGCCGGGGATTGATATAATTTTGTTTACTGATACTGTTACCAAGTAGTCTTGATTTTAATTTAGAATTTTATTTTTTTTTTGATGTTTTTCTTGTGAGGTACTTGGAGATGTTTCATCAGCAAGTTTCCACAAGATTTGCCCAACAACCGTATGAACCATTCTATGCAGCTTGGGACAGATTCAACCACGACTTTTCAAACTACGCCCCTCTTCAATCTTTCTACAGTGGATTGGATGCAGACACACAAGAATGGGTATTTAATGGAGCTTTGGCAGCTGGTAGTCCCATATATAGTAGAGATGATGACAGGGTGCACCTGTTTAACCATATGGCGAATTTCGACTATCAGTGGCACTTTGATCCTTCAATGCTGGGTTGGAGTCACCAATATCCACCAGGGCATCATTACCCTCATTTTACACACCAACCATTCGATCATCAAGCAGAGGATGAGTATAGCTCTGATAAAGTCTTTAAGTTGGAGGATAGTTTGCGCAAATTCTGGCCATCATTTGAACCAAAGATCGAAAATGCCTCCAGAAGTAGCCTTGAGCAGCTGATAGAGACATTTGTTCAAAGTTCAACATTGAGGTTTGAGAAGAATGAGTCGAGGCTTGATACGATTGAGGATCACATGAACAACATGGGTGCTACAATGAAGTCTCTTGAGGTGCAAATTGGGCAGCTTGTTAATGACATGAACAACCAACAAAGAGGATCATTTCCTAGCAACACCGAAGTGAACCCAACCAACCAAGTTTGGGAGAGTGATCCTACTCATGCGGAAGATTCAAGGGAATATGAGCATTTTCAAGTGGTTGAGCCTACTGTGGAAGAGTTATCTGATGAATTCCCGTGTCAAGATGAGCCTAGCGTGACGTTGGAATATGAGCATATTTTTGAAAATAGTGAGGAGCACTCATCGATGGTGATGTCTTATATGCCATATGTGGATCCGTTCTTCCCATTGATGCCAACTTCACCATATTACGTCCTCCACGAGATGAAGCCAAGCTTAGAATCTTTCTCCCATGCTTATCAATTTTCGAAGGACGTTGTTGGAGCGACGAGCGTTAATTGTCAATATCTTGCCAAGCTTGAGGGCATACACAACCAAGACCCACATGTAGTGTCATATGATACTTACTATGGGCGGAAGCCGTTATTTGATGGTTGCTTCGCATAGTCGGGCCGAGGACTATAAACAAAGCGCTTTTCGGGAGGCAACCCGAATCATGTATCCTTATTTTATTTTTATTTTATTAAAAAAAAAAAAAAAAAAAAAATTTGAGATGCCGTAGGACAGGCGTAACTACTCCTCCTTCAAGGCGTAATTACGCCTGTCAATTTTCAGCAAATTTAAAATGCCGTAGCGTAGGCGTAACTACGCCTGTTTTCGGCGTAGTTACGCCTACCATTTTTTAAAAAAAATTTTGAAATGCCGTAGGCGAGGCGTAATTACGCCTCTCCAGCGGCGTAATTACGCCTCGCGTTTTTTTTGCCCCTTCCCCTCAATTTTTCAATTTCGATTTTTTTTCTCCTCAATCTCTCTTAATTACGCTATCCCACCTCTAAAGTCCATATTTTTATCGATTAATTGCAGGTTTTTGGAGTCTATTGGTGCAAGGAATCAATTTTAGGGGGGTTGCATCAAAGTGGTCTAGCTTAGCCAACCAAATCGAAAATTCTTCATCTAAGGGTTGGGTCTATACTGATGTGGAGGTCCCTATCATCATCTTCTCACTATACCCATGAGCATGAGATGGGCGACGATTACTGACGATCGTCGTCGCAGGTAGGTGTGTTGTCCCTTATTTTATATGTTGTATGGTACATTGAGGACAATCACGTTTTTAAGTTTGGGGGGTGTTTAAACATTGAAGATGTTTTGTTTCCTGGATTCCTATGTGTGTTGTGTTTTGTTTTTTTTTTTTAGTCGTTTTTTTTTTCTTTTTGTGTCAGAAGTCGTGATTTGAATTAATTGTGAAGGCCGATGATGAAGAATTGAGCTGATTTGTGAAAATTTTAAAATTTTTGTTCGCTTTGCTCTTGAGTTTCTTACATATTCATGCACTAGAGACCATGACCATTTGACCAATTAAAGTTGATTTGAATGAACACAAATATGATATAGGCAATTTTTGATAATATTTTGGGCCTTTATTCATTGATATAAATTTGCCATAGTAGCCCATTTGAGCTTAAATGTAAAAGAATGAGGATTGAATTATTGCAATATATTTTATAATCTCATTCAAATTTGTTTCTTATATCACCTTGGTTTTGAGATACTATTTGAGCACATTGGTCATACCATATAAGTTATTTGTGAATTGAGAGTAGTCTAAAACTTGCTTTAGTACCCTTTGAGGCGAAATACAGACATATGTGGCTTAGGAATGATTTAGGCAATTTTTTTATTCGTTTGAGCCTTTGAAGCCACCAAATGACATCATTTTATCCCTAGTTACCCTTTTGAGCTTATTGAAAATCGAATGGCATGTGCTTAGGCACATAATAACCTCCATTCGGCATCATTTCAAAAATCCCACATCGACCACCTTGTTGAAAGCTTATACACTATTTCCTACCCTCAAGTAAGTAAGCCCCTATTGCACTTTAAAATTTCAAATATCTCTCATGTTCTTATTGGAAAACAAAATTGAAGGAGAGAAATAAAGAAAAAAGGGAATGAATGCATAAAAAAGATTGTTAAAGAGGGTGAATTGAAAAGAAAAAAAAATGAGAAAATAATGAGGTGAATGATGAGGCGGATGAGAAAAGAGGGTGAATTGAAAAGAAAAAAAAAATGATGAATCATCAATAGAAGGAATCGAAATTGAGATGAGAGTGCACAACAATGTCATATTTAACTTACTCTCTTGTTTTGGAATTCCTATTTTTTTATTGTAGCCATGAGCCAAGGCCTTACATTACAAGCCTATTAAGACCTATTGACCGAGCCACATTTGTCTAATATACTAGTGGAGAAGGTTACGAATAATAAGCTTATGGACACTCGAGAAACACTTGTAATGCATATGGTTTTGACATTCACACACGCACATCTCATTACTTTGATTTTATGCATTGTTCACTGTTTGTCAAAGTTATACTCCTTTTTATGAACAATGCAAATGAACCAATACACCTTGCAAAGTCCTATTGATTTGTATGAGTAAAGATTGCTTTAATGGTTAAATGGAAGTGGTGACACACACACTTGAGAACTCTTGAGTAGACTGATATGCATACTTGACTTAAAATTTTTAGACAATTGATCTTCGAGGCCAATTTGCAATTATAACATTTCATGACTTGCGTTAGTAGTGTGTTTTCTTTTTCTCTTTTATTTCTTAGTCTTTTTCCATTTCTATTTTGCCCGGGACTAGCAAAAGTTTAAGTTTAGAGGGTTTGATAAGTGTATTTTATACACTTATATTTCCTCTTATTTTGCATGGTTTAATGTTAGTTTTCGATCAGAATTACACTTTTGGTTTTGTTTTGTGTTGTTTTGCAGGAATCCAAGGAATTAAGCATTTTATTACTAAAAGATGATGAAAAATACATAAATGTGACAAGAATTCAAATTGGGACTCAACGGTGAAATAATCATGTACCGGGACATGTCAAATGGCAAGATTATATTATATTATATTATATTATAATATAATATAATATAATATATATACATGAGATTTGGGAATAAATTAAGAAAAGGAAGAGGGGACTTCACATATATTTTCACAAGGGGAAGATATGCACAGATTTGGGAGGAGTTTATAAACTTGGAAATAAGATATTTACAAGGAGGATTGACGCACGTAAAGGAGAAACTTGCCGAAGAAAGAGGAGCAGTAGACGCATAGATATTTAGAAGGGGGGATCTTGGAGGAGAATTCACGTACTGGAGAGGGAGGCGAACGTAAGATATAAGGGAGATTCTACGTACAGATTAGGGGAGGATTGGGAGAGATTTCACGTAAGAAGTAGGATTCGTAAAAGAGATTTTTATGGACGTAAGAGAAAAAGGTACGAGAGAGAGGAGGCAGAGGACCGAGAGCTAAAGAGAAGGGGAGGAGATCGATCGAGGCGGTGCGCATACAACGAAGGGTAGAGATTTTGACGACGGAGAAGACGACGGCGACTACCGGGGACGGAGGGCCATCATCCTATTCGTTTGATTATCTATTCTCTTATGTTTATGATGATTAAGAACATGTCTATGTGTTTGTTTAATTTATTCATGAACTAATTTATTATTCTAGGGTTAGACGGATCTTGACTTGAAGTTTATTTTGATTTCCGTATGGTTTATTTATGTTTTCCTGTTCTTAATGCTTTTAATCTACTGGCCATGGATTGAATGATTCCATATTCGTGATCTATCACTCGGGAGAGGGGGTTGTGAATAGGAAAGAAGGAATTCGTATCGTGGTAGTTATATTGTTCGGAAGGCCTATAACTCCATAGAAGTCGTCAAAGGAATTACTGCGCTTTTACAATTGTTTGATAATTAATCTTAGATAGGGATATCAAGATTAATGTTAGATAATTACTTCTGCTTAACACCCGGGAGGGGGAGTAGAAACAAATAAGAATTCTCGGCTAGTAAACTAGGAAAACACGACATAGTGGATAGTTGAGTGAAGTCGAACCTCTAGAATCCGTTCTCATTGATTTTCTCCACTTAAATTACCATCTTGTTAATCTTTTGTTCTATTTTCGTAGATTAGTTTAATAAATATTGCTCTCGATTATCTAAATAAAGTCGAGACTATTCTAATTACAGTACTTGGTGTAACTTAATTTTCAATCCCTGTGGGTTCGACATCCGTATTTTAAAATTCTATACTAAAACTTGACACCGTACACTTGCGGTACGTTTCACACGCATCAAGTTTTTGGCGCCGTTGCCGGGGATTGATATAATTTTGTTTACTGATACTGTTACCAAGTAGTCTTGATTTTAATTTAGAATTTTATTTTTTTTTTGATGTTTTTCTTGTGAGGTACTTGGAGATGTTTCATCAGCAAGTTTCCACAAGATTTGCCCAACAACCGTATGAACCATTCTATGCAGCTTGGGACAGATTCAACCACGACTTTTCAAACTACGCCCCTCTTCAATCTTTCCACAGTGGATTGGATGCAGACACACAAGAATGGGTATTTAATGGAGCTTTGGCAGCTGGTAGTCCCATATATAGTAGAGATGATGACAGGGTGCACCTGTTTAACCATATGGCGAATTTCGACTATCAGTGGCACTTTGATCCTTCAATGCTGGGTTGGAGTCACCAATATCCACCAGGGCATCATTACCCTCATTTTACACACCAACCATTCGATCATCAAGCAGAGGATGAGTATAGTTCTGATAAAGTCTTTAAGTTGGAGGATAGTTTGCGCAAATTCTGGCCATCATTTGAACCAAAGATCGAAAATGCCACCAGAAGTAGCCTTGAGCAGCTGATAGAGACATTTGTTCAAAGTTCAACATTGAGGTTTGAGAAGAATGAGTCGAGGCTTGATACGATTGAGGATCACATGAACAACATGGGTGCTACAATGAAGTCTCTTGAGGTGCAAATTGGGCAGCTTGTTAATGACATGAACAACCAACAAAGAGGATCATTTCCTAGCAACACCGAAGTGAACCCAACCAACCAAGTTTGGGAGAGTGATCCTACTCATGCGGAAGATTCAAGGGAATATGAGCATTTTCAAGTGGTTGAGCCTACTGTGGAAGAGTTATCTGATGAATTCCCGTGTCAAGATGAGCCTAGCGTGACGTTGGAAGATGAGCATATTTTTGAAAATAGTGAGGAGCACTCATCGATGGTGATGTCTTATATGCCATATGTGGATCCGTTCTTCCCATTGATGCCAACTTCACCATATTACGTCCTCCACGAGATGAAGCCAAGCTTAGAATCTTTCTCCCATGCTTATCAATTTTCGAAGGACGTTGTTGGAGCGACGAGCGTTAATTGTCAATATCTTGCCAAGCTTGAGGGCATACACAACCAAGACCCACATGTAGTGTCATATGATACTTACTATGGGCGGAAGCCGTTATTTGATGGTTGCTTCGCATAGTCGGGCCGAGGACTATAAACAAAGCGCTTTTCGGGAGGCAACCCGAATCCTGTATCCTTATTTTATTTTTATTTTATTAAAAAAAAAAAAAAAAAAAATTGAGATGCCGTAGGACAGGCGTAACTACGCCTCCTTCAAGGCGTAATTACGCCTGTCAATTTTCAGCAAATTTAAAATGCCGTAGCGTAGGCGTAACTACGCCTGTTTTCGGCGTAGTTACGCCTACCATTTTTTAAAAAAAATTTTGAAATGCCGTAGGCGAGGCGTAATTACGCCTCTCCAGCGGCGTAATTACGCCTCGCGTTTTTTTTGCCCCTTCCCCTCAATTTTTCAATTTCGATTTTTTTCTCCTCAATCTCTCTTAATTACGCTATCCCACCTCTAAAGTCCATATTTTTATCGATTAATTGCAGGTTTTTGGAGTCTATTGGTGCAAGGAAGCAATTTTAGGGGGGTTGCATCAAAGTGGTCTAGCTTAGCCAACCAAATCGAAAATTCTTCATCTAAGGGTTGGGTCTATACTGATGTGGAGGTCCCTATCATCATCTTCTCACTATACCCATGAGCATGAGATGGGCGACGATTACTGACGATCGTCGTCGCAGGTAGGTGTGTTGTCCCTTATTTTATATGTTGTATGGTACATTGAGGACAATGCACGATTTTAAGTTTGGGGGGTGTTTAAACATTGAAGATGTTTTGTTTCCTGGATTCCTATGTGTGTTGTGTTTTGTTTTTTTTTTTTTAGTCGTTTTTTTTCTTTTTGTGTCATAAGTCGTGATTTGAATTAATTGTGAAGGCCGATGATGAAGAATTGAGCTGATTTGTGAAAATTTTAAAATTTTTGTTCGCTTTGCTCTTGAGTTTCTTACATATTCATGCACTAGAGACCATGACCATTTGACCAATTAAAGTTGATTTGAATGAACACAAATATGATATAGGCAATTTTTGATAATATTTTGGGCCTTTATTCATTGATATAAATTTGCCATAGTAGCCCATTTGAGCTTAAATGTAAAAGAATGAGGATTGAATTGTTGCAATATATTTTATAATCTCATTCAAATTTGTTTCTTATATCACCTTGGTTTTGAGATACTATTTGAGCACATTGGTCATACCATTTAAGTTATTTGTGAATTCAGAGTAGTCTAAAACTTGCTTTAGTACCCTTTGAGGCGAAATACAGACATATGTGGCTTAGGAATGATTTAGGCAATTTTTTTATTCGTTTGAGCCTTTGAAGCCACCAAATGACATCATTTTATCCCTAGTTACCCTTTTGAGCTTATTGAAAATCGAATGGCATGTGCTTAGGCACATAATAACCTCCATTCGGCATCATTTCAAAAATCCCACATCGACCACCTTGTTGAAAGCTTATACACTATTTCCTACCCTCAAGTAAGTAAGCCCCTATTGCACTTTAAAATTTCAAATATCTCTCATGTTCTTATTGGAAAACAAAATTGAAGGAGAGAAATAAAGAAAAAAGGGAATGAATGCATAAAAAAGATTGTTAAAGAGGGTGAATTGAAAAGAAAAAAAAAAATGAGAAAATAATGAGGTGAATGATGAGGCGGATGAGAAAAGAGGGTGAATTGAAAAGAAAAAAAAAATGATGAATCATCAATAGAAGGAATCGAAATTGAGATGAGAGTGCACAACAATGTCATATTTAACTTACTCTCTTGTTTTGGAATTCCTATCTTTTTATTGTAGCCATGAGCCAAGGCCTTACATTACAAGCCTATTAAGACCTATTGACCGAGCCACATTTGTCTAATATACTAGTGGAGAAGGTTACGAATAATAAGCTTATGGACACTCGAGAAACACTTGTAATGCATATGGTTTTGACATTCACACACGCACATCTCATTACTTTGATTTTATGCATTGTTCACTGTTTGTCAAAGTTATACTCCTTTTTATGAACAATGCAAATGAACCAATACACCTTGCAAAGTCCTATTGATTTGTATGAGTAAAGATTGCTTTAATGGTTAAATGGAAGTGGTGACACACACACTTGAGAACTCTTGAGTAGACTGATATGCATACTTGACTTAAAATTTTTAGACAATTGATCTTCGAGGCCAATTTGCAATTATAACATTTCATGACTTGCGTTAGTAGTGTGTTTTCTTTTTCTCTTTTATTTCTTAGTCTTTTTCCATTTCTATTTTGCTCGGGACTAGCAAAAGTTTAAGTTTAGGGGGTTTGATAAGTGTATTTTATACACTTATATTTCCTCTTATTTTGCATGGTTTAATGTTAGTTTTCGATCAGAATTACACTTTTGGTTTTGTTTTGTGTTGTTTTGCAGGAATCCAAAGAATTAAGCATTTTATTACTAAAAGATGATGAAAAATACATAAATGTGACAAGAATTCAAATTGGGACTCAACGGTGAAATAATCATGTACCGGGACATGTCAAATGGCAAGATTATATTATATTATATTATATTATAATATAATATAATATATATACATGAGATTTGGGAATAAATTAAGAAAAGGAAGAGGGGACTTCACATATATTTTCACAAGGGGAAGATATGCACAGATTTGGGAGGAGTTTATAAACTTGGAAATAAGATATTTACAAGGAGGATTGACGCACGTAAAGGAGAAACTTGCCGAAGAAAGAGGAGCAGTAGACACATAGATATTTAGAAGGGGGGATCTTGGAGGAGAATTCACGTACTGGAGAGGGAGGCGAACGTAAGATATAAGGGAGATTCTACGTACAGATTAGGGGAGGATTGGGAGAGATTTCACGTAAGAAGTAGGATTCGTAAAAGAGATTTTTATGGACGTAAGAGAAAAAGGTACGAGAGAGAGGAGGCAGAAGACCGAGAGCTAAAGAGAAGGGGAGGAGATCGATCGAGGCGGTGCGCATACAACGAAGGGTAGAGATTTTGACGACGGAGAAGACGACGGCGACTACCGGGGACGGAGGGCCATCATCCTATTCGTTTGATTATCTATTCTCTTATGTTTATGATGATTAAGAACATGTCTATGTGTTTGTTTAATTTATTCATGAACTAATTTATTATTCTAGGGTTAGACGGATCTTGACTTGAAGTTTATTTGGATTTCCGTATGGTTTATTTATGTTTTCCTGTTCTTAATGCTTATAATCTACTGGCCATGGATTGAATGATTCCATATTCGTGATCTATCACTCGGGAGAGGGGGTTGTGAATAGGAAAGAAGGAATTCGTATCGTGGTAGTTATATTGTTCGGAAGGCCTATAACTCCATAGAAGTCGTCAAAGGAATTACTGCGCTTTTACAATTGTTTGATAATTAATCTTAGATAGGGATATCAAGATTAATGTTAGATAATTACTTCTGCTTAACACCCGGGAGGGGGAGTAGAAACAAATAAGAATTCTCGGCTAGTAAACTAGGAAAACACGACATAGTGGATAGTTGAGTGAAGTCGAACCTCTAGAATCCGTTCTCATTGATTTTCTCCACTTAAATTACCATCTTGTTAATCTTTTGTTCTATTTTCGTAGATTAGTTTAATAAATATTGCTCTCGATTATCTAAATAAAGTCGAGACTATTCTAATTACAGTACTTGGTGTAACTTAATTTTCAATCCCTGTGGGTTCGACATCCTTTTTTTATAATTCTATACTAAAACTTGACACCGTACACTTGCGGTACGTTTCACACGCATCACAAATAAATCATGCTTCCAATAATATTTACCCAACATGCACCACATGCACCCTGAAACGCAACCCTGGGTCATCCTATCCACATGACCATGCATTTCCATAAGGTAAATAAATTCCAACACATTATTAATTACCACATAATTAATAATAATAATCGTAATTAATGCCCAAATGCAATTAACCATTTCGGGGATATCACAATACTCCCCTACTTATAAGATTTCGTCCTCGAAATAACATGCACTTACCCCAAAAGGAAACTAAACATAAACACATACCAGAGAATAGTTCCGGGTAGTGCTGCACCATATGCCGCTCCGTCTCCCACGTAGCCTCCTCGACACCCCTGCGATCCCACTGAACCTTGATCATAGGTATCACTTTGTTCCGAAGTCTGCGGTCTGCTCGATCCAGAATTCTGACAGGCCGTTCCACATAAGATATATCGGTCTCTAATTGGACTTCGGAAGGCTGTAACACATGAGACGGATCCGGCTCATACTTCCGCAGCATCGATACATGAAACACATTATGTATCCCAGATAAAGAAGGCGGCAAAGCCAGTCGGTAAGCTAAGGTGCCAATGCGCTGCAAAATCTCGTACGGTCCAACATACCTCGGAGACAGTTTCCCGCGCATGCCAAATCGTACAACGCCTCTGAAAGGCGAGATCTTCAAAAAGACCTTATCTCCCAACTGAAATTCCAACGGTCTCCGCCGTTTATTTGCATAAGCTGCCTGTCTGTCCTGGGCCGCTTTCATTTTCTGCCTTATCGACTTTATCTTTTCTTCCATCTCCCGAATCAACTCCGGTCCTCCGACCGATTTGCGGTCCAAATCATCCCAACACAAGGGTGATCTACACCGTCTGCCATAAAGAGCTTCACACGGAGCCATCTGAATACTCGCCTGGTAGCTATTGTTATACGAAAACTCTACCAAAGGCACTGAATCCTGCCAAGAGGCATCGAACTCCAAAACACAAGCTCTCAGCATGTCCTCGAGCGTCTGAATAGTGCGCTCGGTCTGGCCATCCGTCTGAGGATGATAAGCAGTACTCAAACTGACTTCAGTTCCCAAAGCTGACTGAAGACCTTCCCAGAAATGAGATGTGAATCGCGGATCTCGATCTGACACTATGGAAACGGGGATTCCATGCAATCTCACCACATCTCTAATATACAACTGCGCCATCCTCAAAAAGGTGAATGTCATGCTATAGGGGATAAAATGAGCTACCTTGGTCAATCTGTCCACAATCACCCAAATAGCATCGAAGCCTGAAGCACTCCTCGGCAAATGAGTCACGAAGTCCATGGAAATGTGCTCCCACTTCCACTTCGGTATCTCCAAGCTTCTCAACTCGCCGCCAGGTCTCTGTCTCTCTGCCTTAACCTGCTGGCAGATCAAACATCTCTTTACAAATGCGACGACATCAGACTTCATCCTTTTCCACCAAAACTGGCCGCGCAGATCTCTGTACATCTTCTTCCCACCTGGGTGGATGCTAAGTCTGCTACTGTGAGCTCGCTCCAAGATTCCTTTACGCAACTCCGGCGTACTCGGAACCACCCAACGGTTCCCCAATCTCAAGGATCCGTCATCTGCCACCCTGAACTTCGTTGGCTGACCAAGATGTACTAAAGATAACCACCTCTGAACCTCATCATCCGACCTCTGAGCTCTCCTGATGTTCTCATAGATGTCTGGCTCGGCTAACAGAGTCGATACATACACAGGCGATGCATCTATGTCAAAATCATAACCCAGATGGCAATAGGAGGTCATCATAGCAGACAAATGAATGACGTCCTCAGCAGAACTCCTCACTTTCCGGCTCAAAGCGTCTGCTGTCAAATTAGCTTTCCCCGGATGGTACTCTATCTCGCAATCATAGTCCTTGAGTAGGTCCATCCACCTCCTCTGCCTCATGTTCAGCTCTGCCTGAGTGAATAAAAATTTGAGGCTCTTGTGATCCGTGTATATGGTGAATGAAGTACCATATAAGTAATGCCTCCAAATCTTCAGGGCGAAGTTGATAGCCGCCAATTCCAAGTCATGAACTGGATATCTGGTCTCATGCGGCTTCAACTGCCTCGATGCATAAGCTACCACATGCTTATCTTGCATCAGAACACACCCAAGGCCCTGAAGTGATGCGTCAGTATACAGAACAAATCTGGAGTTCTCCGTAGGGATCACTAACACTGGCGCCGTCGTCAACCGGTGCTTCAACTCCTGGAAGCTCTCCTCACAAGCTTCTGACCAAAAGAAAGGCACACCCTTCTGAGTCAACTGTGTCAGCGGCTTGGCAATCTTCGAAAAGCCCTCGACGAAGCGTCGATAATACCCGGCCAAACCAAGAAAACTCCGGATCTCAGGCACAGAAGTGGGGGCAGCCCACTCCATCACAGCCTCAATCTTCTTGGGATCTACAGATATTCCGCTGCTCGATATGACATGCCCCAGAAACACTACACTGCTCAGCCAAAATTCACACTTACTGAGCTTAGCATATAACTGATGCTCTCTGAGAATCTGAAGCACTGTCCTCAAGTGTTTCACATGCTCCTCCTCACTCCGGGAGTAGATAAGAATATCGTCAATAAACACAATGACGAACTGATCAAGATACTGCTGAAACACTCTGTTCATCAGACTCATGAAGACTGCTGGAGCATTCGTCACGCCGAACGGCATCACTAGGAACTCATAATGTCCATATCGGGTCCGGAACGCTGTCTTCTGCACATCTTCCTCTCTGACCCGAATCTGATGATACCCGGATCTCAAATCAATCTTGCTATACACCCTGGTACCTTGCAACTGATCAAACAAGTCATCTATCCTTGGGAGAGGATACTTGTTCTTCACTGTAGCCTTATTCAGTTGCCGGTAATCGATGCACAACCGCATCGAACCGTCCTTCTTCTTCACAAAGAGAACTGGTGCGCCCCATGGCGACACGCTCGGGCGTATATATCCCTTGTCCAAGAGATCCTGCAACTGTTCTTTCAACTCTCTCAACTCAGCCGGTGCCATCCTATAAGGTGCACGAGAGATAGCGGATGTCCCTGGCAACAGCTCGATCCCAAACTCGACTTCCCTAGCCGGTGGGAATCCTGGGATCTCTTCTGGAAATACATCAGCGAACTCTGCCACCACTGGTACATCCTCAACTCTGAGTTCTTTACTCTTCCCAGACGTGTCCACGGCATAAATAAGATAGCCTGTGTGGCCACGTTCCAACAACTGAGTCATCTTGATTGCTGAAATCAACGGAATCTTCGCACGAGAACCGTTGCCATAGAAGGTCCACTGACTGCCCAACTCAGGTCTGAACTTCACTGTCCTCTGTCGGCAATCTACCACTGCCTGATATCTGTTCAGAACATCAATACCCAAGATGCAGTCAAAGTCTGACATACCCAATACGATCAAGTCTGCCTTCAACTCGTTGCCCTCAAAATAAATGAGGCAGTCTGCCATAAACTGATCAGCAACGACATTTCTTCCAGTGGGTGTCGAGACAAGGAGAGGCGTGGGTAAAGAAGACGTGCGCATATGGTGTCTTTCCACAAAACCCACCGATACAAAAGAATGGGAGGCACCTGTATCGATCAAAATAAAAGCAGGGTACGTAAATAAATGACACGTACCGGCAATCACCTCCTCTGGGGCTGCCTGAGCCTGTTCCCTGGTCCGTGCATACACCTGTCCCTGGGGTGGTCCTACTGTCTGACCTCCCGATGGTCGAGGCCCAAACTGCTGCCTCTGCTGCACTGTCCTATCCTCAAACCTCGGCCTGCTGCCCTGATACTCTGACTGTCCTCCCCGTGTGGGGCAATACCGAGCAATGTGGCCCACCTTGCCACAGACATAACATGCAGGACACTTGTTTGAAGAATGTGGCCCTCCACAATTATTGCACCTCGGCTCTCCCGGCCTATCCCCTTGTGAAGATCCTCTATTGGCCGACCAATTACCCTTCTTGCCATCCTGTTTCTGACCAAAGTGTTTCTTTCCACC
This sequence comes from Haberlea rhodopensis, assembly GCA_907163345.1. NCBI lineage: Eukaryota > Viridiplantae > Streptophyta > Magnoliopsida > Lamiales > Gesneriaceae > Haberlea > Haberlea rhodopensis. The sequence continues at coordinate 1,062,654 of CAJQUN010000097.1, forward strand.
ATACCGTGAAGATGAAGAGGCACCACGGGGTTTAAATGGCTCACCCCGGGGCCTCAAGCTGTCACTAGTCTGCCTCTGTTGCGGTACTGGTGGTGGCATAGCGTAAGCTCCCACTCCTAGCTCGGCAAGCTCCGCTCTTGTGAGAGCGTCATCAAAAGAAGTTGGGTTATTAGTGATAACCCGGTCATAGAGCTCCGGTCGCAACCCTTTCATAAAGTTCCTCATCTTAGCGTGTCCACTGGTGGCAATGTGGGGAACGTACCTCAGCAATGAAGAGTACCGTGTGGCATAATCTGCCACTGTCATGTTCCCCTGCTTCAAACTTGTAAATTCATCCTCCTTTGTCTGTCTTGCTGCAGCGGAGAAATACCGGTTCAAAAACCTAGTCCTGAAGAGTGTCCAGTCAATCACAGCACCCAGTGCTCTCATTTCCATTACTGTGCTCCTCCACCACATCAGAGGTTTCTTGGCTAATTGAAACTCCGCCAGTCGCAGCCAAGCTGTCACAGCACAAGGGGCCGATACAAAGATCTGCTCTAGTCTTTCCAACCACTCCTCAGCCTCTTCTCCGGACTCTGTCCTCTCAAACCGGGGCGGATGATAAGACAGAAATTGTGTCAAGCTAATCTCACCCGGTAGCAATAACTGAACCACTGGTTCCATGCCTACGGCCGGTGGAGGTAGAGGGTTCACTTGACCGACGCTTGCATTCACACTGCCAACATCTCCAACTTCCTCATTAGCAGCCATGCTGTAATACAAATGTTAACAACAATTCCAAAGCAGTATATATAATGTGCCGTTAGATCACAGGAATGAGAATACGCATGTTAGTATAACAGAATATACATTAATATGCACCACATGCATAAACATGCTTCAAATGTAAGCACCTAGCCTATCATGCTAAGGCTACCCTTCACTCGTTCCCGGGTTCTCTAACCACTGCTCTGATACCACTAATGTAAGGACCCTAATCCTTAAGTGCGGAATCAAGGCATAATAGAGCTAATATAAATGATCAGAGTGAGAAATAACGTGTTGAGTTTATGAGCTTAAGCATTACATGCCAAAAAAAATAAGGATCACCAAAAGGATTAATTACATTCCAATAAATGAATGTACAATTATAGTTTTATACTACTCCTAGAGTAGATACTGTCCAAATAATTCTGTCCTTCATAGTCTCAAAAGCGTCCTCAAAAGCTCACCATCTCAACCCGTCTAGCCCTTCTATCATGCCAAACGTGTACCTACAAGGACAACCCCCAAACATGAGCAATAATAATCATTCATATTCAATACAATATGAAGATAAAGCGTAAATGCATAATCATAATAAAACACTTCCTGTTTTCCCATGCATTTCAAACGCTTCCCGTTTGGTTGTCCCTGTACCATAACTCATGAGTATAATCAATAGATTATTTTTAATGGTCTAAACATGTCATGAACATATACCATTTCATCAATACCAAATACTGATCACCAATCCCTAGTCTGTCCATCACAATGTATTTTAATGCCCCTCGCTTATTTACATATAGACGGCATAGGATAACCTCGCTTCAATGGACTGCGGGACTCCCACCCCTCGCCTCTCATTGAGCGGCAAATACCCTTTCCTCGTCCTATATGATAACCACGCTCAAATGTGACATGCGGCGCTCCCACCCCTCGCTTCACATTTAGCGAAACCAAACCAAATAGCGGCAAGCATTAAAATCATCAAGGGATGACCACGACTCATGGGATATGCACCAATAATCATATGCATCTATAAACATCATGCATAACATGTACTTGCATCCACTATGCAATACCACATATATACTTGCATCCACAATGCATAAACAATAAGTATATAAGATACATGTACCGTTGGGGTGCCCGTACGTCCACTACGTACCTTTCCAAAATGTAGGATATGGTAGGACTTCAATGCCTTGGTTGTGTTGCCACCTGGGATGGTTCTACACATTCACACAAATCAATATTAGAACCCAATAATAGTCCAATCCCAAAAATCCTACAAAAAAATCCAAAAATACCAAATTTTGGCTTTCGCAATCGATCGCCCATCACGGCGATCGATCGCCAAACCTCACTGTCCGAGACCAACATTTTTCACCCTTCGGCGATCGATCGCCACCCTTGGCGCGATCGATCGCCAGCCGCGCCGATCGATCGCCCAAGAGTGGCGATCGATCGCCAAACGCTTGCAAAACCCACTGCCTGGGGGCGATCGATCGCCTGGAAAGGGGCGATCGATCGCCAACCTCTGTTACCCGAAAAACTCCATTTTTGCACCTCAAAACCAATCCAATCCATTCCAACACTTAAACCAACCAACCAACAACATAAATATCAACATAAACCACCAAAATACACCTTAAAACAACCATAAATCCAACCCTTAACCAAAACCACAACAACCCAACAAAACCCATTTCAAAATTATTAAAAACCCTTCCAAAACTAACCCAAACACAATAAAAATGACAATGAGGTATCCATACCTCTTGGGGACCTCAAATCACCCAATAATCTTCACAAATCAAGTCTTTTGGAAGGTTTTCTCCCCACCTCTTTACTCCAACTCGAAAATGGAAAGGGGGAAAGGGTTTGGGTGGTGATTTTGGTAAAGTAAGAGTGAGAGTGTATGGTGGGGTTGGGGTAATAAAAGGTGTTGGTTAATTAATTAAAAAGCATACTAAAATAATTCCATGGTGTGTAAAACACCCCAACATGATATTTTTCAAAGCATTTACTCATAATGCACCAAATATCAATTAAACACATGATTTCTAATCAATTGCTACCAATGGCAAATAAATCATGCTTCCAATAATATTTACCCAACATGCACCACATGCACCCTGAAACGCAACCCCGGGTCACCCTATCCACATGACCATGCATTTCCATAAGGTAAATAAATTCCAACACATAATTAATTACCACATAATTAATAATAATAATCGTAATTAATGCCCAAATGCAATTAACCATTTCGGGGATATCACACCTTGTGGAGTCTCGATGTGTGTTTGGACCAAGATGTGAGCTTCTTGGAACACCCGGATGTGAACATCTCTAGAGGTGTGTTTGGTGTTGATCGGTAGCAATGAGTTGCCCGATCCGGGTTGCAATGTGGTGCAACTACCCCTTTGTTGGAGACGGGGTTTGGAAATAAAAGCCGGTTATAGTTAGATGCACTATTGTGCACTGGTGGTTTCCTTAGCAACGATGTGTGTTAAGCATCGTGGGTGAGTGGTGGATATCATGGAGAGATGTCCATGTTAGAACCGATGGGGTTTTGATTGATTTGCAGTCGTGGTGGACTAACTTCCAGGACGATTCACATCGAGGTATGTTGTTATCTTTCGGGTTCATATTGGTTTTGGCTTTTGCTCTATTTTAGAGCTTGGTGCGAGATTGGTGTTCTCGCAGTGGATGATTCGATTCTAATGTGGTCCATAATCGGGGTTGTGGCTTTGCTTTGTTTGTGTAGTCCTGGTGTTACGTAGAGTACGCCGGTGCAAATTTCGAGGACGAAATTTTATTAGTGGGGGATAATTGTGATGTCCGGGGATTAATGGTGTTAATCCCAGTGTGGTAATATTCCTTGTTGGATTTTAATTGTGGCAATTAGGAATTAATTGCGGATATGGTTCTCCCGAGGTTGTTGAATCGAGCATTTGGGATCGTTGGATCCAAAGGTTGAGATTGTATTCTCATTTTGGTGGAAAACCTATGAGTTGGGTTTTTAGTAGGACATGGAGTCCGGGGTGCCTTATGTTGGGGCCAGTATGGAGATTTGTTGTTGGAGAGAGAGTTTTTGAAAACAAATGAATTTTAATGAATCATGATGTATTTGTGGAGGTATTGGTATTTTGGAGCATTTTTGCTATATATACCAGAAGGACTCAAGATTCCGTCATTTGGAATCCATTTCTCTCTCTCTCCCTCCCCTCTCCTGCGATAAGGCCTCCTCCCCCTTTCCCCTCTTTGGCTCTTGGGAAGGAAATCGTTGGTATCTTGGCTCGGGGGCCGAATTTCTCGAAGATAATCAGGTATTAACATTCCCCTCACCATTGTCTTCGATTTGGTTGTGGTATGGTAGTTTTTGGTTGAGGTTTTGGTTGGTTATGGGTTTTGGGGATTTTTGGTTTAAAATCCAAGTTGAGTTTTTTGTGTTTTTATTGATTCCAAATGGTTTAATGGTTGTGTTGAGGAAGTTTGTGGTGTTGGTTTTGAGTTTGGGTGTCAAAAACACCATGGAAGCTCGAAATTTTCGGAAACCCGCAGGTCGCGATCGATCGCGGCTTGGCGCCGATCGATCGCGACATGCTACTGGATTTGGGAAGGTGATGAACAGTCTCGCCGATCGATCGCAAAAAGTTGGCGATCGATCGCGAGGGTCTTGGCGATCGATCGAAAGGTTTGGCGATCGATCGCGGATGGCAGTGCAGCGGGCAGTGTACTCGCGCGATTGATAGCGCCTGATGGGCGATCGATCGCGGCACTGTTTGGATGGTTTTTTATGGAATTTTGGAAAACGTCGGGATTTTTGAATCGAGGTTTTAAGGGGCCGTTTCCGGGGCAATGTTTACATTCCATTGTGAATGCTATACTTTTAAAATGGTTTGTTTGGAACCAAAATTTAATTTAAACGAAATTCTCGGTTTGGCCATCTTTTAACTATATAAAATGGAATATTTTGGGTATTATGCATGCTTAGCCGGGTGGCTTTTATATTGGTAATCGTCATGGTTAGACGATAAGTTTAGAAGTTTTGAGCGTGCTTGGGCACGTGATTGCATGCCTATGTTTAATTGAGAGTAATTTGTGTGTTAGCACATAACTCATCGGACGTGGAACTCAGGCAAAGTTGGACTCAAACTACGAGATTATAAGGTACGTATGACGTACGAGCATAGCCCCTTATTATAATTGCAATTGTGAGTGCATGGTACGCTATATTGCAATAGATGTATATTGAATTGCATGGTTTATGGTAATCACTATGAATGGACACATATACATGGGGAATTATAGGGTGCCGCTTTTGAGCGAGCAATGATTGGGACGTTGTCGCCTTTGAGCGAACATCAGTTATGACGCCACTGTTGTTGAACATGCGTGAGAATGAAATGCCGCTATCGTAGAGCGAGCAATGATCGAACAACGGAACCATAAATGAGATAAATGGGATAATTGTAATCATTGGTTAATGATTGATATTATGGTTATGATATCGGTATATAGCATATGAATTCGTTAATCAATGTAATGATTAACTGGCATTTGGGAATTTGATGATTTCAGTTGTTTTGAGAACAGGGACAATACAGAGAATCCCGGATGAGGATGATGCCATCCAGGGAGTATATTTTGTATTTCATAGCATTTACACTGTTGTAAATTATGAATTGTATCATTATGATTGTTGGATTTGGGATATTGGTATACTCACCCCGTGTGGGGTTGTCTCTGTTGGGGCAGGTTATTAGGTACACCGATGGCTGGGAGTTGAGCTCGAGCTGTGGATTTGAGGTGATTCCAGGATCGAGGTACCAGCGACGGTATTGAGCATGATACTTTATACACTAGATACACGCATACTTATTCGATGCTCGCATGTGAGCAGTGTTATGTGTATATGGGTTGTATAAAGAAGGCAATGGCCTTTCTCTTTTCATTTATGTGTTGCATGCAATTATTTATTAAATTGCTAAATGAACTGAGAACATGTTAGTGTATTATAATGGTGCATGACATGTATGTTGACTCGGGTAGGGGGAAACTAGACATTATATGGAATAATGTAAAGAAATTTTGTTATGCACACGATTTTTGGAACGGTGGCAAATATATTTCCCTTACGTGTATGATTGTATGCACTAAATACTTGGATTAATACACTAATAACGGGTTAAGGGCACGGGGGTCCTTACACTTACTAGTCTAGAACAAACCGTTCCGCACTATAATATTCAGTGGTCTGTTCTGCATAAAAGTTGATTAAGAAACAGATCTCTTTCACTAACCCGAGAGAAATCAAAAAGGATTAATTTTAAAGGAGTGTTCATTCACCCCACCCCCCCTCTAAACACTCCGAACCGATCCTAACACATACATTGATCATGAAGTATTGATTTATGAGAATGCCCTAATTATATAAATGTATGCACTCATAACAAAGATAATTGCACTAATGGCGAGATTGGGACCTGGGGTCCTTAAAAAAAACTTTTCCCAAGGACTGTTACTCGTTGCATCTAATAGATCAACTAGTGGACTCTACTGCCGGCTACCAATATCTATGCTTGCTGGATGTTTACCAAGGATTCCATCAGACCCCTCTTGCAATGGATGATCAGGCCAAGGTAAGTTTCATCACTTCAGACGTAACATTTGGTTTTGTAGTTAGGCCATTTGGACTTTAAAATGTAGGGGATACCAAAGGTTGATGGACAAATGTTCTCAAAGCAAATTGGGAAATTTTAGAGGTGTATGTGGATGACATCTTGATAAAATCAAAGGATCGAGCTCACCCACCTTGAGGTCGTATGGGCTAAAGCTTAACCCCTAGAAATGTGTGTTCGAGGTAAAAAGTGGAAATTCTTCTCGTACACAGAGACAAAGAGAGGTATTGAAACCAAACCCGATAAGGTCAAGGAGATCCAGACTATGACTCCCTTACTAATCTCCAAGAAACACAATTCAATTGGGAGAACAAAGTCGGGTCCAGATCGGCTCATCATAGTGTGCCTTTATTTCGCACTCTCCGGAAGGCTCAAATTTTTTTATGGGAAGCTCATGTGAGAGGTCTTTTGAAGAGTTAAAGTGATATGTAGCCGATCTCCCGGTTATAGCTAAGATGGGATTGGGAGAAAACATATGGGTATACTTCTCAGCAACTGAGGAGGCAGTGAGCTCGGTAATAATCAGACATGAAGGTTGAACCCAACATCTTATTTATTATGTTTCACAGACATTAAAGGAATTAAGCTGAGATTCAGGCATGGAGAAGTTGGCATTAGCTTTAGTAATCGTAGCAAGGAAGCTAAGGCCGTATTTCTTGTCTCATTCAATCACGGTCTTTATTAATAGCCCTCTGGGGAAAATCTTAACTCATCCTAGTGTGTCAGGTAGGTTGGTTAAGTAGACAACCAAGCTTTGGGAGTAAAATCAAATATGTGCTTGGAACAACAATCAAAGCTCAAGCCCTAGTTGGTTTCTTGTCAGAAACCGTGCATCAAGATAATGAGGATCCATGGAAAATATAAATTGATGGTTCTGCAACCAACAAAGGCAGCGAAGTTGGGTTGTTGTTGATTTCACCAAGGGGAGACAAGACGAGCTCATTTACCTTGGTTACACCAAGTGTCATTCAGTGGTGTTTACCCAACATGTCATGGTCACGCCCTGACACATAATCAGCCAAGCTTTGGTTATGTTGAGCTCATTTGTCTTGATTATGCAAAGTGTTTTTCAGGGGTGTTTATCCACCTTGTCGCGTCCCAACAGAGGATCATCCGAGCTATGGCTATGCCAAGCTCATTTGTCTTGGTTACGACAGCTGCCATTAAGGGTTTTTTACTTAACCGAGCTCATCATGATCGTTTTAAAGATAGACTCCTTGGTCACACTCAGGAAAGCTTTGGGCTAGCTCATGGGTAAAACTAGAACGATCTCCACATTATGGCAAGCTCCAAGCCAAGTCGATGGCTCTACCCGTATGCGAGCACACCCACCTTATGTCACTGAGTGACACTTTTACATTGTGACCAGCTTATCGAAAAACACCAAACACAATTTGTACGTACTACGATGGGACAGATACAAAGTTTGTGTTGTGTTCAGGGATCAAATAATTATCGATATCCTAATGTTCCATTATTGTATAACATGTCTAAGCATTGTTGATTCCATGATTAAGTGAATATTTACCTCAGATTTTTCACTCTGATATTACATGACGAGTTGAGCTGTTATTACTGAGTGAACTAATGATATTGATTAAAAGAAATTAAGGTCGAGCACTAAAGGGATTGAAGTGAGCAAAATAAGTTTGTTGCATGCGACCAATGGGCCATTACAATACATAGTAGGATTCATGAGCAAAAGGGACAATCGTAAAAACATCCAAAATTGCTACAAAGTATTGGATTGATTACATTAACACAGTCACAACAAAATATCTGACCCTACTATATATCAGAGGGAAGGCAAGATGTCACATTCAAGATGTCAATAAAATCAGAAGCGGCTCCCTCCGGCAGATAAACATGCTCTCAAAATAGCTCCACGTTCTTCTCGAATCCTACCTCAAGAAAGCCAAAGGCTTAACCCCACATATCTCCTCGAACTCAGCTGATTTTAAGAATTCATCTTTGAAAGAGGTATGCTTCTGGATAGCCTTAGCTTCAGACTTTGACAAGACTTCCTCGCTCTCCTTGTTTTTGGCTTGGGCTCCTTCTTGTTCCTTCGATAGTCCAGCAAGCCCAGCTTCAAGTGTTTGGCGTTCTGCAGCGGCCTGTGCTCTCAGCTCCTCAATCTTCCGATCGTGGATCTCTTTAGCTTTCTCAACAGAGGACTTAAGATTGGCAATGACAACCTTGTTCTCCTCGAATCCTTCCGAGATGGTGTCATGAGGTTGTTTGTAAGGCCTCGATATCTTAACCCATTATTAGTGCATCATCACATTTATTAGTGCATATTTTCAGGTCATTAGGGACTCTTATACATGCTTCACTAGCAATGTCCTGACAACTATAAAATTTTTGACATTAATCATCTTCTCATTCAAATCCCAATACAATCCAACTAATACTAGTATACATTGTACAATGCACCAATCTCATATTCTCAATTCATCATACAATTCTCCATAATTAATCCCATGCAAATCATAAATGAAAAGAGAAATCTCACAACCTTTAGACAAACCATATACACATATGAGAATGCTCACAAACGAGCATTGAATAAATAAATGTGTATGTATTAACACGTCACCCAATACCAATATTGGTACCTCAGCTCCAGAAACATTCCCAAAACAGCTCGAACTCATCTCCAGAGTCAATGATGTACATGTTCTACATGTTTCAATAGAAACAGCCCCCATACGGGGTGAGCATACCAATCGCACAATCTCAATAACATCAATCTCACAATTTTTAATTTACAAAGTATAAAGCTATAAAATTTAAAAGATACTCCATGCATAGTATCATCATCATATGGGATCTCTCATGTTGTTCCTGTTCCCACAATAACCAAAATCATCAAACTCTAAAATTAGTTAATCATGACATTGATTAACTAAAATCATTCTCAAACCTCCAATTTAATAATCAAATATAGCTAATGTTGGGATATGCCCTAAGACATGTCATTGGATGATTGTTTTGACATACAATGTTTATGATTTTATGAATGGCAATTCATTATTATATATTATTCGTTTAACTGTGCAATGTGAATTAATATATATGTTAATGTCCTTAGAATAATATTGTATTATTCTTAAACATTGTCCCTCGTCAAGTATTATCATGAATCGGGATAATGATAATACATAGAGACTAGTATGTGTTGATTGATGAATTGTTCATTGATATGAGATATCAAATCAACACATGGGTACATGTTAGAGAACGATGTACTGGACAGACCCACCATGAGAATGCTACATGGATAGTTATATGAGCGTCATAAGCAATTCTCATAGTGATAATAATGTATGTAATCCTTACGACTTGTGATCATCAGAGATCCCAACATAAGGAGTTATGTATCTTGATATTTTCAAACATTACCCGTAACAGGGTAAACTATATAGGCGACTATTGGATACACTACGAATTATGTAGAGGGATGTTGATTGATCGAGATAGGATTTGTCCCTCCTATATAACAGGAGAAGTGTTTGGGCCCTTGATCAAGTAAGACTAAAATGCATGGCCATGCTCGAATGAGTCAATATGAGATATCGAGCTTATTCGTTTATTCTAGTTCTACTTGGGGATCAAGAAATAGATATTGAATATACGAGTATGACTATTCCATGACTCGTGTTCAATCTAAACACAAAGGACAAAGGGATTAAGTTACATGGTTAATATTATCACAAGTTCTTAGGTTATGTCGAGCCATTGACATTCTTGTGATTTGGGTAGCCTTGATGTGTTGCTAGATACCGCTCATTGCTTGTGACGTAAAATGAGATTTTATGTCACTGCCAACATTACAAGATCCTATCGGGTCGCACAAAAGATTAAATCGATAAAGGGAATTAAATTCATGGGATGAATTAATTAATTAAGAAGAGTCTTAATTAAATGATTATAAGGATTTAATTAAATCATGGGTTTGGGCCCATGAGACTTTTAAGAAAGTCTTGAACCTTAATTAAAGTCTTATAATATAAATACAAGGTTTTGACTAATAGTTAATCATACAATTCAAAATAAAACCTAGCCACTAAAATAGCTCTCGGCCGCCTCACTTAGCTCCAAGAAGTTCTCGGCCGCCGTCGTGTAAGCTTGGGTTTTGTTTAGCCGCCGTTTAATCGGTTGTGAACCGTGTGTGGTTTTGATTCCGGTTCAAGAACGAGTCTAGCAACTTGTTCTTGAACGGTCCCTTACAGATTTGATCGTGTGGATACCGTAGAGACAAAAGTGAAAACTTTTGTTCGTGACTCGTGGACGCGTTGGACGTGCTGCTTCGTGGAATCTGCTCAAACACGCTACAAGGGTGAGACTTTTGATCCTTTATCCGATATGATAACCTTTGTATAGATCCGGTGTTATAGTATCCAAAATTTTATTCCGCTGCGTTGCTATGCTTGTTGGATTACTTACAGTGGTATCAGAGCCGTGTACAAGGCTCATATCGGATTTATGTGGTTAAATTGTTTTAATCATATTAGGATTATATTGCATGCTATAAAACTGTATATAATCATATATGATATGATTAAATTGAGTTTGTGAAATTATCATAAAATTATATTTGATATAATTGAGGTTTATTGTATATGATACAAGGATGCGTAAAGTCGAGGCGTTGGATCAAGGTGGTTCGACCACTTCACATCATAGCTCTCGGCCGCCGCTCAAGAGCTAGGGTTCGGACCGAGCCGTCGCACTATCTAGGGTTTTGAACTCTATTGGCTCGATAAAGTATTGAGGCGGTGCAAGATGGTTCGATCATGGTCCACGGAATTATGAGGGTCGACGGCTACACCACGTGAGAGCTAGGGTGTTTCGAACCCTTGGCTCGAGATGGTTGAGCCGCCACCATCATGAACCGTGCATGGCTTGATCATGACTCGTGGCTATGAATTCCAGCTTGTTCGGACCAAGTGGCTCGATAAAAACCAAAACGGCGCATGTGGCTAGGTCTAACTGCCGCCGCTTGCTCGAGGGGCTCGGACCACGTCTTGGGCTGGGGTTTCGAACCCGAGGCCCATAATTGGTCCAGCCGTGGTGTTTGGTTGGTTCGAACAATGTTGGTTCGTGGCTTAGTCGCATTAGTTCGTGGCATGTGATGTCTCGAGCGTACGATAATTTTTCAAAATTTTATTTTACAGTTTTAATTAGAATTAAATTTTAAAATGTTTAGAAATTAATTAATTAAATTATTATAGCATGTTTTATGTGTTGTTTGAGCATGATGCATGGTTATAGCCCTTTGACCTATTAGATAGGATTTGTGAATGTTTGTAATTTATAATACGACCTGCGTGTCGTGCCTTCTCTATTTTTCTCTAAATGTTATCCCTCCCCTATGTTCCCCTCGAATGTGAATCGAGGAATTCTATATCTTATAAATGTTATATAGTATAGTTCATTTTATTGATGGTGATCAATGAAGATGGAGCATGGTGCCGGGATGAGGAGGCCATTCACAAATTGGAGCCAAAGTAAGGTGCTTGTGAAGTTATCTTAGGTTGACTCTTAGGATTTTCTCATTGGCTTGAGAAAATCGCTAGTAGGGGCTATAACCATGTCACGTTTAATTATGTATGTTGATGCATGATTTATCTTATGTTTTAGATTGATAATTGTATTACACATATATGTAGATATGTATATGCCTATATGTAGTGGACATATTTTAAATTATCAAACTAATCATGAGATCAATAAATCCCTCTAAAATATTAAGTTTTAGATGCCTTCCAAAATTAAAAGTACTCGTCAAAACTTCGATTGTACATGTGTGGGTTTGCCAAAGCAAAGCACCGTGACAATCTTAGTAAGGCGCGAAAGGATAAAAGTGATATCCGTTATACTTTAAATTGGGTACGGCTTAACTAGGTTATCTAAATAGGATTGGGAACCTAGAGGCATGGGTTGGATAATAATTCATTTGATGAATTGAACAAAGCGTTGTTTGTCCAACTATCCAAGAATTACATGTGATGTAATTGACAAAGTGTTGTCTACCTAAATAACCGAGTCTTGGGCGATTAGCCAAAGCTAACTCAAGATTAGGCGAAATATGGATCTTGGCCCACTAAAGGTTTCGAGGGTTGATAATTTTAAACAAAATAGTGGGAGTATCATTTAATATAAGACCATGTTAAATGATTGAATCATAAACTTATTTTGCATATTTATATTGTAGATATCCATGGCAACTAACAATACAACAAGCACATTATCACTGCGATCGGTCCTTGAGAAGGACAAATTAAATGGGACAAACTTCCTAGACTGGTATAGGAATCTGAGGATAGTCCTCAAGCAAGAAAAGAAGCAATATGTCCTAGAGGAACCCTTACCTACTGAGGAACCTCCCATGACGGCTACTAGAGCCGATAAAGATGCTTACAAGAAGCATCAGAATGACGCACTTGATGTTGGCTGCCTTATGCTTGCCACCATGAACTCTGAGCTTCAGAAGCAACATGAGGAAATGGAGGCGTTCGATATGATCGAACACTTAAAGCAATTGTACCAACAGCAAGCTAGACAAGAGAGGTATGATGTCTCTAAAGCGTTGTTCCAGTGCAGGATGGTAGAAGGAAGCCTAGTTGGAACTCATGTACTCAAGATGATTGGGTACATTGAGAATCTGGAGAAGCTGGGTTTTCCATTGGACCAAGAGTTGGCCACCGATGTGATCTTGCAATCGTTGCCTGAGAGCTTCAGTCAATTTGTAGTAAAGTACAATATGACTGACCTGAAAAAGACTCTACCACAATTACTTGGTATGTTGAGAACATATGAAGCAAATACAAAGAAGACTAAGGCCACAAATGTTCTTATTGTGAATAAGAGCAAAGGAAAGGCCAAAGCTAAGGGCAATAAGAAAGCAAAGAAGGTCTTTGTTAAATCTAAGCCAAAGTCTTCTGCACTGAAGCCAAAGGGAGGGATAGCAAAGGAAGGGAACTGTTTCCATTGCGGTGAGACCGGTCATTGGAAAAGGAACTGCAAAGTATATCTGGAGGATCTCAAGAAAGGAAGTGTGACTTCCACTTCAGGTATTTTTGTTATAGAAGTCAACTTATCTACTTCTTCATCATGGGTATTAGATACTGGATGTGGATCTCACATTTGTGTAAATGTGCAGGACCTCAAAAAGAGTAGATTGGTGGCAAGGCGAAGTTGATCTCCGAGTTGGAAATGGAGCAAGTGTTGCTGCATTAGCTGTAGGGGATTATCATTTATCTTTACCTCTGGTTTATCGTTGATTTTAAAAGATTGTTATTTTGTGCCTTCAATTACCAACAACATTATTTCTATTTCTTGTTTGGACAAGTATGGATTTTCATTTATTATAAAGGACAACTGTTGTTCCATTTATCTAAATGATATGTTTTATGCTAGTGCACAAATGGTGAATAGTCTTTATTTATTAAATCTTAATATGCCTGTCTATAACATAAATACTAAAAGGATTAAAAATAATGATTGTAATCTGACTTATCTCTGGCATTGTCGCTTGGGCCACATAAACGAGAACCGCATATCTAAACTTCATAAAGGATGGAGTATTAGATTCATTTGATTTTGAATCATATGAAACATGCGAATCTTGTTTAATTGGCAAGATGACTAAAGCCCCTTTCAAGGGACATGTTGAAAGGGCAAACGTATTATTTGGACTAATACATAGTGATGTATGTGGACCAATAAACACACATGCTAGAGGTGGTTTTCAATACTTCGTTATATTTACTGATGACATCAGTAGATATGGGTATGTGTACCTAATGAAGCATAAGCATGAAACCTTTGAAAAGTTCAAAGATTTCAAGAATGAAGTACAAAACCAACTTGGCAAAAGTATCAAAATCCTTCGATCAGATCGAGGAGGTGAATACTTAAGCCAAGAATTTCATGACTATCTAAAGGAGTGTGGGATACTCCCACAACTCACTCCTCCGTATACTCCACAATGGAATGGTGTATCCGAGAGGAGAAATCGAACCTTGTTGGACATGGTTAGATCAATGATGAGTCATGCAGATCTTCCAATATCGTTTTGGGGACACGCTTTAGAAACAGCGATTTTCATACAGAACCGTGTTCCATCTAAATCAGTGGAAAAGACACCATATGAGATATGGACTGGGAAGCGTCCTAGTATGTATTTTATGAAGATTTGGGGTTGTTAGGCTTTCGTGAGACGTCACGTCTCTAACAAACTTGGACCCAAATCTGATAAGTGTTTATTTGTGGGGTATCCTAAGGAAACTAAATGATACTATTTCTATTATCCCACCGAGAACAAAGTTGTTGTTGCTCGAACTGGTGTATTTCTTGAAAGAGAATTTATTTCTAGAAAAACCAGTGGGAGACAAATAGAATTTAGTGAAATTCAACCACAAGAAAACACTGAACCTGAGATTGAGATGGAAACAGAGCAGGCACCGCAAATTGTTGTGGAAGAAGTACCTGCTCAAGAGACACAAACCCAGCGTAGGTCTGTAAGAGAACACCGGGAGCCACAAAGATATGGATTTCTTGTGACTCAACAAGGTGACTTACTACTTATTGATGAGGATGAGCCGTCATCTTATCAAGAAGCTATAATGGGGACTGATTCTGAGAAATGGCAAGAGGCCATGAAATCTGAGATGGAATCGATGTATTCAAACCAAGTATGGATTTGGTTGATCCACCTGAAGGGGTACGACCCATAGGGTGCAAATGGATTTTCAAGAGAAAGACCGATATGGATGGTAATGTAAAAACCTACAAAGGTCGACTGGTTGCAAAAGGTTTCAAACAAATTCATGGTATTGACTATGATGAAACATTTTCACCAGTTGCCATGGTTAAATCCATAAGGATCTTACTTGCAATAGCTGCATTTCATGATTATGATATCAAGTTGATCCAGGTGAGGGTCACTGGATTGCTGTCAAGAATATCCTGAAGTACTTGAGAAGAACTAAGGATACATTCTTGATTTATGGAGGTGAGGAAGAGCTCAATGTAATGGGTTACACTGATGCAAGCTTCCAAACCGACAAAGATGATTTTCGATCGCAATCTGGATATGTGTAGTGCCTAAATGGAGGTGCTGTGAGCTGGAAGAGTTCAAAGCAAGAGACAGTAGCCGATTCTACAACGGAAGCTGAGTATATTGCTGCCTCGGATGCAGCAAAGGAAGCTGTTTGGATCAGGAAGTTCATTTCTGAACTTGGAGTGGTGCCTAGCATTAAAGATCCGATAGAACTCTATTGTGACAACAATGGAGCGATCGCATTGGCTAAGGAACCTAGATCTCACCAAAGATCCAAGCACATACTTCGGCGCTTTCATTTCATTCGAGAAATCGTTGAAAGGGGAGATGTTAAAATATGCAAAGTACCAACAGATGATAACGTATCTGACCCATTGACGAAGCCACTGTCACAGCAGAAGCATGATCGTCATACTAGATCTCTAGGCATTAGGTATATGTCTGAGTGGTCTTAGTGCAAGTGGGAGATTTGTTGGGATATGCCCTAAGACATGTCATTGGATGATTGTTTTGACATACAATGTTTATGATTTTATGAATGGCAATTCAT
Organism: Haberlea rhodopensis; assembly: GCA_907163345.1. Classification (NCBI taxonomy): domain Eukaryota; kingdom Viridiplantae; phylum Streptophyta; class Magnoliopsida; order Lamiales; family Gesneriaceae; genus Haberlea; species Haberlea rhodopensis. The sequence goes on from CAJQUN010000097.1 coordinate 1,078,702, forward strand.
TATTATATATTATTCGTTTAACTATGCAATGTGAATTAATATATATGTTAATGTCCTTAGAATAATATTGTATTATTCTTAAACAATGTCCCTAGTCAAGTATTATCATGAATCGGGATAATGACAATACATAGAGACTAGTATGTGTTGATTGATGAATTGTTCATTGATATGAGCTATCAAATCAACACATGGGTACATGTTAGAGAACGATGTACTGGACAGACCCACCATGAGAATGCAACATGGATAGTTATATGATTGTCATATGCAATTCTCATAGTGATAATAATGTATGTAATCCTTACGACTTGTGATCATCAGAGATCCCAACATAAGGAGTTATGTATCTTGATATTGTCAAACGTTACCCGTAACAGGGTAAACTATAAAGGCGACTATTGGATACACTACAAATTATGTAGAGGGATGTTGATTGATCGAGATATGATTTGTCCCTCCTATATAACAGGAGATGTGTTTGGCCCTTGATCAAGTGAGACTAAAATGCATGGCCATGCTCGAATGAGTCGATATGAGATATCGAGCTTATTCGCTTATTCTAGTTCTACTTGGGGATCAAGAAATAGAGATTGAATATACGAGTATGACTATTCCATGACTCGTGTTCAGTCTAAACACAAAGGACAAAGGGATTAAGTTACATGATTAATATTATCACGGTTCCTAGGTTATGTCGAGTCATTGACATTCTTGTAATTTGGGTAGCATTGATGTGTTGCTAGATACCGCTCATTGATTGCGACATAAAATAAGATTTTATGTCACTGCCAACATTACAAGATCCTATCGGGTCACACAAAAGATTAAATCGATAAGGGAAATTAAATTCATGGGATGAATTAAATAATTAAGAGGAGTCTTAATTAAATGATTATAAGGATTTAATTAAATCATGGGTTTGGGCCCATAAGACTTTAAGAAAGTCTTGAACCTTAATTAAAGTCTTATAATATAAATACAAGGTTTTGATTAATTGTTAATTAGACTTTTCATAACCAACCTAGCCACCAAAGCTTGAGAAGCTCTCGGCCGCCTCTCACTTAAGCGATCGGCTTCATCATAGTCGAATTGTTTCTTGTGATTTCCGGCCATCTTTCGATTGTTAATCGAGTGTGCTTCGTGTATATGGTTTAAGGACAAATCTAGCACTTTGTTCTTAAACTATCCCTTCCCGATTTGATCGTGTGGATACCGTTGAGGCAAAACTTGATAAGTTTTTCTAGTGACTCGAAGGAGGCGTTGGACGTGGTGCTGCTTCGTGGAATCTGCTCAAACACGCTACAATGGTGAGACTTTTGTTCCTTTATCCGATATGATAACCTATGTATAGATCCGGTGTATTAGTAATCCAAAAATTTTAAATTTCGTCGCGTTGCTATGCATGTTGGATTACTTATAATAAGGACTCAAGGTTGATCAAGAAAAAGGCCAAAAGTGTAATTTTGATGAAGAGATCAATTGCATTGAAGAGGAGATCGATCGCCTTTGGACAGAAAGTTGAACAACAATTTACACGAGTCAGCGATCGATCGCAACAATGAGGCGATCGATCGCCAAACCCTACTGGAGCCAAGTGATCGATTGCTACGAAGAGGAGATCGATCGCCCGAAGAGATCTCCCGAAAAAATAAAGCTAGCGATTGATCGCTAGTCTGAGGCGATCGATCGTTAAACGAGTTTTGGAAATATTGAAAACTTGATTTTTTTACCATCTTGGATAGATTTTACCTACGATATCAGATTCCCACCATCTTTGGACGAAATTGGGGACCTTAAATCAGAGGATTAATCATATTCGGAAGGGACCAACATATTTTAGAGATTAGAATAATTTTACTCTCAATTTTTGAAGAACAACTCGAAGAACGAAGACGGAAGCGACGCTCCGGAATCGTGCTTCGCTTAAGTAACTATTTCTTTTATTATTAGTTTGACGTTTTCTATGGTAGATTTTATTGTGTTTGATTTGATTATGCAAGGCTAAACACCTTTGATTCTTGGTTGAAGGAAGACAATACCTTGTATTTATGTTTTTCATGAGATTGATGTTCTTATATTGATTTTTATTGAGTATCATGTGCTTTTCTGATTTTAATGCCATGATTGTTGTGTTTTGATTATAAGATTGGCCATCTAATAATTTTTACATGCAATCTAATGCTTGGCCTTTAAAGCAACTAAGATTGATAATTGCCTGCTGTTGGTGTTGTTAAATTCTTAGGAAAACACGTAACTAGATTAAACATAAACGCTTGGATTATGTTGTCTAGATTCATCATTCTTACTAGAATTAAAAGGTATGTTAATATTAATCTCAACTGCTGTTGTTTTGATCGATATAACAATACGGGTTAATTTAGAACGCTTGGACTATTTTAACTAGGCATAAGGTAAGATAAGAGTTGAATCTCTAATGATGAATATTCAAGTAAAAATTACATATTTTGTGATAATCGATGATTGAATGTCTAAATCCAAGGTAAAGTCGACTGCAAACCAAGAATCGCTTTTCTCTTATAATTTTAATCACTTTAGTTAATTTTGCTAATTAGTTTAATTCATAGACTTTGCTTAGTAGTAGTAATTAATTCAAAAATCCCCTTTTTAATATTTGTTGGCACTATTGACACGAAAAATACATCCTTCCCTGTGGGATCAATCCCTACTCACGCTACTACATATTTACTGTTGTTAATTTGAGAAGGGTTAATTTGGGCGTACGCGATAAGCACTACCAAATTTTGGCGCCGTTGCCGGGGAAGGCATTGGTATAATTTCGTGTTAACATTTTTATTTTATTTTAGTTGTTATCCCGCATTACTACTGTGGTTTGTTAATGAGTACAGGTGAACCCTTTGATCACGAAGAGAAATTTTTAATACGATCCTGAGATCGAGCGAAAACTACATTGGAGAAGAAGAGACGCAAGGATACTTGAAGAAGAAGAAGAGAGGAACAACATGGCTGCGAATCAAAGCTTAAGATAGTTGGTGAATCCTAACTTGGATCAACAGCCTCTCAGCATCACTTTCCCTGTACTTGCAAATAATGTAAATTTTGAACTTAAATCTGGTATAATCCATTTATTGTCATCTTTCCATGGTCTTGCAGGTGAGAACCCGAAAAACATTTGATGGAATTCCCCGTGGTATGCACTACTATGAAGCCTGCTGGCGTAACGGAGGAGCAAATCAAACTATGGACCTTTCCATTTTCTCTAAAGGATGCTGCTAAGGATTGGCTATTCTACTTACCCTCAGGATCAATCACCATGTGGACGGATTTGCAAAGACTTGAGTCTTCCTTGAGAAGTACTTTCCAGCTTCTAGGGCGACTAACATAAGGAAAGAGATCTATGGTGTGAAGCAGTACCATGAGGAGTCACTGCATGAGTACTGGGAACGTTTAAGAAGTTGTGTGCAAGCTGCCCACAACATCAGATAAGTGAACACTTGTTAATTCAATATTTCTACGAAGGTTTGCTTTCTGGTGACAGGAACTTAGTGGATGCGGTGAGCGGAGGATCTTTCATTGATAAGACAGCGGAGGAGGCAAGGAACTTGATAGCAAACATGGCTACCAACTCCCATCAATTTGGACATGTTCGCCATGGACAACCGCCAAGAGAAGAGGTAAATGTATCCAATCTGGAACAACAACTGATAGACTTAACTTTCTTGTGCGTAATCTTGCAGGAGGCAATGTGGGGGAAGATGAAGCCGTGTGGAATCTGTCTAGTTATGAACCATCCAACTGACGCATGTCCCACACTACAAGAGACATCCACTGAGCACGTGCATGCAGCAGGGGGATTTTCGGCCCCCCCACAAAGGAGCTATGACAATCCATCGAGCAACTACAATCAAGGTTGGAGGGACCATCCAAACCAAGGCTATGGGAACCCACAGATGCACCAACCTCCACCCTATAGACCGCCATATCAGAGACCTCCACCACCGCCCATGCACGCCCCTTCTGATAGGTTAGAAAATATTATTAAAGTAATTGCTGAAAATAGCCTGCAATTTCAACAGGAAACAAGGGCGAGCATCCAGAGCCTAACTATGCAAATGGGACAACTGGCGACTTCGCTCAACAAGCTTGAATAGAGCATGTCAAATGGACTACCGTCACAGCCAATTGTGACCCGAGGGAAAATGTGAGCGCCATCACTTTAAAGATGAGCGAAGATGAAGCCAAGGAGAAGGTGGTACTGACGCCGCCAAAGAACGGAGAGATGACCGAAGAGAAGGACATTGAGGAGCTTATACAAGAGGATGAACCACGAGGTAAGTCCCTTCCACACAATGAATACAAGATTGACCCCTTTCCCCCTTGCCTTGAAGGTGAGCTGGAAGGACAATGGTACCAAGGGACTCTACGAGACGTTCCGACGCTGCGAGGAGAACGCCCCACTACATGATGCCATGATGAAAGTGCCTCGATATGCTAGATTTTTGAAGGAGATATGGAAAGTTGGTAAGAGCAAGGAATGCAAAGGATGCCCCAAGATTGAGTTAGATGAGAATGTTTTCGCGGTCATCCAAAGAAGCATTCCCATAGTGTAAGGACCCTGGTATGTTTTTTATCATTGTGTGATTGGAACCACTAGAATTGAGAAGGCAATGCTCGATTAGGATCTTCCATTAATGTTATGCCTTACTCAATCTACACTCAACTGAAACCTGGACCTTTGAAAAGAGATAATGCTGTGATTCAACTAGCTGATAGATCCACGGTTATTCCTAGGGGAATAGTAGAAGATGTCCTTGTGCATGTAGAGAATTTGGTTTTCCCCGCCGATTTCTATGTCTTAGACATGGAAAATGGTAATCCATCTAGCCCCATTCTTTTAGGGAGACCATTCTTAAAAAAATCAAAATATGTGATCGATGTGAATAGCGGCATGTTAACAATGGAGTTTAATGGTGAAATTGCAAAATTCAATATCTATGAACCCATTAAAACTCATGAGCATTCTAGTTACGCTATTGGTATAAATGATGAATATGATTCTGATTTTGATAATGATGAATTGTGAGAGATGGAAAAGGCTACTGATGGCCTTGATGACAAAGGAGGTATGGACTCACATCCTATGCATACTTTTCATACTATTGCTTCCTTATCTACTCATGATATTGTTGACCCTCTACCTTCTCACTTACAGGATCCTACTGTGGAAGAGAAACACCCTCCGGACAGACCACATCAATCAACAAATGCTGGAGGAGTAACTAAGACTGGGGACGCCCACTCAAAGGAAAACAAACAGATATTCAAGGGACTTAAGAAGATATTGAGGTGGAAAAGGAAGGATAGAGCGACATCGCATAACCCACCTTGATAGAGGACTGGCGTCGGACCACCGACGTTAACAGAGGCGCTGCTTGGGGGGCAACCCAAGGGGAGTAGTTTCCCTTTCTTTTTATTTTTTATTGCTTGAATAGTTAGACTTTTCTCTTTTCTTGTATTTTTGCCTTACATTGGGGACAATGTAAGATTTAAGTATGGGGGAGGGATTAGTGGTGTGTTATTATTTTTCTTATTACAACAGTACAAAAAAAATCAAAAAATTTGAAAATTTTGAGCTCATAGTTAATAATGAATACATGCTTAGAATCACTAACCTATGATGAAAGCTAATTGATGGCATGCATGCTTTTGAACATAGGTGAATTGTTAACCTTGGAACACTTTGAACTCTAATGCAAAGTGTGCTTTGACTTAGTAATTGAATATTTTGAGCACGAATCCGTCATGACTTGTGAAGTGTGCATAGCTTAGTGAAGATTGTGTGAATTTGTGATAGTCTTAAGAAGTCTCTAATACATGCTAGAACTTAACTACATGCTCTTTGAGGCGTATGTCTACTACTTGCGAACATGAAAGTGAATTAGGCAATCTTTGATGCGTTTGAGCCTTTCAAGCCTACCATGTAAAGAAAATCAATCACTAGTACCTTTTTGAGCTTTAATGCAAAAGAATGGTTGTATGCTAAGCATACAAAAGACCCCCATTCGACATTCTTTGACTAGCTTATCATCCTTCCCTAATAAGCCTAAATATGAATTCTATCGATACCTTTGAAGGGAGTATGATGTGTTTCATTCACATGCACTTATGTTATCAATGTTTCATATATGTTTTGTGAGCTTTATTGTCAAAAGAATGAAATGCATGAAAGAAAAGGGGATGCCTTGAAAAGAATTAATACAAATATGACTCCAAGGGAAGGCACAAAAGAGAAAAAATAATTAAAGTTTAAATTGCAAAAAAATCATGCAAGAAGATAAGCTAATTATTGTGCATATCACCATACTCTCTTGTTTGATGCATCTTTTCCCTTTCTTTCATAAGCCAATACATAGGCCAAAGCTACAAGCTAATAAAAAAATACTTGATTTGTGTTTGCAAGTGGCTAAGATAGTGGAGAAGAGTGTGCAAATGGGCTTATACTTGTGTTAGTGTATGACTTGAGCTATTATATGTTGGCATCTATTGGATCTATAATTTGTACTTGACACTTGTTTGTGACCACACACGCACGTTCACTACTTTGTTAAGTATGAGATGTTTAGGGATTGAACTTGTTCCACTGTTAACTTTTCACCGCCTTTCATTACTATGCATGTTTAAAATTGTTGAGGCGTTAAAGTGGAGATAAGTTAGTTTGTTATGAATCTATGAGCCAAACAAAAATATTGTAGTTTTGTCTGATTTACTCGAGGTCGAGTAAAAAGTAAGTATGGGGGAGTTTGATGTGACTAGAAATAGACACATCTATTGCGCTTAATTGTCTACGATTTAGTATGATTTGATGGATAATTTGATGCTTATGCTACCTAATCGTATATTTGTGTAATTGTTGGTGAAATCAAAGAATTCGAGCTAAAAACGAAGTATAAAGACAAAGATATGGAGATGATAACGACTCAAGGTTGATCAAGAAAAATGCCAAAAGTGTAATTTTGATGAAGAGATCGATCGCATAGAAGAGGAGATCGATCGCCTTTGGACAGAAAGTTGAGCAACAATTTACACGAGTCAACGATCGATGGCAACAATGAGGCGATCGATCGCCAAACCCTACGGGAGCCAAGTGATCGATCGCTACAAAGAGGCGATCGATCGCTCGAAGAGATCTCCCAAAAAAATAAAACTAGAGATAGATCGATAGTCTGAGGCGAACGATCGCTAGACGAGTTTTGGAAATATTGGAAACTTGATTTTTTTACCATCTTGGATAGATTTTACCTACAATATCAGATTCCAACCATCTTTGGACAAAATTGGGGAACTTAAATCAGAGGATTAATCATATTTTGCAACATAGTTCAGAGATTAGAATAATTTTACTCTCAATTTTTGAAGAACAACTCAAAGAACGAAGACGGAAGCGACGCTCGTGAATCATGCTTCACTTAAGTAACTATTTCTTTTATTATTAATTTGATGTTTTCTAGGGTAGCTTTTTTTGTTTGATTTGATTATGCAAGGCTAAACACCTTTGATTCTTGGTTGAAGGAAGATAATACCTTGGATTTAATGTTTTTCACGAGATTGATGTTCTTATATTGATTTTTATTGAGTATCATGTGCTTTTCTGATATTAATGCCATGATTGTTGTGTTTTGATTATAAGATTGGCCATCTAATAATTTTTACATGCAATCTAATGCTTGGCCTTTGAAGCAACTAAGATTGATAATTGTCTGATGTTGGTGTAGTTAAATTCTTAAGGAAACACGTAACTAGATTAAACATAAACGCTTGGATTATGTTGTCTAGGTTCATCATTCTTACTAGAATTGAAAGCTATTGTTAATATTAATCTCAACTGCTGTTGTTTTGATCGATATAACGATACGTGTTAATTTTGAACGCTTGGGCTATTTTAACTAGGCATAAGGTAAGATAAGAGTTGAATCTCTAATGATGAATATTCAAGTAAAAATTACATCTTTGTGATAATCGATGATTGAATGCATAAATCCAAGGTAAAGTCGACTGCAAACCAATAATCGCTTTTCTATTAAATTTTAATCACTTTAGTTGATTTTGCTAATTTTTTAATTCATAGACTTTGCTTAGTAGTAGTAATTAATTCAAAAATCCCCTTTTTAGTATTTGTTGGCACTACTGACACGAAAAATACATCCTTCCCTGTGGGATCAATCCCTATTCACGCTACTACATATTTACTGCTGTTAACTTGAGAAGAGTTAATTTCGGCGTACGCGGTAAGCGCTACAAGAATTGCATGATGAATTGAGAACATGATATTGGTGCATTGTACAGTGTATACTAGTGTTAGTTGGATTGTATTGGGAATTGAATGAGAAGAGAATTAATGTCAAAAAGTTTATAGTTGTCAGGACATTGCTAGTGAAGCATGTATAAAAATTCCCTAATGACATGAAAGTATGCACTAATAAATGTGATAATGCACTAATAACGGGTTAATATAGCGAGGTCTTACAATAGTGGTATCAGAGTAGTGGTTTGCTCTTTTGGGTTGTTGAGGGCCTAGGGATGTGTTGATAGAAATGAGTAGCACATAGTTTATACATGTTTGTAGTTAGTGTTGTGTGACACAACTATTTTGCTTATGTGCATAGTATGATATGTGATCATAAATGAAATGTATTATTCTTAACCATCGTGGTTGCAGGATCGTATGGAATATGATGAAAATGATATTGATTAAAATGATTTGTACCTTATGTAATGAGTGCTAAGAAATCTGATTTGTAGGAAAATCAGAGGATGAAAACTTGATGTGATGTCTGAGGATAGGGAAATGTAGACAATGTTGTGCCATCAATATGTGAGGCAGATGATGTGATGACCAGGTATGGTTGCCTTATGATTATGAGGATGCAGGTATAAGTGAATGTACACATGCATTGAGATTGATTGTTATCAGGATGCATGAATACTTGCTATTGTTATTGTGGGTATGAATGTATTGCAATTATTTTACTGCTACGGTTATATCGAGCGTTGGATCAAGTTAATTGTCGTTGTCGTATCGTAGCACGAGATGCTGATATGTCAAAGCGAGGGATATCATTGAGCCACTGATATAACGTAGTAGAGATTGTGAGATGTTGTATTGGTTTGTATATATTGAGATTATTGAGATGATGCACTTATGTTGAGTAGCGATGGATCAGAATATTTACCGCTGTCTTATCGAGCGCTGGATCAGGATGTTTGCCGCTGTCATATCATAGCACGAGTCGCTGATATGTCGAAGCGAGAGATATCATTGAGCCGCTGATAATTCGAAGCGAGGGATATTATTGAGCCGCTAATCTACAAAATATTTGCTGCTGTCTTATCGAGCGCTGGATCAGGATGTTTGCCGCTGTCATATCGTAGCGAGGGTCGCTGATATGTCGAAGTGAGGGATATCATTGAGTCGCTGATAATTCGAAGATATTATTGAGCCGCTAATGTACAAATATTTGCTACTGTCTTATCGAGCGCTGGATCAGGATATTTGCCACTATCATATCGTAGCGTGGGTCGTTGATATGTTGAAGCGAGGGATATCATTGAGCCGCTGATAATTCAAAGTGAGGGATATTATTATGATGGTGTCACGTCGAAGCAATGAGCTTAGGAGAAAAGTGCTACATGTGATGTGGGTCACCTCTTGAGTCGAAAGAAACAAAGTGCTGCATTCATGTGAGTCACCTCTTGAGTCCATATTATGCCGCTGTATACGTAGCGATGAATTATGCCTTTGTATACGTAGCGATAGATTATGCCGATGTATACGTAGCGGTGGATTATGCCGATGTATACGTAGCGATGATGCTATGACGCTGTATACGTAGTGATGGATTATACTGTTGTATACGTAGCGATGATATGATACCGCTGTATATGTAGCGAGATTGTACTGCAATTAGACGACGACTATTGATTGTGTACCACATTTGGGCGATGAATATAGATGTACCGCTATTATGTTAGCGATGAGTATTATTATATTGCTATTGTGTTAGCATTAATTGTGAATGTCATGTGTTGACATGTACCGTCATGAGTTGACGAGGATATTATGGATGTCATGTGTTGACATGTACCGTCACGACTTGACGAGGATATTGTGGATGTGATGTGTTGACATGTACCGTCATGAGTTGACGAGGATATTGTGGATGTCATGTGTTGACATGTACCGTCACGAGTTGACGAGGATATTATGGATGTTACGTGTTGACCTGTACAGTCACATGTTGACAAGGTATTTTGCGATGATATGGTATGGCGGGCGAGGATTGACTTGTGCCGCCGTTACGATAAAAAATACATATATGGATGTATATATTGAGTTATATGTTTGAGTACCACTGGTTGGCTCAAGATGGTGTGTGTGTCACAGGTTGACACGAGACCATTATGCCGAGCAGGTTTGTTCGATGGATAAATGGTTGTGCCGTACAGATAAGTGTACTGCATCATATATTGAGGTTAATGGGTTAGATACCTTTGGGTATACTTGTTGAGTTGGCTATGGCCAAGCGACTTGTGGTATATGTTGTAAGGCACCAACCCCTTAACTCGTCATTAGTACATTTATGACGTCGTATGAGTATAAAAATTTTCATTCTTTAAAAGAATCGTTACTTGCTTTTATATCCTCCATGACATAAATAATAACAGCAAGGAATGATTACTTCTACCAGCAATAAAACTCAAGGTTCATTCTTTATCATCACCATTGCACCACTTTTACATTGTGGGTTTTTATAAAAATTTGGTCAGAGTCTCCCCATAAATTTGGTTATCCAAAATAAAACACATCACCAGCATAATTCCCAGCCAGGGAAAAACACGTTACTAAAAGAAATCAAAATCATAACTAAGTTCCCAGCCAGGGAAAAACACGATACTAAAAAGTAACCAAAATCCTAAGTAAGTTCCCAGCCAGGGAAAACACCATACTGAGAAGACATCAAAAGTGGGCTTCAACACCCTTATACAGTCCATATACATGCTTCCAGTTGCTCACATACGAGCAACAAATAAATGAATACCAATCTAACTGTGGGGTCTTCCCACCTTAACAGTGATCAATAGATACAAGAAGGACTAATCATGCATTAATAACGTCTTAAGGTTCTGGTTGTTACATGAGCTAACAGGATTACAGGCCAAAATAACAGACCTCAAAAATAATTCATTACATTCCCAAAAGAACGTTCATGTTTAGATTTATGCTACTCCTCGAGTAGATACTAAGTAAGACTTGATTCCTATACATTCCTGCGTTCCTCGTAGCTCACTGCCTCAACCCGACCCCTTAGTCCTTTAGTCCAAAAGCGTACCTATAGGGACAACACCTCATAAGCATATACAATCTTACTTAACATCATAAAAACATCATAGTAAATGCATGAAATATTGGTTAAGTAAATATGCTGGTTATTCATTATCTTCTTATCGTTGTCCCTGATTCATAATCATGCATATGGGCATCTTACCCTGTGGCATCTTACCACATTATAACATCGCATGGCCTCTTACCATGTGGGGCATCTTACCCCGTGGCATCGTACCACAAATAACATCGCATGGCCTCTTACCATGTGGGGCATCTTACCCCGTGGCATCTTACCACAAATAACATCGCATGGCCTCTTACCATGTGGGGCATCTTACCCCGTGGCATCTTACCACAAATAACATCGTATAAACATCATCATATAAACATCGTATAAATATCATCATTTAAACATCGTATAAACCTTATCATTTCATCGTGAATACTCATGCAATAAAAGCATAGTTGTAGTGTAAAGATGTGTGTTACCGTCCGACGCCCGTACGTCTCTTACGTACCTTTTCAAAAGGAGGAGGAGTCAAGAGACTTATCTCCTTGATTGTGCTGGTACCTGGGATGGCTCTACACAACCACATAATACAATTTTAGGCACCGAAACGAGAATCGAAATCAAATTACAAAAAGAGAACATAAAATTTTATCACACATGAACAGTGACTACCGATCGACCGGTCTCCCTCACCGATCGATCGCTAACTGTTCATCATTTTCTTCATTTTGCTACGGCATTTGCCGATCGATCGGTGTTCATCACCGATCGATCGGTCATTCATATTCATGCGAGATTTTCCAGAAATCTCGAACACTTAAATTCACACCCTTCTAACTACTTCATAACATACATACAATGCCTAAAAAAAGCATATCAATAGCTTCATCATACTTCCATGCATGTATTGGAAGTAAAGGTTCACTCATAACCTAAACCGACATGCATTAAAGCTACCCCTTTTTATCAGTACTCGATCAACTTTTTGAAAAACAGGGCATAATTATACAGCCCAGAATTTTTTGAACATACATCTTTATAGCAACAAAACTACCATATAGCCCATAGTTCATGCTTAAGAAAACATGCTGGCATTTTCATCAAACTACCATGTATGTAATTATGCCAAAGGTTTACTCATAACCTAAGCTAGCATGCTTCAAATCTTCATAATAAAAGCCCTACTCAACATACAAACAGGGCACTTCCCCTGCTCATATGTTCGAGGAACCCTTTTTCCAACTAGAAATCTAACACATAAAGCATGCAAGTTACTTAACAAGACATGCTAGGGGATTCATAAACATCATATAAAAGTACTCATAACAAGATTTCATCGAACCCTACACTAGCATGCCAAATCTGCTACAAAGAAACCACATGCATAAAACGAAAAAGCTGGTGAACCAGCGTGATTCCTCACCACTTTTGCTCTCCGATTTTTGTCAAGAAGAGACAAGGAATTTCCGATCACTTTCCTCCTAGTAGCAGTCCAGATTTCGGACGAAAATAAGGGAGGAAGAAGGAAGTGTTTGGAAGAAGTAAAGTGAGAAATATCTAAGTCCAAAGGTGCCTACTTAGTCAATCTGCTTTCCAGAAAACAAAGGAGGGGCGTGGGTTGCTGCAAGTGGGGGGTGGGTGGTTGCATGTAGGGTGGTTTTGTGGTGTTTAATTGTGTCCCGGTATTTCATACGATGTATATAAATATCTCTCCTTGATATTTTATAATTTTACTACATCAATACAACAATTAAAAACACCTAACATGCCCTCTAAACCATATCATCATATCATAAATATAACCCCCAATTAAAGTACCACAACCCTCTTAAACACATCGTAAATCATCATCGTAGCACATAATCATATAACATTTCGGGGGTATTACATTACTCCCCTACTTATAAGATTTCGTCCTCGAAATCCACATGCATCATCATAATGGAACTAAACATAAAACATACCAGAGAATAGTTCCGGATAGTGCTGCACCATATGCCGTTCCGTCTCCCATGTAGCCTCCTTGACTCCCCGACGATCCCACTGAACTTTGACCATCGGTATAACTTTGCTCCGTAGTCTGCGATCCTCTCGATCCAGAATTCTGATTGGTCGTTCTACGTAGGACACATCTGAGTCTAACTGAACTTCTGTAGGCTGTAAGACATGAGACGGGTCTGGCTCATACTTCCGTAACATAGAAACATGAAAAACATCATGTATGCCAGACAAGGATGGCGGTAGAGCCAAACGATATGCCAATGGACCGATACGCTGTAGAACTTCATATGGCCCAACATACCTCGGAGATAACTTTCCCCGCATCCCAAAACAAACCACACCCCTGAAGGGCGAGATCTTTAAGAAGACTCTGTCTCCTAACTGGAATTCCAGCGGTCGACGCCGCCTATTTGCATAGGCCGCTTGCCTATCCTGGGCCGCTTTCATCTTCTGGCGTATCAACTTTATCTTACCTTCCATATCCTTGATCATATCCGGTCCTCCGACCGCTTTGCTAGTCAAGTCCTCCCAGTACAGCGGTGATCTACATCGTCGTCCATACAGAGCTTCAAAAGGAGCCATTTGAATGCTCGCCTGATAGCTGTTATTATAGGAGAACTCCACCAGCGACACTGAATCCTGCCACGGAGTATCAAACTCCAAAATACATGCCCTCAACATGTCCTCGAGCGTCTGAATGGTACGCTCTGTTTGGCCATCTGTCTGAGGGTGATAGGCCGTACTCAGTCTCACCTCTGTGCCCAAAGCTGTCTGGAGACCCTCCCAGAAATGTGAAGTGAACCTCGGGTCCCTGTCAGACACAATCGAGACTGGAATACCATGCAATCTCACCACATCCCGTATATACATCTGGACCATCTTCAAGTATGTATATGACATACTGTAAGGGATGAAATGAGCCGTCTTCGTCAGCCTATCTACGATCACCCAGATCGCATCGAATCCTGAGGCCGTCCTCGGCAAGTGGGTCACGAAGTCCATAGATATATGCTCCCACTTCCATTCAGGCACCTCTAAGCTCCTCAGCTGGCCACCAGGCCTCTGCCACTCTGCCTTTACCTGCTGACAGATCAGACATCTTTTAACAAAAGTGATCACCTCACGCTTCATGCGTCTCCACCAGAATTGATCGCATAGGTCTTTGTACATTTTCTTTCCCCCTGGGTGGATACTGAACCGACTACTGTGAGCTCGCTCCAATATTCCCCTACGCAGTTCTGGTACATCTGGGACTACCCATCGGTTGCCCAGTCTCAAAGAATCATCCTCAGCCACTCTGAACTTAGATGGCTGACCCTGAAGTATCAACGATGTCCATCTCAGAACCTCACTATCCGACTTCTGGGCCTTCCTGATTGCCTCAAATATATCTGGCTCTGCCAATAAGGTCGACACTCGTACAGGTGACGTGCCTACATAGAAATCATAGCCCAGATGGCAGTAAGAAGTCATCAAAGTTGACAAACACATGACATCCTCTGCAGTACTCTTCACCTTCCGACTTAAGGCGTCTGCTATCAAGTTTGCTTTACCTGGATGGTACTCAATCTCACAGTCATAGTCCTTGAGCAAATCCATCCACCTTCTTTGCCTCATATTCAACTCTGCTTGAGTGAATAAGAACTTCAGGCTCTTATGGTCCGTATATATAGTGAAAGACGTGCCATACAAGTAATGCCTCCAGATCTTCAAGGCAAATATGATGGCCGCCAGTTCCAAATCATGCACTGGGTACCTAGCCTCGTGTGGCTTCAGCTGCCTCGATGCATAAGCCACCACGTGCTTATCTTGCATCAACACACAGCCCAAACCCTACAGTGACGCATCCGTATACAAGGCAAACCTCTTATTCTCAGACGGAATTACCAATACAGGCGCTGTAGTCAAGCGACGCTTCAGTTCTTGAAAACTTTCCTCACAAGCCTCAGACCAAAAGAAGGGGACTCCTTTCTGAGTCAGCTGTGTCAGGGGTTTGGCAATCTTCGAGAAACCTTCGACGAAACGTCGGTAATAACCTGCCAAACCGAGGAAACTCCGTATCTCCGGTACAGAAGTGGGTGCAGCCCACTCTAACACAGCTTCAATCTTCCTGGGATCTACAGATATCCCATGGCTAGATATGACATGGCCCAAGAATACCACGCTGTCCAACCAGAACTCGCACTTACTAAGCTTTGCATATAGTTGATGATCCGTAAGGATCTGAAGTACTATCCTCAAGTGCCTTACATGCTCTTCTTCAGTCCGAGAGTAAATAAGTATGTCGTCAATGAAGACTATGACGAACTGGTCCAAATATGGCTGGAAAACTCTGTTCATCAAACTCATGAAAACAGCTGGGGCATTCGTCACCCCAAAAGGCATGACCAGGAATTCATAGTGCCCATATCTAGTCCTGAATGCCGTCTTCTGAACATCGTCTTCTCTTACTCGAATCTGATGGTACCCCGACCTCAGATCGATCTTACTATAAAGCCTCGTACCCTGCAGCTGATCGAAAAAGTCATCGATCCTCGGAAGTGGATACTTGTTCTTTACTGTAGCTTTATTCAGTTGTCTGTAGTCAATGCAGAGACGCATCGATCCATCTTTCTTCTTAACAAATAAGACAGGCGCACCCCATGGCGATACGCTAGGGCGTATGTAGCCCTTGTCAAGGAGCTCTTGTAACTGTATCTTTAACTCCCTTAACTCTGCTGGTGCCATCCTATATGGGGCACGAGAAATTGCAGACGTTCCTGGTAGTAACTCAATCCCAAACTCGACCTCTCTCGTCGGTGGGAATCCGGGAATTTCCTCCGGAAAGACGTCAGCAAACTCTGCCACTACGGGCACATCCTCAACCCTTAACTCCTTCCCCTTTTCCGTCATATCAACAGCATAGATAAGATATCCTGTATGACCTCGTTCCAATAACTGTGCCATCTTGACAGCAGATATCAACGGAATCTTTGGGCGAGAACCATCCCCAAAGAATGTCCACTGGACTCCCATAATAGACCTGAATCGGACAGTCCTCTGCCTGCAGTCTACCACTGCCTGATACTTGTTCAGAACATCGATGCCCACAATGCAATCGAAGTCTGTCATTCCTAGCACAATCAAATCTGATCTTAACTCATTATCCTCAAAATAAATGAGGCCATCTAGACAATCTGATCCGTAGTCAAACTTCTTCCAGCGGGGGTCGAGACCATAAGAGGCATGGGCGACGGAGAAGTGCATATGTGGTGCCTCACAACAAAACTCGTCGACACAAAAGAGTGTGACGCACCTGTGTCTATCAATATAAGAGCAGGGTGCGTAAATAAAAGACACGTACCCGCTATCACTTCCTCCGGAGCCGCTGTAGCTTGCTCTCTCGTCAAAGCATACACCTGTCCCTGAGGTGGCCCCGTGGGCTGACCTCCATGTTGTCTTGGCACAAATGGTGGCCTGTGCTGTGCCGTTCTGTCCGCAGGCCTCCCTGCAGAGTTCTGCTGTCTTCCCCTGTTGGGACACTGCCGAGCAAAGTGGCCTCTGTCGCCACAGACATAGCAGCCCACGCAATCCTTTGCCAAATGTGGTAGTCCACAAAGAGTGCACTGAACTCTTCCAGATCTGTCTCCCTGAGGCTGTCCTCCCAGATGGAGCATCATTCCTATGGTTCCCTTTCCCTCGATTCTCGGGCCTCTTGCCACTGAATCTCGATGCTGAAGTGTTTCCCCTAGACTTGAACTGATCACCCCTCGGCCTCAAATTATCAGAAGTGGATCTCTGAGGGGGTGCGGGAGGTGGTACTGCATCAGGATATGCGCCAACTCCCAGTTCGGCTAGCTCGGCCCGTGAAAGTGCATCATCAAAACAGGCAGGGCCGTAGGTAATTACCCGATCGTACAGTTCCGGCCTCAATCCTTTCATAAAATTTCTCATCTTGGCTTGGGTGCTCGCAGCAATATGGGGCACATAACGGAGCAAAGAACAGTAATGCAGAGCATAATTGGATACAGACAGGGTACCTTGTCTTAAGTTGGTAAACTCATCCTCCTTGGCCTGTCTCGCAGCGGCTGAGAAATAGCGAGTCAGAAACCTAGTCCTGAATAGTTTCCAATTGATCTCCTGACCCTGAGCCTCTTGCTCAATCACTGTGGTCTTCCACCACATCAGTGCCTTCTTGGCCAGTTGAAATTCTGCCAACCTGATCCAGGCCGTTTTTGCACAAGGCGCTGCCACAAATATCTGTTCAATCCTCTCCAACCATTCCTCAGCTTTTTCCCCTGATTCAGTTCCCTCGAACATCGGGGGTCGGTACGTCATGAATTGAGCCAAGCTCAACTCCCCAGGTAGCAACTGTTGTTCAGAGGGTTCTTCACCCAAGGCTGGTGGTGGCAGTGGATTCGTCCGCCCAGCACTTGCATTTACACTAATGGCGTCACCCACTTCTATATTTGCTGCCATGCTGCAACACAAGGGTTAATAACAACACCAAAAGCAGTTCATAAAGCACATCGTTAGATAATTAAACATGCTAGCATAACATAGAAACTTCATATGCAACGTAATAAAACATGTTCAACAGTAAGCACCTAGCTAACTTATTGCTAAGGCTACCCTTCACTCATTCCCGAGTTATCTAACCACTGCTCTGATACCACTAATGTGGGGTCTTCCCACCTTAACAGTGATCAATAGATACAAAAAGGACTAATCATGCATTAATAACGTCTTAAGGTTCTGGTTGTTACATGAGCTAACAGGATTACAGGCCAAAATAACAGACCTCAAAAATAATTCATTACATTCCCAAAAGAACGTTCATGTTTAGATTTATGCTACTCCTCGAGTAGATACTAAGTAAGACTTGATTCCTATACATTCCTGCGTTCCTCGTAGCTCACTGCCTCAACCCGACCCCTTAGTCCTTTAGTCCAAAAGCGTACCTACAGGGACAACACCTCATAAGCATATACAATCTTACTTAACATCATAAAAACATCATAGTAAATGCATGAACTATTGGTTAAGTAAATATGCTGGTTATTCATTATCTTCTTATCGTTGTCCCTGATTCATAATCATGCATATGGGCATCTTACCCTGTGGCATCTTACCACATTATAACATCGCATGGCCTCTTACCATGTGGGGCATCTTACCCCGTGGCATCGTACCACAAATAACATCGCATGGCCTCTTACCATGTGGGGCATCTTACCCCGTGGCATCTTACCACAAATAACATCGCATGGCCTCTTACCATGTGGGGCATCTTACCCCGTGGCATCTTACCACAAATAACATCGTATAAACATCATCATATAAACATCGTATAAATATCAACATTTAAACATCGTATAAACCTTATCATTTCATCGTGAATACTCATGCAATAAAAGCATAGTTGTAGTGTAAAGATGTGTGTTACCGTCTGACGCTCGTACGTCTCTTACTTACCTTTTCAAAAGGAGGAGGAGTCAAGAGACTTATCTCCTTGATTGTGCTGGTACCTGGGATGGCTCTACACAACCACATAATACAATTTTAGGCACCGAAACGAGAATCGAAATCAAATTACAAAAAGAGAACATAAAATTTTATCACACATGAACAGTGACTACCGATCGAGCGCTAACTGTTCAGCATTTTCTTCATTTTGCTACGGCATTTGCCGATCGATCGGTGTTCATCACCGATCGATCGGTCGTTCATATTCATGCGAGATTTTCCAGAAATCTCGAACACTTAAATTCACACCCTTCTAACTACTTCATAACATACATACAATGCCTAAAAAAAGCATATCAATAGCTTCATCATACTTCCATGCATGTATTGGAAGTAAAGGTTCACTCATAACCTAAACCGACATGCATTAAAGCTACCCCTTTTTATCAGTACTCGATCAACTTTTTGAAAAACAGGGCATAATTATACAGCCCAGAATTTTTTGAACATACATCTTTATAGCAACAAAACTACCATATAGCCCATAGTTCATGCTTAAGAAAACATGCTGGCATTTTCATCAAACTACCATGTATGTAATTATGCCAAAGGTTTACTCATAACCTAAGCTAGCATGCTTCAAATCTTCATAATAAAAGCCCTACTCAACATACAAACAGGGCACTTCCCCTGCTCATATGTTCGAGGAACCCTTTTTCCAACTAGAAATCTAACACATAAAGCATGCAAGTTACTTAACAAGACATGCTAGGGGCTTCATAAACATCATATAAAAGTACTCATAACAAGATTTCATCGAACCCTACACTAGCATGCCAAATCTGCTACAATGAAACCACATGCATAAAACGAAAAAGCTGGTGAACCAGCGTGATTCCTCACCACTTTTGCTCTCCGATTTTTGTCAAGAAGAGACAAGGAATTTCCGATCACTTTCCTCCTAGTAGCAGTCCAGATTTCGGACGAAAATAAGGGAGGAAGAAGGAAGTGTTTGGAAGAAGTAAAGTGAGAAATATCTAAGTCCAAAGGTGCCTACTTAGTCAATCTGCTTTCCAGAAAACAGGGGAGGGGCGTGGGTTGCTGCAAGTGGGGGGTGGGTGGTTGCATGTAGGTGGTTTTGTGGTGTTTAATTGTGTCTCGGTATTTCATACGATGTATATAAATATCTCTCCTTGATATTTTATAATTTTACCACATCAATACAACAATTAAAAACACCTAACATGCCCTCTAAACCATATCATCATATCATAAATATAACCCCCAATTAAAGTACCACAACCCTCTTAAACACATCGTAAATCATCATCGTAGCACATAATCATATAACATTTCGGGGGTATTACACTAACTGAATAAATAGCGTATACTATTTACCCACACTCATATACGCTTCTGGAAGCGGCATGATCCAACAAAGCTCGAACCAATATCCCTGAATAGCTTAGTACCTGTTGTACCTGTTTCAACAGAAACAGCCCCCACACGGGTGAGCATACCCTGTCACGATACACATATTCATAACAATGCATAACAATTATAATTAATTCATAATATAACAATTTAAGATTATTTAAAATCCATAAAAATGTCCTCCCTGTACAGTTCTGAATCCGTATAGCTTCCACTAGCTGTTTCTGTTTCAGTCTCACATGCTTTCATAAACATCAAGTTCAGTATCGTTAATCACAACATGAAACTCATCAATGCAATAAATTCAATATAATCACAATTCATCATTTATGCTCAATCATAACGAGTCTCATATCGAAGGCAACTCTGCCAGTACGTTAATCTCATTCTCAACCATTTCTCATATCGATCATGCCAAAGGCATCCATACCCAACTCCATATCCGGACCACGTACATTTATGTGTCCATCATACCACATATATCAACTCAATTCACATATTCATTTTCTTATATTCAGTTATCACAATTCAACAATACCTGAATACTGGAATATGAAATCATTCATATTATACCTGCTCGTACGTCACTACGTACCTTATCACTGGAATTTCTAGTAGAGCTATCATTCTCTTTGTGCAGGGGTCTGAGATTGCTCTGAGAAGGTCCAACAACTCAATATAAGCATCAATAATTCAATAAAGTGATGAATCAATCACTAATGCACAACATGGCACACTAATCATGCTAAAACCCATGTCTACATGTTTATACTACTCTTATCCACTAACTAATGCACATTTAGACATGCACACAACACAAGCTCATCCACGCAGTGGCGCACACATGCACCAGCAACATAATTTCAGTAGTTTAAATTCCTCAATATCGATATTTAAATCCAACTAGAACACCAGCAAACTATGAAACATAAAGAGTAGCTTTTGACCACACAATTTGCAAGGCTTTAAATCAATTCTCTAACACCATTTAATCATATTTTCAAACAATATATCAGCACCCTTTTTAAGTCCAACAGCTCTAGAACTTGGCCATAACAGCCCCAAAAACTGGACAACCTGCCCAAAATAGTTTTAATAAAAAATCTAGCCAACACAACAAGGTTTTTGACCCACATAGTAGTTGATTTCTACACCAACTAACAACAACATTATTGAACCCAAAACAACAGATTTTTCGAATGGAAAGAGCAAGGAAGTTTCGAATTCAAAGGCAGCATATTTTTGAATAACACATCATAATTTTGGTCAAACACTATCATAAATCTCGAGCCAACAACAACCTAATATTTCAAACTTTAACAACATAATTTCTCCCAAAACGTCCAAAAATCTACCCCAAAACAGAGTAAAATTCGAACCCCACAAGCAGCAGAATTTTCGCCCAAAAAAAGAACCAAAAATCACCCCAAAACAAGTACTAATCGGTTACAAGAAATAAAAATAGAATCCCTGCACCTCAGTGAAATTTCGACCAACATTTATCCCCAAAACAGTAGGAAATCGAGCCGAAAAATAGAGTCAACAACACAATAAACCCAAGGGGAATGAACAATAGAATCACACACACATGATACCATGAAGAAATCGTGCTTGAAAAAGGAGAGAAACCCGCCTCTTGCACGCAGGGAAGGAGGTCGGCGCATGGGATGGGGAAAGCGGAAGAGAGCCGATGTTGAACATGAGTGGGAAGGTGTTGTGGTGTCTTTTAATTTAACCCTAGCTTAAAAAAACAACCCTTCAATTAAATCCACACATTTCAATTATCATATCATCTTTAATAAATTAGTTTCCCTTAATTTATATTTCACCAATTATTATTGCAAGAACCCCTTTTTGAATTTAATTAACACTACAAGTGTAACTCAGAATTATTTATTCCAATCCCGGATAAAAAATGATATTCCCAAGAATTTAAGAATCTCTTTGAATTTAATTAAAATTGTAACTTCAATCCCGGAATCATTTATCCTAACTCCGGTCCAAAGTCCGATACCCAAGAATTATTTATCCAACCCGTGTCTAAAAATAATGCCCAATAATTAATGTCCTGAAATATTATTTCAATACAACAATTAGATCAAATGAATAATTAATTATAAAATATTCAGGGCATTACATATGTAGTGGTCGAGGCACCTACACACGTATAACGATGTAGTGTATAATGCATATGAACGCATATACACGTGAGAATATGTAAATACATCCTAATGAGTTAGGATAGAGATGTGATCGATTGGGGACATTGGATGTCTGTCATATATTGATATTAGAGAAATGCTAGGTTGTTATCTAATATCTCTAATTGTTTTTACGACGATAATTAATTCATGATGTGATTCGTGAATTGTGAGAGTGATAGTGGTATAAGAATGATATGGTATTATATATCGGGATTGAATGTATGACACGTTGGTAGGTTTTGCATAAACCTTGGGAAGCTGTGATTTGCTAGCCAGGTATGAAGTTTTGTTGTTGCAGTATATAGTGAGCTTGCGGTAGCCATTATACTGCTTGTCGGAATAGAGTATGGTGAATCATATGATGATATGAGGAGAGGTTATAGTGGACTCGTGTAATCACTATAATGCTTTTGAGTTGAGGTAATAGATACCTCAAGGGTACGTTCTTACGCATACATGCTTCGAGGAACTTGTATTTTGACTGCTCAGTTTTGCTGGGAGTACCAACGTGAGTGTCAACACGTTATTGTTATCTCTATTTGAGTATTCTTGCATTGGGGATGCAATGGTGAAACATAATCAGAATTGTGGGATATAGTTAGTGGGATAACAACATTATATCGATTGTATCTCTTGAGGAGATAGTATTGTATGTTGATTTCGATTTCGAGCAATGCTGTTGTGGAGACAGTTGGTATTAGTTGCGGGTTGATCATGAATCAACCATGATAAGCATTACCGGTGGTGGACGCGGGTAATGAATTTGTGTTAATTGTGAGACGTACGAGGAAACGTCCCTAGGTATATGCTTGAAAGTATCTGAGTACTATTATGTTAGTACGGAGCATTGTTAGAGTTTGTATACGTCGCATATGCGGATTTAAGAACGATCTGTGATAGTAGCATTAATGCACTATCATGAGATGTTATGTATTGTATTTATTAGTTCATCGATACATTTTAGTATAAATGTATCTAGATTGTTCGAATGATGGTTCGAGTTTGGTGAGTCATGGATGCATGACACTTTCCTTGTGAGGAAAGAGGTATTGATATACCTTTTGGGAATCGATGAGTCTGTGCGAGCGGTGTCAGTATTGAATTCACACCATAGTCCTTGGTTCGACAATTATTATTCCCTCGTGAGTGGGAATAACTGAGTGATTGACAATCGTGTTTGGGGCTTGTGTGTATGATTGGAGGTACCCAAGATGAGTGCATTGAGTATGCATGTGGTGTGGTTGGGGATGAAGTATATGTATCGATGTGTATATATGTAGGCCAACATTGTTACGCTTGGGTGACTGGTTAGTGTGTCTGGATTGGTGAATCTCTAGTAAGAGATTGTAGCATCCTTGAGATTTGTAATCTCGTTGGAACGATTTATTCTGAGGAATAATTGTGAGGTTTTGGTTCACTTTCTCCTAAGAAGAGATTGTCGTATTTTGGGTTGAAGGAGGTTCGTTGTTAGTTAATTCGATAGTCATCCTTGTATTAGAATGGTTGATTCTAAGGGTAAACAAGGGATGACCAGGATTCGAATTCGCTTGATGTCATTGTCGACACATGTGGTGAGAATGCAATTGATTTTCTTGCATGTTATCTATGGAATTTTGATACTTTGTGGAGTTTCAATAGTTTGTTGGGACCAAGATGTGATTCCTTGGAACACACGGATGTTGACATCTGTAAAGGTATATTTTTTGCGTTGATCGGTGGTCGTGAGTTGCCCGATTCGAGTTGCAAATGTTGCAACTATTCCTGGATGAGTAAGATTACATTATTTGAGATGGAATTAAAAAGGTGGAAACAGAGTTTAGTATGACTATACTACTGTGTACCTATAGTTTACTTCATAGCAATGTGTATTTGGCATCGTAGACCAAGTTTCAGAGATGTCATTAAGATGATATCTATGTTGGAATCAGGCAGATTGTTCTCGCGATCGATCGTGAGAAAACAGCGATCGATCGTGAGAAAACAGCGATCGATCGCGGCCCCTGTTTCATTTTTTAAAATCGTTTTAAATGTTGGGATGTTGGAATTGGGGTTTGTTTAGTAGATTTTCATGATGACGTCTACATTCCTATGAAAATATTACATTTTAAAATGATGTGGCTTGAATTGAACTGTAGTCGGTTATGTACTACTGGTTCGAGTTAATCGATAAATCATTGAACATCGGATAAAATGGGATGTCTTCAGTAGTATACATAGTTCAATATTTATGATTAATCATCATTTTGGGATGATGTAGTTGGAGGTTGAGTACATGCTTGAGAATGTGGTTATATGCTTATAATTGATTGTGAGTTATTAACTGTGTATAGCGAATAATTCACTGGATATCGGGGCAAAAGCAAGGATTAGCTCTTGCTATTGGATTATAAGGTACGTATAATGCACGAGCATAGTTAAATATATTATTGTCATTGTTAGATGAATAATATATTCTTGTTGCGATGAGTTATTGCATATTGTGAATTATGGTGATGCCGCTATTGAGCGAGCAATGAGTATGATATTATCGCTGTTGAGCGAGCATTGGTTATGATGCCGCCGCTGTAGAGCGTGCGAGAGGTTAGAGTGCCCCCGCTGTTGAGCGAGCGATGTGATACGATTTGATGCAACTGTGAAATCATTAATTGAGATATATGTGATTTCTGTAAATCATTAATGATTTAACTGTAAGTAATCCAACAAGCATAGCAACGCAGCGGAATAAAATTTTGGATTACTATAACACTGGATCTATACAAAGGTTATCATATCGGATAAAGGATCAAAAGTCTCACCCTTGTAGCGTGTTTGAGCAGATTCCACGAAGCAGCACGTCCAACGCGTCCACGAGTCACGAACAAAAGTTTTCACTTTTGTCTCTACGGTATCCACACGATCAAATCGGTAAGGGACCGTTCAAGAACAAGTTGCTAGACTCGTTCTTGAACCGGAATCAAAACCACACACGGTTCACAACCGATTAAACGGCGGCCAAACAAAACCCAAGCTTACACGGCGGCGGCCGAGAACTTCTTGGAGCTAAGTGAGGCGGCCGAGAGCTATTTTAGTGGCTAGGTTTTATTTTGAATTGTATGATTAACTATTAATCAAAACCTTGTATTTATATTATAAGACTTTAATTAAGGTTCAAGACTTTCTTAAAAGTCTCATGGGCCCAAACCCATGATTTAATTAAATCCTTATAATCATTTAATTAAGACTCTTCTTAATTAATTAATTCATCCCATGAATTTAATTCCCTTTATTGATTTAATCTTTTGTGCGACCCGATAGGATCTTGTAATGTTGGCAGTGACATAAATCTCATTTTACGTCACAAGCAATGAGCGATATCTAGCAACACATCAAGGCTACCCAAATCACAAGAATGTCAATGACTCGACATAACCTAAGAACTTGTGATAATATTAACCATGTAACTTAATCACTTTGTCCTTTGTGTTTAGATTGAACACGAGTCATGGAATAGTCATACTCGTATATTCAATCTCTATTTCTTGATCCCCAAGTAGAACTAGAATAAACGAATAAGCTCGATATCTCATATCGACTCATTCGAGCATGGCCATGCATTTTAGTCTTACTTGATCAAGGGCCCAAACACTTCTCCTGTTATATAGGAGGGACAAATCCTATCTCGATCAATCAACATCCCTCTACATAATTCGTAGTGTATCCAATAGTCGCCTTTATAGTTTACCCTGTTACGGGTAACGTTTGACAATATCAAGATACATAACTCCTTATATTGGGATCTCTGATGATCACAAGTCGTAAGGATTACATACATTATTATCACTATGAGAATTGCTTATGACGCTCATATAACTATCCATGTAGCATTCTCATGGTGAGTCTGTCCAGCACATCGTTCTCTAACATGTACCCATGTGTTGATTTGATATCTCATATCAATGAACAATTCATCAATCAACACATACTAGTCTCTATGTATTATCATTATCCCGATTCATGATAATACTTGACTAGGGACAATGTTTAAGAATAATACAATATTATTCTAAGGACATTAACATATATATTAATTCACATTGCACGGTTAAACGAATAATATATAATAATGAATTGCCATTCATAAAATCATAAACATTGTATGTCAAAACAATCATCCAATGACATGTCTTAGGGCATATCCCAACAAATCTCCCACTTGCACTAAGACCACTCAGACATATACCTATGCCTAGAGATCTAGTATGACGATCATGCTTCTGCTGTGACAGTGGTTTCGTCAATGGGTCAGATACGTTATCATCTGTTGGCACTTTGCATATTTTAACATCTCCCCTTTCAACGATTTCTCGAATGAAATGAAAGCGCCGAAGTATGTGATTGGATCTTTGGTGAGATCTAGGTTCCTTAGCCAATGCGATCGCTCCATTGTTGTCACAATAGAGTTCTATCGGATCTTTAATGCTAGGCAACACTCCAAGTTCAGAAATGAACTTCCTGATCCAAACAGCTTCCTTTGTTGCATCCGAGGCAGCAATATACTCAGCTTCCGTTGTAGAATCGGCTACTGTCTCTTGCTTTGAACTCTTCCAGCTCACAGTACCTCCATTTAGGCAATACACATATCCAGATTGCGATCGAAAATCATCTTTGTCGGTTTGGAAGCTTGCATCAGTGTAACCCATTACATTGAGCTCTTCCTCACCTCCATAAATCAAGAATGTATCCTTAGTCCTTCTCAAGTACTTCAGGGTGTTCTTGACTGCAATCAAGTGACCTTCACCTGGATCAACTTGATATCTGCTCGTCATGCTCAAAGCATACGATACATCGGGACGAGTACATATCATGGCATACATGATAGATCCAATAGCTGACGCATATGGAATCTTACTCATGCGTTGTCTCTCATCTGGTGTTGAAGGACACTGTTCCTTCGAGAGATAAATTCCATGTGTCATATGCACGAATCCTTTCTTTGATTCTTGCATGCTAAACCGTTTTAGCTTTGTCTATGTATGTACTTTGACTTAGGCCAAGTAATCTTCTTGATCTATCTCTATAGATCTTGATTCCTAATACATAGGTGGCTTCACCCAAGTCTTTCATAGAAAAGCAATTCCCTAGCCAAATCTTTACATATTGTAAGGCAGGGATATCATTCCCAATGAGAAGCATGTCATCTACATACAATATTAGAAGATAATTATGCTCCCACTGACCTTCTTGTAGACACAAGGTTCATCTACGTTTTTGATGAAACCAAACTCTTTGACTGCATCATCAAAACGAAGATTCCAACTCCGAGAAGCTTGCTTCATTCCATAAATGGATCGTTGTAGCTTGCATATCTTTCCAGCATCCTTTGGATCGACAAAACCCTCGGGCTGTGTCATGTACACATCCTCAAGCAGATTTCCATTAAGGAAAGCTGTTTTGACATCCATCTGCCAGATTTCATAATCATGAAATGCAGCTATTGCAAGTAAGATCCTTATGGATTTAACCATGGCCACTGGTGAAAAGGTTTCATCATAGTCAATACCATGAATTTGTTTGAATCCTTTTGCAACCAGTCGACCTTTATTGGTTTGTACATTACCATCCATATCGGTCTTTTTCTTGAAAATCCATTTGCACCCTATTGGTCGTACCCCTTCAGGTGGATCAACCAAAGTCCATACTTGGTTTGCATACATGGATTCCATCTCAGATTTCATGGCCTCTTGCCATTTCTCAGAATCAGTGCCCATTATAGCTTCTTGATAAGATGACGGCTCATCCTTATCAATAAGTAGTAAGTCACCTTGTTGAGTCACAAGAAATCCATATCTCTGTGGCTCCTGGTGTTCTCTTACAGACCTACGCTGGGCTTGTGTCTCTTGAGCAGGCACTTTATCCACAACAGCTTGTGGTGTCTGCTCTGTTTCTATCTCAATATCATGTTCAATGTTTTCTTGTGGTTGAACTTCACTAAGTTCTATTTGTCTCCCACTGGTTTTTCTAGAAATAAATTCTCTTTCAAGAAAACACCAGTCCGAGCAACAACCACTTTGTTCTCGGTGGGATAATAGAAATAGTATCATTTAGTTTCCTTAGGATACCCCACAAATAAACACTTATCAGATTTGGGTCCAAGTTTGTTAGAGACGTGACGTCTCACGAAAACCTCACAACCCCAAATCTTCATAAAAGACATACTAGGACGCTTCCCAGTCCATATCTCATATGGTGTCTTTTCCACTGATTTAGATGGAACACGGTTCAGTATGAATATTGCTGTTTCTAAAGCGTGTCCCAAAAACGATATCGGAAGATCTGCATGACTCATCATTGATCTAACCATGTCCAACAAGGTTCGATTTCTCCTCTCGGATACACCATTCCATTGTGAAGTATACGGAGGAGTGAGTTGTGGGACTATCCCACACTCCTTTAGATAGTCATGAAACTCTTGGCTCAAGTATTCACCTCCTCGATCTGATCGAAGGATTTTGATACTTTTGTCCAGTTGGCTTTGTACTTCATTCTTGAAATCTTTGAACTTTTCAAAGGTTTCATGCTTATGCTTCATTAGGTACACATACCCATATCTACTGAGGTCATCAGTAAATGTAACGAAGTACTGAAAACCACCTCTAGCTTGTGTACTTATTGGTCCACATACATCACTATGTATTAGTCCCAATAACACATTTGCCCTTTCAACATGTCCCTTGAAAGGGGCTTTAGTCATCTTGCCCATTAAACAAGATTCGCATGTTTCATATGATTCAAAATCAAATGAATCTAATACTCCATCCTTATGAAGTTTAGATATGCGGTTCTCGTTTATGTTGCCCAAGCAACAATGCCAGAGATAAGTCGGATTACAATCATTATTTTTAATCCTTGTAGTATTTATGTTATAGACAGGCATATCAAGATTTAATAAATAAAGACCATTCACCATTTGTGCACTAGCATAAAACATATCATTTAAATAAATTGAACAACAGTTGTCCTTTATCATAAATGAAAATCCATACTTGTCCAAACAAGAAATAGAAATAATGTTTTTCGTAATAGAAGGCACAAAATAACAGTCTTTTAAAATCAACGATAAACCAGAAGGCAAAGATAAATGATAATCCCCTACAGCTAATGCAGCAACTCTTGCTCCATTTCCAACTCGGAGATCAACTTCGCCTTTCGCCAACAATCTACTCTTTTTGAGGTCCTGCACATTTACATAAATGTGAGATCCACAGCCAGTATCTAATACCCATGATGAAGAAGTAGATAAATTGACTTCTATAACAAAAATACCTAAAGTGGAAGTCACACTTCCTTTCTTGAGATCCTCCAGATATACTTTGCAGTTCATTTTCCAATGACCGGTCTCACCGCAATGGAAACTGTTCCCTTCCTTTATATCCCTCCCTTTGGCTTAAGTGCAGAAGCTTTTGGCTTAGATTTAACAAAGACCTTCTTGTTCTTTTTGAAGCTCTTAGCTTTAGTCTTTCCTTTGCTCTTATTCACAATAAGAACATTTGTAGGATTAGACATCTTGCTATTTGCTTCAAAAGTTCTAAGCATGCCAAGTAACTGTGGTAGAGTCTTTTCAATTTCAATCATATTGTAATTCAAGACAAATTGACTGAAGCTTTCAGGCAACGATTGCAAAATCACGTCAGTGGCCAACTCTTTGTCCAAAGGAAAACCCATCTTCTCCAGATTCTCAATATACCCAATCATCTTGAGTACATGAGCTCCAACTAGACTTCCTTCTACCATTCTACACTGGAACAACACTTTAGAGACGTCATATCTCTCTTGCCTTGCTTGTTGTTGGTACAGTTGCTTAAGGTGCTCGATCATATCGAAAGCCTCCATTTCCTCATGTTGCTTCTAAAGCTCAGAGTTCATGGTGGCAAGCATAAGGCACCCAACATCAAGTGCGTCACTTTGATGCTTCTTGTAAGCATTTTTATCGGCTCTAGTAGCCGTCAGGGGAGGTTCCTCAGCAGGTAAGGGTTCCTCTAGAGCATATTGCTTCTTTTCTTTCTTGAGGACTATCCTCAGATTCCTATACCAGTCTAGGAAGTTTGTCCCATTTAATTTGTCCTTCTCAAGGACCGATCGCAGTGATAATGTGCTTGTTGTATTGTTAGTTGCCATGGATATCTACAATATAAATATGCAAAATAAGTTTATGATTTAATCATTTAACTTGGTCTTATATTAAATGATACTCCCACTATTTTGTTTAAAAAATATCAACCCTCGAAACCTTTAGTGGGCCAAGATCCATATTTCGCCTAATCTTGAGTTAGCTTTGGCTAATCGCCCAAGACTATGTTATTTAGGTAGACAACACTTTGTCAATTACATCACATGTAATTCTTGGATAGTTGGACGAACAACGCTGTGTTCAATTCATCAAATGAATTATTATCCAACACATGCCTCTAGGTTCCCAATCCTATTGAGATAACCTAGTTAAGTCGTACCCAATTTAAAGTATAACGGATATCACTTTTATCCTTTCGCGCCTTACTAAGATTGTCACGGTGCTTTGCTTTGGCAAACCCACACATGTACAATCGAAGTTTTGACGAGTACTTTTAATTTTGGAAGGCATCTAAAACTTAATATTTTAGAGAGATTTATTGATCTCATGATTAGTTTGATAATTTAAAATATGTCCACTACATATAGGTGTATACATATCTACATATATGTCTAATACAGTTATCAATCTAAAACATAAGATAAATCATGCATCAACATACATAATTAAACGTGACATGGTTATAGCCCCTACTAGCGATTTTCTCAAGCCAATGAGAAAATCCTAAGAGTCAACCTAAGGTAACTTCACAAGCACCTTCCTTTGGCTCCAATTTGTGAATGGCCTCCTCATCCCGGCACCATGCTCCATCTTCATTAATCACCATCAATAAATAAACTATACTATATAACATTTACAAATATAGAGAATTCCTCGATTCACATTCGAGGGGAACATAGGGTAGGGATAACGTTAGAGAAAAATAGAGAAGGCACGACTCGCAGGCCGTATTATAAATTACAAACATTCACAAATCCTATCTAATAGGTCAAAAGGGCTATAACCATGCACCATGCTCAAACAACACATAAAACATGCTTTAACATTTAATTAATTAAATTCTAAACATTTTAAAAATTTAATTCTAATTAAAACTGTAAAATAAAATTTTGAAAATTATCGTACGCTCAGGACATCACATGCCACGAACTTAATGCAACTCAAACCATGAACTAAATGGGTCCGACCCATCTAACCACACGGCTGGACCATGCATGGGCCTAGGGTTCGAAACCCTAGCCCAAGCCATGGTTTGAGCACGTGCGGCGCCGCTAGGGTTCCAAACCCTAGCCGCCGCCGTGTGGTTTTTCATGTTCTTCGAGCCAAATGGTTCGAAGTTCTTAGCCACGAGCCACGGTCCAACCAAGCACGGTTCATGACGGTGGTGGCTCAACCATCTCGAGCCAAGGGTTCGAAAAAGCCTAGCCCTCATGTGGTGTAGCCGTCGACCCTCATAATTTCGTGAACCATGATCAATCCATCTTGCACCGCCTCAATACTTTATCGAGCCAATAGAGTTCAAAACCCTAGAGAGTGCTACGGCTCGGCCCATGATCGAGCCAAGGGTCCAAACCCTGCTCTTGAGCGGCGGCCGAGAGTTATGATATGAAGTGGTCGAACCACCTTGATCCAACGCCTCGACTTTACGCATCCTTATATCATATACAATAAACCTCAATTATATCAAATATAATTTTATGATAATTTCAAAAGCTCATTTTAATCATGTCATATATGCTTATATACAGTTTTATAGCATGCAATATAATCCTAATATGATTAAAACCATTTAATCACATAAATCCGATATGAGCCTTGAACCTGGCTCTGATACCACTGTAAGTAATCCAACATGCATAGCAACGCAGCGAAATTTAAAATTTTTGGATTACTAATACACCGGATCTATACGTAGGTTATCATATCGGATAAAGGGACAAAAGCCTCACCCTTGTAGCGTGTTTGAGCAGATTCCACGAAGGAGCACCATGTCCAACGCCTCCTTCGAGTCACTAGCAAAACTTATCAAGTTTTGCCTCAACGGTATCCACACGATCAAATCGGGAAGGGATAGTTTAAGAACAAAGTGCTAGATTTGTCCTTAAACCATATACACGAAGCACAATCGATTCACAATCGAAAGATGGTCGGAAATCACAAGAAACAATTCGACTATGATGAAGCCGATCGCTTAAGTGAGAGGCGGCCGAGAGCTTCCCAAGCTTTGGTGGCTAGGTTGTGTTATGAAAAGTCTAATTAACAATTAATCAAAACCTTGTATTTATATTATAAGACTTTAATTAAGGTTCAAGACTTTCTTAAAGTCTTTTGGGCCCAAACCCATGATTTAATTAAATCCTTATAATCATTTAATTAAGACTTCTCTTAATTATTTAATTCATCCCATGAATTTAATTTCCCTTATCGATTTAATCTTTTGTGTGACCCGATAGGATCTTGTAATGTTGGCAGTGACATAAAATCTCATTTTATGTCGCAAGCAATGAGCGGTATCTAGCAACACATCAATGCTACCCAAATTACAAGAATGTCAATGACTCGACATAACCTAGGAACAGTGATAATATTAATCATGTAACTTAATCCCTTTGTCCTTTGTGTTTAGATTGAACACGAGTCATGGAATAGTCATACTCGTATATTCAATCTCTATTTATTGATCCCCAAGTAGAACTAGAATAAACGAATAAGCTCGATATCTCATATCGACTCATTCGAGCATGGCCATGCATTTTAGTCTCACTTGATCAAGGGCCAAACACATCTCCTGTTATATAGGAGGGACAAATCCTTTCTCGATCAATCAACATCCCTCTACATAATTCGTAGTGTATCCAATAGTCGCCTTTATAGTTTACCCTGTTACGGGTAACGTTTGACAATAGCAAGATACATAACTCTTTATGTTGGGATCTCTGATGATCACAAGTCGTAAGGATTACATACATTATATCACTATGAGAATTGCATATGACAATCATATAACTATCCATGTTGCATTCTCATGGTGGGTCTGTCCAGTACATCGTTCTCTAACATGTACCCATGTGTTGATTTGATATCTCATATCAATGAACAATTCATCAATCAACACATACTAGTCTCTATGTATTGTCATTATCCCGATTCATGATAATACTTGACTAGGGACAATGTTTAAGAATAATACAATATTATTCTAAGGACATTAACATATATATTAATTCACATTGCACAGTTAAACGAATAATATATAATAATTAATTGCCATTCATAAAATCATAAACATTGTATGTGAAAACAATCATCCAATGACATGTCTTAGGGCATATCCCAACACTTATCATCTCCATATCTTTCCTTGGTCTTTATACATCGTTTTTAGCTCGAATTCTTCGATTTCACCTACAATTACACAAATATACCATTACGTAGCATATGCATCAAATTATCCATCAAATCACACTAAATCATAGACAATTAAGCGCAATAGATGTGTCTATTTCTAGTCACATCAAATTCTCCATAATTAATCGCTTGCAAATCATAAATGAAAAGAGAAATCTCACAACCTTTATACAAACCATATACGCATATGAGAATGCTCACAAACGAGCATTGAATAAATAAATGTGTATCTATATATAAACACGTTACCCAATACCAATATTGGTACTTCAGCCCAGGAAGCGTTCCCAATCAACAGCCCGAACTCATCTCCAAAGTCAATGATGTACCTGTTCTACCTATTTCAACAGAAACAACCCCCACACTCGGTGAGCATACCAATCACACACATTCAATAACATCAATCTCATAATTTATAATTTACAGTGTATAAAGATGTAAATTTAAAAGATACCCCCTGTATAATATCATCATCATATGGGATCTCCCATGTTGTTCCTGTTTTCACAATAACCAAAACCATCAAACTCTAAAATCAGTTAATCAATACATTGATTAACTAAACTCATTCTCAGACCTCCAATTTCATAATCAAATGTTGCTACTCATCACCCTAATGATTTACAGAAATCACATATATCTCAATTAATGATTTCATAGTTTCATCACATCGTATCACATCGCTCGCTCAACAGCGGCATTACTCTAACCTCTCACATGCTCTACAGTGGTGGCATCATAACCAATGCTCGCTCAACAGCAACCGCATCATACTCATTGCTCGCTCTATAACGGCGTCACCATAATTCACAATATGCAATAACTCATCGTAACAAGAATATATTATTCATCTAACAATGACAATAATAAATTTAACTATGCTCGTATGTTATACGTACCTTATAATCCAATAGCAAGAGCTAATCCTAGCTTTTGCTCCGAGATCCAATGAATTATTCGATATACACAGTTAATAACTCACAATCAATTATAAGCATACAACCACATGCTGAAGCATGTACTCAACCTCCAACTACATCATCCCAAAACGATGATTAATCATAAATATTGAACTATGTATACTAATCAAGACATCATATTTTATCCTACTTTCAATGAGTTATTAATTACTCGAACGAGTAGTGCATAACCGACTACAGTTCAATTCAAGCCACATCATTTCAAAATGTAATATTTTCATAAGAATGTAGACATCATCATGAAATATACTAAACGAACCCCAATTAAAAAATCCCAACATTTAAACCTATTTTAAAAAATGAAACAGGGGCCGCGATCGATCGCCGTTTTCTCACGATCGATCGCGAGAACAATCTGCCAAAATCCACTCTTCCGTGATCGGTCGCCAAGACCTCGCGATCGATCGTCGTGCCCTCCGTGTTTGATCGCTGAGTCCCCCCAATCGATCGCCACAACTGTTCATCACCATAAAAAATCTGTATAATGTCACGATCAATTGGCGCCAACGCCGCGATCGATCGTGACCTGTAATTTTCCGAAAAATTTGTGCTTCAATGGTGTTTTTCACACCCTAACTCAAATCCAACACATTCAATACTTCAAATAATCCATTAAAACTCATAAATAAACTAAAAACATCATTTAAGCAAAAATCTCCAAAAACCCCAAAACCTAAACCCATTACCCTACTTCACCAAATTCTATAAAATCACTATCAAAACGTAGATAATCGAGAGGTGAAGGAGTTTACCTAATAATCTTTGAGAAATATCGCTCCGAAATCGAGCCTTGACCGATTCAGAGAAAGGGGGGAGGAGACGGATGCTGTGAGGGGAGAGAGAGGGAAGTGAAGTGGAGATTGGTTGAACACCAAGTCCATTTGGTATATATAGTACCAAGGCTCCAAAAACCCGAGTCTCAAATACTCGCACCATAACTCATTAAAAATCATGCTTGTTAAATAATTATTGTCATGCCTCGATCTGACGTATACATGTGTTATATGTTTATGGTGTAATTATGATTAATTACAGTATGATATGGACTCGGGTTCGGATTGAACCGAGTAGGAGTAAAGTCATGTATGAATGGAACCTCATTGGAAAATAAAATACATGTGAGAATCAAAGCAATGAGTTCATAACATAACCATATGATTGATGGATTTAATATGGAAATACATGTATAGTGGAATATAACCTTGGTGTACATTTAGTATACATTTGGAGGTGCATTAGAATGTGCATGTGAATTGCATTCCATATACATCTACCATGAGTGTGAAGGGAATTACATGTGAATTTGGTGTTGAGGTGAAGGAGTGTATATGAAAGCATAATCTGATTTTAAAAACATACAACACCAAAACACACCTACAAATCTCTACACAAGCTCCTCTCCAAACCCTTGATAATTCTTGCATGCTTTTGCTTGGATTACACTTGATAATCAAGCTAGGAAGTAGAGTGAAAGGATTTCATATCTTCTTGGTAAGGAATTCATGATTTGGCTATGAACTATATGAATTGAAGTACCAAGTGTTCTTAGTTGAAATTCATACTTGTTATCATGCAAAGAATTGAGTTGTATGCTGAGAGCAACATGCTTATATTGTACTAGAGATTACATGAAACATGTTTAAATGGTTAATTTGGAGTTGTATGAGACACACCATGGAGATAAGCTCAAAATCACCATGTTCTGAATTTTCTGGACATCGGCGATCGATCGCGAGCTTTGTGCCGATCGATCGCCGATGACAGAGCAAAGTTTAAGGCTGTTAAAACATGTAGCGATCGATCGGTGAAAATGTGACGATCGATCGCGAGCAACAGAACATTTTTTGCGATCGATCGCGAGATAGTGGCGATCGATCGCGATGGAACAGAACAGTTTGGCGATCGATCGGTGAGATGTGGCGATAGATCTCCATAGGCAGAATTTTGAAAAATGTTATATTTTTGTAGAATTTGATTTTAATGCCTATGATAACATGATATATTGTTGGTATTATTGTAGCATCATCACAGGGGACGGGGCAACGAGGCAGTTAGACATTGACGTCTAATTTATATCGTTTTTGTCGCAGAACAGGTACGTTTTGATGTACGGGTATATGATAGTATTGTGATGATGATGATGTGAGCATGTTATCATATGATTAGTGGTATCATATGCATGTGCATTCATGATATTACATTGTTGAGATGGATGCCACGATAGATGTGTAGTATATGCTTTGGCTGAGACCGGTGCCACGATAGATATGCCGGTGTTGGCATATGCTTTGGCTGGGATTGTTGCTACGATAGATATGCTACATATGCTTTGGCATGAGATATATACGCCGGTTGGGTATATGCTCTGGTTGTTATAACACGTAAAGACGGTACTATGATATAGACTGCTAATATGAACATGTGATGAGGTTCCACTGACATATTGAGCTGAGATAGGTATATCATATTGGTCTGGTTATAACAGGATGATGAGTGAGACATGTCATGACATATTTGCATTTAATGATGCATGATACAGGACAATCACATTGTTGTTCATAGTGCTTTATCGTTTATGTTTTGTTGATATTGCACTGGGATGGTTTTGTATCTATACTCATGTTGTGTGATTGTTTCTGTAGGGACTCATAGATGTGGGAAGACGGGATTGTGAGTCTATTCCGCTGCGAGCTGAACCACTGCTTAGGAGATATTTTGGTTTAGGTTGTTATTATGATGTATATATGGTGTGTAGTTTGACATGGTTTTTGTCAACTTGTAACAACCTATATAACTAAACTCTTAATCAGTGTATGTTTACTTAATTCTTACTCACATATGTATAAATGAACTGATACATAATGGATTAAGTAACGAGAACCCCACATTAGTGGTATCAGAGCAGTGGTTCGAGAACGGGGTGAACAAGGGTAGAGGAAGGTATTAGGGAGTTACCTAATACATTGAAAGCATGTTATGAATCAGGATGTGATGTTATACTGACATGCTTTATTATATTTGTTGTTGTTGGTAACCTGTATTTGCAGTAATGGCAGACAGAGTACCACATGATGAGGTTGGTGATGCCATGAGTGGCAATGCTAGTGTTGGATTGGCGCCTGTGCCACCACCACCATTTGGGCAAGGGCCAGTGGAACAGGTACTGTTACCTGGGGAGCTGACTTTGACACAGTTTCTGAGTTATCAACCACCTCGCTTTGAGGGTACGGAATCAGGGGAACAAGCAGAGGAATGGTTGGAACGTATTGAGCAGATATTTGTTCAGCACCATGTGCCAAATCCGCCTGGATACGTTTGGCAGAGTTTCAATTGGCGAAGAAAGCCATGATGTGGTGGAAGCCCACATTGATTGAGATGAGAGCTCAAGGACAGGCAATTAATTGGGATGTGTTTCGAACTAAGATTCTTGATCACTATTTCTCTGTTGCTGCAAGACAGAGAAAAGAGGATGAATTTACAAATTTGAGACAGTGATCAATGACCGTGTCTGATTATGCTGTGCAGTATTCTTCATTGCTACGGTATGTCCCACATATAGATGCAAACACAAAGGCAAAGATCAGACAGTTTGTGAAGGGCTTGAGGCCTGAGTTGTTTGACAGGGTAATTTCCAATAACTACATCATATGAAGAAGCATTGACTAGAGCCGAGATGGCTGAGAATGCAGTTGGAGTATACAAGGATGTAGGACAATCCCAACCACCTACATCAGATAGTATGAGACCTAGAGGAGAACCATTAACTCATCACGAGGTGGTGCATCTTCCTCTAGATTTAGTGGGAAGCGATTTGTTCAGCGAAAGGGTAGTGAACGAGGTCCAAAGGGACAGTCCCAAGGCAGTAGCAGTAGCAGTGGTCTAGGATTGCAGTGTTTTAAATGTGGAGGGCCACATTTTAAAAGAGATTGTCCACAACTTGATACTCCAGTTTGTTATCGTTGTGGGAGGACCGGTCATATGATTAGAGATTGTCCTCAAGCTGGGGGACAATAGATGAGAGGGAATATATCAGAGAGACAGTGCAGCAAAGACCACAGGGTGTTCCACGGACTGGTGGAGGACAGAGAGCAGGACCACCTCAGGCTCAGGTGTATGCACTGAACAAGGAGCAAGCAGAGGCAGCTCCTGATGATGTGATTGCGGGTAAGTGTAGTTTATTTACTTATCCTGCTTTACTTTTGATTGATACGGGTGCATCACATTCATTTGTTGCACAAACTTTTATTGACCGGTATCATATATGCTCGTCTCCACTATTGATGCCTCTGTATGTCTCGACACCCATGGGAACTA
Source organism: Haberlea rhodopensis (assembly GCA_907163345.1). Lineage (NCBI taxonomy): Eukaryota > Viridiplantae > Streptophyta > Magnoliopsida > Lamiales > Gesneriaceae > Haberlea > Haberlea rhodopensis. The sequence continues at coordinate 1,117,970 of CAJQUN010000097.1, forward strand.
CTGTAATGGCTTGTCAGAGTGTATCTGATTGTGTTATTCAGTTTGATGCTGAGTATGGGATACAAGCCGATTTGATTGTGTTAGACATGATGGATTTTGATTGTATTCTGGGTATTGATTTGTTGAGCAGATATAAAACTATGGTAGATTGTTGTCAAAAGACAGTGAGATTTCAGTCTGATACTGGAAATCAATGGATATTCTATGGACAAGGACCACGTGCCAAGATTCCATTGATATCTGCTCTTAGAATGTCTCGTTTGTTAGAACGTGGACATACGGGATATGTCATTTATGCTGTGGATGTCACAGATAAGAAAGTAGAAAGAAGAGTGGAGGATATACCAGTGGTTGCAGAGTATGCAGATGTATTTCCAAATGAGATTCCTGGATTTCCACCAAGTCGAGAAGTAGACTTTGGTATTGAGTTAGTGCCTGGTACTTCTGCAATTTCAAGAGCACCATATCGAATGGCACCATCTGAATTGAAAGAGTTAAAAACTCAATTGCAGGATCTATTGGACAAGGGGTACATACGTCCTAGTGTATCGCCTTGGGGTGCTCCGGTATTATTTGTCAAGAAGAAGGATGGTTCAATGCGACTTTGCATTGACTATAGACAGTTGAACAAGGTAACCATCAAGAAAAATATCCTCTTCCTCGTATTGATGATTTGTTTGATCAGTTACAGGGATCTACAATCTATTCTAAGATTGATTTGAGATCTGGATATCATCAGATACGTGTGAAGGAAGCAGATGTACAGAAGACAGCATTCAGAACTCGCTATGGACATTATGAGTTCCTAGTAATGCCATTTGGGGTGACAAATGCTCCAGCTATCTTCATGAGCTTGATGAATTGTGTTTTCCATAATTACCTTGATCAATTTGTCATTGTATTCATTGATGATATATTAATCTATTCTAGGAGTGAAACTGACCATGTCCAACATTTACATCTGGTATTACAGTTATTGAGAACACATCAGCTATATGCCAAACTCAGTAAGTGTGAGTTTTGGTTGACCAGTGTTGGATTTTTGGGACATGTGATCTCTAAGGATGGTATATCAGTTGATCCGAGAAAGATAGAAGCGGTGTCGAATTGGTCATCACCTACTTCTGTGCGAGAGATTCGTAGTTTCTTGGGTTTGGCAGGATATTATAGACGATTTGTTGAAGGATTTTCAGCGATTGCCAAACCACTTACACAGCTGACACAGAAGGGAGTACCATTTCGATGGTCGGACGCATGTGAGCATAGTTTTCTGGAATTGAAACATCGGTTGACTACTGCTCCAGTGTTGATCATTCCCTCAGAACATGATAGGTTTGTACTTTATACTGATGCATCATTACTTGGATTAGGATGTGTATTGATGCAGGATAAACATGTGGTGGCTTATGCATCACGTCAATTGAAGCCACATGAAATGAAATATCCGGTGCATGATTTAGAGTTAGCTGCTATTGTCTTTGCCTTGAAGATATGGCGACACTATTTATATGGTACGTCGTTTACCATATATACTGATCATAAAAGCTTAAAGTTTTTATTCACTCAAGCAGAGTTGAATATGAGGCAAAGAAGATGGATGGATCTGTTGAAAGATTATGATTGTGAGATTGAATATCATCCAGGAAAGGCTAATCTTACAGCAGATGCCTTAAGTCGGAAAGTACATTCTACGGCTGATGAGATGATTCATTTATCAGCATTGATGACATCGTGTTGTACATTGGGCTATAAGTTTAATGTAGACACAGTGCCAGTACGGGTATCAACATTGTTGGTTGAACCCGATATCTTTGAGAAAATCAGAATGGCACAAAGTACTGATGATGAGGTACAACACTGGAAGGAAATGATAGGTCAATGACAAACATCTCAGTTTATACTTACAAGTGATGGAACTTTGAAGTACAGAAACTGTTGGGTAGTGCCTGCTACATTAGGACTACGCCAAGAAATACTACAGCGCGCACATTGCAGTCGCTATAGTATACATCCTGGAGGAAAGAAAATGTATAAAGATCTGCGTACCCAATTATGGTGGAAACGCATGAAACAGGATGTGTTGAACTTTGTGAAAGGGGTTTGATCTGTCAACAAGTAAAAGCAGAACGACAAAGACCATGAGGTGAATTGAAGAGTTTGGAGATTCCTCAATGGAAATGGGAACATGTTACAATGGATTTTGTTACCCATTTGCCACGGACTTCCTCTGGCTTTGATGCGATTTGGGTCATTGTTGATAGATTGACGAAAGTAGCCCACTTCATACCTTACAGTATGACGTTTACTTATTTGAAGGCACAATTATACATTAAAATGTAGTGAGACTACATGGCATACCAGTGTCAATTGTATCGGATAGAGATCCGAGATTTGCTTCTCATTTTTGGGAAGGATTGCAGTCAGCATTAGAACGGAAGTACGATTGAGTACAGCGTATCATCCTCAGACAGATGGACAGACAGAGCGTACGATATAGACGCTTGAGGATATGTTACGAGCCTGTGTATTAGAGTTTGATAACTCATTATAAGAGTCATTGCCATTAGTGGAATTTTCATACAAAATAGTTATCAAACTAGTATACAGATGGCACCATTTGAGGCATTGTATGGGCGACGATGTAGATCGCCATTATATTGGGATGATGTTGATCAGACTGCACTCCATGGACCAGAAATGTTAAGTGAAATGGAGGAGAAAGTAAAACTGATCAGGTTGAAATTACAAGCTGCTCAAGATAGACAGGCTGCTTATGCCAATAAGCGACGTAGACCACTTGAATTCCAAGTTGGTGATCGAGTATTTTTGAAAATCTCACCTTTTAAAGGTGTGGTACGATTTGGTAAGCGTGGAAAATTGTCTCCACGATACGTTGGTTCGTATGAGGTGTTGCAACGTATTGGTAGGTTGACATATCGCTTAGCACTACCGCCAGCATTGAGTAGTATCCACGATGTGTTTCATGTTTCACTGTTGAGAAAATATGAACCAGATCCGGGTCATGTATTGCCACCATCTGAAGTACAGTTGGATACAGACGTGTGGTATGTGGAACGACCAGTACAGATTCTGGATAGAGCTGAGCGGACTTTGCGTAACAAAGTGATACCAATGGTAAAGGTACAGTGGGATCGACGGGGTGTCGAGGAGGCAACGTGGGAGACGGAGTAGCATATGATACAGCAGTATCTTGAGTTATTTACTGGTATGACTTTACAGTTTTTATGATACTGTTGGTAAGTGGTAAGTGATTAATATGATGTTGCATATATGAACATGTCTCTTATCTTATTGTAAAAGGATTGTTGATTTGATATATATATATATGCATGTTATGTATATGCAATTTCGAGGACAAAATTCAATAAGTAGAGGAGAACTGTCATGCCTCGATCTGACGTATACATGTGTTATATGTTTATGGTGTAATTATGATTAATTACAGTATGATTGGATATGCATTATGGTTGCATATATTGTTGGTTATGCATTATGGTTGCATACATGATTGGATATGCAATACGGTTGCATATATATTGTGAGTCGAGATTATATTGCAGTGATGATAGAATACTTGCCGCCGTCATGTCGAAGCGATGATAGAATACTTGTCGCTGTCATATTTAGCGATGAAGAATATTTGCCGCAAATATGTCGAAGCGAGGGATAATGCCGCTATCATATTGATGCGAGGGATATTATGCCGCTAATATGTCGAAGCGAGGGGTATTAATGCCGCTGTCATATAAACGCGAGGGGTATTATGCCACTGATATAATAAGACTGGAAATTGGCCATTGGTATACACGGAATGGATACATGTCATGACATGCATATTGGCATTATAATCCTTTGATTATTATTGTTGTACAGGGACAACCAAGGGAGCTTTTAAATGTGTTAAATACAGGAAGTGAATTGCATTTACGGTTTATGCATTGAATTATGATCATATTATTGTGGATATGATTTATATACATGCTCATGGTTTGGGGTTGTTCCTGTAGGTACTTTTGGGCGGAAGGGGCTAAGGCGGGTTGATGCGGTGAGCTAGTGAGGAGTGCTCTTGGTAGCAGGCTTGATTCTTTTGTATAGTATCTACTCTAGGAGTAGTGTAAAGCTATAGGATTAGCATTCATTGGTTGGGAATGTAACTAATCCCTTTTGGAACTTTATTTTGGCACTGTAATTTAATAGCTCAGGGCATCAACACAACCTTTATACTCTGTTTATGCATGGAAATTTTTATTTACGCCTTTAATCCGCACTTAAGGAACTAGGGTCCTTACATTCACGTTGTTTGCACTACCATGAAGCCAACTTGCGTGGCAGAGGAGCAAATCAAGCTACAAGCCTTTCCATTCTCCTTGAAGGATGCTGCTAAGGACTGTCTATTCTACCTACCCTCCGGATCTATCACCACATGGACCGATTTGCAAAGAATCTTCCTTGAGAAATACTTTCCAGCATCAAGAGGTACGAACATAAGAAAAGAGATATATGGGATCAAGCAATACCAAGAGGAGTCACTTCACGAGTACTGGGAGCGGTTCAAGAAGTTGTGTCCAAGATGCCCACAACACCAGATAAGTGAACACCTTTTGATTCAACACTTTTATGAGGGTCTCCTTTCCATTCACAGGAATCTAGTGGATGCTGCTAGTGGAGGAGCTTTTATTGACCAAACATCAGAAGAGGCAAGGAACTTGATAGCAAATATGACTGCCAACTCCCAACCATTTGGAACAGCTCGACATGGATAGACGGCAAGGACGCAACACAAGGTAAATGTATCTAACCAATAACAACCACTGATTGAATTAACCTCTCTTGTGCGTCGTATTGCAGGAGGTAATGTGCTAAAAGCAAAACCATGTAGGATATATCTGGCCAAGAATCACTCTACTGATGCGGGCCCCTCACTTCAAGAGACACCTGCTGAGCACATGAACGCATCAAGTGGTTTTTGTGGCAACCACAAAGGAACTATGAACCACCATTGAGCAATTACAACCAAGATTGGAGGGATCATTCGAACCAGTGCTATGAAAATCCATCGATGCAACACCCTCCACCGCCCTACAGACTGGCATTTCAGAGGCCTCAACAACCTCCAATTCCTGCCACTGACGACATGTTAGAAAGCTTTGTTAAAGTTATGGCTGAAAATACTTTGTAATTTCAACAGGAGACGAGAGCGAGTACTCAAAACTTGAATACTCAAATGGGGCAATTGGCGACATCAATCAACAAGATAGAGGCATGATTATCAAATGGGCTACCCTCACAGCTAGTGGTGAACCCAATAGAAAATGTGAGTGTCATCACATTGAGAGTAGCAACGAAGAGACTGTGGAGAAGGTGGTACTGATGCCATCCGAGCAAGAAGATGTGAAAGAGGAGAAGGACACCGAGGTGGAAAGCGAGGAGTCTATGCAAGATGAGGAATCAAAAGGTAAATTCCCCCCACTTTCTGAATATAAAGTTGAACCCCCATTCCCCCTTGCATTGAAGGTGAATTGGAAGAACAAGGGCATCAAAGGGCTTTATGAGACGTTTCGACGGTGTGAGGTAAACACTCCATTACAAGATGATATTAAGAAAGTACCTCGTTATGCTAAAACTTTGAAGGAAGTGTGGAAAGCAGAAAGAAGTAGAAAATCTAGAGGGTGCCACAAGATTGAAGTAGGTGAGAATGTTTCTGTGGTCATCCAAAGAAACATTCCCACAAAGTGTAAGGAATGTGGTATGTTTTCTATCCCTTGTGTGATTTGAAACAATAGGTTTGATAAGACCATGCTAGATTTAGGAGCATCCATCAGTGTCATGCCCTATGAATCTACACTAAATTAAAACTTGGACCTATGAAACAAAGCAATACTGTGATTCAATTAGCTGATTGGTCAACAGTTCATCCTAGGGTAGTAATAGAGGACATCCTTGTTCAAGTAGAGAATTTAGTCTTTCCCGCCGATTTCTATGTCATCGACATGGAGAAAGGTGATCCATATAGCCTTGTCCTACTAGGGAGACCATTCTTGAAAACCTCCAAGTCCATAATAGATGTCAATAGTTGAATTTTAACTATGGAGTTTGATGTTGAAATTGCGAAATTCAATATCTATGAATCCATTAAAACTCATAAGCACACTAGTTGTACTGTTGACATTCTGAAAACTTGCCACAAGATGATTTTGAATTTTAATTTGATGATTTGTGTGAGATGGTAAAGGCTACTGAAGGCCTTGTTGACGAAGGAGGTACGGACTCAAGTCTTGTTGATAATTTTCATACTATTGCTGCTTTATCTACTCATGATACTGCTAACCCTCTGTTAGGAAAACATTTCTAAGTTTTGGTGGTGACAGACATCAACTGGACGGACATCTACCGGGTGATGGACATCAACTGGATACAGAGACACCTACCGGGTATCAAAGACCTACCGGGTGATGGACATCAACTGGATACAGAGACACCTACCGGGTATCAAAGACCTACCGGGTGATGGACATCAACTGGATACAGAGACATCTACCCGGTATCAAAGATCTACCGGATGGACATCAATCGGATGGACATCAACCGGATGGACATCAATTGGATGGACACAAACCGGATGGACATCAATTGGAAGACACCTACTGGTTACAAAAGGATGAACGACCAGTTGAACAAAGAAGGCCAGCAGAAGTCTAACCATCCAGTAAGAGCACTAAGCAACGAGACAAAATAAGTACAACATTCTCTGACAAATGTACAACAGAGTGGCGCACCCTGCTATATCTCCGCCACCATTGGCGTCAGAATAAAAGAGCCGTTGCTTAACAAAATAGGAAAGAAGACAATCTGAATTTGGAAAGCTGATCTCTTCCTAATACAGAAAAGCTGCCGTTGGATCACTGAGCTTATAAATACGTCCAAGCAAAGAATGAAGAGGTCAGCTGAGCGATTTATTCAACCAAAGAGAAACACCTCAAACCAAACAGAAAACCAATTTACTGATATTCTAAAAGTTCAGCAAAGAGCAGACAAGCAGTACATCTGAATCTGTGACAGATTATTTCCAACTGAAGTCTGCTGCTCAAGAACACTCGAAGCTAAAAGTTTATTTTGTGAGAGTGTCATAGAATCTTTTGTAATCAAATTAAGAAGTTGTGATTGCTAGGAGTTTAGGCAAGTTGTGTGAGTGCCTAAGAAAGTTGTATATTGTAAAGTGTACACCAAGTCTTCTAGTGAATCCTTCTTGCAAAGGAAGAAGGGAGACGTAGAAGCGTTGTGCTTCGAACTTCCAGAAACAATAATTGTGTCATTTACTTATTGCCTATTTACTACTCAGTTTTATTCCTCACAAGTCCAGAGCAGACGTCGTCCGCACTGAAATCAGTGTCTGAGGACTTGCCTTATATTGAGAAGCTACTGTAATACTTAACAGTCTGCAGTTAACTCGAGATAAATCGAAATTGAATCTAGTGTTTATTCAACCCCCCCTTCTAAACACTACCCTGATCCTAACAAGTGGTATCAGAGCTTAGGTCTTCTCAATTTTGAGAAATTACCAAAAACTGATGGCATCATTCAGCAAGATTCAAATGTTCAAGAAGGATGAATATGATGATTGGAGAATTCGTATGCAAGCACATCTAAGTGCCCAAGATGATGATATGTGGTTCGTCATCACTGATGGACCAATGAAGATCTTGAAAGTCAATACAGCAACTGCAAATTCTGGTGGTGAACCTCAGATGGTCGAGAAGGATAGATCCTTCTGGACAAATGAAGAAAAGAAAAAGGCAAATCTGGACAATATGGCAAAAGACATACTGTTCAAAACTCTGGACAAAAATATGTTCAATAAGATCAAAATGTGTCCCACTGCAAAGGACATCTGGGAAAAGATTGCTCAGCTGTGCGAAGGAAATGATCAAACCAAGGAAAACAAACTCACTGTTGCCCTACAGAAGTTTGAAAACATCAAAATGATATCCGGAGAAACTCTCAGCGAATATGATGAGAGAGTAACCGGAATCATAATGAACTCAATAGCCTTGGTAAAGATCTATCCAACAGGGAAATCACTCTAAAGGTCATGAGAGGTCTCCCAAGAGAATGGGATGTTAAAACGATTGCTATGAGAGAGTCCAAAGATCTAAACAATATAGACCTACACGACTTATTTGCTGACTTAAAAGCTTATGAGTTTGAACTAGGTATTCGGATTGAAGATGAACCCAGCACCAGTCAACCAACCAAAGCTCTTACTGCATCTGAAGCTCTACCGATCACAACAGAGCTGACCCCTGAAAAAATATGCAACGATGCAATGGTGCTATTTGTCAAAAAATTTGGAAAATTTATGAAGAAGATCCAAAAGACCTATCAGTCTTACCCAAGAAGACAGACCTTCAAAAATAGATCAGATGAAGATGATCGTGTATGCTTTAACTGTCTTAAGCAAGACACTTTATCGCTGACTGTCCTAAACCGAAGAAGGATGATCAAAAGAAAGGATCCAAGGATTATAGAAAGTCAAAAGAGAATAGAAGATCATCTAGAAGGGACAGAGAAAAAAAGTACTGGTGGCAGAAGAAAAAAAGAACAAATGGGCTGACTCAGAATCAGAATCAGAAGAGTCTTCCAGCTCATCCAGTGACAGCGAAGATGAAGAAGTTCATTGTTTAGTGGCCAACAATGACTGTGAGGTAAATGATCCTAACCTTTCTGAATTTACACATATTGAGCTCACGAATGCATTACAGGACATGATAAATGAGTATCAGATGTTGTACGAATCCTTCGAGGACTACAAGACTGAACAACAAGTCCCAACAAAACAGCAGAACAACGAATGTGATTGTGAACAATCGACTGAGTTGAAAAGCTTGAGGGATAAAGTAAGCCAGCTCGAGAAAGAAAGGGATGAAGCAACATGTGCACACCAGAAACTCAGTAAGCTGGTTCGCACATGGAATGCATCTACTGCCAGAAAAGATGAAATGCTTGAGTCGATAAGGCTTGCCGGTGATCTTACCGGTATAGGCTACTCTAACAATGATAGTAATTCATCCGGCATCAAATCTCAAGTGTGTCCAGAAAGAAACAAGATTCAAACAATGAATTTTGTTAAATCAAGCACAGTATATGAACCAAGTGAGTTGGTTAAGAAATCTGTTGAGCCAATACTCTTCAAGGAACGGGCATCACATAAAGGTATCGGTTATGTGGAGCCAAAAGAGAAAGCTAGACAGGGGCAAAAGTTTAGAAATAAACATAAACCCACTGGTCAGGCCACTCGAGAGGTAAAACCTAACTGGTATCATAATTGTATGCCTGTCTAAAAGAGATACATGCTTCCTAACAGAAACCAACAACCTAAACAACACGCATACACTCAGTATCACATGTATCACCCAAAACACCTTCTTCAGTCAATGCACACACATTTTAGGACACGCACAGACCCAAACAATTCAGGGTTATACAAGTGTGGGTCCCGAAAGGACTAATCCTGTCTGGACCGAAGTAGGATTGGGTACCAATCATGTTATCACTTTAATTGTAGAAATCTAGAATTCATCAAGTTCGGAGCTCAGAGTGGTTTCTGGACAGCGGATGTTCTAGACATATGACAGGAAATGCGTCCTTATTGTCTGAATTGGTGGACACCACCGGACCAAGAATAACTTTTGGCGACAACGCGAAAGGTAGAACCGTGGGTAAGGGTAAGATTTTCTACGGTAACATTATTATCAAAGATATTCTGTTGGTTGAAAATCATTGTTATAACTTGATTAGCATAAGTCAACTCTGTGACAATGGTCACTCTGTAGAGTTCAAACAGCACTCATGCACAATCAAATCTACTGATGGCAGTGTATTACTTGTAGGAAGAAGGCATGAGAACATTTATAAAATTGATTGGAATCTTAACCAGCCTACCTCCTCTACTTATTTTGCTGCCATGAATTCTTCCAAAAATTGGCTTTGGCACAAACGGTTGAGTCACTTAAACTTTAAAACTATTGCCAGTCTGCGTAAACTGGATCTAGTCGTTGGACCGCCTCAAATTGAGTTCTCAAAAGACAAGATCTGTGCAGCATGCCAGCTTGGTAAGCAAATCAGATCCTCCGTTAAGAACAAAGGGAGTAAATCTTCTTCTCGGTGCCTAGAGTTCTGCATATGGATCTATTTTGTCCTATACCAGTAACAAGTCTAGGGAGAATGAAGTATACTCTAGTGATAATAGACGATTACACTCGTTTTACGTGGGTCTTGTTTCTAAGTGGCAAAGATCAGGCTACTCCAAAGCTGATTAAACTACTGAAAAGACTCCAAAATGAGAACTCGTGTGGGATAGATAGAATTCGCAGTGATAAAGGTACTGAGTTTACCAATCAGTCACTCGAATCATATCTAGATGACCTTGGTATTAAACACGAATACTCTGCTGCTAGAACTCCTCAACAAAACGGAGTTGCTGATTTTAGGAACCGCACTTTGAAAGAAGCTGCGCGAACTATGCTTGCAGAATCAGAAATATCACAGAGATTTTGGGCAGAAGCTGTCAACACAGCTTGTTATACGCAGAACGGATCAATGATTAATAAGCGAGCAAATAAAACCCCTTATGAGATCTGGAATGGCAGTAAGCCAAATATTTCTTATTCCATGTGTTTGGTTGCAAATGTTTTATTCATAACAATGGAAAGACTCATCTCACCGCTTTTGATGCCAAATCTGATGCTGGAATATTTCTTGGATATTCTACAGTTAGTAAAGCCTTCAGAGTATTTCATAATAGAACTCTTACTGTAGAAGAATTCGTGCATGTAAAATTTGATGAACCTACTGATTGTACTGTATCTAATCTGCAAATCAACAACTTGAGCAATCGACTGGAAAGCACTTACATTGATGAAAATGTTGATGATGAGATAAATTACAGAAGCAGGACTGACTGCTCCTTAGAACCATAAGTTCCTGAAGGTCAAACAGAGGAGTCTGCTTGTCAACAAGCAGTAAATCCAGCTGACAACGACACTATTACGCATACTCCTGCTGCAGTAGAAGGAACAAATGGAAAAGATGCTTCAATCAGAACCTCTGAACTACCCTCTCATATCCAGTCAAATGAAGAGCTCAACCCTCTTGGACCTCCGCTCCGGTGGATGAAGGATCATCCTCCCGAGCAGGTCATAGGTAACCCTGTTGCTCCTCTACGCACCAGAGGACAAATGATTAATGAATTTCTTCATGCTGCATTCATATCTCACGTAGAACCTAAGAAGACTGATGATGCTATGTTAGACCCAAACTGGGTAGAAGCAATGCATGAAGAACTAAATCAGTTTGAGAGAAACAACGTATGGTATTTAGTACCACGACCACTGCATCATACTATAATAGGAACCAAATGGGTATTTAGAAATAATATGAAAATGGTGTAGTCATCAGGAATAAAGCAAGATTAGTTGCACAGGGCTAGAGACAAGAAGAAGGCATTGATTTCGATGAAACTTTTGCTCCTGTAGCTCGACTAGAAGCAATTCGCATATTTCTTGCATTTGCTGCTTTTAATGACTTTAAAGTCTATCAGATGGATGTTAAGAGTGCGTTTCTTAACGGGAAACTCCAGGAAGAAGTTTACGTTGAACAACCTCCTGGATTTGAAAGCCATCAGCAGCCATCTTATGTTTTTCGTCTCAATAAAGCCTTGTATGGTCTGAAGCAAGCTCCCCGTGCATGGTATTAAACTCTATCAAAATTTGACTGAGCATAACTTTACCATTGGCACGGTGGACAAGACCCTCTTCAAATTTACAAAGGGCGATCATACTCTGCTAGTCCAAATTTATGTTGATGTTATTATCTTCGGTAGTACTAACTCAAAACTGTGCGAGAGATTTTCTAAAATTATGCAGGATCAATTTGAAATGAGCATGATGGGAGAATTATCATTTTTCTTAGGATTGCAAGTCACGCAATCCAGTGAAGGAATTCTGATAAATCAGTCTAAATATACTAAAGAACTGCTGAAGAAATATGGAATGAGTACAAGCTCAGCCGCCGCCACACCAATGAGCTCATCTGCTAAACTCGACTTGGATAATTCAGGAATACCAGTCGAAGTTACAATGTATCGAGGCATTATCGGATCATTACTGTACTTGACAGCCAGCCGACCAGACATTATGTTTGCAGTTTGTATGTGTGCTCGATTTCAAGCAAATCCCAAGCAATCACACTACACGGCTGTCAAACGGATCCTCAAATATCTGAAAGGCACTGAGAATGTCGGTCTATGGTATCCAAGAGACTCAACTTTGGTAGGGTTTTCCTACCTTAACATCATACTAATAAAATATTATGGACTAAACATGCATTCATAACATCTTAGGGTACCGGTTGTAGCTTTGAGCTAATAAGATTACAGGCCAAAAATAAAATTCCAAAACTTAATAATTACATTTTCGGTAATGAATGTTAAAGCTATAGAATTACACTACTCCTAGAGTAGAGACTATCAAAATCCTGTATCCTATGTTCTCTCATGCTCCTTTTAGCTCACTGCGTCAACCCGACCCTTAGCCCTTCAGTCCAAAAGTGTACCTACAGAAACAACCCATCATGAGCATGTACATCATTACTTAACATCATAAGGTAATGGCATATAAGTAAATGCATGAAAAATAATCGTACTTCCTGGTTAATCGTATTAACCCACTTTGGTTGTCCCTGTTTCATAGTCATGCATATAATCATTAGTTCTTGACATAATGATTAAAATCATTCTTCACATATATGCTCATAATCAACAAATGTTATTGAGAAATGGGGATGTTTCTGGCCTTGTTATGTCCGCGGAACAATTGGCCCCCTCGCTTCGACATATAGCGGTACTGTGATTACCCCTCGCTACACCTTGATAGCGGATGTAATCTACTCGCTAGCTATGTCAGCGGTAAGCACCTTCCTCGCTTTCCCATAACAATTGCCAGTACACTCAACCATTGTAAGGACCCCAAGCCCTTAACCCTTGATTAGTGTATTAACCACTATGTGTGGTACATGCTTCTATACAAATCAATCGGGAAACTTAGATGATGCTTACAAAATTCCCTTAACATTCAACGTTATAAGATCATCTCTACTAACATATAGACTCATAGAGTTGCCCATTACCATCCCCATTTTGCCACTTTTCACATTGTGGACTTTTATAAAAATTTGGACAGAGTCTCCCCATAAGTAGGGCTATCCCGAAATAAAAGCACAACACAATATATAGTTCCCGGCCAGGGAAAACACATACTCAACAGAACACAGCAACGCTAAGTAAATTCCCAGCCAGGGAAGACGCCACACATAAGACAACATAGATGGGTTTCAACACCCACACAATACACCCATGACTCTCATATCATTAGCAATTCTACTCTTAATTGCATGCAACATAGAATGAAAGAGAGAAAGGCTCATGCCTTTATATACAACCCATATACAAGCATAACCGTGCTCACATGCGAGCATCATAAATATGTATATAACCCTCGGGTGTATATATGTACTCTATACGATACCGTGCTCCATCAAGCCCTGGTACCACAATCCTGGGAGTACATCCAATCAACAGCTCGAGCTCAACTCCAAAGCCATCGATGTACCTGTTCACCTGCCCCAACAGAGACAGCCCCCAACGGGGTGAGATACCAATACACGAAATCTCATAATCACAATAATGAAATTCATAATTTACAACACAAGTAAATATTAATGAATTTTAAATGATACTCCCTGGATGGCAACATCTCATCCGGGATTCCGTGTACTGTCCCTGTTCTCACAATCATCAAACTCATCAAATCTCATAAATCAGTAAATCAACACATTGATTTAACTCATAGCATGCCTGATTCTCAAGTATCAATAATCAATGATTCCAAGTTCATTATACATACAAATATAGATATCTCAATATCTAGTACTGATTTCTCAATTTCACTATCAATCATAGATAGCTCAAATGCCTAGCATTTATTTTACCAATTTCCCATTATACTTAGACATCTCACATGTCTTATAATGAGCACATGATCCCACGATCATTCTCAGGCATCTCAAATGCCGTACAATAGTCATATAGACTCAGTACCCCATATATATCAACACATATATGCATATAGCCATACCCACAACCATCTAATGCAATTACAACACATTATGCATTTCACAATTGCTATCACGTAAAGTAATGCTCGTACGTCGCACGTACCTTAAATCTCCGAAGTCCGAGCCAAACCTTGCTCGAGTTCCATGCTCCGAGGAACGATGTGCTAACACGATAAATTAATTCACAATTAATTACGAACATGCAACCCATGCTCAAGCACACCCATAATCCTTATATAGAAAATTATTGTCAACCCACGACAATTTACCATTTACAAGACCCGGGGCAGGGCATACACAGGGAGGGAAAATCGAATGAGACAATATCAAAATCGCTCAAGAACCACCCCTAAATTCGAACCCTAACAACACCAATCAAACCCAAATAATCACCATAATTCATCTAACACATGAATTAATCAATTAACAACAACAATAATCATCCCCAAGCCAAACCCCCAATTTTCGAACAAGAACCCCCACGCAACAGCGTCCAAAATTCGAACTATAAGCAACAATTTTTCGAACCATTAAAGTCTGAAATGAACGACCCAACAACACCATAAAAACGCCCCAAAAACACCAGAAAAATCGTGCCAAAAACATACCAAAATCGCGTCCCAAAAATCGGACAGAAATCCAGATCTGAACCCTACGCTTTCTGCAGAAATCCGAGCTCGATTCTCGACCAAACTTCAAATTGGTGGTATGGATAGGACCGCCTGGAAGAGACGAACACGGCGGCGGGTCGGACGCGCCGAACGGCGGCCGGACGGCGGCGGGCGGAGGCTTTTTCTGCGCGGTGGTCGAAAGGGGATCGAGAATCGGCGGGTACGGGGAGAGAGAAATGAGGTGCTGAAATGGTTCCGGTAATTAAAATCCCGGGTTCAATTGGTATTTATAGCAAAAATACCCCAAAATACTAATAGCC
This sequence comes from Haberlea rhodopensis, assembly GCA_907163345.1. Taxonomy (NCBI): domain Eukaryota; kingdom Viridiplantae; phylum Streptophyta; class Magnoliopsida; order Lamiales; family Gesneriaceae; genus Haberlea; species Haberlea rhodopensis. The sequence continues at coordinate 1,133,091 of CAJQUN010000097.1, forward strand.
CCACAAATACATCATGATTCATTAAAAATCATCTGTTTTCAAAAATTCTCTCTCTAACTCAAAAACCCCCTACCGGTGCCCACACCAAGCACCCGAGATTCTGAGTCACACTAAAAACCCAGCTCACAGGTTTTCACCGAAATGAGAATACGATCTCAACCTCGGGATCCCGCGATCCCAACTACTCAAATAGACGAGCCCAGAAGGCCCAACACCTCGATTAAACTCCAATTGCCACGTAAAACAACTTTACGGGTTATTAACACTCCGGGATTAACATCCCTAATCTCAGGTCATCACAATATCCCCCACTAAAAGAATTTCGTCCTCGAAATTAGCACCGGTGTATCACATAACACCCAGGCTACACAACAACATGAAGTCATAACCTCGATTCTTGACCATATCAGAATCGTCTCAATAAACGCGAGGATACTTATCTCACATCAAACTCTGAAACAGAGCGACTTTACCAAAACCAACATACCCAAGAGGCAAATGTACCTCGATGCGGTTCATCCCAAAAGTCAGTCCCTCATGACTGCAAAACAACCAATACTTACGACCGTAGATCGGACAGTCATCCTTAGTTCTAATACAACCAGTAAGAACGCATCCTGGATGACACCTCAACCGTGAGAACGTTGACCTCGTGTCAAACTCTGGAGTGGAATAGACTCCCAAATCCATCATAACGTCAAAGATCGTCAGCACAACTCAACGCTAACAGTCCAAAAGCAGTTAGTCGACTGAAACTGCAGGGATTCAAATCGCTCCCGATTCTATCGTAGATATCATCCAATGACATCTCTATCAAGACTCACGATGTCTAACATACATCGTTACGAGGGAAACACTAGGATACCACGGTGTACACATACCAAACCTGGTTTCCACTTTCAAACCTTTTCCATCGAAGGAGCAGTCGCATCATTGCAACTCAATTTGGGCAACTCACGGCCACAGATTCACACAAAAGACATCTCATAAGATGTCCACCTCCGGATATTCCAAGGATCACATCCTGATCATAAATAAACCATCGAGACTCCACAGAGTTCAAATCCTGGAAGGACATGCAATAAACACATTGCATCCTCAACGCTTGTGTCGACAACGACACCCAATAAATCTGAATTCCTGCCATCCCTTGACAATCCTAGGATTTAACAATCCAACTTGGGAAGGCTATCACATAACTCGAAGGAAACACCAACAATGGAACACCTCAACCCACACAAGATAATTCCCTCCTCAAAGGGAGTCAACTAACTTCACGATTGTTTCTCCTAACTTATCGTGCCATGGAGATTCCCAATCTCAAGGTGTTCAATATCTCTCATCAGAGATTTAGCCATCCAAATTAGCATACTCTATGCTTGACAAAAAAAGGAAATCATTAATTGGCATCCGTATACTCACCGGTATACCTGCCTAAGCACTGACATCACATGCATACTGTAAGGACCCCAAGCCCTTAAACCTTGATTAGTGTATTAACCACTATGTGTGGTACATGCTTTCTATAAAATGTCAATCGGGAAGCTCTGATGATACTTAATCATTGCCTGTCAATGAAAGACTCATATGTTTGCCCTTTACCAACCCCTTGGTGCCACTTTTCACATTGTAAACTTTTATAAAAATTTGGGCAGAGTCTCCCCATAAATAGAGCTATCCCAAAAAAAAGAGTACAACACATAACAAAATTCCCGGCCAGGGAAAGCATAATACTCAACAGAAAGCAGCAATACAAGTAAATTCCCAGCCAGGGAAGACACCACACATAATACACCAATGACTCTCATATCATTCTAGCAATTCAACCTCTAATTGCATGCAACCTTAAATGAAAGAGAGATAGGCTCATGCCTTTATATACAATCCATATACAAGTATAATCGTGCTCACATGCGAGCATCATGAATATGTATAAATCCTCAGGTGTATACATAGGTACTCTATACGATACCGTGCTCCATCAAGCCCTGGTACCACGATCCTGGGAGTACCTCAAATCAACAGCTCGAGCTCAGCTCCATAGCCATCGATGTACCTGTCCACCTGTCCCAACAGAGACAGCCCCCAACGGGGTGAGCATACCAATACACAAAATCCCATAATCATAATAATGAAATTCATAATTTACAACAAAGGTAAATGCTAATGAATTTAAATGATACTCCCTGGATGGCAACCTCATCCGGGATTCCGTGTACTGTCCCTGTTCTCACAATCATCAAACTCATCAAACCTCATAATCAGTAAACCAACACATTGATTTACACATCGCATGCCTGATTCTCAAATATCAATAATGAATGATTCCAAGTTCATATACATGCAAATATAGATATATCAATATCTAATATTGATTTCATAATCTCGCTTTCCATTATACCTAGACATCTCAAATGTCTCATAATGAATACATGATTCTACGAACCTAGACATCTCAATGTCTCACGAAGAATACATGATTCTACAAACCTAGACATCTCAAATGTCTCATAATATAGTCATATAAACCCAGTACCCCTTATATCATGTAAGAGTCATCATACTCTAGTGTCACGCACGCTACAAGCTGCGATATCAAGATTTGGGTCTTTCCTTGGCTATATCAACATATATGTATAACCATACGCAAAACATTCAATGAAATCAAAAACACCTTATGCATTTCACATATATATAGTAATGCTCGTACGTCGCACGTACCTTAAATTACCGAAGTCCGAGCCAAACCTTGCTCGAGTTCCATGCCCCGAGGAATGATGTGCCAATCGAAAATCGGAAGCAAAATCGACCAAAATCGATAACCCTAGAATTTGGGGATCGCCGCTCTTTCTCAAAATTCGACTTCAAATCGCGATGAAACTTTCAATTGCCGGAGGGGAAATGAGCGCCTGGACGAGACGAAGCCGTGGGTAGGTCGCACGCGCCGATCGGCGGCCGGACGGCGGCTGGCGGAGCGCCTGAAACGGCGAGGGCGCAGGGCAGACGGGAAAGTCGCGCGCGGGGGAGGAGAAGAAAGATTTGGGGCTGAAAATGAAATTTTCCTTAAAATTTTGGGTTCAACTGCTATTTATAGCAAAAATACCCCGAAAAAATAATAGCCCCACAAATACATCATGATTCCTTAAAAATCATCTGTTTTCAAAAACTCTCTCTCTAACTCCAAAATCCCCTACCGGTGCTCACACAGCACCCGAGATTCCGAGACACATCAAAAACCCAACTCTTAGGTTTTACACCGTAATGTGAATACAATCTCAACCTCTGGATCCAACGATCCCAACTGCCCAACTAAACGAGCCCAGAAGGCCCAACACCTCGATTAAATTCCAAATCGCCACGTAAAACCACTTTAGGGATTATTAATACTCCGGGATTAACACCTATAATCCCTGGTCATCACACATACTCAATGCACTTGGCTCGGGTATCTACAACATACCCCTAAGCCCCAAACACGACCGTCAATTCTGAGTCATTCCCTATCCAGTGGAGGACGATAATCGACGATTAACAACACGGTGTGATTCCCAAAATCAACACCACACGTACCAACTCACCGAATCTTTCAAAGATTCCCAAATAGGTCTAATACTACCTCCTTCCCTACAAGGGAAGTGCCATCGAACTCGAGATCCACAAGTCTCGAACCACCGTTCGGAAAAACTGGATACAATAACCCCCATTGCATCCCAAATACACAGGTTCCCTCAGATCGAGTCAATAACGACCTGATGACTCTCTCGTTGGTACTCCAACAATACACTATGTCATCACCACGATATCTGGCTAGCAAAGCGCTGTCTCCATAGGCTTATATCAAGCCCACCAACAAACCATATGTCCCATCTCGGTACGCCATACCGTAACATCCATTTAGAGTAGTGGGTCATCACCCAAAATCTCTATAAAACCAAAGCATAATGGACATCCCGGTGTCCTTGCTCAACCACGGAGCCATCTTAATTCATTAGGACATATCCCACACCTTCAGGGTGGGCGTGACCACGCCTACCGTAGATCACAACAACAAACGAGTAGTTTCCTCAATGACTACTCTTACCACCAATCACTTGGCCCTAGCCAAACCAACGAGCATACCCAAGGGTATCATTGCTCGACAAATAAATACTTCGAATATGTGCTGCGGTATAATTCCTATACGGCGCACCCAATAGTTCCTCGAGCAACTTGCTCGGCATAATGGTCTCGTCAACTAGTGACTTAGACACTACCATGTGCCACCAAGGCACTCAAACCATATAACCAAATACATAACATAAATGTATTAATCATCAAAACGACGTCACACGTCTACATAGAACATCAACTATGTCATCGTCATCTCGTGACGGCATATGTCAACATATGACATCCAACTAACATCGTCAAACATACAACGGTACATGTCAATACACGACATCCATAATCTCATCGTCAAACACATGGCATATATATAGCAACACATAGTATCCACAATAATGCTAACACAAGTAATATGCCATACCTCATCGCTATCAAGATAGCGGAATACCTGTATCCGTCGCTCGATAATAGTACGTAGTCAGCACCCATCGCTCGAAGGCGGCAAAATCCTGTGCTGAGTACATAGCGGCACAATCCATCGCTATAGAATCGACGGCATGATACCTCGTCATATAATAAGTGGTATGAAACCTCGCTATACACCTGAGCATGAAAATCGTCCACATAATAGCGGAAAGAGGCATCGCTATCAATACACATGGCGGCAAGAACCATCGCCAGTCAATATAGCGGCATGAACCATCGCTATCAATATACATGGCGGCAAGAATCATCGCCAGTCAATATAGCGGCATGAACCATCGCTATCAATATACATGGCGGCAAGAATCATCGTCAGTCAATATAGCGGCATAAACCATCGCTATCAATATCCATGGCGGCATGAACCATCGCCAGTCAATATAGCGGCATGAACCATCGCTATCAATATCCATGGCGGCATGAACCATCGCCAGTCAATATAGCGGCATGAACCATCGCTATCAATATACATGGCGGCAAGAATCATCGCCAATCAATATAGCGGCATGAACCATCGCTATCAATATCCATGGCGGCATGAACCATCGCCAGTCAATATAGCGGCATGAACCATCGCTATCAATATCCATGGCGGCATGAACCATCGCCAGTCAATATAGCGGCATGAACCATCGCTATCAATATACATGGCGGCAAGAATCATCGCCAATCAATATAGCGGCATGAACCATCGCTATCAATATCCATGGCGGCAAGAATCATCGCCAATCAATATAGCGGCATGAACCATCGCTATCAATATACATGGCGGCATGAACCATCGCCAGTCAATATAGCTGATCCCTAGTCATTGTCACGGTAGTGTATTTTAATGCCCCTCGCTCAAGTAAAAACATGCGGTACTCCCACCCCTCGCTTCACATATAGGCGGCATAGAATAACCTCGCTTAAATGGACATGCGGTACTCCCACCCCTCGCCTCACATTTTAGCGGCAAATATTCTTTCCTCGCCTCATATGCTAACCACGCTTCAATGTGACATGCGACGCTCCCACCCCTCGCTTCACATTTTAGCGGCACAAAATAATAAATAGCGGCAAGCATTTAAAATCATCACTCATCCATAACAATGACTCATGGGATATTCACCAAGTATTCCATTTACACCTGCAATCACAAAACATATGCCATCTCCAATATACATCAACATGAGTGTATTTTAATGCACCTCGCACAAATGTGACATGCGGCGCTCCCACCCCTCGCTTCAACAAATGGCGGCAAAGCATTAAAATCATCACTACATGTACACATACATCCACAATGTATAAATCCATGATGTATATAAAATGCAGGTTACCGTTTCGTGTCTTTCAACCATGGCCTTAGCCTTTCGCATCATAGTGTTCCTACAGGAACAATCACAACCCATGAGCATACAATAATCCATATTCCCACAATATGATTATAATGAGTAAATGCATAAACTATGAGTACAAAGTACTTCCTGAATCCCAATGCATTTCGATATGCTCCACCTGGTTGTCCCTGTGTCACAACTCACAATCATAATCAACAGGTTATATTATGATTCCATAGATGTCATGACATATAATCGTTTCACTATGATCACATATCACAAATGCACATTAGCAAAACAGTTGTGTCACATAACACTAGCTACTATCATGCATAAATATGTGCTACTCATCCCTATCAGCATGTTCCAGGCCCTCAACAGCCCCAAAGAGCTAACCACTGCTCTGATACCACTAATGTAAGGACCCCAAGCCCTTAACCCTTGATTAGTGTATTAACCACTATGTGTGGTACATGCTTCTATACAAATCAATCGGGAAACTTAGATGATGCTTACAAAATTCCCTTAACATTCAACGTTATAAGATCATCTCTACTAACATATAGACTCATAGAGTTGCCCATTACCATCCCCATTTTGCCACTTTTCACATTGTGGACTTTTATAAAAATTTGGGCAGAGTCTCCCCATAAGTAGGGCTATCCCGAAATAAAAGCACAACACAATATATAGTTCCCGGCCAGGGAAAACACATACTCAACAGAACACAGCAACGCTAAGTAAATTCCCAGCCAGGGAAGACGCCACACATAAGACAACATAGATGGGTTTCAACACCCACACAATACACCCATGACTCTCATATCATTAGCAATTCTACTCTTAATTGCATGCAACATAGAATGAAAGAGAGAAAGGCTCATGCCTTTATATACAACCCATATACAAGCATAACCGTGCTCACATGCGAGCATCATAAATATGTATATAACCCTCGGGTGTATATATGTACTCTATACGATACCGTGCTCCATCAAGCCCTGGTACCACAATCCTGGGAGTACATCCAATCAACAGCTCGAGCTCAACTCCAAAGCCATCGATGTACCTGTTCACCTGCCCCAACAGAGACAGCCCCCAACGGGGGTGAGCATACCAATACACGAAATCTCATAATCACAATAATGAAATTCATAATTTACAACACAAGTAAATATTAATGAATTTTAAATGATACTCCCTGGATGGCAACATCCTCATCCGGGATTCCGTGTACTGTCCCTGTTCTCACAATCATCAAACTCATCAAATCTCATAAATCAGTAAATCAACACATTGATTTAACTCATAGCATGCCTGATTCTCAAGTATCAATAATCAATGATTCCAAGTTCATTATACATACAAATATAGATATCTCAATATCTAGTACTGATTTCTCAATTTCACTATCAATCATAGATAGCTCAAATGCCTAGCATTTATTTTACCAATTTCCCATTATACTTAGACATCTCACATGTCTTATAATGAGCACATGATCCCACGATCATTCTCAGGCATCTCAAATGCCGTACAATAGTCATATAGACTCAGTACCCCATATATATCAACACATATATGCATATAGCCATACCCACAACCATCTAATGCAATTACAACACATTATGCATTTCACAATTGCTATCACGTAAAGTAATGCTCGTACGTCGCACGTACCTTAAATCTCCGAAGTCCGAGCCAAACCTTGCTCGAGTTCCATGCTCCGAGGAACGATGTGCTAACACGATAAATTAATTCACAATTAATTACGAACATGCAACCCATGCTCAAGCACACCCATAATCCTTATATAGAAAATTATTGTCAACCCACGACAATTTACCATTTACAAGACCCGGGGCAGGGCATACACAGGGAGGGAAAATCGAATGAGACAATATCAAAATCGCTCAAGAACCACCCCTAAATTCGAACCCTAACAACACCAATCAAACCCAAATAATCACCATAATTCATCTAACACATGAATTAATCAATTAACAACAACAATAATCATCCCCAAGCCAAACCCCCAATTTTCGAACAAGAACCCCCACGCAACAGCGTCCAAAATTCGAACTATAAGCAACAATTTTTCGAACCATTAAAGTCTGAAATGAACGACCCAACAACACCATAAAAACGCCCCAAAAACACCAGAAAAATCGTGCCAAAAACATACCAAAATCGCGTCCCAAAAATCGGACAGAAATCCAGATCTGAACCCTACGCTTTCTGCAGAAATCCGAGCTCGATTCTCGACCAAACTTCAAATTGGTGGTATGGATAGGACCGCCTGGAAGAGACGAACACGGCGGCGGGTCGGACGCGCCGAACGGCGGCCGGACGGCGGCGGGCGGAGGCTTTTTCTGCGCGGTGGTCGAAAGGGGATCGAGAATCGGCGGGTACGGGGAGAGAGAAATGAGGTGCTGAAATGGTTCCGGTAATTAAAATCCCGGGTTCAATTGGTATTTATAGCAAAAATACCCCAAAATACTAATAGCCCCACAAATACATCATGATTCATTAAAAATCATCTGTTTTCAAAAATTCTCTCTCTAACTCAAAAACCCTCTACCGGTGCCCACACCAAGCACCCGAGATTCTGAGTCACACTAAAAACCCAGCTCACAGGTTTTCACCGAAATGAGAATACGATCTCAACCTCGGGATCCCGCGATCCCAACTACTCAAATAGACGAGCCCAGAAGGCCCAACACCTCGATTAAACTCCAATTGCCACGTAAAACAACTTTACGGGTTATTAACACTCCGGGATTAACATCCCTAATCTCAGGTCATCACAACCATTCTCAATAACATAGTTAAACACATACATCATCAGCACATCATAAACATCATCATCTTATACTTACTTATCATGATCATCATCATGAACATCATATCATCTTCATTAATCATAAACATCATCATCATAAACTTACTTATCATAATCATCATCATAAACATCATATATACTTATGTAATCATGGCATAGTCTTAATGTAGGAGTGTGTTTTACCGTCCGATGCCCGTACGCTTCTTACGTACCTTAATTCCAAAAAGTGGAGAAGTTGGAGATCTTTATCTCCTTGATGTTGTGGGTACCTGGAATGGTTCTACACATTCATACAAATCAATATTAGAAGCTAAACAATAGCCAAATACCAAAAATTCAACAAAAATCACCATTTTCGACTTTTTAAACAACGGAGATCGATCGCTTTAAACATGGCGATCGATCGCCTGACTGTTTGCTTCGCGGCGATCGATCGCTTCATTTGAGGCGATCGATCGCCTGCTGTGTAAATCGCTACTGGCCTTCGGTGATCGATCGCCTCATACATGGCGATCGATCGCCACCTGCTGGTGCGCGATTTTTCACCATTTTTGAGCATTTTTCAAGCTCCACTTCATACTCTTCAAACCCAAACTTTTCAACAACACTAATATCATCATAACTCACTAAAACCCACATAAAGCACTTCAAAAATCATACCCCAACAACATACAACACATACTCAAAACAAACTCACCTAAAATACTTCAAAAATCATCCCATTTCAAAACCAAATATCATCAAAACTTTAGGAAGGGTTCCATACCTCTTGAGGACTCCAAATCTTAACAAAGATCCCAAAAACAAAGGTTTTGTGGAGCTCTCCTCTTCCTTCCTTGATAGATTTCGAAAATGGGGAAATGGGTAGGGTTTGGGAGTGATTTGGGGATTTAAAGTGTAAAGGGTAAAGTGAAGGGGAAAAGGGGTATAGTGGGGGTGTATGGGTTATTAATTAATTGCACACCAATAATTAACATGATGTATAAAATACCCAACATGGTATTTTATAAGCATTTTACAAAAAAGCAACAAACTTCCTCTAACTTCATATCTTCCTCATAAATAACACTCAATACAATTAAATCATGTTAACACCCCATTTTCTAACATGCATAACAATACATCCTGAAATGTAACCCAGGGTCACGCCTATCATGTGACTAAGCATTTCAACATGATAATTAATTTCAACACATAATTCAATTATCAACATAATTAATCATATAAACATCATTAATGCCCAAACTGCATATAATTAATTTTGGGGCATCACAATACTCCCCTACTTATAAGATTTCGTCCTCGAAATCGCATGCACTTACCCAAAATGAAACTAAACATAAATCATACCAGAAAATAGTTTCGGGTAATGCTGCACCATATGTCGTTCCGTCTCCCACGTAGTCTCCTCGACACCCCGACGATCCCACTGAACTTTGACCATCGGTATAACCTTGCTTCGTAATTTGCGATCCTCACGATCCAAAATTCTGACTGGTCGTTCTACGTAGGATACATCTGAGTCCAACTGCACTTCAGTAGGCTGTAATACATGAGACGGGTCTGGCTCATACTTCCGTAACATAGAGACGTGAAAAACATCATGAATCCCAGATAAAGACGGCGGTAGAACCAAACGGTAGGCCAATGTACCGATACGTTGCAATACTTCATACGGCCCAACATACCTCGGAGATAACTTCCCCCGCATACCAAAACGAACTACACCCCTGATGGGTGAGATTTTCAAGAAGACCTTGTCTCCTACTTGGAATTCTAGCGGTCGTCGTCGCCTATTGGCATAGGCCGCTTGCCTATCCTGGGTCGCTTTCATCTTTTGGCATATCAACTTAATCCTTTCCTCCATATCCTTTATCATATCCGGTCCTCCGACCGCTTTACTAGTCAAGTCCTCCCAATACAATGGTGACCTACATCGTCACCTGTAAAGAGCTTCAAAAGGAGCCATTTGAATGCTCGCTTGATAGCTGTTATTATATGAGAACTCTACTAGCGGTAATGAATCTTGCCACGGAGTATCAAACTCCAATACACATGCCCTCAGCATATCTTCGAGCATCTGTATAGTACGCTCCGTCTGGCCGTCTGTCTGAGGGTGATAAGTTGTACTCAGACTCACTTCCGTGCCCAAAGCTGCCTGGAGACCTTCCCAGAAATGTGAAGTAAACCTTGGGTCTCTGTCAGACACAATCGAGACTGGAACCCCATGCAACCTCACCACATCCCGTACATATAATTGGCCATCTTTAGATATGTGAAAGTCATACAGTAAGGGATGAAATGAGCTACCTTCGTCAGCCTATCAACGATCACCCAGATCGCATCAAATCCAGAGGCCGTCCTTGGCAAGTGGGTCACGATGTCCTTAGATATGTGCTCCCACTTCTATTCAGGTACCTCTAAGCTCTTCAGCTCGCCACCAGGCCTCTGCCTTTCTGCCTTTACCTGCTGGCAGATCAAACATCTTTTGACAAAAACGATCACGTAATGCTTCATCCGTCTCCACCAGAACTGACCACATAGGTCCTTATACATTTTTCTTCCTCCTGGGTGGATGCTCAACCTGCTGCTATGAGCACGGTGCAAGATCCCTTGACGTAACTCTGGTGCCTTCGGCACTACCCAACAGTTACCAAGTCGAAATGAACCATCTTCTGCCACTCTGAACTTTGATAACTGACCTTGAAGTACTATCGATGACCACCTCTGAACCTCATCATCTGACCTCTGGGCTTTCCTGATAGCCTCAAATATGTCTGGCTCACCCAATAAGGTCGACACTCGCACCGGCGACGTGTCCACATCGAAATCATAGCCCAAATGGAAATAAGAAGTCATCATAGCTGATAAACACATAGCGTCCTCATCAGTACTCTTCACCTTCCGACTTAAGGCGTCAATTTCATAATCCTTGAGTAAATCCATCCATCTTCTTTGCCTCATATTCAGCTCCGCTTGGGTGAATATGTAAGGACCCTAATCCTTAAGTGCGGATTGAAGGCATAATTAGAGCTAATATAAATGATCAGAGTAAATTAATCATGTTGAGTCTATGAGCTTTAAGAATTACATGCCAAAAATAAGGACTATCCCTGGATTAGTTACATTCCCAAATCAAATGAATGTTATCAATTATAGCTTTACACTACTCCTAGAGTAGATACTATACAAAATTAATCCTGTCCTTCCTGCCTCAAAAGAATTCTCCATAAGCTCACCACCTCAACCCGCTTAGCCCTTCTATCATGCCAAAAGTGTACCTACAAGGACAACCCCCAAACATGAGCAATGATATCATTCATATACAACACAATATGAATATAAGCGTAAATGCATAACCATAATAAACACTTCCTGTTTTTCCCATGCATTTCAAACGCTTCCCGTTTGGTTGTCCCTGTACCATAACTCATGAGTATAATCAATAGATTATTTTATAATGGTCTACACATGTCATGACATAATACCATCTCATCAATATCAAATACCGGTCACCATTCCCTAGTCTGTCCATCACAATGTATTTTAATGCCCCTCGCTTATTTACATATAGGCGGCATAGAATAACCTCGCTTCAATGGACAAGCGGTACTCCCACCCCTCGCCTCACATTGAGCGGCAAATATCATTTCCTCGCCCTATATGATAACCACGCTCAAATGTGACATGCGGTGCTCCCACCCCTCGCTTCACATTTTGCGGAACCAAAACAAATAGCGGCAAGCATTAAAATCATCAAGGGATGACCACGACTCATGGGATGTGCACCAATAATCATATGCATCTACAATCATCATGCATAATTCAATATGTATTTGCATCCACAATGCATAATCACATATATACTCGCATCCACAATGCATAAACAATGAGTATATTAGATACATGTACCGTTGGGTGCCCGTACGTCCTCTACGTACCTTTTCAAAAGTGGAATTGATATGGCTTCAGTTCCTTGGTTGCGTTGCTACCTGGGATGGTTCTACACAATCACACAACCCCATATTAGAAGCCAAATAATAGTCAAATACCAAAAATTCGACAAAAGAAAGAGTTTCCCAAAATTCCACAGTTGGCGATCGATCGCTTGGCTGAGGCGATCGATCGCCTCAATTTTTCCTTCGCGGCGATCGATTGCGCCAAACATGGCGATGGATCGCCTAACCCTTGGATTGGCCACTGCCTCTCGGCGATCGGTAGCCTCATATCAGGCGATCGATCGCCTGTCCCGCAATTTTGGTACTGCTCTTCGGCGATCGATCGCCCCATTTCAGGCGGTCGATCGCCTCGCACAGACTCGCGATTTTTCACCATTTTTGCATACCAAAACCTTCCAATCCACACCAACACTTAAACCAACACACCAACAACATAATAATAACATAACCCCCAAAATACACCTTAAAACAACTACAAATCCAACCCTTAACCAAAACCACAACAACCCAACACAAACCCATTTTAAAATCCTTCAAAACCATACCAAACTCAAATAAAACACTTCAAAATCAACAATGAGGTATCCATACCTCTTGGGGACCTCAAATCTCCCAATAAACTTCACAAACAAGCTTTTTGGAAGGATTTCTCTCCACCCTTAAGCTCAAGAACGAAAATGAGAGAAAAGGAAGGGTTTGGGTGGTGGTTTGGTAAAGGTAAAGTGATTTGGTAAAGGTGGGGGTTGGGGTATAAGGGTTTAAGTTAAATTAAAATGCATTCCTCAATCCATGGTGTATAAAACACCCCAACATGATATTTTAAAAGCATTTCACCAAAGTGCACCAAAATATCAATTAAACTCATGCTTTCCAAATAATTGCTAACCATGGCAAATAAATCATGCTAATAACCATTTCCCAAACATGCACAACATGCACCCTGAAATGCCCTCCCGGGTCACTCTATCATGTGACTAAGCATTTCCACACATTAAAATAAATCCATCACAAAATCAATTAATTGCCACCATGATTAACCATATAAACACAATTAATGCTCAAATTGCAATTAATCATTTCGGGGATATCACAATACTCCCCTACTTATAAGATTTCGTCCTCGAAATCACATGCACTTACCCCAAAGTGAAACTAAACATAATCACATACCAGATAATAGTTCCGGGTATTGCTGCACCATATGCCGCTCCGTCTCCCACGTAGCCTCCTCGACACCCCTGCGATCCCACTGAACCTTGATCATAGGTATCACTTTGTTCCGAAGTCTACGGTCTACTCGATCCAGAATTCTGACAGGCCGTTCCACATAAGACACATCGGATTCTAACTGAAGTTCGGAAGGCTGTAATACATGCGACGGATCCGGCTCATACTTCCGCAGCATAGACACATGAAACACATCATGTATACCAGATAAAGAAGGCGGCAGAGCTAGTCGGTAAGCTAAGGTGCCAATGCACTGCAAAATCTCGTAAGGTCCAACATACCTCGGAGACAGTTTCCCGCGCATCCCAAATCGCACAACGCCTCTGAAAGGCGAGATCTTCAAAAAGACCTTATCTCCCAACTGAAATTCCAACGGTCTCCGCCGTTTATTCGCATAAGCTGCCTATCTGTCCTGGGCTGCTTTCATTTTCTGCCTTATCATCTTTATCTTTTCTTCCATCTCCCGAATCAACTCTGGTCCCCCGACCGATTTACGGTCCAAATCATCCCAACACAAGGGTGATCTACACCGTCTGCCATAAAGAGCTTCAAAAGGAGCCATCTGAATACTCGCCTGGTAGCTGTTATTATAAGAGAACTCTACCAAAGGCACTGAATCTTGCCAAGAAACATCGAACTCCAAAACACAAGCTCTCAACATGTCCTCGAGCGTCTGAATAGTACGCTCGGTCTGGCCATCCGTCTGAGGATGATAAGCAGTGCTCAATCTCACTTCAGTTCCCAAGGCTGACTGAAGGCCTTCCCAAAAATGAGATGTGAATCGCGGATCTCGATCCGACACTATGGAAATGGGGATCCCATGCAATCTCACCACATCTCGAATATACAAATGCGCCATCCTCAAAAAGGTGAAAGTCATGCTATAGGGGATGAAATGAGCTACCTTAGTAAATCGATCCACAATCACCCAAATAGCATCGAAGCCTGAAGCACTCCTCGGCAGGTGAGTCACGAAGTCCATGGAAATGTGTTCCCACTTCCACTTCGGTATCTCTAAGCTTCTCAACTCGCCGCCAGGTCTCTGTCTCTCTGCCTTAACCTGCTGGCAGATCAAACACCTCTTAACAAAAGTAACAACATCAGACTTCATCCTTTTCCACCAAAACTGACCACGCATATCTCTATACATCTTCTTCCCGCCTGGGTGGATGCTAAGTCTGCTACTATGAGCTCGCTCCAAGATCCCTCTACGCAACTCCGGCGTACTCGGAACCACCCAACGGTTACCCAACCTCAAAGATCCGTCATCGGCCACTCTGAATTTCGTTGGCTGACCAAGATGTACTAAAGATAACCACCTCTGGACCTCATCATCTAACCTCTGAGCTCTCCTGATGTTCTCATAGATATCTGGCTCAGCTAACAAGGTCGATACATACACAGGTGCTGCATCTATGTCGAAATCATAGCCCAGATGGCAATAGGAGGTCATCATAGCCGACAAATGGATGACGTCCTCAGCAGAACTCCTCACTTTCCTGCTCAAAGCATCTGCTGTCAAATTAGCTTTCCCGGGATGGTACTCAATCTCACAATCATAGTGCTTGAATAAGTCCATCCACCTTCTCTGCCTCATGTTCAGCTCCGCCTGAGTGAATAAAAACTTGAGGCTCTTGTGATCCGTATAAATGGTAAACGACGTACCATACAAATAAAGCCTCCAAATCTTCAGGGCGAAGATGATAGCCGCCAGTTCCAAGTCATGGACTGGGTATCTAGTCTCATGCGGCTTCAACTGCCTCGATGCATAAGCTACCACATGCTTATCTTCCATCAGTACACATCCAAGGCCCTGAAGTGATGCATCGGTATACAAAACAAATCTGGAGTTCTCCGTAGGGATCACTAACACTGGCGCCGTCGTCAAACGGTGCTTCAACTCCTGGAAGCTCTCCTCACACGCTTCTGACCAAAAGAAAGGTACTTCTTTCTGGGTCAACTGTGTCAACGGCTTGGCAATCTTTGAAAAGCCCTCGTCGAAGCATCGATAATAACCGGCCAAACCAAGGAAGCTCCGAATCTCAGGTACAGAAGTGGAGGCAGCCCACTCCATCACAGCTTTGATCTTCCTGGGATCCACTGATATTCCGCTGCTCGATATGACATGGCCCAGAAATACTACACTGCTCAACCAAAACTCACATTTACTGAGCTTGGCATACAACTGGTGATCTCGGAGAATCTGGAGCACTGTCCTCAAGTGTTTCACGTGCTCTTCCTCGCTCCGGGAATAGATGAGAATGTCGTCGATGAACACGATGACGAACTGATCAAGATACGGCTGAAACACTCTGTTCATCAGACTCATAAAGACCACTGGAGCATTCGTCACACCGAACGGCATCACTAGGAACTCATAATGTCCATATCGAGTCCGGAATGCTGTCTTCTGCACATCTTCCTCCCTGACTCGAATCTGGTGATACCCGGACCTCAAATCAATCTTGCTATAAAGTCTGGTACCTTGTAACTGATCAAACAAATCATCAATCCTTGGGAGAGGATATTTGTTCTTTACTGTGGCTTTATTCAGTTGCCGGTAATCGATGCACAACCGCATCGAACCGTCCTTCTTCTTCACAAAGAGAACCGGTGCGCCCCATGGCGATACGCTCGGGCGTATATATCCCTTGTCAAGGAGATCCTGCAACTGTTCCTTCAATTCCCTCAACTCCGCCGGTGCCATCCTGTAAGGTGCACGAGAGATAACGGATGTCCCCGGTAATAACTCGATCCCAAACTCAACTTCCCTAGCCGGTGGAAATCCTGGGATCTCTTCTGGGAACACATCAGCAAACTCTGCTACCACTGGTACATCCTCAACTCTCAATTCCTTATTCTTCCCAGACGTGTCCACGGCATAGATGAGATAGCCCGTGTGGCCACGTTCCAACAGCTGAGTCATCTTGATCGCTGAAATCAACGGAATCTTCGCACGAGAACCGTTGCCATAAAAAGTCCACTGACTACCCAAATCAGGTCTGAACTTCACTGTTTTCTGCTGGCAATCTACCACTGCCTGATATCTGTTCAGAACATCAATGCCCAAGATGCAGTCGAAGTCCGACATACCCAACACAATCAAGTCTGTCTTCAACTCGTTTCCCTCAAAATAAATGAGGCAATCTGCCAAAAACTGATCGGCAACGACATTTCTTCCAGTGGGTGTCGAGACAAGGAGATGCGTGGGTAGAGAGGACGTGCGCATATGGTGTCTCTCCACAAAGCGGACAGATACAAAAGAGTGGGAGGCACCTGTATCTATCAAAATAAAAGCAGGGTACGTAAATAAATGACACGTACCGGCGATCACCTCCTCTGGGGCTGCCTGGGCCTGCTCTCTAGTCAGCGCATACACCTGTCTCTGGGGCGGTCCCACTGTCTGACCTCCCGATGGTCGAGGCCCAAATTGCTGCCTCTAGTGTACAGTCCTGTCATCAAACCTCGGCCTGTTGCCCTGAAACTCTGACTGTCCTCCCCGGGTGGGGCAATACCGAGAGATGTGGCCCATCTTGCCACAGCTATAACAGGCAGGGTACTTACTTGAAGAATGTGGCCCTCCACAATTGTCGCACCTTGGCTCCCCCGATCTATTCCCTTGTGAAGGCCCTCGATTGGCCGACCAATTCTTCTTGTTCTCCTGTTTCTGACCAAAGAACTTCTTTCCACCAAACCGTGAAGATGAAGAGGCACCACGAGGTTTAAATGGCTCTCCTCGGGGCCTCAAGCTGTCATTAGTTTGCCTCTGTTGTGGTACTTGTGGTGGCACAGCACTAGGATAAGCTCCCACTCCAAGCTCGGCAAGCTCCGCCCTTGTGAGAGCATCATCAAAAGATGTTGGGTTATTGGTGATAACCCGGTCATAGAGCTCCGGTCGCAACCCCTTCATAAAATTCCTCATCTTTGCGTGCCCATTGGTGGCAATGTGGGGAACATACCTCAGCAACGAAGAGTACCGCATGGCATAGTCTGACACTGTCATGTTCCCCTGTTTCAAACTTGTAAACTCGTCCTCCTTCGTCTGTCTCGCCGCTGCGGAGAAGTACCGGTTCAGAAACCGGGTCCTGAAGAGTGTCCAATCAATCACAGTACCCAGTACTCTCAGTTCCATTACAGTGCTCCTCCACCACATTAGAGGTTTCTTTGCTAACTGGAACTCCGCCAGCCTCAGCCACGCTGTAACAGCACAAGGAGCCGACACAAATATCTGCTCAAGTCTCTCCAGCCACTCCTCAGCTTCCTCCCCTGATTCTGTTCCCTCAAACCGGGGCGGGTGGTAAGACAGAAACTGAGTCAAGTTAATCTCACAGGGTAGCAATAACTGAGCCACTGGCTCCATGCCTACTGCTGGTGGAGGTAGAGGGTTCACTTGTCCAACGCTAGCGTTAACACTGCCCACATCGCCAACTTCTTCGTTAAGGTTCCCCGCATTCATAGCAGCCATGCTGTAACACAAAGGTTAACAACAATTCCAAAACAAATATACATGTTATGCCGTTAGATAACAGGAATGATAATAAGCATGTTAGTATAACAGAATATACATCAATATGCACCACATGCATAAACATGCCTCAAATGTAAGCACCTAGCCAATCATGCTAAGGCTACCCTTCACTCGTTCCCGGGTTCTCTAACCACTGCTCTGATACCACTAATGTAAGGACCCTAATCCTTAAGTGCGGATTGAAGGCATAATTAGAGCTAATATAAATGATCAGAGTAAATTAATCGTGTTGAGTCTATGAGCTTTAAGAATTACATGCCAAAAATAAGGACTATCCCTGGATTAGTTACATTCCCAAATCAAATGAATGTTATCAATTATAGCTTTACACTACTCCTAGAGTAGATACTATACAAAATTAATCCTGTCCTTCCTGCCTCAAAAGAATTCTCCATAAACCACCTCAACCCGCTTAGCCCTTCTATCATGCCAAAAGTGTACCTACAAGGACAACCCCCAAACATGAGCAATGATATCATTCATATACAACACAATATGAATATAAAGCGTAAATGCATAACCATAATAAAACACTTCCTGTTTTTCCCATGCATTTCAAACGCTTCCCGTTTGGTTGTCCCTGTACCATAACTCATGAGTATAATCAATAGATTATTTTATAATGGTCTACACATGTCATGACATAATACCATCTCATCAATATCAAATACCGGTCACCATTCCCTAGTCTGTCCATCACAATGTATTTTAATGCCCCTCGCTTATTTACATATAGGCGGCATAGAATAACCTCGCTTCAATGGACAAGCGGTACTCCCACCCCTCGCCTCACATTGAGCGGCAAATATCCTTTCCTCGCCCTATATGATAACCACGCTCAAATGTGACATGCGGCGCTCCCACCCCTCGCTTCACATTTTGCGGAACCAAAACAAATAGCGGCAAGCATTAAAATCATCAAGGGATGACCACGACTCATGGGATGTGCACCAATAATCATATGCATCTACAATCATCATGCATAATTCAACTTGTATTTGCATCCACAATGCATAATCACATATATACTCGCATCCACAATGCATAAACAATGAGTATATTAGATACATGTACTGTTGGGTGCCCGTACGTCCTCTACGTACCTTTTCAAAAGTGGAATTGATATGGCTTCAGTTCCTTGGTTACGTTGCTACCTGGGATGGTTCTACACAATCACACAACCCCATATTAGAAGCCAAATAATAGTCAAATACCAAAAATTCGACAAAAGAAAGCATTTCCCAAAATTCCACAGTTGGCGATCGATCGCTTGGCTGAGGCGATCGATCGCCTCAATTTTTCCTTCGCGGCGATCGATCGCTCCAAACATGGCGATCGATCGCCTAACCCTTGGATTGGCCACTGCCTCTCGGCGATCGGTCGCCTCATATCAGGCGATCGATCGCCTGTCCCGCAATTTTGGTACTGCTCTTCGGCGATCGATCGCCCCATTTCAGGCGGTCGATCGCCTCGCACAGACTCACGATTTTTCACCATTTTTGCATACCAAAACCTTCCAATCCACACCAACACTTAAACCAACACACCAACAACATAATAATAACATAAACCCCCAAAATACACCTTAAAACAACTACAAATCCAACCCTTAACCAAAACCACAACAACCCAACACAAACCCATTTTAAAATCCTTCAAAACCATACCAAACTCAAATAAAACAATTCAAAATAAACAATGAGGTATCCATACCTCTTGGGGACCTCAAATCTCCCAATAAACTTCACAAACAAGCTTTTTGGAAGGATTTCTCTCCACCCTTAAGCTCAAGAACGAAAATGAGAGAAAAGGAAGGGTTTGAGTGGTGGTTTGGTAAAGGTAAAGTGATTTGGTAAAGATAGGATTTGTCCCTCCTATATAACAGGAGATGTGTTTGGCCCTTGATCAAGTGAGAACTAAAATGCATGGCCATGCTCGAATGAGTCGATATGAGATATCGAGCTTATTCGTTTATTCTAGTTCTACTTGGGGATCAAGAAATAGCGATTGAATATACGAGTATGACTATTCCATGACTCGTGTTCAATCTAAACACAAAGGACAAAAGGATTAAGCTACATGGTTAATATTATCACAAGTTCTAAAGGTTATGTCGAGTCAATTGACATTCTTGTAATTTGGGTAGCCTCGATGTGTTGCTAGACATCGCTCCTTGGTTGCGACATAAAATGAGATTTTATGTCACTGCCAACATTACAAGATCCTATCGGGTCGCACAAAAGATTAAATCGATAAGGGAAATTAAATTCATTGGATTAATTAATTAATTAAGAAGAGTCTTAATTAAGTGATTAAAAGGTTTTAATTAAATCATGGGTTTGGGCCCATAAGACTTTAAGAAAGTCTTGAACCTTAATTAAAAGCCTTATAATATAAATACATGGTTTTGATTAATTGTTAATCATACTTTTATATCATAGCTTGATATCAAAAACCTAGCCACACAAGAGCTCCACTGTAAAGATTTGGCTAGGGAACTGCTTTTCGATGAAAGACTTAGGAGAAGCCACCTATGTATTAGGAATCAAGATCTATAGAGATAGATCGAGAAGGCTTCTTGATCTAAGTCAAAGTACATACATAGACAAGGTGCTTAAAAGGTTTAGCATGCAAGAATCAAAGAAAGGATTCGTGCCTATGACGCATGGCATTTATCTCTCGAAGGAACAGTGTCCTTCAACACCAGATGAGAGACAACGCATGAGTAAGATTCCATATGCATCAGCCATTGGATATATCATGTATGCCATGATATGTACTCGTCCCGATGTATCGTATGCTTTGAGCATGACGAGCAGATATCAAGTTGATCCAGGTGAAGGTCACTGGATTGCTGTCAAGAACATCCTAAAGTACTTGAGAAGGACTAAGGATACATTCTTGATTTATGGAGGTGAGGAAGAGCTCAATGTAATGGGTTACACTGATGCAAGCTTCCAAACTGACAAAGATGATTTTCGATCGCAATCCGGATATGTGTATTGCCTAAATGGAGGTGCTGTGAGCTGGAAGAGTTCAAAGCAAGAAACAGTAGCCGATTCTACAACGGAAGCTGAGTATATTGCTGCCTCGGATGCAGCAAAGGAAGCTGTTTGGATGAGGAAGTTCATTTCTGAACTTGGAGTGGTGCCTAGCATTAAAGATCCGATAGAACTCTATTGTGACAACAATGGAGCAATCGCATTGGCTAAGGAACCAAGATCTCACCAAAGATCCAAGCACATACTTAGGCGTTTCCATTTCATTCGAGAAATTGTTGAAAGGGGAGATGTTAAAATATGCAAAGTACCAACAGATGATAATGTATCTGACCCATTGACGAAGCCACTGTCACACCAGAAGCATGATCGTCATACTAGATCTCTAGGCATTAGGTATATGTCTAAGTGGTCTTAGTGCAAGTGGGAGATTTGTTGGGATATGCCCTAAGACATATCATTAGATGATTGTTTATGACATACAATGTAATATGATTTTATGAATGGCAATTCATTATTATATATTATTCTTTTAACTGTGCAATGTGAATTAATATATATGTTAATGTCCTTAGAATAATATTGTATTATTCTTAAAGATGTCCCTAGTCAAGTATTATCATGAATATGGATAATGATAATTCGTAGAGACTAGTATGTGTTGATTGATGAATTGTTCATTGATATGAGATATCAAATCAACACATGGGTACATGTTAGAGAACGATGTACTAGACAGACCCACCATGAGAATGCAACATGGATAGTTATATGATCGTCATATGCAATTCTCATAGTGATAATAATGTATGTAATCCTTACGACTTGTGATCATCAGAGATCCCAACATAAGGAGTTATGTATCTTGATATCGTCAAACGTTACCCGTAACAAGGTAATCTATAAAGGCGACTATTGGATACATTACGAATTATGTAGAGGGATGTTGACTGATCGAGATAGGATTTGTCCCTCCTATATAACAGGAGATGTGTTTGGCCCTTGATCAAGTGAGAACTAAAATGCATGGCCATGCTCGAATGAGCCGATATGAGATATCGAGCTTATTCGTTTATTCTAGTTCTACTTGGTGATCAAGAAATAGAGATTGAATATACGAGTATGACTATTCCATGACTCTTGTTCAATCTAAACACAAAGGACAAAAGGATTAAGTTACATGGCTAATATTATCACAAGTTCTAAAGGTTATGTCGAGTCAATTGACATTCTTGTAATTTGGGTAGCCTCGATGTGTTGCTAGACACCGCTCCTTGCTTGCGACATAAAATGAGATTTTATGTCACTGCCAACATTACAAGATCCTATCGGGTCGCACAAAAGATTAAATCGATAAGGGAAATTAAATTCATTGGATTAATTAATTAATTAAGAAGAGTCTTAATTAAGTGATTAAAAGGTTTTAATTATATCATGGGTTTGGGCCCATAAGACTTTAAGAAAGTCTTGAACCTTAATTAAAAGCCTTATAATATAAATACATGGTTTTGATTAATTGTTAATCATACTTTTATATCATAGCTTGATATCAAAAACCTAGCCACACAAGAGCTCCACTCGGCCGCCTCTTCTCTCACCCCTCACGGCCGCCGTCGGTTGTAGTTAGGGTTTTGGTTGGCCGTCGTCGATCGGTTTTGAACCGGGAGTTCAGTTTTGGTTCAAGAATAAGTCTAGCAACTTGTTCTTGAACATCCTTTTTCGATTTGATCATGTGGATACCGTTGAGGCAAGACCTTGGAGGTGTTGCTCGTGACTCGGGATCGTTGGACGTATTGCACCGTGGAATCTGCTCAAACACGCTACAAGTGTGAGACTTTTGTAAACCTTTATCCGATATGAAATCCTATGTATAGATCCATTGTTCTAGTAATCCATAAATTTTATTCCGCTGCGTTGTATGCTCTAAGGATTACTTACAAGGCAAACCTCTTATTCTCAGAAGGAATCACCAATATTGGTGCTGTCGTCAAACGACGCTTCAATTCTTGGAAACTTTCCTCACAAGTTTCGGACCAATAGAACGGGACACCTTTCTGAGTCAGTTGTGTCAACGGCATAGCGATCTTAGAGAATCCCTCGACGAAACATCGGTAATAACCTGCTAAACCAAGGAAGCTCCGTATCTCGGGTACAGAAGTGGGTGCCGCCCACTCCATCACAGCTTCAACCTTCTTGGGATCTACAGATATCCCGTTGCTAGATATAACATGACCCAAGAACACTACACTGCTCAACCAGAACTCGCACTTGCTGAGCTTTGCATATAGATGATGATCCCTAAGGATCTGGAGTACCGTCCTCAAGTGCTTCACATGTTCCTCTTCGGTCCGGGAGTAAATGAGTATATCGTCAATGAAAACAATGACGAACTGATCCAGATACGGTTGGAACACCCTGTTCATCAGGCTCATAAAAACAGCTGGGGCATTCGTCACCCCAAAAGGCATGACTATGAATTCATAGTGCCCATATCTAGTCCTGAAGGCTGTCTTCTGAACATCATCTTCTCTTACTCGAATCTGATGATACCCCGACCTCAGATCGATCTTACTGTAGAGCCTCGTACCCTGCAGCTGGTCAAACAAATCATCGATCCTTGGAAGTGGATACTTGTTCTTTACCGTGGCTTTGTTCAGTTGTCTGCAATCGATGCACAGACACATCGAACCATCTTTCTTCTTAACAAATAAAACTGGTGCACCCCAGGGCGATACGCTAGGGCGTATATAGCCCTTATCAAGGAGCTCTTGCAACTGAACCTTCAACTCCCTTAACTCCGCTGGTTCCATCCTATATGGGGCACGAGAAATGGCAGACGTCCCCGGTAGTAACTCAATCCCAAACTCGACCTATCTCGTCGGTGGGAATCCGGGAATCTCTTCCGGAAAAACATGAGGAAACCACTACGGGCACATCCTCAACCTTTAATTCTTCCCTCTTTTCAGTAATATCCACAGCATATATGAGATATCCCGAATGGCCTCGTTCCAATAACTGTGCCATCTTGACAGCAGATATCAACGGGATCTTTGAACGGGAACCACCCCCATAGAATGTCCACTGGACTCCCAAATCAGACCTGAACCGGACAGTCCTCTGCCTGTAGTTCACAACTGCCTGATACCTGTTCAGAACATCAATGCCCACAATGCAGTCAAAGTCTGACATTCCCAGAATAATCAAATCTGACCTTAGCTCGTTATCCTCAAAATAAATGAGGCCATCATAGACAATCCGATCAGTAATCAAACTTCTTCCAGCAGGTGTCAAGACTACAATAGGCGTGGGTGACGGAGAAGTGCATACGTGGTGCCTTTCCACAAAACTTGCCGACACAAAAGAGTGTGATGCACATGTGTCGATCAATATAAAAGCAAGATGCGTAAATAAAAGACACGTACCCGCTATCACTTCCTCCGGAGCCGCTGTAGCCTGCTCCCTGGTCAATGCATAAACTTGCCCCTGAGGTGGCCCCGTAGGCTGACCTCCATACTATCTCGGTACAAACGGTGGCGTGTGCTGCACTACTCTGTCCGTAGGCCTCCCCGTAGAGTTCTGTTGTCCCTCCTGATTGGGACATTGCCGAGCAAAGTGGCCTTTATTACCACAAACATAATAACCGACGCAGTCTTTCATGGAATGTGGTTGCCCACAAATAGAGCACCGAACCTTCCCAAATCTGTCTCCCTGAGACTGTCCTCTTCCCGACGGGGCATCATTCCTACGGCTTCCTTTCCAACGATTCTCGGGCCTCTTACCACTAAACCTCGAAGCCGATGTGTTCCCCCTTGGCTTGAACTGATCACCCCTCGGCCTTAAATTATCAGAAGTAGATTTCTGAGGGGGTGCTGGAGGTGGTACAGCATCAGGATATGCATCGACTCCCAGTTCAACTAGCTCAGCCCGTGAAAGGGCGTCATCAAAACAAGCAGGGCCATAAGTGATCACCCTGTCATACAGTTCAGGCCTCAAGCCCTTCATGAAGTTCTTCATCTTTGCTTGAGTACTTGCGGCGAAGTGGGGTACATATCTGAGCAAAGAACAGTAATGAAGAGCATAATCTGACTCAGGCATGTTACCTCGCTTGAGGTTAGTAAAGTCATCTTCCTTAGCCTGTCGTGCAGCAGCTGAAAAATAGCTGGTCAGAAACCGAGTTCTGAACAGCTTCCAATTTATTTCTTGACCCTGAGCCTCTTGCTCTATCACTGTGATCTTCCACCACATCAGCGCCTTCTTGGCCAATTGGAACTCCGCTAGCCTTATCCAGGCTGACTTAGCACAAGGAGTCGCCACAAATATCTGTTCGATCCTCTCTAACCACTCCTCAGCATGTTCCCCTGTCTTAGTTCCTTCGAACATCGGGGGTCGGTATGTCAGGAACTGAGCCAAACTTAGCTCCCCAGGTAGTAACTGTTGTTCAGACGGTTCTTCGCCCAAGGCTGGCGGTGGTAGAGGATTGGTACGCCCAGCACTTGCATTCACACTCACCGCGTCTCCTATGTCGATATTTGCTGCCATACTGCAAGACAAGGGTTAACAACAATACCCAAAAGCAGGTCATATAATACATCGTTAGAGAAACAAAACATGTTTCATATGCAACACATGCACAAAACATGTTTGAAAGTGAGCACCTAGCTAACTTAATGATAAGGCTACCCTTCACTCATTCCCGGGATTTCTAACCACTACTCTGATACCACTAATGTAGGGTCTTCCTACCTTAACATCATACTAATAACATATTATGGACTAAACATGCATTCATAACATCTTAGGGTACCGGTTGTAGCTTTGAGCTAATAAGATTACAGGCCAAAAATAAAATTCCAAAACTTAATAATTACATTTTTGGTAATGAATGTTAAAGCTATAGAATTACACTACTCCTAGAGTAGAGACTATCAAAATCTTGTATCCTATGTTCTCTCATGCTCCTTTTAGCTCACTGCCTCAACCCGACCCTTAGCCCTTCAGTCCAAAAGTGTCCTACAGAAACAACCCATCATGAGCATGTACATCATTACTTAACATCATAAGGTAATGGCATATAAGTAAATGCATGAAAAATAATTGTACATATACTTCCTGGTTAAACGTATTAACCAACTTTGGTTGTCCATGTTTCATAGTCATGCATATAATCATTAGTTCTTGACATAATGATTAAAATCATTCTTCACATATATGCTCATAATCAACGATGTTATTGAGAAATGGGGATGTTTCTGGCCTTGTTATGTCCGCGGAACAATTGGCCCCCTCGCTTCGACATATAGCGGTACTGTGATTACCCCTCGCTACACCTTGATAGCGGATGTAATCTCCTCGCTAGCTATGTCAGCGGTAAGTACCTTCCTCACTTTCCCATAACAACTGCCGGTACACTCAACCATTCTCAATAACATAGTTAAACACATACATCATCATCACACCATAAACATCATCATCTTATACTTACTTATCATGATCATCATCATGAACATCATATCATCTTCATTCATCATAAACATCATCATCATAAACTTACTTATCATAATCATCATCATAAACATCATATATACTTATGTAATCATGGCATAGTCTTAATGTAGGAGTGTGTTTTACCGTCCGATGCCCGTACGCTTCTTACGTACCTTAATTCCCAAAAGTGGAGAACTTGGAGAACTTTATCTCCTTGATGTTGTGGGTACCTGGGATGGTTCTACACATTCATACAAATCAATATTAGAAGCTAAACAATAGCCAAATACTCAACAAAAATCATCATTTTCCACTTTTTAAACAGCGACGATCGATCGCTTCAAATATGGCGATCGATCGCCTGACTGTTCGCTTCCCGGCGATCGATTGCTTCATTTGAGGCGATCGATCGCCTGCTGTGTAAATCGCTACTGGCCTTCGGCGATCGATCGCCTCATACATGGTGATCGATCGCCACCTGCTGGTGCGCGATTTTTCACCATTTTTGAGCATTTTTCAAGCTCCACTTCATACCCTTCAAACCCAAACTTTTCAACAACACTAATATCATCATAACTCACTAAAACCCACATAAAACACTTCAAAAATCATACCCCAACAACATACAACACATACTCAAAACAAACCCACCTAAAATACTTCAAAAATCATCCCATTTCAAAACCAAACATCATCAAGACTTTAGGAAGGGTTCCATACCTCTTGAGGACTCCAAATCTTAACAAAGATCCCAAAAACAAAGGTTTTGTGGAGCTCTCCTCTTCCTTCCTTGCTAGATTTCGAAAATGGGGAAATGGGTAGGGTTTGGGAGTGATTTGGGGATTTAAAGTGTAAAAGGGTAAAGTGAAGGGGAAAAGGAGTATAGTGGGGGTGTATGAGTTATTAATTAATTGCACCCCAATAATTAACATGATGTATAAAATACCCAACATGGTATTTTATAAGCATTTTACAAAAAAGCAACAAACTTCCTCTAACTTCATATCTTCCTCATAAATAACACTCAATACAATTAAATCATGTTAACACCCCATTTTCTAACATGCATTTCATACACCCAGAAATGTAACCCCGGGTCACGCCTATCATGTGACTAAGCATTTCAACATGATAATTTCAACACATAATTAATCATATAAACATCATTAATGCCCAAACTGCATATAATTAATTTCGGGGCATCACAACTTTTAATATGATCGGATACTCAGATGCAGACTATGCCGGATGCAAGATTGACAGGAAAAGTACCAGTGGATACTGTCAATTTCTTGGAGACTGACTAATTTCATGGGGTTGCAAGAAGCAGACATCCATAGCAACGTCCTGTGATATCCCCGAAATGGTTAATTGCTTTTTGGTGCATTAATTGTGTTTACATGATTAATTATGTGGTAATTGATTATGTGTTGGGATTTATTTACCTTATGTGGAAATGCATGGTCATGTGGATAGAGTGACCCGGGATTGCATTTTAGGGTGCATGTGGTGCATGTTGGGTAAATATTATGGGAAGCATGATTTATTTGCCTTGGTTAGCAATTTATGAGGAATCATGTGTTAATTGATATTATGGTGCATTTTGAGTAAATGCTTTGAAAAATATCATGTTGGGGTGTTTTATACACCATGGAATTACTTTGGCATGTATTTTAAATTAAAACTCACTTTTATCATCCAACCCACCCTTACATCCACTCACTTTTACCTTTACCAAATATCACACCCAAACCCTTCCCTTTTCCTTATTTTCGAGTTCCACCTTTGAGGTGAAGAGGAGTCCTTACAAACTTTGATTTGTGGAAGATTGTTGGGTGATTTGAGGTCCCAAGAGGTATGGATACCTCATGGTTTATTTTTGTAAGGTTTTGTTTGAGTTTAGTTGGGTTTTGAAGGGTTTTAAAATGGGTTTGTGTTGGGTGTTGTGATTTTGGTAGTGTTTTAGTTGGATGTTGTTTATATGAGTTTGTTATTATGTTTATGGGTGGTTTTGAGTTGTTGGGTTTGATTAATGTTGGTATTGGTGGGTTTGTTTGTGTTTGGGAAGGAGATGGGTGAATAGTGCCCGAATCTCGCTTGCCCGCAGCTCGGCGATCGATCGGCGTCCGCTCGCGATCGATCGCGAGCAACAGCGCTGAGGCAGTGCGCTTCAGCGATCGATCGCGAGATGCGCGCGATCGATCGGCGAGGCCGCGATCGATCGGCGAGGCCGCGATCGATCGGCGCTAGCTCCGCGATCGATCGCGGATTGTTCAATTTTGTTGCCCGAGACAGTGAGGTCTCGCGATCGATCGGGGCTTGATGGCGATCGATCGCGAGACACCAAAAATGGTGTTTTTGGTTATTTTGTGGGATTTTTGGTATTGGACTATTATTGGATTCTAATATTGGTATTTGTGAATATGTAGAACCAACCCAGGTGGCAACACAACCAAGGAATTGAAGTCCTACCATATTCCACTTTTGGAAAGGTACGTAGTGGACGTACGGGCACCCAACGGTAACATGTATTTTATATACTCATTGTTTATGCATTGTGGATGCGAGTATATATGTGGTATTGCATTGTGGATGCATATACATGTTGATTTATGCCATATGTGGTATTGCATTGTGGATGCATATACATGGTAATTTATGCATATTGATGTTAGATGCATATGATGATTATTGGATGCACATCCCATGAGTCGTGGTCATCCTTTGATGATTTTAATGCTTGCCGCTTTTTGTATTGGTTCCGCTAAATGTGAAGCGAGGGGTGGGAGCGCCGCATGTCACATTTGAGCATGGTTATCATATAGGACGAGGAAAGGGTATTTGCCGCTCAATGAGAGGCGAGGGGTGGGAGTCCCGCAGTCCATTGAAGCGAGGTTATCCTATGCCGTCTATATGTAAATAAGCGAGGGGCATTAAAATACACTGTGATGGACAGACTAGGGAATGGTGACCAATATTTGGTACTGTTGAGATGGTATATGATGTCATGACATGTTTTGGCCATTAAAAATAATCTGTTGATTATACTCATGAGTTATGGTACAGGGACAACCAAACGGGAAGCGTTGAAATGCATGAAAAACAGGAAGTGTTTTATATTGATTATGCATTTACGCTTTATCTTCATATTGTGTTGAATATGAATGATTATTATTGCTCATGTTTGGGGGTTGTCCTTGTAGGTACCTTTTTGGCATGATAGAAGGGCTTAAACGGGTTGAGGTGGTGAGCTTGAGGAGCATTCTTTTGAGGCAGAAAGGACAGGATTATTTTGGATAGTATCTACTCTAGGAGTAGTATAAAACTATAATTGAAAACATTCATTGATTGGAATGTAATTAATCCATTGGTAGTCCTTATTTTTGGCATGTAATGCTTAAGCTCATAGACTCAACATGTTCTTTTAGACTCTGATTGTTTATATTAGCTCTATTATGCCTTATTTCCGCACTTAAGGATTAGGGTCCTTACATTAGTGGTATCAGAGCAGTGGTTAGAGAACCCGGGAACGAGTGAAGGGTAGCCTTAGCATGTTTGGCTAGGTGCTTACATTTAGAGCATGTTTATGCATGTGGTGCATATTGATGTATATCCTGTTATACTAACATGCTTATATCACTCATGTTATCTAACGATATGATGTATATTGCTTTGGATTGTTGTTAACATTTGTATTACATCATGGCTGATAATGAGGAAGTCGGTGATATGGGGAGTATGAATGCTAGTATTGGACAGACAAACCCTCTACCTCCACCGGCTGTAGGAATGGAACCAGTGGTTCAGTTGCTGCTACCGGGTGAGATTAGCTTGACACAATTTCTCTCTTATCATCCGCCCCGGTTTGAGGGGACAGAGTCCGGAGAAGAGGCTGAAGAGTGGTTGGAAAGGCTTGAGCAGATCTTTGTATCGGCTCCTTGTGCTGTGACAGCTTGGCTGAGGCTAGCGGAGTTTCAATTAGCCAAGAAACCTCTGATGTGGTGGAGGAGCACAGTAATGGAAATGAGAGCACTGGGTGCTGTGATCGACTGGACACTCTTCAGGACTAGGTTTTTGAATCGGTACTTCTCCGCAGCAGCAAGGCAGACAAAGGAGGATGAATTTACAAGTTTGAGGCAGGGGAACATGACAGTGGCAGACTATGCCACACGGTACTCTTCGTTGTTGAGATACGTTCCCCACATTGCCACCAGTGGACACGCTAAGATGAGGAATTTTATGAAAGGGTTGCGACCGGAGCTCTATGATCGGGTTATCACCAATAACCCAACTTCCTTTGATGACGCTCTCACAAGAGCGGAGCTCGCTGAGCTAGGAGTGGGAGCTTACGCTATGCCACCACCGGTACCGCAACAGAGGCAGAGTAGTGACAGTTTGAGGCCTCGGGGTGAGCCATTTAAACCCCGTGGTGCCTCTTCATCTTCAAGGTATGGTGGAAAGAAACACTTTGGACAAAAACAGGATAACAAGAAGGGTAATTGGTCGGCCAATAGAGGATCTTCACAAGGGGATAGGCCGGGAGAGCCGAGGTGCAATAATTGTGGAGGGCCACATTCTTCAAACAAGTGTCCTGCATGTTATGTCTGTGGCAAGATGGGCCACATTGCTCGGTATTGCCCCACACGGGGAGGACAGTCAGAGTATCAGGGCAACAGGCCAAGGTTTGAAGACAGGACAGTGCAGCAGAGGCAGCAGTTTGGGCCTCGTCCATCGGGAGGTCAGACAGTGGGACCACCCCAGGGACAGGTGTACGCACTGACCAGGGAGCAGGCTCAGGCGGCCCCAGAGGAGGTGATCGCCGGTACGTGTCATTTATTTACGTACCCTGCTTTTGTTTTGATAGATACAGGTGCCTCCCATTCCTTTGTGTCTGTGGGATTCGTAGAGAGACACCATATGCGCACGTCTCCTTTGCCCACGCCTCTTTTGGTCTCGACACCCACTGGAAGAAACGTCGTTGCTGATCAGTTCTTGGCAGATAGCCTCATTTATTTTGAGGGCAACGAGTTGAGATCAGATTTGATTGTACTGGGGATGTCAGACTTTGACTGCATCTTGGGTATTGATGTTCTGAACAGATATCAGGCAGTGGTAGATTGCCGACAGAGGATAGTGAAGTTCAGACCTGAGTTGGGCAGTCAGTGGACTTTCTATGGCAACGGGTCTCGTGCGAAGATTCCGTTGATTTCAGCGATCAAGATGTCTCAGCTGTTGGAGCGTGGACACACAGGCTATCTTATTTATGCCGTGGACACGTCTGGAAAGAGTAAAGAACTGAGAGTTGAGGATGTGCCAGTTGTGGCAGAATTTACTGATGTATTTCCAGAAGAGATCCCAGGATTCCCACCGGCCAGGGAAGTTGAGTTTGGGATCGAGTTGCTGCCAGGGACATCCGCTATCTCTCGTGCACCTTATAGGATGGCACCGGCAGAGTTGAGAGAGTTGAAAGAGCAGTTGCAGGATCTCCTTGACAAGGGATATATACGCCCGAACGTGTCGCCATGGGGCGCACCAGTTCTCTTTGTGAAGAAGAAGGACGGTTCGATGCGGTTGTGTATCGATTACCGGCAACTGAATAAGGCTACAGTGAAGAACAAGTATCCTCTTCCAAGGATCGATGATCTGTTTGATCAGTTGCAAGGTACCAGGGTGTATAGCAAGATTGACTTGAGATTCGGGTATCATCAGATTCGGGTCAGAGAGGAAGATGTGCAGAAGACAGCGTTCCGGACCCGTTATGGACATTATGAGTTCCTAGTGATGCCGTTCGGCGTGACGAATGCTCCAGCAGTCTTCATGAGTCTGATGAACAGAGTGTTTCAGCAGTATCTTGATCAGTTCGTCATCGTGTTCATAGACGACATTCTTATCTACTCCCGGAGCGAGGAGGAGCATGTGAAACACTTGAGGACAGTGCTTCAGATTCTCAGAGAGCATCAGTTATATGCTAAGCTCAGTAAGTGTGAATTTTGGCTGAGCAGTGTAGTGTTTCTGGGGCATGTCATATCGAGCAGCGGGATATCTGTAGATCCCAATAAGATTGAGGCTGTGATGGAGTGGGCTGCCCCCACTTTTGTGCCAGAGATTCGGAGTTTTCTTGGTTTGGCCGGGTATTATCGGCGCTTTGTCGAGGGCTTTTCGAAGATTGCCAAGCCACTGACTCAGTTGACCCAGAAGGGAGTGCCTTTCTTTTGGTCAGAAGCTTGTGAGGAGAGCTTCCAGGAGTTAAAGCACCGGTTGACGACGGCGCCAGTGTTAGTGATCCCGACGGAGAACTCCAGATTTGTTCTGTATACTGATGCATCACTGCAGGGCCTTGGGTGTGTTCTGATGCAAGATAAGCATGTGGTAGCTTATGCATCGAGGCAGTTGAAGCCGCATGAGACCAGATATCCAGTTCATGACTTGGAATTGGCGGCTATCATCTTCGCCCTGAAGATCTGGAGACATTACTTATATGGCACTTCATTCACCATATACACGGATCACAAGAGCCTCAAGTTTCTATTCACTCAGGCGGAGCTGAACATGAGACAGAGGAGATTGATGGACCTACTCAAGGACTATGACTGCGAGATAGAGTACCATCCGGGGAAAGCCAATTTGACAGCAGACGCTTTGAGCCGGAAAGTGAGGAGTTCTGCAGAGGACGTCATTCATCTGTCGGCTATGATGACCTCCTATTGTCATTTGGGCTATGACTTTGACATTGATGCATCGCCTGTGTATGTATTGACCTTGTTAGCTGAGCCAGACATCTATGAGGACATCAGGAGAGCTCAGAAGTCAGATGACGAGGTTCAGAGGTGGTTATCTTTAGTGCATCTTGGTCAGCCAACGAAGTTCAGAGTGGCCGATGACGGGTCTTTGAGATTGGGTGACCGATGGGTGGTTCCAAGTACGCCGGAGTTGCGTAAGGGGATCTTGGAGCGAGCTCACAGTAGCAGACTTAGCATCCACCCAGGCGGGAAGAAGATGTACAGAGATCTGCGTGGTCAGTTTTGGTGGAAGAGAATGAAATCAGATGTCGTCGCTTTTGTGAAGAGGTGTTTGATCTGCCAGCAGGTTAAGGCAGAGAGACAGAGACCTGGCGGCGAGCTGAGAAGCTTGGAGATACAGAAGTGGAAATGGGAGCACATTTCCATGGACTTCGTGACTCATTTGCCGAGGAGTGCTTCAGGCTTCGATGCTATATGGGTGATTGTGGACAGATTAACTAAGGTAGCCCACTTTATCCCCTATAGCATGACTTTCACGTTTTTGAGGATGGCGCAGTTGTATATTAGAGATGTGGTGAGATTGCATGGGATTCCCGTTTCCATAGTGTCAGATCGAGATCCGCGATTCACATCTTATTTCTGGGAAGGCCTTCAGTCAGCTTTGGGAACTGAGGTCAGATTGAGTACTGCTTATCATCCTCAGACGGATGGCCAGACCGAGCGCACTATTCAGACGCTCGAGGACATGTTAAGAGCTTGTGTTTTGGAGTTCGATGCCTCTTGGCAGGATTCAGTGCCTTTGGTAGAGTTTTCGTATAACAATAGCTACCAGGCGAGTATTCGGATGGCACCGTTTGAAGCTCTTTATGGCAGACGGTGTAGATCACCCTTGTGTTGGGATGATTTAGAACGCAGATCGGTCGGAGGACCGGAGTTGATTCGAGAGATGGAAGAAAAGATAAAGGTAATAAGGCAGAAAATGAAAGCGGCCCAGGACAGACAGGCTGCTTATGCAAATAAACGGTGGAGACCGTTGGAGTTTCAGTTGGGAGATAAGGTCTTTTTGAAGATCTCGCCTTTCAGAGGCGTTGTGCGATTTGGGATGCGCGGGAAACTGTCTCCGAGGTATGTTGGACCGTACGAGATTTTGCAGCGCATTGGCACCTTAGCTTACCGACTGGCTTTACCGCCTTCTTTATCTGGGATACATGACTTGTTTCATGTGTCTATGTTGCGGAAGTATGAGCCGGATCCGTCGCATGTGTTACAGCCTTCCGAAGTTCAGTTAGAGTCCGATGTGTCTTATGTGGAACGGCCTGTCAGAATTCTGGATCGAGCAGATCGTAGACTTCGGAACAAAGTGATACCGATGATCAAGGTTCAGTGGGATCGCAGGGGTGTCGAGGAGGCTACGTGGGAGACGGAGCGGCATATGGTGCAGGACTACCCGGAACTATTCTCTGGTATGAGTTTATGTTTAGTTTCCTGTTGGGGGTAAGTGCATGTGATTTCGAGGACGAAATCTTATAAGTAGGGGAGTATTGTGATATCCCCGAAATGGTTAATTGCTTTTTGGTGCATTAATTGTGTTTACATGATTAATTATGTGGTAATTGATTATGTGTTGGGATTTATTTACCTTATGTGGAAATGCATGGTCATGTGGATAGAGTGACCCGGGATTGCATTTTAGGGTGCATGTGGTGCATGTTGGGTAAATATTATGGGAAGCATGATTTATTTGCCTTGGTTAGCAATTTATGAGGAATCATGTGTTAATTGATATTATGGTGCATTTTGAGTAAATGCTTTGAAAAATATCATGTTGGGGTGTTTTATACACCATGGAATTACTTTGGCATGTATTTTAAATTAAAACTCACTTTTATCATCCAACCCACCCTTACATCCACTCACTTTTACCTTTACCAAATATCACACCCAAACCCTTCCCTTTTCCTTATTTTCGAGTTCCACCTTTGAGGTGAAGAGGAGTCCTTACAAACTTTGATTTGTGGAAGATTGTTGGGTGATTTGAGGTCCCCAAGAGGTATGGATACCTCATGGTTTATTTTTGTAAGGTTTTGTTTGAGTTTAGTTGGGTTTTGAAGGGTTTTAAAATGGGTTTGTGTTGGGTGTTGTGATTTTGGTAGTGTTTTAGTTGGATGTTGTTTATATGAGTTTGTTATGATGTTTATGGGTGGTTTTGAGTTGTTGGGTTTGATTAATGTTGGTATTGGTGGGTTTGTTTGTGTTTGGGAAGGAGATGGGTGAATAGTGCCCGAATCTCGCTTGCCCGCAGCTCGGCGATCGATCGGCGTCCGCTCGCGATCGATCGCGAGCAACAGCGCTGAGGCAGTGCGCTTCAGCGATCGATCGCGAGATGCGCGCGATCGATCGGCGAGGCCGCGATCGATCGGCGCTAGCTCCGCGATCGATCGCGGATTGTTCAATTTTGTTGCCCGAGACAGTGAGGTCTCGCGATCGATCGGGGCTTGATGGCGATCGATCGCGAGACACCAAAAATGGTGTTTTTGGTTATTTTGTGGGATTTTTGGTATTGGACTATTACTGGATTCTAATATTGGTATTTGTGAATATGTAGAACCAACCCAGGTGGCAACACAACCAAGGAATTGAAGTCCTACCATATTCCACTTTTGGAAAGGTACGTAGTGGACGTACGGGCACCCAACGGTAACATGTATTTTATATACTCATTGTTTATGCATTGTGGATGCGAGTATATATGTGGTATTGCATTGTGGATGCATATACATGTTGATTTATGCCATATGTGGTATTGCATTGTGGATGCATATACATGGTAATTTATGCATATTGATGTTAGATGCATATGATGATTATTGGATGCACATCCCATGAGTCATGGTCATCCTTTGATGATTTTAATGCTTGCCGCTTTTTGTATTGGTTCCGCTAAATGTGAAGCGAGGGGTGGGAGCGCCGCATGTCACATTTGAGCGTGGTTATCATATAGGACGAGGAAAGGGTATTTGCCGCTCAATGAGAGGCGAGGGGTGGGAGTCCCGCAGTCCATTGAAGCGAGGTTATCCTATGCCGTCTATATGTAAATAAGCGAGGGGCATTAAAATACACTGTGATGGACAGACTAGGGAATGGTGACCAATATTTGGTACTGTTGAGATGGTATATGATGTCATGACATGTTTTGGCCATTAAAAATAATCTGTTGATTATACTCATGAGTTATGGTACAGGGACAACCAAACGGGAAGCGTTGAAATGCATGAAAAACAGGAAGTGTTTTATATTGATTATGCATTTACGCTTTATCTTCATATTGTGTTGAATATGAATGATTATTATTGCTCATGTTTGGGGGTTGTCCTTGTAGGTACCTTTTTGGCATGATAGAAGGGCTTAAACGGGTTGAGGTGGTGAGCTTGAGGAGCATTCTTTTGAGGCAGAAAGGACAGGATTATTTTGGATAGTATCTACTCTAGGAGTAGTATAAAACTATAATTGAAAACATTCATTGATTGGAATGTAATTAATCCATTGGTAGTCCTTATTTTTGGCATGTAATGCTTATGCTCATAGACTCAACATGTTCTTTTAGACTCTGATTGTTTATATTAGCTCTATTATGCCTTATTTCCGCACTTAAGGATTAGGGTCCTTACACGTCTACTGCAGAAGCAGAATACCTTGCGGCTGGAAGTTGCTGTGCTCAACAACAACTGAGAGACTATGGCATTGAATCCACTGAAGCACCCATCTTTTGTGATAATACGTCTGCCATAGCTATTACGTACAGTCCAGTTCTTCATACGCGCACCAAACATATTGACATTCGTCATCATTTCATCAGAGATCACGTTATGAAGAAAGAAATTCGGCTAGAATACATATTGACTGAAAAACAGGCAGCTGACATCTTCACAAAGCCTCTACCGGACGCTAAGTTTTCCTACTTTAGAAATATTCTTGGTTTAATTGAAATCAATCCATGATTGTTTTATCTTAGATTAATGGTTTCAGGGGGAATTATTCAGTAGTATTTGCATGGATTTAGGGGGAACGTCAGTTAGAATTTTATCGTGGTTATTTAAGCTCAGCTGGTAAAACAACAAGCCTGCTGCAGTAGGTGCTTCCGTACCAGTAGGACTCTACATACCAGTAGATACTATCTTACCAGTTGGACCCTACATACCAGCAGACTTTACCAAATATGGTTTGACAAAAATAACCTTCGGTAACCATTAACCTAATGGAACATCGGAATTCAAATTTACTTTTATGTAAAATAAATTATTTCACTCCCGCCCAAATCCTGTCCTTTTACTTATTTGTTAAAATTTTTCAATCATTAGATGATCGCCTCGTATACATGTATCCGTTCTTCTACAGTACGACGTTACATATACTTTTCTTTTAACCGCCATTACTTTATTTCTTACTCTTATCTTTCCAAAAAAAAAAAAATACTGCGTTAACTTCCCTCCCAGAAATTTTATTCAACAGGATCTTTGCTGCTTCTCTGCATCTTCACCAAAACATGTCGAAGAATACTCAGCCAAGTTTCATCACTAATGTTGTTCATGTGGATTTCCATTCCATCTCCACATCCTCTGATGACGAAACAAAGGAAGTCTTTCACAGATTGGATACATCGGGACTTCTAGTAATTCTCAGCCAGGCTCCGACTTTCTACAAAGCTGCTTTACATGAATTCTTCGCCACCGCTAAAGTTGAAAATTATTCCGTGGTGGCCTCTGTTTCTGGACAACTTATTACCATCATTCAACAGGAATTCAGCACGCACCTTTGTTTTCCCGCCACTGGACTTACAGATTTCTCTACCGTTTCAGTGGATGTCAGGGAAGAAATGTGGATCACCTTCTCCGACTCAAATGATCGTCTCCGACGTCCTACATTCAAGAAGGTGCTGATGGAGAGTCATTTCCGGCAACTGGCCGATGTTATTTCTAAGGGGCTGCTGTGCAAAGCAGGCTCTTTTGACAATATCACCCATGAGAAGTTTGACGTCATGAGCGCCATCTTCAAAGGACTCGAAGTCAACTGGTCAGTAGTTTTGTTTCAGGTCCTCACTGGACTCATCACTTCGAGCAAGGGTCTATCTGGTTTTGCCCTACCTCTCAGCAGCATCTTTGAAAGCAAAAACATTCAGGCAGGGGCTTCCTCCGACCTTCATCAAGGCAGACTTATCACTGCTAAGTATCTCAGATACACAGGCAGCGGAGTGGCAGAGAGGTTGGTTTGACGAAGCGTCGATCGACTCAAGTTATAAGTGATTCTGAAAAAACAATATCTGAA
Organism: Haberlea rhodopensis; assembly: GCA_907163345.1. Classification (NCBI taxonomy): domain Eukaryota; kingdom Viridiplantae; phylum Streptophyta; class Magnoliopsida; order Lamiales; family Gesneriaceae; genus Haberlea; species Haberlea rhodopensis. The sequence goes on from CAJQUN010000097.1 coordinate 1,172,101, forward strand.
TCTGCTGAGTCATCTCCTCCCCCTCCTCCTCCTAAGAAGCCCAGAACTAGAAAAGGGGCTCCTCCTGCTCTCCAAAAGACAGTCATTGCTGCCTCTGATACCATCTCCTCTGCAGGTCCCACGGCAGAAATCCCTAGTAGAGAGCCCAGTCCTGAAAATCCTCCCCATGAGGAACCAACTGCATCACCTGCTTCATTGGCCATGGTACTTGCTGCATCAGTGGCTCCAACAGACAAATACTCCAAACTCGTGAGCTCTCAGCAAGCACCTGGCACTATTAGTTTTCGGACACCCAAGTCCTTGTGTCCCTACTGTCATCCAAAGAACACCACCGCTGGGAAAGGAAAGACCCTTATGGCCCCAGTGTCCACACATGTCGCCTATGAGATACAAATGATCATGGATACACTTGAAGCCAAGCTGCAGCCACAGCTAGAAATTTTTGATCGATGGGTGAAGGCATAGCTGAACATTCGCTTCAATGACTTCACTCCAATCCTGGATCAAGCACGGAAAGATGAGAACCTAATTTTGGCTTATCTTCAAGTCACGGACACTGAGAAAAGTCTGAAGCTTAGGGATCTTTTCCGTCTAATGAACTATGTGGGCGAACTTCAAGCCCTTGTTGAATCCCGTATCCAGCAATTCAACATTGATTCAGGCACAGCGAATCATGATAGAGCAGTTCTGAATGCTCTTGGACCAAAACTGGAAATGTCTAAGCATGCTCTTCATGATCTTCGCATATCAACCGGTCTTCACTCGTGCTCTACAGCTGTGAATAGTGCAAGCCCCGATCCGACTGATTTGGAGATAGCTACCACTGATTTAGAGATAGCTTCAACTGCCTTGGAGGCAACTCCTCCTGCCATAGAGATCACCTCTCCGGCTGCTCAACCTTTCTCCTCCACTCCCAGTCCTACAAATGATCAACCGCTTCAACTGATGGTTGTTGATCATGAGAATGTGGACACAGTGATTCAGACTGTGGTTTATCAAGTTACCATCTCTTCTGGTAATCATGAACCCAGCGAGTCCTTCTCACACTCTGATGATCACACCCAGTCGTCTGCAGCTGCGATGGACCAAGCTACTGATAGCATGGCTGTTATTGCCACAGACGCAACTGATGCACCAATTGTTGAAGCCGCTGCTTTACTAACCACTGCAGTTATTAAGGATCAACCCAGAGTTCTCGCTACTGCTGCTGAGCCTCAAACAGATGCTCTGGATCAGTCGATGGCTCAAGACCCTCCGGAGGATTTCTTTGACTTCTCAACTTCTATCCCTCTGGAAGGGCCACCCAACATTGCTGACCAGCTAGTAAATCTGTCCAACGTGATTTCTGCACTAGCCAGTGATGTCAATAAGCTCAAACAGGAAGAGCGCACTGCGACTCTTATTCTAGGAAGCCATCAGCAGCACACTGATTCTCAGTTCCAACACGTCTATAGGGACTTAAACAGCCTAACGACTACTGTCACCAGACTTCAGACTTTTGTTGTGGATGCATTTGCGGACTCACTTTCTCGGATAGGGCAGGCTCGTCTTCAGATCAATCAACACAATGAATTCCTTCATGCTGCCACCTCACTGGCCCTAGGAGATCGGATAGAAGACGCCAAGAATGTCCTATCAGATCAATTGGCAACCATGCAGACATCTTTTTCTTCTCAAATTCAAGACTTGAGCAACAGCCTGCCTGCTGCTCCTCAATCATTACAAGACTGCCTGAGTCCAGCAGACCTGCTCCTCAGCCCCAACGAGACAAGAGTCCAGCTCATCGCTCATCTACTGCAGCTGGAGCATCCAGTAGGTCAAGGCGTCCATCTCAGCAAAGGTCCCACAGCTCCAGACAACCTCAGACTGACACTCCTCCGTCCACCCGTGACTACTCCTCGTATTGTCTTGGGGGCAAACAGTAAACTTTATTGTCATTTTGTATTTTATCATTATCTGTTTTTATTATTCACCGAATTGTCATTTCAACTCTATCTTTATCTAATTTTTTCTTATGCATGATCTGACACTTCACACTTCAACTTGCTTATTTTTCGCTATAAATAACATGCTAAGTTCTTTAACTCGAATCATCCATTATGCATATGTTAACTAAAATTCTTATTAGTCTTACAACTATTTCTACAAATTCATGGGTTTATTACTTAACTAAATCAACCCTACATGGGTTGATTACTTATCTAACCCACCTCTGTTAGCTCTTTCTTCTTGATCCAGTTCTAGTGCTCTCCACCAGCCTGGAATTTTGAACAGCAGATACCTGGGTGCTGATGACAAAAAGGGGAAAGACAGAGATACAATATTCTCATTATTAAAGACAGAGATCTTGCCAAATGAACAGAGGACGACCTTGAAGACAATGGACTCTTTCTAGGCCTTTCTCTGTTCTAAGATTTTCTGTATGCACTTTCTCTCCCCCTCCCTTTGTCTATAACCCTGAAACTAGCCAGCTCGGATCATTCCATACTGGCATGTTTCTCTATTTTGGATAGATTGTAAAACTAGGTATGCTAAATGACTTGTAAGATGTTCATTGTAATAATTGTAATGTTTGATGTAATTTGTAAGATGTATTATGTAATCAGAATTCATTTTATATAAAAATGATATTCATTCATTGGCTCAGTTTGATTACGTCTTGTAATCTGCTTATTTATTCTAACAAATTGCAAAGTCTACATTTGCTTTTGTCTCTAAGTCTTAAACAGGAGTTGATGTTCATATTTGATCTAGCAAGAGTTTCCAGTACTAAGTTTTATCATCACCAAAAAGGGGAAAATTGTTAGGAAAACATTTCTAAGTTTTGGTGGTGACAGACATCAACTGGACGGACATCTACCGGGTGATGGACATCAACTGGATACAGAGACACCTACCGCGTATCAAAGACCTACCGGGTGATGGACATCAACTGGATACAGAGACACCTACCGGGTATCAAAGACCTACCGGGTGATGGACATCAACTGGATACAGAGACACCTACCGGGTATCAAAGACCTACCGGGTGATGGGCATCAACTTGATACAAAGACATCTACCGGGTATCAAAGATCTCTACCGGGTATCAAAGATCTACCGTATGGACATCAACCGATGGACACAAACCGGATGGACATCAACCGGATGGACATCAACTGGAAGACACCTACTGGTTACAAAAGGATGAACGACCAGTTGAACAAAAAGGCCAGCAGAAGTCTAACCATCCAGTAAGAACACTAAGCAACGAGACAACATAAGTACAATATTCTCTGACAAAGGTAAAACAGAGCGGCGCACCCTACTATATCTCCGACATCATTGGCGTCAGAATAAAAGAGCCGTTACTTACAAAATAGGAAAGAAGACAATCTGAATTTGGAAAGCTGATCTCTTCCTAATACAGAAAAGTTGTCGTTGGATCACTGAGCCTATAAATACGTCCAAGCAAAGAATGAAGAGGTTAGCTGAGCGATTTATTCAACCAAAGAGAAACACCTCAAAGCAAACAGAAAATCAACTTACTGATATTCTAAAAGTTCAGCAAAGAGGAGACAAGCAGTACAACTGAATCTGTGACAGATTATTTCCAACTGAAGTCTGCTGCTCAAGAACACTCGAAGCTAAAAGTTTATTTTGTGATAGTGTCATAGAATCTTTTGTAATCAAATTAAGAAGTTGTGATTGCTATGAGTTTAGGCCAAGTTGTGTGAATGCCTAAGAAGGTTGTATACTATAAAGTGTAAACCAAGTTTTCTAGTGAATCCTTCCTGCAAAGGAAGAAGAGGAGACGTAGAAACGTTGTGCTTCGAACTTCCAAAAACAATAATTGTGTCATTTACATATTGCCTATTTACTACTCAGTTTTATTCCTCACAAGTCCAGTAGACGTCTTCCGCACTAAAATCATTGTCTGCTGACTTGCCTTATATTGAGAAGCTACTGTAATACTTAACAGTCTGCAGTTGATGTCCATCCGGTTTTTGTCCATCTGGTTGATGTCCATCCGTTTTTTGTCCATTCGGTTGATGTCCATCCGGTAGATCTTTGATACCCGGTAGATGTCTCTGTATCTAGTTGATGTCCATCACCCGGTAGGTCTTTGATACCCGGTAGGTGTCTCTGTATCCAGTTGATGTCCATCACCCGGTAGGTGTCTCTGTATCCAGTTGATTTCCATCACCCGGTAGGTCTTTGATACCCGGTAGGTGTCTCTGTATCCAGTTGATGTCCATCACCCGGTAGATGTCCGTCCAGTTGATGTATGTCACCACCAAAACTTAGAAATGTTTTCCTAACAATTTCCCCCTTTTTGGTGATGACAAAACTTAGTACTTGAAACTCTTGCTAGATCAAATATGAACATCAACTCATGTTTAAGACTTAGAGACAAAAGCAAATGTAGACTTTGCAATTTGTAAGAATAAATAAGCAGATTACAAGACGTAATCAAACTGAGCCAATGAATGAATATCATTTTTATATAAAATGAATTCTGATTACATAATACATCTTTCAAATTACATCAAACATTATAATGATTACAATGAACTCTTACAAGTCATTTACCATACCTAGTTTTACAATCTATCCAAAATAGATAAACATAGCCAGTATGGAATGATCCGAGCTGGCTAGTTTCAGGGTTATAGACAAAGGGAGGGGGAGAGAAAGTGCATACAGAAAATCTTGGAACAGAGAAAGGCCTAGAAAGAGTCCATTGTCTTCAAGGTCGTCCTCTGTTCATTTGGCAAGATCTCCGTCTTTAATAATGAGAATACTCTATCTCTGTCTTCCCCTTTTTTGTCATCAGCACCCAGGCATCTGCTGTTCAAAATTCTAGGCTGGTGGAGAGCACCAGAACTGGATCAAGAAGAAAGAGCTAGCAGATGTGGTTTAGATAAGTAATCAACCCATGTAGGGTTGATTTAGATAAGTAATAAACCCATGAATTTGTAGAAACAGTTGTAAGACTAGTAAGAATTTTAGTTAACATATACATAATGGATGATTCGAGTTAAAAAACTTAGCATGTTATTTATAGCGAAAAATAAGCAAGTTGAAGTGTGAAGTGTCAGATCATGCATAAGAAAAATTTAGATAAAGATAAAGTTAAAATGACAATTCGGTGAATAATAAAAACAGATAATGATAAAATACAAAAAGACAATAAAGTTTACTGTTTGCCCCCAAGCCAATGCGAGGAGTAGTCACGGGTGGATGGAGGAGTGTCAGTCTGAGGTTGTCTGGAGCTGTGGGACCTTTGCTGAGATGGACATCTTGACCTACTGGATGCTCCAGCTGCAGTAGATGAGCGATGAGCTGGACTCTGGTCTCGTTGGGGCTGAGGAGCAGGTCTGCTGGACTCAGGCAGTCTTCTAATGATTTGAAGAGCAGCAGGCAGGCTGTTGCTCAAGTCTTGAATTTGAGAAGCAAAAGCTGCCTGCATGGTTGCCAGTTGATCTGATAGGACTTTCTTGGCGTCTTCTATCCGATCTCCAAGGGCCAGTGAGGTGGCAGCATGAAGTGATTCATTGTGTTGATTGATCTGAAGACGAGCCAGGCCTATCCGAGAAAGTGAGTCCGCAAATGCATCCACAACAAAAGTCTGAAGTCTGGTGACAGTATTCGTTAGGTTGTTTAAGTCCTTATATACGTGCTGGAACTGAGAATCAATGTGCTGCTGATGGCTTCCTAGAATAAGAGTCGCAGTGCGCTCTTCCTGTTTGAGCTTATTGACATCACTGGCTAGTGCAGAAATCGCGTTGGACAGATTTACTAGCTGGTCAGCAATGTTGGGTGGCCCTTCCAGATGGATAGAAGTTTAGAAGTCAAAGAAATCCTCCGGAGGGTCTTGAGCCATCGACTGATCCATAGCATCTGTTTGAGGCTCAGCAGAAGTAGCGAGAACTCCGGGTTGATCCTTAATAACTGCAGTGGTTAGTAAAGCAGCGGCTTCAACAATTGGTGCATCAGTTGCGTCTGTGGCAATAACAGCCATGCTATAAGTAGCTTGGTCCATCGCAGCTGCAGACGACTGGGTGTGATCATCAGAGTGTGAGGAGGACTCGCTGGGTTCATGATTACCAGAAGAGATGGTAACTTGATAAACGACAGTCTGAATCACTGTGTCCACATTCTCATGATCAACAACCATCAGTTGAAGCGGTTGATCATTTGTAGGACTGGGAGCGGAGGAGAAAGGTTGAGCAGCCGGAGAGGTGATCTCTATGGCAGGAGGAGTTGCCTCCAAGGCAGTTGAAGCTATCTCTAAATCAGTGGTAGCTATCTCCAAATCAGTCGGATCGGGGCTTGCACTATTCATAGCTGTAGAGCACGAGTGAAGACCGGTTGATATGCGAAGATCATGAAGAGCATGCTCAGCCATTTCCAGTTTTGGTCCAAGAGCATTCAGAACTGCTCTATCATGATTCGCTGTGCCTGAATCAATGTTGAATTGCTGGATACAGGATTCAACAAGGGTGTGATGACCAGGGATTATAAGTGTTAATCCCGGAGTATTAATAATCCCTAAAGTGGTTTTACGTGGCGATTTGGAGTTTAATTGAGGTATTGGGCCTTCTGGGCTCGTTTATTTGGGTAGTTGGGATCGTTGGATCCAGAGGTTGAGATTGTATTCTCATTTGGGTGAAAAACCTAAGAGTTGGGTTTTTGGTGTGTCTCGGGATCTCGGGTGCTGGGTGAGCACCGGTAGGGGATTTTGGAGTTAGAGAGAGAGTTTTTGAAAACAGATGATTTTTAAGGAATCATGATGTATTTGTGGGGCTATTAATTTTCCGGGGTATTTTTGCTATAAATACCAATTGAACCCAAAATTTTAAAGGAAAATTTCATTTCAACCCCTTCATTTCCTCTCTCCTCTCCCGCGACCCTTTCCCGTCTGCCAGCCCCTGCCCGCGCGCAAAAGCGCTTCGGCCGCCGCCGTCCGGCCGCCGATCGGCGCGTCCGACCTACCCACGGCGTCGTCTCGGCGAGGCGCTCCTTTCCCCTCCGTCAATTGAAGGTTTCGTCGCGTCTCTCGTTCGGATTTTGCAGGTAAGCGTCGATCCCCAATTTCTAGGGTTCTTCGATTTTCGTTTGATTTTGCTTCCGATTTCGTTGGGTAGCCTCCCTTACCCCTTTTTCATCCCTCTCATGTTATTCCCTGCTTAATTTGGTGATTTTTGGTTCGAAATTAATTTCGAAATTGTAGGGTTTGATTTCGAAAATTTGGGGGTTTTTGGCAGGGGTGTTAATTCGTGCAATGGATCGATTATTGCATGTTTTAGGTGTATTATGATGCTTGATTGAGATCGAATTGAGAAGCTATGGTTCGAATTTGAAGAATTGTTAGGGTTCGAATTTAAAGGCTTGTTTGGGTTCGATTTTAAGGGGGTTGAGTTCGAAAATTTGGGGGTTTTTGTCAAGGGGTGTTGATTCTTGCTTGGATAGCTTAATTGACATTTTAGATAAATTATGGTATTTAATTGGGTTCGAAATTGTGAGATTAGGGTTCGATTTTTGTAGGGCATTCTTGAACAAATTTCGATATTGTCTCATTTATTTCCTTCCCTGCATGTACCCTGCCCCGGGTCTTTTAAGAGGATAATTGTCGTGTGTTGACTATATTTTGAGGGATATGGGTGTGCTTGAGCATGGGTTGCATGTTCGTAATTAATTGTGAATTATTTATCATGTTAGCACATCATTCCTCGGGGCATGGAACTCGAGCAAGGTTTGGCTCGGACTTCGGAGATTTAAGGTACGTGCGACGTACGAGCATTACTATATATATGTGAAATGCATAAGGTGTTTTTGATTGCATTGAATGTTTTGCGTATGGTTATACATATATGTTGATATGGCCAAGGAATGACCCAAATCTTGATATCGCAGCTTGTAGCGTGCGTGACACTAGAGTAGGATGACTCTTACATGATATAAGGGGTACTGGGTTTATATGACTATATTATGAGACATTTGAGATGTCTAGGTTTGTAGAATCATGTATTCTTCGTGAGACATTGAGATGTCTAGGTTCGTAGAATCATGTATTCATTATGAGACATTTGAGATGTCTAGGTATAATGGAAAGCGAGATTATGAAATCAATATTAGATATTGATATATCTATATTTGCATGTATATGAACTTGGAATCATTCATTATTGATATTTGAGAATCAGGCATGCGATGTGTAAATCAATGTGTTGGTTTACTGATTTATGAGGTTTGATGACTTTGATGATTGTGAGAACAGGGACAGTGCACGGAATCCCGGATGAGGTTGCCATCCAGGGAGTATCATTTAAATTCATTAGCATTTACCTTTGTTGTAAATTATGAATTTCATTATTATGATTATGGGATTTTGTGTATTGGTATGCTCACCCCGTTGGGGGCTGTCTCTGTTGGGACAGGTGGACAGGTACATCGATGGCTATGGAGCTGAGCTCGAGCTGTTGATTTGAGGTACTCCCAGGATCGTGGTACCAGGGCTTGATGGAGCACGGTATCGTAAAGAGTACCTATATATACACCTGAGGATTTATACATATTCATGATGCTCGCATGTGAGCACGATTATACTTGTATATGGATTGTATATAAAGGCATGAGCCTATCTCTCTTTCATTTAAGGTTGCATGCAATTAGAGGTTGAATTGCTAGAATGATATGAGAGTCATTGGTGTATTATGTGTGGTGTCTTCCCTGGCTGGGAATTTACTAGTATTGGTGCTTTCTGTTGAGTATTATGCTTTCCCTGGCCGGGAATTTTGTTATGTGTTGTACTCTTTTTTTTTGGGATAGCTCTATTTATGGGGAGACTCTGCCCAAATTTTTATAAAAGTTTACAATGTGAAAAGTGGCACCAAGGGGTTGGTAAAAGGCAAACATATGAGTCTTTCATTGACAGGCAATGATTAAGTATCATCAGAGCTTCCCGATTGACATTTTATAGAAAGCATGTACCACACATAGTGGTTAATACACTAATCAAGGTTTAAGGGCTTGGGGTCCTTACAAAGGGCTTGAAGTTCGCCCACATAGTTCATTAGACGGAAAAGATCCCTACGCTTCAGACTCTTGTCAGTGTCCGTGACTTGAAGATAAGCCAAAATTAGGTTCTCATCTTCCCGTGCTTGATCCAGGATTGGAGTGAAGTCATTGAAGGGAATGTTCAGCCATGCCTTCACCCATCGATCAAAAATTTCTAGCTGTGGCTGCAGCTTGGCTTCAAGTGTATCCATGACCATTTGTATCTCATAGACGACAGGTGTGGACACTGGGGCCATAAAGGGTCTTTCCTTTTCCATCGGTGGTGTTTTTGGATGACAGTAGGGACACAAGGACTTGGGTGTCCGAAAACTAATAGTGTCAGGTGCTTGCTGAGAGCTCACCAGTTTGGAGGATTTGTCAGTTGGAGCCACTGATGCAGCAAGTACCATGGCCAATGAAGCAGGTGATGCAGTTGGTTCCTCGTGGGGAGGATTTTCGGGACTGGGCTCTCTACTAGGGATGACTGCCGTGGGACCTGCAGAGGAGATGGTAACAGAGGCAACAATGACTATCTTTCGGAGAGCAGGAGGAGCCCATTTTCTGGTTCTGGGCTTCTTAGGAGGAGGACGGGGAGGAGATGACACAGCGGATTCAGATATTGTTTGTTCAGAATCACTTATAACTTGAGTCGATCGACGCTTCGTCAAACCAACCTCTCTGCCACTCCGTTGCCTGTGTATCTGAAGATACTTAGCAGTGATAAGTATGCCTGGATGAAGGTCAGAGGAAGCCCCTGCCTGAATGTTTTTGCTTTCAACGATGCTGCTGAGAGGTAGGGCAAAACCAGATTGACCCTTGCTTGAAGTGATGAGTCCAGTGAGGACCTGAAACAAAACTACTGACCAGTTGACTTCGAGTCTTTTGAAGATGGCGCTCATGACGTCAAGCTTCTCAGGGGTGATAATGTCAAAAGAGCTATCTTTGCACAGCAGACCCTTAGAAATAACATCGGCCAGTTGCCGGAAATGACTCTTCATCAGCACCTTCTTGAATGGAGGACGTCGGAGACGATCATTTGAGTCGGAGAAGGTGATCCGCATTTCTTCCCTGACATCCACTGGAACGGTGGAAAAATCTGTAAGTCCAGTGGCGGGAAGACAAAGGTGCGTACTGAATTCCTGTTGAGTGATGGTAATAAGTTGTCCAGAAACAGAGGCCACCACGGAATCATTTTCAACTTTAGCGGTGGCGAAGAATTCATGTAAAGCGGCTTTGTAGAAAGTCGGAGCCTTGCCGAGAATTACTAGAAGTCCTGATGTATCCAATCTGTGGAAGACTTCCTTTGTTTCTTCATCAGAGGATGTGGAGATGGAATGGAAATCCACATGAACAGCATTAGTGATGAAACTTGGCTGCGTATTCTTCGACATGTTTTGGTGAAGATGCAGAGAAGCAGCAAAGATCCTGTTGAATAAAATTTTTGGGAGGGAAGTTAACGCAGTAATTTTTTTTTTTTTTTGGAAAGATAAGAGTAAGAAATAAAGTAATGGCGGTTAAAAGAAAAAGTATATGTAACGTCGTACTGTAGGTGAGCGGACACATGTATATGTGGCGATCATCTAATGATTGAAAAATTTTAACAAATAAATAAAAGGACAGGAATTGGGCGGGAGTGAAATAATTTATTTTACATAAAAGTAAATTTGAATTCCGACGTTCCATTAGGTTAATGGTTACCGAAGGTTATTTTTGTCAAAGCATATTTGGTAAAGTCTGCTGGTATGTAGGGTCCAACTGGTAAGATAGCATCTACTGGTATGTAGAGTCCTACTGGTACGGAATCACCTACTGTAGCAGGCTTGTTGTTTTACCAGCTGAGCTTAAATAACCACGATAAAATTCTAACTGACGTTCCCCCTAAATCCATGCAAATACTACTGAATAATTCCCCCTGAAACCATTAATCTAAGATAAAACAATCATGGATTGATTTCAATTAAACCAAGAATATTTCTAAAGTAGGAAAGCTTAGCGACCGGTAGAGGCTTTGTGAAGATGCCAGCTGCCTGTTGTTCAGTCGATGTATTCTAGCCGAATTTCTTCCTTCATAACGTGATCTCTGATGAAATGATGATGAATGTCAATATGTTTGGTGCGCGTATGAAGAACTGGATTATACGTAATAGCTATGGCAGGCGTATTATCACAAAAGATGGGTGCTTCAGTGGATTCAATGACATAGTCTCTCAGTTGTTGTTGAATCCAGAGTAGTTGAGCACAGCAGCTTCCAGCAGCAAGGTATTCTGCTTCTGCAGTGGACGTTGCTATGGATGTCTGCTTCTTGCAACCCCGTGAAATTAGTCTGTCTCCAAGAAATTGACAGTATCCACTAGTACTTTTCCTATCAATCTTGCAACCGGCATAGTCTGCATCTGAGTATCCGATCAGATTAAAAGTTGAGTCTCTTGGATACCATAGACCGACATTTTCAGTGCCTTTCAGATATTTGAGGATCCGTTTGACAGCCGTGTAGTGTGATTGCTTGGGATTTGCTTGAAATCGAGCACACATACAAACTGCAAACATAATGTCTGGTGGTCGGCTGGCTGTCAAGTACAGTAATGATCCGATAATGCCTCGATACATTGTAACTTCGACTGGTATTCCTGAATTATCCAAGTCGAGTTTAGCAGATGAGCTCATTGGTGTGGCGGCGGCTGAGCTGGTACTCATTCCATATTTCTTCAGCAGTTCTTTAGTATATTTAGACTGATTTATCAGAATTCCTTCACTGGATTGGTTGACTTGCAATCCTAAGAAAAATGATAATTCTCCCATCATGCTCATTTCAAATTGATCCTGCATAATTTTAGAAAATCTCTCGCACAGTTTTGAGTTAGTACTACCGAAGATAATATCATCAACATAAATTTGGACTAGCAGAGTATGATCGCCCTTTGTAAATTTGAAGAGGGTCTTGTCCACCGTGCCAATGGTAAAGTTATGCTCAGTCAAATATTTTGATAGAGTTTCATACCATGCACAGGGAGCTTGCTTGAGACCATACTGTTGAAATGAAACACTCTCCGGATCTACCAATGCTATCAAAACGATGGAGGACGAGCAAGGAATGAAAGTTATCTCTCCCAGAAGTGCAAGGAGAACAAGCCTAAGTTTAGAGAAGTCAATAAGATACTAAGGTGGAGAAGGAAGGACAGAGTGACATTGCATGACCCACCGTGATCATGAAATGGCGTCGGGCCACCGACGTTAAACAGAGGCGCTTGATGTGACTAGAAATATACACATGTATTGCGTTTAATTGCCTACGATTTGGTATGTTTTGATTGTTAATTTGATACATATGCTATCTAATAGTATATTTGTATAAATGTAGGTGGAATCGAAGAATCGAGCTAACAAGGGCGAATAAGGATCAAGAAATGCATTGGAGTTGACAAGGGATCAAAGTAGATCAAGAAAAATGCATAAAAATGAACAAAGGACCGTAATTGATCACCACAAAGCCCCTCGATCGCCGACGAGAGTAAAAGAGCCAACAAAAATAAAAACTCGGTGATCGCTCGACATATTGCAGCGATCGATCACCGAGGAAGCTGGAAAATTATAAAAAAAACAGTAAAGGCTGGCGATCGATATCCAACCATCCGCGACCTATCGGGGAAGGACACTGGTTGAAAAACATCACCTGGCTAGGAAGATCGAAGGAAATCTACATACTTTGTCTAGTTTGTGTTTCTTATGTTGTTTTTATTTAATTTTGATTGTTTTGCATTGGTCATGAGTGGCTAAACTACTTTTGTGATTCTTGGTTAAGGAAGACGGTGCATTGGAGTTTACGATTCTCGTGAGATTAAGTTTTGTTTGTTGATTTTCATGATTATCAATTGTTTTTCTGATTTTTATGCTATGATTGTTGTGTTTGATTGTTAGATTGATCACTTAACTATTGTTCATGCAATTTAATGCTAAATTAGATATCAAATAAGGAATCGTTTTATCCCTCTAATTTACGAAAAAACTAAGATTAATAAATTTCCACTTGCGAGTTTGTTAAATTCTTAGGAAAAATAATAGACTAGATTAAACATAGACGCTTGGATTATGTTGTTTAGCTTCATCGATTTCACTAGTTCTTATGTTACCATCGATTTAAATCTTAATCGCTTGTATTTTTGATTGATTGTTTGATAAGGGTTAAACTAGAACGATCCGGCTACTTAACTAAACTTAAGGTGAGTTAAGATTTTGACTATTGGAATAAACATCCAATGATGAATCATATGAAAATTGAATCGTGTGTGAAGATCGATGATCGAGATAGTAAACCCCAATTGTAAAGTCAACCAAAAACCAAGAATCGATCTTTTCTCATACGTTAATCCATCTAGTTTAATTTTTCATATTAGTTTAATTCATAATGTTCTTAGATTTTGCATCATAGTAGTAATTCAATTGATTTAAAAATCCCCATTTTTATTTTCGTTTGCACTAGTTAACACTATGACGTAACCTTCCTCATGGGATCGATTCATACTCACGCTACTACATACTTATTGTGATTAACTTGAGAAGGGTTAATTTGTGTTAATTTCTTTTCTTACTATCACGTACTGCTACTTTGGTTTGGTAATGAGTATAGGTGAACTCTCCAATCACGAAGATAATTTCCAATACGATCCTGAGATTGAGAGGACACTACATAGGAGGAGAAGAGAAGATAGGAGATTTGAAGAAGAATAAGAAGAGATTAACACGATGGCTACAAATCAAAGTTTTGAGACAATTGGCGAATCCTACCTTGGATCAACAGCCTCTGTGCATCACTTTTCTTACTCTTGCAAATAATGTTAATTTTGAACTTAAATATGGTTTAATTCATTTGTTGCCTTCTTTTCATGGTCTTGCAGGTGAGAACCCCCACAAGCACTTGATGGAATTTCACGTGGTGTGCACTATTGCCGACTAGCGTAACAGATGAACAAATTAAATTGCGAGCCTTTCCATTCTCTTTGAAGGATGCTGCTAAAGATTGGCTCTTCTACCTACCCTCTGGATCTATCACCACATGGACGGATTTGCAAAGAGTCTTCCTTCAGAAGTACTTTCCTGCATGGAGGGTGATAAACATAAGAAAGGAGATATATGGTGTCAAGCAATTCCACGAGGAGTCACTACACGAGTACTGGAAAAAAGAGTGTTTCAAGAAGTTGTGTGCAAGCTGCCCACAACACCAGATAAGTGAACACATTCTTATTCAATATTTCTATGAAGGTTTACTTTCTGCTGACAGGAATCTCGTGGATGCGGCAAGCGGAGGAGCTTTTATTGATAAGACACTGGAGGCAACAAGGAACTTGATAGCAAACATGGCTGCCAACTCCCAACAATTTGGACATGCTCGACATGGGCAGACGCCAAGACAAGAGGTAAACGTAACTAACATTGAACAACAATTGATTGACTTAACCTCTCTTGTGCGTCATCTTGCAGGTGGTAATGTAATGAAGATGAAGCCATTTGGAAATTGCCTAGCCCTGAACCATCACACTGATGCATGTCCCTCAATACAAGAGACATCCACTGAGCATGTAAACGCAGTGGGTGGATTTCTGGGTCCACCACAAAGTAGCTATGACCAATCATCGAGCAATTACTTCCAAGGTTGGAGGGACCATTTGAACCAGAGCTATGAGAATCAACAGATGAACCACCCTCCACCCTATAGACCGCCATTTCAGAGGCCTCCACCACCGCCAGTGCATGCCCCATCTGACAGGTTAGAAAATATTGTTAATGTTATTGCTGAAAATACTTTGCAATTTCAACAGGAAAATAGGGCGAGCATACAAAACTGAACACTCAAATGGGGCAATTGGCAACATCGATCAACAAGATAGATGGGAGAATATCAAATGAACTACCTTCACAACCAGTTGTGAACCCAAGAGAAAATGTGAGCGTCATCACTTTGAAGAGGAGTGAAGATGAAGCTGAGGAGAAAGTGGTACTAATGCCACCCAGGCACAAAGATGTGAAAGAAAAAAAGGACACCAAGAAAGACAGCGAGGAGCTTATGCAAGATGATTAGACACGAGGTAAGTTTCCTCCACTTTCTGAGTATAAAATAAAACCCCATTCCCCATTGCATTAACGATGAATATGAAGGACAAGGGCCCCAAGGGCCTCTATGAGACATTTCGGAGGTGCGAGGAGAACACTCCACTATATGATGCCATGAAGAAAGTACCTCGATCTGCTATATTTTGAAGGAAGCATGGAAATCGGATAGAAGCAAAAAATTCAAAGGGTGCCCCAAGATTGAGCTAGATGAGATTGTTTCTGCGGTCATCAAAAGAAGCATTCCCACAAAATGTAAGGACCCTGGTATGTTTTCTATCCCATGTGTGATTGGCAACACTAGGATTGATAAGGCAGTGCTAGATTTAGGAGCTTCTATTAATGTCATGCCTTACTCAAGCTACACACAATTGAAAACTCTAAATCTGTGATAGATGTGAATATCGGCATGTTAATAATGGAGTTTGATGGTGAGATTGTGAAATTCAATATCTATGAACCCATTAAAACTCATGAGCATTCTAGTTACGCTATTGATATCAATGACGAACTTGATTCTGAACTTGAAATTGATGAATTGTGTGATCTAGAAAAGGCTACTGAAGGCACATATGGACAAAGGAGGTATGGATTCAAATTTTGTGCATCATTTTCATACCCTTTCTACATTATCTACTCATGATATTGCTGAATCTATCTCTTCATTTGCAGGATCCTACTGTTGACAGGAAACACCCTCCGGATCGGCCACATCAATCAACAAAGTATGGAGGAGGAATAAAGACTGATGATGACCTCTCACAGAAGAGCAAGGCAAGAAACCAAAGTTTAGAGGAGTTAAGAAGATATTAAGGTGGAGAAGGAAGGATAGAGCAACACTGCATAACCCATCTTGACCAAGGACTGACGTCGTGTAAGGACCCCATGCCCTTAACCCGTTATTAGTGTATTAATCCATACCATTAGTGCATATAATCATACTATCATGGGGAAAAAGCCATATGCAAGTGTAACACCATATACTATCCAGAAAATTTCTTGCATTAGAACCCCATATCCCCAATCAAAACTACTTTCATAGTATGCACCCTAATAATACACTATCATACTCTCAGTTCATTTAGCAATTCCATATTAATTTGCGTGCAAACCATAAATGAAGAGAGAAAACCATGCCCATTTATACATTCCATATACACGTAAAAACGTACTCACATGAGAGCACCCAATGAATAAGCGTGTATCTAATGTATAAAATACTCTACCAGATACCGTTACTAGTACTCCTGGAAGCACCTCCCAAGCACAACTCGATCTCAACTCTGGATCTATGTACTTACTCAACCAGCTCTGGTACTTTGATCCTGGAAGTACCTCTAATCAACAGCCCGAGCTTTACTCCACGGCTGCTGCTACACCTGTATCACCTGCCCTAACAGAGACAGCCCCCACACGGGGTGAGCATACCAATACCACCAATCCAATAATCATAATATTACAGTTCATAATTTACAAAATGTAAATGCCATGAATTTAAATGATACTCCCTGGATGGTATCATCCTCATCCGGATCCCCTATATTGTCCATGTTTTCAAAATAACCAAACCATTAAATTCTCAAAAGCCAGTTGATCATCTCATTGATCAACTAAAACCATTCCTGCTATACCAGTTCCATAACCAAATATGATTAAATCACCAATTAGAGGACTACAGATATCACATGTATCTAGCCAATTATTCCATATTTCTATTTCATAGCTCGCTCCACAATAGCGGCATTTTAACCCCACACACGCTCAACAATAGCGGCGTCATAACCGATGGTCGCTCGACGGCGACAACATCCCAATCATTGCTTGCTCAAAAGCGGCACCGTATGGTTCCCAATGTATGTCCATTTAACGCAATTACCATCTACCATGCATATCACTATCCATTTATAGCAAGTACCATATACCATGCATTTCAATATCCATTTATTGCAAACACCACATACCATGCATTTCAATGTCCATTTATTGCAATATATTGTACCATGCACTCAACAATTGCAATCATAATAAAAAGTTATGCTCGTACGTCATACGTACCTGATAATTCGGTAGTTCGAGTCCAACCTTGCCTGAGTCCCGCGACCCGATGAGTTAAGTGCTAACATGCAAATAACTTCTCAATTAAACATAGGCATGCAATCACGTGCCCAAGCACGTTTACAACTTCCAAACCTATCGTCCATCCATGACGATTACCAAAATAAAAGCCCCCCGGCTAAGCATGCATAATACCCAAAATATACCATTTTATAAGTTTAATAGATAGCCAAAACCCCAACCGAGAATTCCGTTTTATTAACTTTGTCTCCAACCAATCTATTTTAAAAGTATAGCATTCCCATTGGAATGTAGACATTGCCTCGGAAACGGGTCACTTAAACCTTGATTTCAAAATCCCGACATTTTTCCAAAATTTGAAAAAAAACAACATCTTACGGGCGGCGATCGATCGCCGCTTTTAGCGGGATCGATCGCCCCTGTCCAGTGGGCAACATCGCCTTATCGCGATCGATCGTCAAACCTCGCGATCGATCGCAAACCCGCTCGCGATCGATCGCCGAGACCACGCGATTAGGGGTGCTTACCGATCCGAACCGATCCGGTCCGGACCGGAACCAGCCGGTTCCGGACCCGTTATGGGCGGAACCGGTCTGATCCGTTAAGGAACCGGATCGAACGGTTCCGGTTCCAACCGGTTCCGGTTTGGTCCGGTTCCTTAACGGTTTTTCGATTTTTTTTTTTTATGTTGTAAATGTTTCTTCAATGATGTTCATCACAAATTCAATATATTTCTTCTTCATTTCATAATATAGATGCATACAAATAATTGTAAAGACATGACAATTGAAAATCTAAATAAAAAAATATTACAATTTAGTACTTAGCAGTCTTCATAATTGATAAGTATTGTTTTGGCGTTCTATTCTTCTTGCTCGTCATAATGATTTACGAATTCGTCAACCGTCCCATCTCTTCTATTTTTGCATTCTGCTTCAAACCAATCTTTAAGTAACGTGAGCATGCATAACGAATCAGCTGATAGACTACTTCTGTAGTCTCCAATAATACGGCTGCATGTTGAGAATGCCGATTCAGAAGCGACGCCTGAAGCTTGTACAGCATACACGTCTCTAGCCATTTTGGCTAAGATAGGGAATTGTGCTGCACTGGACTTCCACCATTGTAAGACGTCGAAGTTGTCTTCGATTAGAAATTGATAATTCAGATAAATTTGCAACTCAGTCGACGTGCTACTAGAAGGTCCTTTTCCCTTAAGTTTTTTCCTGCCCAGCATTCTAAGCAAAATGATGCCCCCACCTTTAGATTGAGCTTAGGGTTGTTCTTCAACAGGCCTTTGTAACGATGATTCACTTGTCTGTTGATTATAATACAATTGAAACATATTTTGGAGAGATTGCATTGTAGACGTCTTTTGATCGTCAACAACCTTCCCCAAAAATTTAGCATAATATTCAAAAAATATCTCAAATGAAGATAAACATTGCATAGATCTAGCAATGTTGCGATGCAGTGCACGGGTGGAATTTGTTCCCAATACTTTATAAATTTAGTTTCCATTGCACTAACAAAAGCATGCAAGTCATAGTCATCTCTAAATTCTATAAATTTATCAAACATGTTAAATACTAAAGGAAGAAAATAAACGGAAGTTGGATAAGTAACACCAGAGAAACGTTCCGTCGCTTCTTTGAAAGTACCTAACAATGATACACAATTTTCAACAAATTCCCAATCCTCATTAGTCAAATAAATACTTTCATCGCTATCAGGCATTTGATATGAATTATAAAATGGAGTTAAAATATCTTTGTAAGGTAACATAGCATTCAACATATTGTACAACGAATTCCACCTAGTTTCTATTGGTGATGGAAAAAGAAGTAGCTTTAAACCATTAGATAAACATAATTGTTTCCAATCACGCTTAACACGGCTCGTGCGTAACCATTTAGCGCAGTATTTCATTTTCTCAATACATGCTGAGTGATTGTCCTCATAACCAACTTTAACAGCCAAATTAATCACATGACATGCACATCTAACATGAAACAAAATACCATCAAGCATTGGTTTAAGATAGGTCTTTAAATCACGCATCGCAGCATTCTTATTCGCAGCATTGTCTAATGTGATTGAAAATACCTTATCCCGAATTCCATAATGTCTACAAGTGTTGAATACATATTTAGCAATTACATAACCAGTATGTGCACAGTCTAACTCATCTAAAGACAAAATCCTTTTTTGCATACACTTATCATCAATCCAATGACAAGTGACAACAAGATATGAATCAGAATTTACATTTGTCCAAATATCAGTTGTTAAACTAACCCTACAAGGCAAACTAGAAAGATGTTGAAACAATGTATTTCTATATTCAACAAATACGTCCATACAATTTCTTTTTAGTGTGTGCCTGGAAATATGTTTAAACATGGGTTGTATAGACGAAGCAAATTCAATAAAACCAGCACGTTCAGCTTATATAAAAGGTAGTTCACATCTGATCACATATCTAACAATTGACCTACGATTAATTTCAGCAGTTAAAATAAAATTCGTGCCAGTAAGAACATTAATTTGTGCTTGTGTCGCTTCTCGACCTAATGGTTGTAATGTTGTCTCATCAAAATTATGTTTTTTTACTAAGTGTTTTTTAAATGTTCCGGTGCCTCCACTGGAACCACCAGCTTTATATGAATACTGGATCTTACATAATTTACATATTGCAACAGATTCATTAGTACCTTCTTTTTGAGCGAGTTCAAAGTGATCCCATATCTTACTTCTTTTGGCACGAGTCGGCTGTCTACTCGCTGCTGTAGTGGCTCCGGATGACTCCACATGTTGTCTTTCTTGGGCTTGGGCAGCAACAGGTTCGGCAGGTTGTTGGGGTTGTTGTGTTTCGACATTCGTAGAAGAACCACCAACATTGAGGTCAGCAAAAAAATCATAACTTTCATTTAACTCAGGAATTGGCACAGGCAAATTCATTGCAGAAGATGAACTCAGTGATAGATGACCCGGAACGAGACCCCGACTACGACCCCGGCTACGACCAGGACCACTGCTAGATGAAGATGTCATTATTATATAAGACTATAAATTGTAGATAGCACAATTGAGAGAAAAATATGAGAGTTAAGTATTTTTCGTTACAAGAATTGTTATGAAAAAATACACAACACAACATCCCCTATTTATAGTTTTTATTTTTTATTAAAAAATTTAAAAAAAAAAAAAAGTTAACGTTGGCAACGGCTAAGAGCCGTTGCCAACGTTAACATTTAACGTTGAAGAGGCAACGGCTATACAGCCGTTGCCTTCTTCATTTTTTTTTTTTTAAAAAAACTACCGGTTCCGGAACCGGAACCAAACCGGTAGCACCGGAACCGTTAAGTCCGGTTCCAATTTCGGACCGGACTTAACGGTCCGAATCCGGGCCGGGTCCGGTTTGACCCGCCCCGGTAAGCACCCCTATACGCGATCGATCGCCGAGACCACGCGATCCATCGCCCGCACTGTTCATCGCCACCAAAAATCGAGCTGCTCATCGCGATCGATCGCCACTCCTCTGCGATCGATCGCCACCTGCGATTTTCCGAAAAATTCGACTTCCATGTTGTTTTTCACACCCAAACTCAAAACCAACACTTTTCCGAAAAATTCGACTTCCATGGTGTTTTTCACACCCAAACCCAAAACCAACACCCCATACACATTCAACACCTCAAATACACCATTTAAAACCAATAAAAACTCCAAAATCTCAACATTGGATTTTAACCAAAAATCCCCAATTTCCATATCCAATTCAAAACCCAACCAAACTCTACAATACTACTACCAAATCGAAGACAAGGATGAGGGGAAGATTAATACCTGATTATCTTCGAGAAAACCGGCTCCCGAGCCAAGCTACCAATGATTTTTCTCATCAAGGGAGAAGAGGGGAAATGGGGGAAGGGTTTTGAGCGTAGAGAGAGAGGAGAGAGGGAAGGGTTCCGTGCCAAATTATGGAATACCGATTCCACTTTGTATATATAGTACCAAAACTCGAAAATACCAATCCTTCCACAAATACATCATGACTCATTAAAAATTATCTGTTTTCAATAATTACCTCACAATCTCTATTTCCAATGACAGCCCCAGTACAATATACTACGGACCCAAATCCCACCAAAGACCAAATTCCAAGGTTATCACCACGATGTGAATACAATCTCATCCCTTGGATCCAATGACTCCAAATATCGGATTTAAAAATCTCCGGGAGTCCCAATACCGCAATTAATTCATAATTGCCACAATTAAAATCCATAAAGGACCATTACCACACCGGGATTAACACCATTAATCCCCGGGCATCACACGCCGGGCCACCGACGTTAACCAGAGGCGCTGCTTGAGCGGCAACCCAATGGAAGCTAGTTTTCCCTTTCCTTTTTATTTATTATTGCTTTCTTAGTCTAATTTCTCTTTCTTTACAATTTTTCCTTACATTGGGGACAATGTAAGATTTAAATATGGGGAAGGGATTAATAGTGTGTGTTATTGCTTTCTTATTATAAAAATACAAAAAAATTGAAAAACTTTAAATGTTTGAGCTCATAGTGAATAATGAACTTAGAATTTTGAATCACTAGCCCATGATGAAACCTAATTGATGACATGCATATTTTTGAAAATAGGTGAATTGTTAACTTTTGAACACTTTGAACTCTAATGCAAATTATACTTTGACTTAGTATTTGAATATATTGAGCGCGAATCTGTCATGACTTGTGAAGTGTTCATAGCATAGTGAAGATTGTGTGAATTTTGTGATACTCTTAAGAAGCCTCTGATACATGCTAGAACTTAACTACATGCTCTTTGAGACGTATGTCTAGACTACTTGCGAACATGAAAGTGATATAGGCGATCTTTGATGCGTTTGAGCATTTCAAGCCTATCATGTAAATAAAATCAATCATTAGTACACTTTTTGAGCTTTAATGCAAAAGAATGATTGTATGCTAAGTATACAAACAACCATCATTCAACATTCTTTGACTAGCTTATCATCATTTCCTAATGAGCCTAATAATAATTTAAATCCATACATTTGAAGGGAGTATGGTGTGTTTTATTCACATGTACTTATATATTCATTGATCCAAATTTTTTTGAGCTTCATTGTCAAAAGAATGAAATGCATGACAGAAAATGGACGCCTTGAGAAACAGATAAAAATATGACTCCAAGAGGAGCCAAAGCACAAAAGAGAAAAAAGATGGAAGTATACCTTGCAAAAACATACAAGATGTGAGAATGAACAAAGTTTGAAAAAAAAAAATCATGCAAGAAGAGAAGTTTTTACTTTTGCATATCATTTTACTCTCTTGTTTGATACATCTTTCCTTTCTTTCATAAGCCAACACTGTCATGGCCCGAAACTTTACACAATCATGCATACGTATCATGGCATATAAATTATTCATAAGCATAATTGCATATATTTAGTCTAATTTGACTACACTGGTAGATCGTTAATGTTAATGGTTGTGAATTAATCATATAATTAATTGTGGAAATTATTCATAAGCATAATTGCATATATTTAGTCTAATTTGACTACACTGGTAGATCGTTAATGTTAATGGTTGTGAATTAATCATATAATTAATTGTGGTAAATGTAATGGAAATAAAACATTTTAATTGTGTTGAATTGTAGTTGGACCAAAGTGAAATATATGACATGGATAATAATAATAAAAATAGAATAAAAAGAGTCTTCAGATTACATAATCGTATGATGTAAGGCCTCGCTACCTTAAGTGCGTATTGAATGCATAAGTAGAGCTAAGCATGTATAAATCAGAGTATAAAGTTCATGTTGATGCGTTGAGCTATTAGGATTACAGCTCCAAAAATAAAATTCAAAAAAAGGAATAATTGCATTACCAACCAAATGAATGTTAATCTTATAGCTTTACACTACTCCTAGAGTAGATACTATACAAAAGAATCATGTCCTTCTATACCAAACGCACTCCTCACAAGCTCACCGCATCAAACCGTTTTTGGCCCTTCATGCCAAAATGTACCTACAGGAACAACCCCAAAACCATGAGCATATAGAGACCATAATCATACCAACAAGATTATGATATAAGAATGCATAACCGTAAAAACAAATCACTTCCTATAATATATGCACTTAAAAGCTCCATTTGGTTGTCCCTGTACCACAAGCATAATCAATAGATTATAATGCCAATAATGTATGTCATGACATGCACCAGTTCCATCAATGCCAATAACCAATTTCCAAGTCTTATTATATCAGTGGCATAATACCCCTCGCATTAACATGACAGCGGCATTAATACCCCTCGCTTCGACAATACCAGCGGTAAATAATATCCCTCGCTATAATATGACAGCGGCGTTTCTTCGCTTCTACATATTAGCGGCAATATTCTCTCATCGCTACGGTATGACAGCGGCAAGTATTCTATCGTCGCTACGCCATGAAGGCAGTAAGTATTCTTCATCACCGGAATATAATCTCGACTTACAATCACATGCACAAATGCCTCCAATGTGTGTATGCAACCATAATGCATCAACCAATATATATATATATATGCAACCATAATGCATAACCCAACACATATATGCAACCATAATGCATAACCCAACACGTAAAAATACATTTTACCGTCCGATGCCGTACCATTGTTCCAAAATGTTGGATGCCGTAGGACTTTATCTCCTAGGTTGTGTTGCCATCTGGGATGGTTCTACACAATCACACAATTCAATATTAGGAACCAAATAATAGTCCAATACCAAAAATCCCACAAAATAACTAAAATATCCAATTCTGGCATCTCGCGATCTATCCCTATAATGCCCCGATCGATCGCGAGATCCAGCAGCCAAAATGCCCAAAAATCCGCCAGCAGCGATCGATCGCCAAGTTTGGCACGATCAATCGCGAGACTCATCAATCGATCGCCCAAACTTGGCGATCAATCGCCAAAGGTTCTGTTCGCCACTGCTTGCGCGCGATCGATCGCCATTTTTGGGCGATCGATCGCCACGTTAGTCATTTATCTCCCTTTTCGTTCCCCAACCCATACCAACCAAACCATAACATCAAAACACCATAAACCTTCAATATAAACCTTACTAACACCAAAAATCCAACATTAAACCAAAAAATATCACATACCCAAAATCATACTCTTTTTTTTAAATCCCTAAAATACCAACCCAAAACAACACAAATCATATAAACCACACAAGGAGAGATTCATACCACTTTTAGACTTCAAATCCTACCAAGGAATCAAGCAAACCAAGCTTTTCATGGTTTTCTCCTCCTTCTCTTTCCAAGAGGCGATTTTGGGTGTTGGGGATAGGGTTGGGAGTGATTTTGTTTAAAGAGTGGAGGGTTAAAGAGGTCATGGGAATAAGGGGTTTAATTAAAACATGGCACCCAATTTATTAGCATGGTGTATATAATACCCCAACATGTTATTTAAAAGCAGTTACCAATAAATGCACCATAACCTCAAATAAACATGATTTACCAAAATAATTAACATACACCCCAAATAACCATGCCAAAACCCAATTTCCCAACATGCATCACATGCACCCTGAAATGTACTACCAGGTCATGCCCACCGCATAAGTATACATTTCACCATAATAATTAATTCATTACCAAATTAATTATCACATAAACATAATTAATGCCCAAATGCACATAATTATTTTGGGAATATCACAATACTCCCCTACTTATAAGATTTCGTCCTCGAAATCAGCAGGCACTTACCAATTCAAAACTAAACATAAATCACATACCAGAAAACAGTTATGGGTAGTGCTGCACCATATTCCGCTCCGTCTCCCACGTGGCCTCTTCGACACCCCTGCGATCCCATTGAACCTTGACCATCGGTATCACCTTGTTCCGAAGTCTACGATCTGCCCAATCAAGAATTCTAACCGGTCGTTCCACGTATGACACATCAGTATCTAACTAAACCTCTGAAGGCTGCAACACATGTGATGGATACGGCTCATACTTCCGCAACATAGATACATGAAACACGTAATGAATACCAGACAATGACGGTGGCAAAGCCAGACGGTAAGCCAAAGTACCAATGCGCTGCAAGATCTCAAACGATCCAACATACCTCGGAGATAATTCCCGCGCATTCCAAACCGCGCTACTGTTGGGATATGCCCTAAGACAAGTCATTAGATGATTGTTTATGACATACAATGTATTATGATTTTATAAATGGCAAATCATTATTATATATTATTCGAATATCTGTGCAATATGAATTGATATATAAGTTAATGTCCTTAGAATAATATTGTATTGTTCTTAAAGATTGTCCCTAGTCAAGTATTATCATGAATAAGGATAATTATAATGCATTGAGACTAGTATATTTTGATTGATGAATTAATTCATGGATATGAGATATCAAATCAACAAATGGGTACATGTTAGAGAACAATGTACTGGACAGACCCACCATGAGAATTCTACATGGATAGTTATATGAGTGTCATAAGCAATTCTCATAGTGATAATAATGTATGTAATCCTTACGACTTGAGATCATCAGAGATCCCAACATATCTTGATATTGTCAAACGTTACCTGTAACAGGGTAAACTATAAAGGCAAATATTGGATATACTACGAATTATGTAGAGGGATGTTGATTGATCAAGATAGGATTTGTCCCTCGTATATAACAGGAGAAGTGTTTGGGCCCTTGATCAAGTAAGACTAAAATGCATGGCCATGCTCGAATGAGTCGATATGTGATATCGAGCTTATTCGTTTATTCTAGTTCTACTTGGGGATCAAGAAATAGAGATTGAATATACGAGTATGACTATTCCATGACTCGTGTTCAATCTAAACACATTGGACAAAGGGATTAAGTTACATGGTTAATATTATCACAAGTTCTAAGGTTATGTCGAGTCAATGACATTCTTGTAATTTGGGTAGCCTTGATGTGTTGCTAGATACCGCTCATTGCTTGTGACATAAAATGAGATTTTATGTCATTGCCAACATTGCAAGATCCTATCGGTCGCATAAAAGATTAAATTGATAAAGGAAATTAAATTCATTGGATGAATTAATTAATTAAGAAGAGTCTTAATTAAATGATTATAAGGATTTAATTAAATCATGGGTTTGGGCCCATGAGGCTTTAAGAGAGTCTTGAACCTTAATTAAATCTTACATATATATATTTGATAGCAAGGTTAATGTGAGATTAATCCTTCATATCACTAAACCTAAGACTCTCGCCGCCTCCTATAAACCCAAGATCTTCACGGCCGCCTCCTCTCCTCACGGCCGCCGTCGTTTTTTCTTGGTGGTTTAATGGCCGTCGTTGATTGGTTTTGAACCGAGAGTCTTGTTCCAGTTTAAGAACGAGTCTAGCAACTTGTTCTTAAATCCCCTTTTCGATTTGATCGTGTGGATACCGTAGAGACGAAGGTGTAAATTTTCGTTTGTGACTCGTGGTGCTACAAAGAGGATTCTGCATCAAACACGCTACAAGGGTGAGACTCTTTAATCATTCCGATATGAATACTCTGTATAGGTCCATGGTTAGGAATCCATTTTTTATTTCCGCTGCGCACTTGTGTGTTGGATTCCTTACAGTGGTATCAGAGCCGTGTACAAAGCTCATATCGGAATTATGTGGTTAATCGTTTAATCATATTTAGAATTATATTGCATGCTTTAAAACTGTATAATCATATATGATATGAGTAAATCGAGTTTGTGCAAATCATTGTAAAATTATATATGATATAATTGACAATTTATGTATACGATACACGAAGGCGAAAAGCCGAGTCCTTGGCTTGATGGTTCGGCCACCACCATGACTCTTGACCCACGGCTGCCACATGAGGGCTAGGGTTTTCGAACCCTTGGCTCGAGATGGTCTAGCCGTTGTGGCTCATAGTTGTGAATGGAGGTGTCGAAACATGGCTAGGGTTTAGAACCCTTTAGGCTCGATAAAGTTCATATGCGGTGCATCTTGGTTTGATCATTGTTCACGAAAATTGAAGGTCGACGGCTAGTTCCACATGAGGGCTAGGGTTTTTGAACCCGTTGGCTCGAGATGGTCAAGCCGCCACCGTCATGAATCGTGCATGAAAGAACGAGACGGCTAGGGTTTTGAACCCTAGCGGCCGCCTCTTGAACACACGGCTATGGACCGTGACTTGGGCTCGGGTTTCGAACCCTAGGCTCATGCATGGCCCAGCCGTGTGGTTAGGGTTATTCGAACCCTTATGGTCCATGGCTTATGACGCGCCAAGTATTCGTGGCATGCGATGTCACGAGCATACGATAATTTTCATAAAATTTTATTTTACAGTTTTAATTAGAATTAAATTTTAAAATGTTTAGAAATTAATTAATTAAATGTTATAGCATGTTTTATGTGTTGTTTGAGCATGGTGCATGGTTATAGCCCTATGACCTATTAGATAGGATTTTGTCAAAGTTTGTATTTTAATACGGCCTGCGAGTCGTGCCTTCTCTATTTTTCCTAAATGTTATCCCTCCCATATGTTCCCCTCGAATGTGACTCGAGGAATTCTTTATATCATGTAATTGTTATATAGTATAGTTTATTTCATTGATGGAGATCAACGAAGACGGACCATGGTGCTGGGATGAGAAGGCCATTCACAAAAGGGAGCCAAAGAGGTGCTTGGAGAAGTAACCTTAGGTGGACTTTTAGGATTTTCTCATTGGCTTGAGAAAATCGCTAGTATGGGCTATAACCATGTCACTTTTACTTTATGTTGATGTATGAGATGCATGTATACTGTTTTATTTAATATTGATGCTTGATATATATATATATATATATATATGTAGATATGTATATATTCATATATGTACCAGACATATTTTCAATATTAATAAAATCATGAGATCAATAAATCCCTCTAATAATATTAAGTTTTTAGATGCCTTCCAATTAAAAATACTCGTCAAGACTTCGATTGAACATGTGTGGGTTTGCCAAAGCAAAGCACCGTGACAATCTTAGTAAGGCGCGAAAGGATAAAAGTGATATCCGTGTTATTTTAAAATTGGGTTCGACTTAACTAGCGTTATCTCAATAGGATTGGGAACCTAGAGGCATGGGGTTGGAAAATAATTCATTAGATGAATTTGAACAAAGCGTTGTTCGTCCAACCATCCAAGAATTGCATGTGATTGTAATTGACAAAGAGTTGTCTACCTAAATAACCGAGTCTTGGGCGATTAGCCAAAGCTAACTCAAGATTAAGTGAAATATGGATCTTGGCCCACTAAAGTTTTCGAGGGTTGATAATTTTAAACAAAATAGTGGGAGTGTCATTTAATATAAGACCATATTAAATGATTAAAATCATAAACTTATTTTGCATATTTATATTGTAGATATCCAGGCAACCAACAACGTTACAAGCACACTATCATTACGATCGGTCCTTGAGAAGGACAAACTTAATGGGACAAATTTTCTACACTGGTATAGGAATTTGAGGATTGTCCTCAAACAAGAAAAGAATCAATATGTCCTAGAGGAACCCTTACCTGCTGAGGAACCTCCCTTGACGGCTACTAAAGCCGATAAAGATGCTTACAAGAAGCATCAAAATGACGCACTTGATGTTGGGTGCCTTATGCTTGCCACCATGAACTCTGAGCTTCAGAAGCAACATGAGGAAATGGAGTGTTTGATATGATCGAGCATCTAAAGCAACTGTACCAACAACAAGCAAGACAAGAGAGGTATGACGTCTCTAAAGCGTTATTCCAGTGTAGAATGGTAGAAGGAAGTCTGGTTGGAACTCATGTACTCAAGATGATTGGGTATATTGAGAATCTGGAGAAGCTGGGTTTTCCATTGGACCAAGAGTTGGCCACTGACGTGATCTTGCAATCGTTGACTGAAAGCTTCAGTCAATTTGTCTTGAATTACAATATGATTGAAATTGAAAAGACTCTACCACAGTTGCTTGGCATGCTGAGAACTTTTGAAGTTAACAGCAAGAAGTCTAAGCCTACAAATGTTCTTATTGTGAATAAGAGCAAGGGAAGGGCTAAAGCAAAAAGGCTTAAAGAAGAACAAGAAAGTCTTTGTCAAATCTAAGCCTCATGCTGCTGCACTAAAGCCAAAGGAGGAGTGGCAAAAGAGGGAAACTGTTTCCATTGCGGTGAGACCGGACATTGGAAAAGAAATTGCAAAGTTTATCTGGAGGATATTAAGAAGACGAAGGGAAGTGTGACTTCCACTTCAGGTATTTTTGTTATAGAAGTCAATTTATCTACTTCTTCATCATGGGTATTAGATACTGGATGTGGATCTCACATTTGTGTTAATGTGCGGGATCTTAAAAGGAGTAGGACATTGGCAAAAGGCGAAGTAGATCTCCGAGTAGGAAATGGAGCAAGAGTTGTTGCATTAGCTATAGGAGATTATACATTATCTTTGCCTTCCGGTTTATCATTAGATTTAATATACTATTATTTGTGCATTCAATTACTAGAAACATTATCTCTATTTCTTGTTTGGACAAGTTTGGATTTTCGTTTATTATAAAGGACAATTGTTGTTCCATTTATTTAAATGATATATTTTATGCTAGTGCACAAATGATTAATGGTCTTTATGTATTAAATCTTGATATGCCTGTCTATAACATAAATACTAAAAGGATTAAGAATAATGATTATAATCCAACTTATCTCTGGCATTGTCGCTTGGGCCATATAAACGAGAATCGCATATCAAAACTTCATAAGGATGGAGTATTGGATTCATTTGATTTTGAATCATATGAAACATGTGAATCTTGTTTATTGGGCAAGATGACTAAAGCTCCTTTCAAGGGACATGTTGAAAGGACAAATGATTTATTGAGTCTCATATATAGTGATGTATGTGGGCCAATAAGCACACATGCTAGAGGTGGTTTTCAATACTTCGTTACATTTACTGATGACTTCAGTAGATATGGGTATGTGTACCTAGTGAAACATAAACATGAAACCTTTGAAAAGTTCAAGGATTTCAAGAATGAAGTACAAAACCAACTTGTTAAAAGTATCAAAATCCTTCGATCAGATCGAGGAGGTGAATACCTAAGCCAAGAGTTTCATGACTATCTAAAGGAGTGTGGGATAGTCCCACAACTCACTCCACCGTATACTCCACAATGGAATGGTGTATCCGAGAGGAGAAATCGAACCTTGTTGGACATTGTTAGATCAATGATGAGTCATGCAGATCTTCCGATATCCTTTTGGGGACATGCTTTAGAAACAGCAATATTCATACTGAACCGTGTTCCATCTAAATCAGTGGAAAAGACACCATATGAGATATGGACTGGGAAACGTCCTAGTATGTCTTTTATGAAGATTTGGGGATGTGAGGCTTTCGTGAGACGTCACGCCTCTAACAAACTTGGACCCAAGTCTGATAAGTGTTTATTTGTGGGGTATCCTAAGGAAACGAAAGGATACTATTTCTATTATCCCACCGAGAACAAAGTGGTTGTTGCTCGGACTGGTGTCTTTCTTGAAAAAGAATTTATTTCTAGAAAAACCAGTGGGAGACATATAGAACTTAGTGAAGTTCAACCACAAGAAAACACTGAACATGATATTGAGATGGAAACAGAGCAGTCACCACAAGCTGTTGTGGATGAAGTGCCCGCTCAAGAGACACAAGCCTAGCGTAGGTCTGTAAGAGAACACCGGGAGCCACAGAGATATGGATTTCTTGTGACTCAACAAGGTGACTTACTACTTATTGATGAGGATGAGCCGTCGTCTTATCAAGAATCTATAATGGGCACTGATTCTGAGAAATGGCAAGAGGCAATGAAATCTGAGATGGAATCCATGTATGCAAACCAAGTATGGACTTTGGTTGACCCACCTGAAGGGGTGAGACTCATAGGGTGCAAATGGAATTTCAAGAAGAAGACCGACATGGATGGTAATGTACAAACCTTTAAAGGTCGACTGGTAGCAAAAGGTTTCAAACAAATTCATGGTATTAACTATGATGAAACTTTTTCACCAGTTGCCATGGTTAAATCCATTAGGATCTTACTTGCAATAGCTGCATTTCATGATTATGAAATCTGGCAGATGGATGTCAAAACAGCTTACCTTAATGGAAATCTGCTTGAGGATGTGTACATGACACAGCCCGAGGGTTTTGTCGATCCAAAGGATGCTGAAAAGATATGCAAGCTACAACGATCCATTTATGGATTGAAGCAAGCTTCTCGGAGTTGGAATCTTTGTTTTGATGATGCAGTCAAAGAGTTTGGTTTCATCAAAAACGTAGATGAACCTTGTGTCTACAAGAAGGTCAGTGGGAGC
Source organism: Haberlea rhodopensis (assembly GCA_907163345.1). Lineage (NCBI taxonomy): Eukaryota > Viridiplantae > Streptophyta > Magnoliopsida > Lamiales > Gesneriaceae > Haberlea > Haberlea rhodopensis. The sequence goes on from CAJQUN010000097.1 coordinate 1,203,751, forward strand.
ATAATTATCTTCCTAATATTGTATGTAGATGACATACTTCTAATTGGGAATGATATCCCTGCCTTACAATCTATAAAGATTTGGCTAGGGAATTGCTTTTCTATGAAAGACTTGGGTGAAGCCACCTATGTATTAGGTATCAAGATCTATAGAGATAGATCAAGAAGATTACTTGGCCTAAGTCAAAGTACATACATAGACAAAGTGCTAAAACGGTTTAGCATGCAAGAATCAAAGAAAGGATTCGTGCCTATGACACATGGGATACATCTCTCCAAGGATCAGTGTCCTTCAACACCAGATGAGATACAACGCATGAGTAAGATTCCATATGCGTCAGCTATTGGATCTATCATGCATGCCATGATATGTACTCGTCCCGATGTCTCGTATGCTTTGAGCATGACGAGCAGATATCAAGTTGATTCATGTGAATGTCACTGGATTGCAGTCAAGAATATCCTGAAGTACTTGAGAAGAACTAAGGATACATTCTTGATTTATGGAGGTGAGGAAGAGCTCAATGTAATAGGTTACACTGATGCAAGTTTCCAAACCGACAAAGATGATTTTCGATCGCAATCAGGATATGTGTTTTGCCTAAATGGAGATACTGTAAGCTGGAAGAGTTCAAAGCAAGAGACACTAGCCGATTCTACAACTGAAGCTGAATATATTGCTGCTCAGATGCAGCAAAGGAAGCTGTTTGGATCAAGAAGTTCATTTCTGAACTTGGGGTGATGCCTAGCATTCTAGATCCGATTGAACTCTATTGTGACAACAATGGAGCGATCGCATTGGCTAAGGAACCTAGATCTCACCAAAGATCCAAGAACATACTTCGGCGCTTTCATTTCAATCGAGAAATCGTTGAAAGAGGAGATGTTAAAATATGCAAAGTACCAACATATGATAATGTATCTGACCCATTGACGAAGCCACTGTCACAGCAGAAGCATGATCGTAATACTAGATCTCTAGGCATTAAGTATATGTCTGATTGGTCTTAGTGCAAGTGGGAGATTTGTTGGGATATGCCCTAAGACAAGTCATTAGATGATTGTTTATGACATACAATGTATTATGATTTTATAAATGGCAAATCATTATTATATATTATTTGAATATCTGTGCAATATGAATTGATATATAAGTTAATGTCCTTAGAATAATATTGTATGTTATTAAAGATTGTCCCTAGTCAAGTATTATCGTGAATAAAGATAATGATAATGCATTGAGACTAGTATGTTTTGATTGATGAATTAATTCATGGATATGAGATATCAAATCAACACATGGGTACATGTTAGAGAACAATGTACTAGACAGACCCACCATGAGAATGCTACATGGATAGTTATATGAGTGTCATAAGCAATTCTCATAGTGATAATAATGTATGTAATCCTTACGACTTAAAATCATCAGAGATCCCAACATAAGGAGTTATGTATCTTGATATTGTCAAACGTTACCTGTAACAGGGTAAACTATAAATGCAAATATTGGATACACTACGAATTATGTAGAGGGATGTTGATTGATCAAGAGATGATTTGTCCCTCGTATATAACAGGAGAAATGTTTGGGCCCTTGATCAAGTAAGACTAAAATGCATGGCCATGCTCGAATGAGTCGATATGTGATATCGAGCTTATTCGTTTATTCTAGTTTTACTTGGGGATCAAGAAATAGAGATTGAATATACGAGTATGACTATTCCATGACTCGTGTTCAATCTAAACGCATTGGACAAAGGGAATAAGTTGCATGGTTAATATTATCACAAGTTCTAAGGTTATGTCGAGTCAATGACATTCTTGTAATTTGGGTAGCCTTGATGTGTTGCTAGATACCGCTCATTGTTTGTGACATAAAATGAGATTTTATGTCACTGCCAACATTGCAAGATCCTATCGCGTCGCACAAAAGATTAAATCGATAAAGGGAATTAAATTCATTGGATGAATTAATTAATTAAGAAGAGTCTTAATTAAAAGATTATAAGGATTTAATTAAATCATGGGTTTGGGCCCATGAGTCTTTAAGAAAGTCTTGAACCTTAATTAAATCTTACATATATATATTTGATAGCAAGGTTAATGTGAGATTAATCCTTCATATCACCAAACCTAAGACTCTCTCGGCCGCCTCCTATAAACCCAAGATCTTCACGGCCGCCTCCTCTCCTCACGGCCGCCGTCGTTTTTTTCTTTGTGGTTTAATGGCCGTCGTTGATTGGTTTTGAACCGAGAGTCTAGTTCCAATTTAAAAACGTGTCTAGCAACTTGTTCTTAAATCCCCTTTTTGATTTTATCGTGTGGATACCGTAGAGACGAAGGTGTAAATTTTCGTTTGTGACTCGTGTTGCTACAAAGAGGATTCTGCATCAAACACGCTACAAGGGTGAGACTCTTTAATCATTCCGATATGAATACTCTGTATAGGTCCATGGTTAGGAATCCATTTTTTATTTCCGCTGCGCACTCGTGTGTTGGATTCCTTACAACTACACCACTGAAATATGAGATCTTCAAAAAGACCTTATCTCAAACTGGAATTCCAACGGTCGCCGTTGTTTATTCGCATAGGCTGCTTGCCTATCATGTGCTGCCTTCATTTTCTGTCGGATCACCTTTATCTTCTCTTCCATCTCCCGAATCAACTCGGGTCCTCCGACTGATTTACTAGCCAAGTCATCCCGATATAATGGTGACCTACACCATCGACCATAAAGAGCCTCGAATGGAGCCATCTGAATGCTTGCCTGATAGCTATTATTGTACGAGAACTCTACCAAGGCCAATGAATCCTGCCACGAAGTATCAAACTCCAACACACATGCCCGTAACCTGTTCTCGAGCGTCTGTATAGTACGCTCTATCTGGCCGTACGTTTGGGGATGATAAGTCGTGCTCAATCTCACCTCAGTTGTAAGGACCCTAGTTCCTTAAGTACGGATTAAAGGCGTAAATAGTGCTATCATGCATAAACAGAGTATAAAAATTCGTGTTGATGCCTTGAGCTATTAGATTACAGTGCCAAAATAAAGTTCCAAAAGGGATTAATTACATTCCCGACTAATGAATGTTAATCATATAGCCTTACACTACTCCTAGAGTAGAGACTATATAAAAGAATGTGCCTGCTACCAAGAGCACTCCTCACTAGCTCACCGCATCAACCCGCCTTAGCCCGTCCGCCCAAAAGTGCCTATAGGAACAACCCCCAAAACCATGAGCATGTATATAATTCATATTCACAATAATATGATTGCAATTCAAATGCTAAACCGTAAATGCGATTCACTTCCTGTATTTAATACATTTAAAAGCTCCCTTTGGTTGTCCCTGTACCACAATCATAATCAATGGATTATAATACCAATAATGTATGTCATGACATGCATCCATTCCATGTATACCAATGGCCATTTTCAGTCTTATTATATCAGTGGCATAATACCCCTCGCGTTTACATGACAGCGTCATTAATACCCCTCGCTTCGACACATTAGTGGCATAATATCCCTCGCAACAATATGACAGCGGCATTATCCTTCGCTTCGACATATTTGCGGCAAATATTCTCCATCGCTATAATATGACAGCGGCAAGTATTCTATCATCGCTTCGACATGAAGGCGGCAAGTATTCTTCATCACTGGAATATAATCTCGACTCACATCACATGCACCAATGCATCCAATATACACATGCAACCATAATGCATATCCAAACCATGTATACAACCACAATGCATAACTAAGACCATGTATGCAACCATAATGCATTACCAATTCAAAGCGTAATAAGTACGTTTTACCGTCTGATGCCCGTACGTCTCACTACGTACCTTTGTACCAAAATGTGGTGTGTTGTGGACTTTATCTCCTAGGCTGTGTGGCCACCTAGATGGTTCTACACATTCACACAAACCAATATTAGGAGCCAATAATAGTCCAATATCAAAAATTCAACAAAAATATTCATTTTCCCAAAATTTCACTGCTGGCGATCGATCGCTACGTCGAGGCGATCGATCGTGAGCCTTACCGATCGATCGCCTTGACATGGCGATTGATCGCAGACTTCACTGGCTCGAGGCGATCGATCGCGCCATTTGTGGCGATCGATCGCCTGCACTTGATTTCGCCACTGGCTCTCGGCGATCGATCGCCACAACCAGAACACGTGATTTCCACCATTTTTGTACCATTGTTCATCCCAAACCATACCAACACTCATACCTTCAAACCAACAACATAAAAACATCATAAACCTTCAAAATACACCTCAAAACAACCCAAAAATCCAACACCCAACCAAAACAATACCAACCAAAAACAAACCCATTTCCAAATCAACCAAAACCATTTCAAATCCAATTCAAATACCATAAAAACAACAAGGAGGTATCCATACCTCTTGGGGACTCCAAATCCTACCAATAATCTCACAAACAAGACTTCTGCAAGGATTTCCCTTCCACTTAATGCAAAAATCGAAAATGGTGAGGGTTAGGGTTGGGGAGAGTGAGTTGGGGATTTTGATAAAGTGATGGTAAAGTGGGGGGATAGTGGGTTAAATGGGTTTAATTAAAATTGCACCCCAACAATTATCATGATGTATAAAATACCCCAACATGATATTTTAAAAGCATTTTACCAAAATGCATCAAAACCCCAATTAAAACTATGCTTTACCAAATAATTACCAATTACCATAATCAAACCATAATAACCCCCAATTTCCCAACATGCATAACATGCACCCCAAAATGCACCACCGGGTCACGCATACCATGTGACTAAGCATTTCACCAAGATAATTAATTCCAACACATATATTAATTATCACCATAAATAATCACATAAACATAATTAATGCCCAAATTGCAATTAATTATTTCGGGCATATCACATCAGTGCCCAAAGCTGACTGAAGACCTCCCCAAAAGTGAGATGTAAACCGCGGATCTCGGTCAGATACAATGGAAACTTGAATCCCGTGCAGTCTCACTACATCCGGACATACAACTGAGACATCCTCAAGTATGTGAATGTCATACTATATGGAATAAAATGAGTGGAATAAAATGAGCTACCTTCGTCAGCCTATCCACGTTCACCCAAATCTCATCAAACCCTGAAGTAGTCATCGGCAAGTGGGTCACGAAGTCCATAGATGTGTGTTCCCACTTCCATTCAGGTATTTCCAAGCTCTTTAACTCACCACCAGGCCTCTACTTCTCTGCCTTCACCTGTTGACAGATCAAGCATCTCTTAACAAATGCTATCACATCTCGTTTCATCCGCTTCCACCAAAATTGGTCACATAAGTCCTTGTACATCTTCCTCCAACCTGGGTGGATACTAAGCATGCTGCTATGAGCTCGCTGTAAGATCCCTCGACGCAACTCCGGCGTACTCGGAACTACCCAACGGTTACCAAGTCTCAAAGAACCGCCTTCAACCACTCTGAACTTCGATGGTTGTCCAAGAAGTACCAAAGCCAACCATCTCTGAATCTCATTTTCCGACTTCTGAGCTCTCCTGATGTTTTCATAAATATCCGGCTCTGCCAATAAAGTTGATACACGTACCAGTGATGTATCCACATCGTAGTCATAGCCCAGATAACAGTAGGAAGTCATCATAGCCGATAGATGCATGACGTCCTCAGCAGTACACTTCACCTTCCGACTCAAGGCGTCTACTGTCAAGTTCGCCTTTCCAGGATGGTACTCTATTTCACAATCATAGTCCTTGAGTAAGTCCATCCATCTTCTCTGTCTCATATTCAGCTCCGCCTGAGTAAATAGAAACTTCAGGCTCTTGTGGTCCGTATAAATGGTAAACGATGTACCATACAAGTAGCGCCGCCAAATCTTTAAGGCAAAGATGATAGCCGCCAACTCCAAGTCATGACTGGATATCTGGTCTCATGCGGCTTTAATTATCTTGATGCATAAGCTACCACATGTTTATCCTGCATTAGCACACATCCCAATCCCTGTAGTGATGCATCAGTATATAGAACAAACCTCTTGTTCTCCGTAGGAATCACTAGCACAGGCGTTGTTGTCAACTGGTGCTTCAACTCTTGGAAGCTCTGCTCACAAGGCTCAGACCAATAAAACGGTACTCTTTCTGAGTCAACTGTGTCAATGGCTTAGCAATCTTTGAGAATCTCTCGACAAAACGTCGGTACTACCCGGCTAAACCAAGGAAGCTCCAAATCTCGGGCACATAAGTAGGCGCAGACCATTCCATCACCGCCTCTACTTTCCTGGGATCCACCGATATCACATAGCTAGAGATGACATGCCCCAGAAATACCACACTTTCCAACCAAAATTCACACTTACTGGCCTTGGCAAATAGCTGATTATCTCTGAGAATCTGGAGCACTGTTCGCATATGTCTTACGTGCTCCTCCTCACTCCGAGAATAGATAAGTATGTCATCAAACAACACTATGATGAACTGGTCAAGATATGGTTGGAACACCGGATTCATCAGACCCATGAAGACAGCCGGGACGTTCATCACATCGAACGGCATAACCAAGAACTTATAGTGCACATACTGAGTCCGGAATGCTGTCTTCTGAACATCCTCCTCTCTGACCCGTATCTGATGGTATCCAGACTTCAAATCAATCTTCCCTGCAACTGATCAAATGGATCGTCAATCCGTGGAAGAGGATATTTGTTCTTTATCGTTGCCTTATTCAATTGCCGGTAATCGATGCACAAACGCATCGTACCATCCTTCTTCTTTACAAAAAGAACTGGTGCGCCCCAAGGCGATACGCTAGGGCATATATATCCCTTGTCAAGGAGTTCCTGTAAATGCTCCTTCAATTCTCTTAACTCTACCGGGGCCATCCTATAAGGGGCACGAGAAATAGCGGACATTCTGGTAACAACTCAATCCCAAACTCGACCTCTCTAGTCGGCGGGAACCCTGGAATTTCCTCCGGAAACACATCGGCAAACTCTGCCACTACGGGTACATCCTCAACCCTCAATTCTTTCTTCTTTTCCGCCATGTCCACGGCATAGATAAGATAGCCCGTATGTCCAACTTCCAATAGTCGTGACATTTTAACAGTCAATATCAACGGAATCTATGAACGAGAACCGTTCCCATAAAATGTCCACTGAATTCCCTGATTAGATCGGAACCAAACCGTTCTCTGCCGGCAATCTACCACTGCTTGATATATGTTCAGTATATCGATGCCCACAATGCAATCAAAATCTGGCATACCCAAAACATTCAAATCCGTCTTCAACTCATTGCCCTCAAAATATATGAGATAGTCAGATAAGAATCGATCAGCAATCACATTCTTCCCAGTGGGTGTCGAGACCATAAGAGTGTTGGGATATGCCTTAAGACAAGTCATTAGATGATTGTTTAAGACATGCAATGTTTATGACTTTATGAATGGCAATTCATTATTATATATTATTCGTTTAACTGTGCAATGTGAATTAATATATATGTTAATGTCCTTAGAATAATATTTTATTATTCTTAAAGATGTCCCTAGTCAAGTATTATCATGAATAGGGATAATGATAATACGTAGAGACTAGTATGTGTTGATTGATGAATTGTTCATTGATATGAGATATCAAATCAACACATGGGTACATGTTAGAGAACGATGTACTGGACAGACCCACCATGAGAATGCAACATGGATAGTTATATGATCGTCATATGCAATTCTCATAGTGATAATAATGTATGTAATCCTTACGACTTGTGATCATCAGAGATCCCAACATAAGGAGTTATGTATCTTGATATTGTCAAACGTTACCCGTAACAGGGTAAACTATAAAGGCGACTATTGGATACACTACGAATTATGTAGAGGGATGTTGACTGATCGAGATAGGATTTGTCCCTCCTATATAACAAGAGATGTGTTTGGCCCTTGATCAAGTGAGAACTAAAATGCATGGCCATGCTCGAATGAGTCGATATGAGATATCGAGCTTATTCGTTTATTCTAGTTCTACTTGGGGATCAAGAAATAAAGATTGAATATACGAGTATGACTATTCCATGACTCGTGTTCAATCTAAACACAAAGGACAAATGGATTAAGTTACATGGTTAATATTATCACAAGTTCTAAAGGTTATGTCGAGTCATTGACATTCTTGTAATTTGGGTAGCCTCGATGTGTTGCTAGACACCGCTCCTTGCTTGTAACGTAAAATAAGATTTTATGTCACTGCCAACATTACAAGATCCTATCGGGTCGCACAAAAGATTAAATCGAGAAGGGAAATTAAATTCATTGGATGAATTAATTAATTAAGAAGATTCTTAATTAAAAGATTATAAATATTTAATTAAATCATGGGTTTGGGCCCATGAGGCTTTAAGAAAGCCTTAAACCTTAATTAAATCTTATAATATAAATACAAGGTTATGATTAATTGTTGGATATACAATTCATATCATTCCAACCTAAACACTAACAAGCAAGACACGCCGCCTCCTACAATCATCAAAGAGCTCTCGGTTTTTCTTTGTAGCCGTGAGAGACTTGGTGATTTTTTGGCGATTATTCGATTGTGAATCGAGTGTGTTTCTTGTTCCGGTCTAAGAACTTGTCTAGCAACTTGTTCTTAAACTATCCCTTCACCCGATTTGATCGTGTGGATACCGTTGAGGCAAAACTTGACAAGTTTTGCTAGTGACTCGAAGGAGACGTTGGACGTGGTGCTGCTCCGTGGAATCTGCTCAAACACGCTACAAGGGTGATACTTTTGTAAACCTTTATCCGATATGAATCCCTATGTATAGATCCGCGGTTATAGTAATCCAAATTTTTAAATTCCGCTGCGTTCCATGCTTGTTGGATTACTTACAGTTGTATCAGAGCCAGGTTCAAGGCTCATATCGGATTTATGTGGTTAAATAGTTTAATCATATTTAGATTAATATTGCATGCTATTTAAAACTCTATGAACATATATGATATGTTAATATTAAGTTTGTGAAATTATCATGAAATTATATTTGATATAATTGATGTTTGATGTATACGATACACGAAGCGAATTATCAAATTAATTGAGCAATTTTTCGGCCACCACCTAGCACAATTGACCCAAGGCTTAGTCACATGAGGGCTAGGGTTTTCGAACCCTTGGCTCGAGATGGCCTAGTCGTTGTGGCTCATGTTCGTGCATGGAGGTTTCGAGACATGGATGAGTTTTGAACTCTTTGGCTCGAGATGGTTGAGCCACCACCGTGCATGACCTGACCATGATTCGTGGCTCAATAATTCCGGCGTTTCGAACAAGATGGCTCGATGAAAACTCAAAGTGGTGCGTGGCGGCTAGGGTTTGGAACCCTAGTGCCGCCGCCGCTCGCTCAAGGCTCGGCCATGGGCTAGGGTTTCGAACCCTAGGCCCATGCATGGTCCAGCCGTGTGGTTAGATGGGTCGGACCCATTTGGTTCATGGTTTGAGTCGCATTAAGTTCGTGGCATGTGATGTCCCGAGCGTACGATAATTTTTCAAAAATTATTGTACAGTTTTAATTAGAATTAAATTTTAAATTATTTAGAATTTAATTAATTAAATGTTAAAGCATGTTTTATGTGTTGTTTGAGCATGGTGCATGGTTATAGCCCTTTTGACCTATTAGATAGGATTTGTGAATGTTTGTAATTTATAATACGACCTGCGTGTCGTGCCTTCTCTATTTTATTCTAAATGTTATCCCTCCCCTATGTTCCCCTCGAATGTGAATCGAGGAATTCTATATCTTGTAAATAGTATAGTTTAATTATTGATGGTGATCCATGAAGATGGAGCAAGGTGCCGGGATGAGGAGGCCATTCACAAATTGGAGCCAAAGGAAGGTGCTTGTGAAGTTACCTTAGGTTGACTCTTAGGATTTTCTCATTGGCTTGAGAGAATCGCTAGTAGGGGCTATAACCATGTCACGTTTAATTATGTATGTTGATGCATGATTTATCTTATGTTTTAGATTGATAATTGTATTACACATATATGTAGATATGTATACAACTATATGTAGTGGACATATTTTAAATTATCAAACTAATCATGAGATCAATAAATCCCTCTAAAATATTAAGTTTTAGATGCTTCCAAAATTAAAAGTACTCGTCAAAAACTTCGATTGTACATGTGTGGGTTTGCCAAAGCAAAGCACCGTGGCAATCTTAGTAAGGCGCGAAAGGATAAAAGTGATATCCGTTATACTTTAAATTGGGTACGACTTAACTAGGTTATCTCAATAGGATTGGGAACCTAGAGGCATGGGTTGGATAATAATTCATTTGATGAATTGAACAAAACGTTGTTCGTCCAACTATCCAAGAATTATATGTGATGTAATTGACAAAGTGTTGTCTACCTAAATAACCGAGTCTTGGGCGATTAGCCAAAGCTAACTCAAGATTAGGCGAAATATGGATCTTGGCCCACTAAAGGTTTCGAGGGTTGATATTTTTTTAACAATATAGTGGGAGTATCATTTAATGTAAGACCATGTTAAATGATTAAATCATAAACTTAGTTTGCATATTTATATTTTAGATATCCATGGCAACTAACAACGTAACAAGTACTTTATCACTGCGATCGGTCCTTGAGAAGGACAAATTAAATGGGACAAATTTCCTAGACTGGCATAGGAACTTGAGGATAGTCCTCAAACAAGAAAAGAAACAATATGTCGTACTGCTGAGGAACCTCCCCTAACGGCTACAAGAGCCGATAAAGATGCTTACAAGAAGCATCAAAGTGACGCACTTGATGTTGGGTGCCTTATGCTTGCCACCATGAACTCTGAGCTTCAGAAGCAACATGAGGAAATGGAGGCGTTTGATATGATCGAGCACCTTAAGCAACTGTACCAACAACAAGCAAGACAAGAGAGGTATGACGTCTCTAAGGCGTTATTCCAGTGTAGAATGGTAGAAGGAAGTCTGGTTGGTACTCATGTACTCAAGATGATTGGGTATATTGAGAATCTGGAGAAGCTGGGTTTTCCTTTGGACCAAGAGTTGGCCACTGACGTGATCTTGCAATCGTTGCCTGAAAGCTTCAGTCAATTTGTCTTAAATTACAATATGATTGAAATAGAAAAGACACTACCACAGTTACTTGGCATGCTTAGAACTTTTGAAGCAAATAGCAAGAAGTCTAAACCTACAAATGTTCTTATTGTGAATAAGAACAAAGGAAAGACTAAAGCTAAGAGCTTCAAGAAGAACAAGAAGGTCTTTGTTAAATCTAAGCCAAAGTCATTTGCACTGAAACCAAAGGGAGGGATAGAGAAGGAAGGAACTGTTTCCATTGCGGTGAGACCGGCCATTGGAAAAGAAACTGCAAAGTATATCTGGAGGATCTAAAGAAAGGAAGTGTGACTTCCACTTCAGGTATTTTTGTTATAGAAGTCAATTTATCTACTTCTTCATCATGGGTATTAGATACTGGATGTGGATCTCACATTTGTGTAAATGTGCAGAACCTCAAAAAGAGTAGATTGTTGGCGAAAGTCGAAGTTGATCTCCGAGTTAGAAATAGAGCAAGAGTTGCTGCATTAGCTATAGGAGATTATTATTTATCTTTGCCTTCTGGTTTATCGTTGATTTTAAAAGACTGTTATTTTGTGCCATCCATTACCAAAAACATAATTTTTATTTCTTGTTTAGACAAGTGTGGGTTTTCATTTATGATAAAGGACAAATGTTGTTCTATTTATTTAAATGATATGATTTATGCTAGTGCACAAATGGTGAATGGTCTTTATTTATTAAATCTTGATATGCCTACTATAACATAATGTGGGGTCCTCGTTACTTAATCCATTATGTATCACGTTAACATACATATGTGAGTCTGAATTAAGTAGAAACATGCACTGATTAAGAGTATCTTACTAGTTAAGTTGTTACAAAGTTTACAAAACCCTATCAAATATACATTACATGTACAAGTAACAACCTATTCTAAGATAACCCCTATGCAGTGGTTCTCCTCGCAGCGAAAATCATGACTCACGCTCCCCACGTCTCTGAGTCCCTACAGACACATTCACACAACGTGAGTATAGATAACAACTATCTCAGTGCAATATCAAACACAATTACTAATGATAAGGCACAATAAAATCATCAATTGTGAATGCTCTGTATCATGCATCAACCAATGCACCATGTCGACATGTCTCAACAAATCACTCTACTATCACGAGACCAATATGATATGTCTATCTCAGCTCAATATGGCAGTGGAACCACATCACATCTTCATATTAGCAATATATCATAGTACCGTACTCATATGTGATAATAGCCAGAGTATATACCCAAACCAGGCGTATATCTCTCATACCAAGTATATGTAGCACACCCGAGCATATACCCAAACCAGGCGTATATCTCTAATGCTAATGTATATGTAGCATACCCGAGCATATACCCAAACCAGGCGTATATCTCTAATGCTAATGCATATACCTCATCCATCTCAAACACATGATATCCATGAATGTACATGCATATGATACGACAATCATATGTTACTAACACAACACAATTCATATGATATCAATCTCATAACATCATCACACAATATCTATACTCCGTACGTCAACACGTACCTGTAAAGCGACACCAACGAGATAAATCAGTCGTCACTGGCTAATTGCCTCGTTGTCCTGTTCCCTGTATGGTGCTACAACAATGCCAATAATATATCATGTTACCATAGGCAATAAAATCAAATTCTACAAAAATATAACATTTTCCAATTCTGGACCCTGGCGATCGATCTCATGTTTTTAGGCGATCGATCGCCTAAAGTTTTGGTCCTAGGTGATCGATCTCTTAATTTCACGCGATCAGTCGCCTCCCCTTTGGAAAACTTACTGCCTCGAGGCGATCGATTGCCTACTTGAAGCGATCGATCGCTCAAGCACCGCCTTTCCCATGTTTAGCCATAGGCGATCGATTGCTTCAAACATAGCGATCGATCGCCTCCTCTGTTTTCAGAAAACAAACATGGCGATTTTTCAACCTTCTCCTCACGATTCAATCTTCTCATCTCATCCTTTAACCTCACAATTGCATAAAATAATACTCAATCATGATATAAACATGTTTCCATAACATTTACACTTTCTTAGATGGAAATTCATCTCATCTTGCTACAAGCAAATATCCACTTATCACAATTGCACATAATTCACCATACATAAACTACCACAAGTAATAATGTTTCCAACTAGCAATAAACCAGCTTTCATGCCTCATATCCTTACCACACACTTCACTTTGAAATCAATTCCCTATGCTTCCCAAGCTAGAACCAAGCAAAGAAGGTAAGGGTTTTGGAGAACACCTTGTAGAGATTTTTAGGTGAAAATATGTGTATTATGTGTTTTCAAAGCTGACTTTCACTTTATATACTTGAATATGGAATGAAATTTACATGACATTCCTAGTAAATTAAAATGACAATGCACGTGTATATACAACTCTCATACCAATACCAAGGTCAACTGCATACTAGTCCATGTTACTTGATATGCTACTACACTTGATTAAATTCAAATCCTTGTGCACCATGTTTCATTCCTTGCCATATATCATTTCATGCATGTATTATGTCATTCTTGGTTCCACCCGAACCCCCATTATCATACCGCCATTTGATATACTTACACCATAATAATATCACACGTGTATAAAACTAATCGAGGCATTACAATTCTCCACCACTTATTGAATTTCGTCCTCGAAATGACATATATAACCATAACATAAGCTCTACATAACAACACATATGATATATGCCATATACAAAACATGTAACAAACTAAGAACATATCAACATACCAGAAAACAAATCTGGATACCTTTGCATCATATGCTGCTCCGTCTCCCACGTTGCCTCGTCGACACCCCTTCTGTCCCACTATACTTTCACCATAGGAATCACTTTATTCCGCAACCTGCGTTCAGCTCGATCCAAGATCATAACCGGTCGTTCCTCATACGATACATTTGTATCCAACTGTACATCAGGTAACTGTAATACATGACTCGGATCTTGTTCATATTTTCTCAACAGTGAAACATGAAAAACATCATGAATACCACTCAATGCCGGTGGTAATGCCAAGCGATATGCCAACGTACCAATACGTTGCAATATTTCATACGGACCAACATATCGTGGAGACAACTTTCCACGTCTACCAAATCGTACCACACCTTTAAATGGTGCAACTTTTAAGAATACACGATCACCAACTTGAAATTCAAGTGGTCTACGACGCTTATTGGCATAAGCAGACTGTCGGTCCTGATCAGCTTTAAGTTTCAATCGAATCATCTTTACTTTCTCTTCCATTTCATGAATCATATCCGGTCCATGTAAAGCAGACTGATCCACATCATCCCAATACAATGGCGATCTACATCGTCGCCCATACAAAGCCTCAAATGGTGCCATCTGTATACTAGATTGATAACTGTTATTATATGAAAATTCCACTAATGGCAACGACTCTTGCCAAGAGGTATCAAACTCTAATACACAGGCACGCAACATATCCTCCAGCGTCTGTATCGTACGCTCTGTTTGTCCATCTGTCTGAGGATGATATGCTGTACTCAACCGCACTTCAGTTCCCAACGCTGTCTGTAACCCTTTGATCGCTATTATTTTAAACAGTATTTTGCATTGTAGCGATTGTGTACCGCAAGTGCACGGTGTCAAGTTTTAGTATAATGATATGAAAAGTACGGATTGTCGAACCCACGAGGACTAGGAAATAATTACCAAACTCCACTAGTTTAACTATATTTAGTCTACGATAACTGGTTGTGATTAATTAACTAAATTGACTAATGAACTCAAGATTAACCCAAAAACACAAGAACGAATAAGAATAAAATCAGAAGAAACAATTATCAAGACTTTCGGTTCACCTAAGTAATCCCCCACAATTCACCTATTAGTTAAGAATTGAATTCAAAATCTAAGGTGACGAGTTTTCCAAATTTATCCAATATACTCTCTCGAGTTATATTAAACCTAATATCAAATTGCAGTAAGTCACTCTCGTGTACTTATTTAACAACACAATATTGTATTAAGATCCGTGAAAACTTCTAGCTTTCGATTACTAGATATCTATAGCTATCACACGTGTATTTGACTTCATCTCTCGATATCAGTCTGAAATCCACGGCGTAAATCACTATATCGAATCACAATTTTATCTCTCGATCTCGATTGTAATTTAAATATCATTCAAAGATGTCCAAACCCTTAAAAGCATGAAGAACAATGATCTAAGCACTTAGATAATAAGAATCAATCAAAAACATTCAATTAAAATCATGGGTTCATACAAAGGATCCCCTAAGTCTTGATAACAAACCTAGCCGACAATCTCCATCAAATAACAATGCATAAACATGTTTTGCAACATTCTAAACATTAAAATCTAATGAAAATATAGAACTAAAGTTAGAAATACGGAAATAACGAGAGGCGTTGACTCCTTGCGTTGTTCCGTCGTCCCGTCTCTTCCGATGTGTCTCTTCTTCAATGGTTATGGTGTATGGATGGTTGGAGAGGATGATGGGTGATGGAGGCTATGATCTCTAGGTCTGAATTATAATCCCCCCTTGAGTAGGTCTCGTCCGTCCCTTGTAAAAAATCCCGTGCATCAAATAAGGAAAGCAGTCAAAAATTTCCAAAATTCATCAGGCGTAATTACGCCTCCGAAGTGGCGTAGTTACGCCTGTCGACGTGTCAACAATCTGGCTTCCCGCGTGATAGGCGTAATTACGCCTCCAAAGTGGCGTAATTAGGGCACTTAAATTTTCAAAAGCCGTGGGCTAGGCGTACTTACGCCTCAAAGTAGGCGTAATTACGCCTGTTGAATTAATGATGTTTCTTCGCCTTTTTTCAGCTTCTGGCGAGTTTCGTATTTTGGCCATAACTTTCTCATATGAACTCCAAATTTGATGAATCAGCTGTCCACGCGAAGATAAGAGAAAGTTCTACAAATTTTATATGGACCACATTTCCAAAACATGGCTCGAACATATAGTAATTTGAGGAGAAAGGAGCAACATGTGTCTTGGATTCTGGTTTTTTCCTCTTTTCTTCAACTTTATTCATTCTTTCATCATTTTTGGTTCATTTCTTCTACTTTTATGCATTTCAACATTGATTCCTGAAATATAGAAATATATACCATAAACCGTAAAATAATCCAAGAATCAACACCAAAACATATACATATCATAGCCTAAAAACGCGTAATATTCAACCCTATCACCCTTCCCAAAAATGAGAAGTAAATCTTGGATCTCTATCCGACACAATGGAAACTAGTATACCATGTAGTCTCACTACATGTTGAATGTACAATTGTGCCATTCGCAGATATGTAAATGTCATACAATATGGCACAAAATGAGATACTTTGGTGAGTCGGTCAACGATCACCCAAATAGCATCGCACCCAGAAGACGTCCGTGGTAAATGAGTCACAAAATCCATCGTGATATGTTCCCATTTCCACTGAGGAATTTCCAACTATGTAATTCACCTCCTGGTTTCTGTCTTTCCGCTTTCACTTGTTGACAGACTAAACACTGTTTCACAAAGCTCAACACATCCTGTTTCATACGTTTCCACCAAAATTAGGTACGTAAATCATGATACATTTTCTTTCCTCCAGGATGTATACTATATCTACTACAATGAGCACGTTGTAGTAGTTCTTGGCGTAGTCCCAATGAAACAGGTACTACCCAATAGTTTCTGTATTTCAGAATTCCATCACTTGTAAGTACAAACTGCGATGTTTGTTCTTGACTTATCCTTTCCTTCCAATGTTGTACCTCATCATCAGTCATTTGTGCCGTGCTGATTTTCTCAAAAATGTCGGGTTCAACCAACAATGTTGATACCCGTACTGGCACTATTTCCACATCATAGTCATAACCCAAAGTACAACAAGAAGTCATCAAGGCAGATAAATGAATCATTTCATCAGCCGTATGATGTACTTTTCGACTCAAAGCATCTGCTGTAAGATTAGCTTTTCCTGGATGATATTCAATCTCACAATCATAATCTTTCAACAGATCCATCCATCCATCTTCTTTGCCTCATATTCAACTATGCTTGAGTGAATAAAAACTTTAAACTTTTATGATCTGTATATATGGTAAACGACGTACCATATAAATAATGTCGCCATATCTTCAAGGCAAAGACAATGGCAGCTAATTCCAGATCATGCACTGGATATTTCATTTCATGTGGCTTCAACTGTCGTGATGCATAAGCCACTACATGTCTGTCCTGCATCAATACACAACCCAAACCAAGTAATGATGCATCAGTATATAATGCAAACCTGTCATGTTCTGATGGAATAATCAAGACTGGAGCTGTAGTCATTCGATGTTTCAATTCCTGAAAACTACGCTCACAAGCCTCTGACCATCGAAATGATACTCCCTTCTGTGTCAAATGTGTCAATGGTTTGGCGATCGCTGAAAATCCTTCAACAAACCGTCTATAATATCCAGCCAAACCCAAGAAGCTACGAATCTCTGGCACAGAAGTAGGTGCTGACCAATTCAACACTGCTTCCACTTTCTTCGGATCAACTGATATACCTTCTTCTGAAATTACATGCCCCAAAAAGCCGACACTAGTCAACCAAAACTCACACTTACTGAGTTTGGCATATAACTGATGTGTCCTCAACAGTTGCAATACCATATGCAAATGTTGAACATGTTCTGCATCACTCTGCGAATAGAACAGTATATCATCGATAAAGACAATGACAAATCGATCAAGGGATTCCTGGAATACTCGATTCATTAAACTCATAAAGACAGCTGGGACATTTGTCACTCCAAATGGCATTACCAGAAACTCATAATGTCCATATCCGAGTTCTGAATGCTGTCTTCTGTATATCACCCTCTCTCACACGTATTTGATGATAACCAGACCTCAAATCAATCTTAGAATAGATTTTTGATCCCTGTAACTGATCAAATAAATCATCAATACGAGGAAGAGGATATTTATTCTTTATGGTTACCTTGTTCAATTGTCGATAGTCAATACACAATCGCATTGTCCCATCCTTCTTCTTAACAAATAATACCGGAGCACCCCAAGGTGATACACTAGGACGTATGTACCCCTTGTCCAATAAGTCTTGCAATTGAGTTTTCAATTCTTTCAATTCAGTTGGTGCCATCCGATAGGGAGCTCGTGAAATTGCAGATGTACCAGGTATCAAATCAATACCAAATTCCACTTCTCGACTAGGTGGAAATCCAGGTATCTCATCCGGAAACACATCCATATATTCTGCAACCACTGGTATCTCCTCCACTTTCCTTTCTATTTTCTGTTCAGTTACATCAAGGGCATAAATCAAATAACCCGCATGTCCACGTGCCAACAAACGCGACATTCGGATTGCTGATATCAAAGGAATCCTTGCCCTCGATCCCTGACCATAAAAGAACCACTGATTTCCAGTCTCAGGCTGAAATCTTACTGTCTTCTGACAACAATCCACAACAGACTGATATTTTCTCAACACATCAATTCCAAAAATGCAATCAAAATCTGTCATGTCTAACACAATCAAATCGGCTTGTATCTCATATTCCATATCATACTGACAAACACAATCAAACACACTCTGACAAGCCATTACCGTAGTTCCCATGGGTGTCGAGACATACAGAGGCATCAATAGTAGAGACGAGCATATATGATACCGGTCAATAAAATTTGCAACAAAAGAACGTGATGCACCAGTATCAATCAAAAGTAAAGCTGGATAAGTAAACAGAGTACACTTACCCGCTATCACATCATCAGGAGCTACCTCTGCTTGCTCTCTGTTCAGTGCATATACCTGAGCCTGAGGTGGTCCTGTCCTCTGTCCTCCACTAGACTGTGGTGTACCCTGTGGTCTCTGTTGCACTGTATTCTCTGACATTGGTCCTCTCCTCTGTTGTCCACTCACTTGAGGACAATCACGTATCACATGTCCTGGCCTCCCACAACGAAAACAAACTACTGTAGTCAATTGAGGACAATCTCGTTTCAAATGTGGTCCACCACATTTAAAGCATTGCATACCACTACCACTACCACTACCTTGGAAATGTCCCTTGGCTCTTCGGTCATCCCTTTTTCTGGGGTCCAAAACGTTTCCCACTAAATCGAGAAGAAGAAGCACCTCCTCGTGATGATTTAAACGTTTCCCCCCGTGGTCTCATGCTCTCTGATGTCGGGATCTGAGAATGTCCTACATCCTGATAAACACCAACAGCAATCTCAGCCATTTCAGCTCTCATCAACGCTTCCTCATAAGAACCAGGGTTATTAGACATTACCCTATCAAATAACTCCGGCCTCAAGCCCTTTACAAATTGTCTAATCTTTACTTTGGTATCAGCAGCAATATGTGGTACATATCGTAACAACAATGAATAGTGCACCGCATACTCAGACACAGTCATATTACCCTGTTTCAGATTTGTAAACTCATCTTCTTTCCTCTGTCTTGCAGCCACAGAGAAGTAGTGAGCAAGAAAACGAGTTCTGAAAACATCCCAGTCCACAGTTTGACCTTGAGCTCTCAGCTCAATTAATGTAGCTTTCCACCACATCATTGCTTTCTTAGCTAACTGAAATTCAGCTAAGCGTAACCAAGTAGTCTTGGCACATGGTGCTGACACAAATATCTGTTCCACACGTTCCAGCCACTCCTCTGCCAGTTCCCCTGATTCAGTACCCTCAAACCTGGGTGGTTGATAACTCAGAAACTATGTCAATGTTAACTCGCCAGGTAATAGTACCTGTTCCACTGGCCCTTGCCCAATCGGTGGTGGTGGCACAGGTGCCATCCTCACACTAGCATTGCCACTCAGGGCATCCCCAACCTCATCAGGTGGTACTCTGTCTGCCATTACTACAAATACAGGTTACCAACAATAATAAAGATAATAAAGATAATAAAGCATGTCAGTATAACATCATAACTCATAACATGCTTTCAAGTGATTAGGTAACTCCCTAATCCACTTCCTCTACCCTTGTTCACCCCGTTATCGAACCACTGCTCTGATACCACTAATGTGGGGTCCTCGTTAGTTAATCCATTATGTATCACGTTAACATACATATGTGAGTCTGAATTAAGTAGAAACATGCACTGATTAAGAGTATCTTACTAGTTAAGTTGTTACAAAGTTTACAAAACCCTATCAAATATACATTACATGTACAAGTAACAACCTATTCTAAGATAACCCCTATGCAGTGGTTCTCCTCGCAGCGAAAATCATGACTCACGCTCCCCACGTCTCTGAGTCCCTACAGACACATTCACACAACGTGAGTATAGATAACAACTATCTCAGTGCAATATCAAACACAATTACTAATGATAAGGCACAATAAAATCATCAATTGTGAATGCTCTGTATCATGCATCAACCAATGCACCATGTCGACATGTCTCAACAAATCACTCTACTATCACGAGACCAATATGATATGTCTATCTCAGCTCAATATGGCAGTGGAACCACATCACATCTTCATATTAGCAATACATATCATAGTACCGTACTCATATGTGATAATAGCCAGAGTATATACCCAAACCAGGCGTATATCTCTCATACCAAGTATATGTAGCACACCCGAGCATATACCCAAACCAGGCGTATATCTCTAATGCTAATGCATATACCTCATCCATCTCAAACACATGATATCCATGAATGTACATGCATATGATACGACAATCATATGTTACTAACACAACACAATTCATATGATATCAATCTCATAACATCATCACACAATATCTATACTCCGTACGTCAACACGTACCTGTAAAGCGACACCAACGAGATAAATCAGTCGTCACTGGCTAATTGCCTCGTTGTCCTGTTCCCTGTGATGGTGCTACAACAATGCCAATAATATATCATGTTATCATAGGCAATAAAATCAAATTCTACAAAAATATAACATTTTTCCAATTCTGGACCCTGGCGATCGATCTCATGTTTTTAGGCGATCGATCGCCTAAAGCTTTGGTCCTAGGCGATCGATCTCTTAATTTCACGCAATCGGCCGCCTCCCCTTTGGAAAACTTACTGCCTCGAGGCGATCGATTGCCTACTTGAAGCAATCGATCGTGCAAGCACCGCCTTTCCCATGTTTAGCCATAGGCGATCGATTGCCTCAAACATAGCGATCGATCGCCTCCTCTGTTTTCAGAAAACAAACATGGCGATTTTTCAACCTTCTCCTCACGATTCAATCTTCTCATCTCACAATTGCATAAAATAATACTCAATCATGATATAAACATGTTTCCATAACATTTACACTTTCTTAGATGGAAATTCATCTCATCTTGCTACAAGCAAATATCCACTTATCACAATTGCACATAATTCACCATACATAAACTACCACAAGTAATAATGTTTCCAACTAGCAATAAACCAGCTTTCATGCCTCATATCCTTACCACACACTTCACTTTGAAATCAATTCCCTATGCTTCCCAAGCTAGAACCAAGCAAAGAAGGTAAGGGTTTTGGAGAACACCTTGTAGAGATTTTTAGGTGAAAATATGTGTATTATGTGTTTTCAAAGCTGACTTTCACTTTATATACTTGAATATGGAATGAAATTTACATGACATTCCTAGTAAATTAAAATGACAATGCACATGTATATACAACTCTCATACCAATACCAAGGTCAATTGCATACTAGTCCATGTTACTTGATATGCTACTACACTTGATTAAATTCAAATCCTTGTGCACCATGTTTCATTCCTTGCCATATATCATTTCATGCCTGTATTATGTCATTCTTGGTTCCACCCGAACCCCCCATTATCATACCGCCATTTGATATACTTACACCAAAATCATATCACACGTGTATAAAACTAATCGAGGCATTACACATAAATACTAAAAGGATTAAAAATAATGATTGTAATCCGACTTATCTCTGGCATTGTCGTTTGGGCCACATAAACGAGAACCGCATATCTAAACTTCATAAGGATGGAGTATTGGATTCATTTGATTTTGAATCATATGAAACATGCGAATCTTGTTTAATGGGCAAGATGACTAAAGCCCCTTTCAAGGGACATGTTGAAAGGGCAAATGTTTTATTGGGACTAATACATAGTGATGTATGTGGACCAATAAGTACACAAGCTAGAGGTGGTTTTCAATACTTCGTTACATTTACTGATGACCTCAGTAGATATGGGTATGTGTACCTAATGAAGCATAAGCATGAAACCTTTGAAAAGTTCAAAGATTTCAAGAATGAAGTACAAAACCAACTTGGCAAAAGTATCAAAATCATTCGATCAGATCGAGGAGGTGAATACTTAAGCCAAGAGTTTCATGACTATCTAAAGGAGTATGGGATTGTCCCACAACTCACTCCTCCGTATACTCCACAATGGAATGGTGTATCCGAGAGGAGAAATCGAACCTTGTTAGACATGGTTAGATCAATGATGAGTCATGCATATCTTCCGATATCGTTTTGGGGACACGCTCTAGAAACAGCGATTTTCTTACTGAACCGTGTTCCATCTAAATCAGTGGAGAAGACACCATATGAGATATGGACTGGGAAGCATCCTAGTATGTCTTTTATGAAGATTTGGGTTGTGAGGCTTTCGTTAGACGTCATGCCACTAACAAACTTTGACCCAAATCTGATAAGTGTTTATTTGTGGGGTATCCTAAGGAAACGAAAGGATACTATTTCTATTATCTCGCCGAGAACAATGTAGTTGTTGCTCGGACTAGTGTATTTCTTGAAAGAGAATTTATTTCTAGAAAAACCAGTGGGAGAAAAATAGAACTTAGTGAAGTTCATCCACAAGAAAACACTGAACCTGAGATTGAGATGGAAACAGAGCAGGCTTCGCAAGCTGTTGTGGAAGAAGTACCTGCTCAAGAGACACAAGCCCAGCGTAGGTCTGTAAGAGAACACCGGAAGCCAGAGAGATATGGATTTCTTGTGACTCAACAAGGTGACTTACTACTTATTGATGAGGATGAGCCGTCATCTTATCAACAAGCTATAATGGGCACTGATTCTGAGAAATGGCAAGAGGCCATGAAATCTGAGATGGAATCCATGTATGCAAACCAAGTATGGACTTTGGTTGATCCACCTGAAGGGGTACGACCCATAGGGTGCAAATGGATTTTCAAGAAAAAGACCGATATGGATGGTAATGTACAAACCTATAAAGGTCGGCTGGTTGCAAAAGGATTCAAACAAATTCATGGTATTGACAATGATGAAACCTTTTCACCAGTGGCCATGGTTAAATCCATAAGGATCTTACTTGCAATAGCTGCATTTCATGATTATGAAATCTGGCAGATGGATGTCAAAACAGCTTTCCTTAATGGAAATCTGCTCGAGGATGTGTACATGACACAGCCCGAGGGTTTTGTCGATCCAAAGGATGCTGGAAAGATGTGCAAGCTACAACGATCCATTTATAGATTGAAGCAAGCTTCTCGGAGTTGGAATCTTCGTTTTGATGATGCAATCAAAGAGTTTGGTTTGATCAAAAACATAGATGAACCTCGTGTCTACAAGAAGGTCAGTGGGAGCATAATCATTTTCCTAGTGTTGTATGTAGATGACATACTTCTCATTGGGAATGATATCCCTGCCTTACAATCTGTAAAGATTTGGCTAGGGAATTGCTTTTCGATGAAAGACTTGGGAGAAGCCACCTATGTATTAGGAATCAAGATCTATAAAGATAGATCAAGAAGGCTTCTCGGCCTAAGTCAAAGTACATACATAGACAAAGTGCTTAAAAGGTTTAGCATGCAAGAATCAAAGAAATGATTCGTGCCTATGACACATGGTATATATCTCTCGAAGGAACAGTGTCCTTCAACACCAGATGAGAGACAACGCATGAGTAAGATTCCATATGCGTCAGCTATTGGATCTATCATGTATGCCATGATATGTACTCGTCCCGATGTATCGTATGCTTTGAGAATGACGAGCAGATATCAAGTTGATCCAGGTGAAGGTCACTGGAGTGCTGTCAAGAATATCCTGAAGTACTTGAGAAGAACTAAGGATACATTCTTGATTTATGGAGGTGAGGAAGAGCTCAATGTAATGGGTTACACTGATGCAAGCTTCCAAACCGACAAAGATGATTATCGATCGCAATCTGGATATGTGTATTGCCTAAATGGAGGTGCTGTGAGCTGGAAGAGTTCAAAGCAAGAGACAATAGCCGATTCTACAACAGAAGCTGAGTATATTGCTACCTCGGATGCAGCAAAGGAAGCTGTTTGGATTAGGAAGTTCATTTCTGAACTTGGAGTGGTGCCTAGCATTAAAGATCCGATAGAACTCTATTGTGACAACAATGGAGCGATCACATTGGCTAAGGAACCTAGATCTCACCAAAGATCCAAGCACATACTTCGGCGCTTTCATTTCATTCGAGAAATCGTTGAAAGGGGAGATGTTAAAATATGCAAAGTACCGACAGATGATAACGTATCTGACCCATTGACGAAGCCACTGTCACAGCAGAAGCATGATCGTCATACTAGATCTCTAGGCATTAGGTATATGTCTGAGTGGTCTTAGTGCAAGTGGGAGATTTGTTGGGATATGCCCTAGGACAAGTCATTAGATGATTGTTTAAGACATACAATGTTTATGATTTTATGAATGGCAATTCATTATTATATATTATTCGTTTAACTGTGCAATGTGAATTAATATATATGTTAATGTCCTTAGAATAATATTGTATTATTCTTAAAGATGTCCCTAGTCAAGTATTATCATGAATAGGGATAATGATAATACGTAGAGACTAGTATGTGTTGATTGATAAATTGTTCATTGATATGAGATATCAAATCAACACATGGGTACATGTTAGAGAACGATGTACTGGACAGACCCACCATGAGAACATGGATAGTTATATGATCGTCATATGCAATTCTCATAGTGATAATAATGTATGTAATCCTTACGACTTGTGATCATCAGAGATCCCAACATAAGGAGTTATGTATCTTGATATTGTCAAACGTTACCCGTAACAGGGTAAACTATAAAGGCGACTATTGGATACACTACGAATTATGTAGAGGGATGTTGACTGATCGAGATAGGATTTGTCCCTCCTATATAACAGGTGATGTGTTTGGCCCTTGATCAAGTGAGAACTAAAATGCATGGCCATGCTCGAATGAGTCGATATGAGATATCGAGCTTATTCGTTTATTCTAGTTCTACTTGGGGATCAAGAAATAAAGATTGAATATACGAGTATGACTATTCCATGACTCGTGTTCAATCTAAACACAAAGGACGAAGGGATTAAGTTTCATGGTTAATATTATCACAAGTTCTAAAGGTTTTGTCGAGTCATTGACATTCTTGTAATTTGGGTAGCCTCGATGTGTTGCTAGACACCGCTCCTTGCTTGTAACGTAAAATAAGATTTTATGTCACTGCCAACATTACAAGATCATATCGGGTCGCACAAAAGATTAAATCGAGAAGGGAAATTAAATTCATTGGATGAATTAATTAATTAAGAAGAGTCTTAATTAAAAGATTATAAAGATTTAATTAAATCATGGGTTTGGGCCCATGAGGCTTTAAGAAAGCCTTAAACCTTAATTAAATCTTATAATATAAATACAAGGTTATGATTAATTGTTGGATATACAATTCATATCATTCCAACCTAAACACTAACAAGCAAGACACGGCCGCCTCCTACAATCATCAAAGAGCTCTCGGTTTTTCTTTGTAGCCGTGAGAGACTTGGTGATTTTTTGGCGATTATTCGATTGTGAATCGAGTGTGTTTCTTGTTCCGGTTTAAGAACTTGTCTAGCAACTTGTTCTTAAACTATCCCTTCACCCGATTTGATCGTGTGGATACCGTTGAGGCAAAACTTGACAAGTTTTGCTAGTGACTCGAAGGAGACGTTGGACGTGGTGCTGCTCCGTGGAATCTGCTCAAACACGCTACAAGGGTGAGACTTTTGTAAACCTTTATCCGATATGAATCCCTATGTATAGATCCGCGGTTATAGTAATCCAAATTTTTTATATTCCGCTGCGTTCCATGCTTGTTGGATTACTTACAAAGAGGAGTGGGTAACAGAGACGTGCACATAAGATGTCTCTCCACAAAATCCGCAGACACAAAGGAGTGCGAGGCACTTGTGTCTATCAAAATAAAAGCGGAATATGTAAATAAAAGACACGTACCAGCAATCACCTCCTCTGGAGCTACCTCGGCCTGCTCCCTAGTCACTGCATAAACCTGTCCTCGAGGTCGCCCCATCGCCTGACCTCCCAACTGTCGAGGCACCACTGGTTGCCTCTGCTTATCCCACTAGTAAACCTCCCTCTGCCTTCTCTAAGGTCTGTCTGTCCATCATGATTCTGACAATGCCGTGCAATGTGGCCCATCTTGCCACATATATAACAAGCCGTACAGTCACTCATGTGATGCGATCCTCCACAGAAATGACATTTCACCTCTCCGCTCCTACTTGATTGAGTTTGCCCTCTATTGATAGATGCATTACCCATCCGGTTATCAATTCGCCTTCCACCAAACCGAGAATAAGGAGCCCCACGAGGTTTAAATGATTCTCCTCGCGTCCTCAGATTATTAGATACCGGTCTCTGTGGTGGAAGTTGTGGGGGTACAACATCAGTATAAGCACCAACTCTAATCTCTGCTAATTCTGCTCTTGTGAGAGCATCATCAAAGGAACTCAACAGTGATGAGTAGTGCATGGCATAGTCCAAGACAGTCAAGCTTCCCTGCTTCAGATTGGTGAACTCGTCTTCCTTCATCTGTCTGGCAGCCGTAGAAAAGTACCAGTTAAGAACCGGGTTCTAAACAAAGTCCAGTCCACCAACATCCCTTGAGCCCTTAGCTCCATCACTGTTGTCTTCCACCACATGGAAGACTTCTTTGCCAACTGAAATTCCGCTAGCCTCAACCAAGCAGTCCTAGCACAGGGTGCAGACACAAAGATCTGCTCAATCCTTTCCAGCCATGCCTCTGCTTCCTCCCCTGACTCAGTCCCCTCAAATCTAGGCGGATGGAAGGTCAAGAATTGCGTTAGACACAATTCACCAGGCAATAATGGCTGTGCAGTCGGTTCTATGCCCACAACCGGTGCTGGTAGAGGAGTAGTCTGTGCGATACCAGCATTCACACTCCCCACATCACCCACCTCCTCATTTAGGTGTTCCAGATTTCTGGATGCCATGCTGTAATACAAGGGTTAACAACAATACCAGAAACAATTCATATGTTATACCATTAGATAACATAAATAACAATATCCCAAGCATGTTAGTATAACAAATATATACACAAATATGCACCACATGCATAAACATGCTCATAAGTGAACACCTAGCCAACAAGTTTGCTAAGTCTACCCTTCACTCATTCCCGGGTTCTCTAACCACTGCTTTGATACCACTAATGTAAGGCCTCGCTACCTTAAGTGAGGATTAAAGGCATAAGTAGAGCTAAGCATGCATAAATCAGAGTATAAAGTTCATGTTGATGCCTTGAGCTATTAGGATTACAGCTCCAAAAATAAAATTCAAAAAAAGGATTAATTACATTCCCAACCAAATGAATGTTAATGATATAGCTGTAGACTACTCCTAGAGTATAGACTATACAAAAGAATCTTGTCATTCTATACCAAAAGCACTCCTCACAAGCTCACCGCATCAACCCGTCCTTAGCCCTTCATGCCAAGATGTACCTACAGGAACAACCCCAAAACCATGAGCATATAATGACCATATGCATACCAACAAGATTATGATATAAGAATGCATAACCGTAAATACAAATCACTTCATGTAATATATGCACTTAAACGCTCCCTTTGGTTGTCCCTGTACCACAAGCATAATCAATAGATTATAATGCCAATAATGTATGTCATGACATGCACCAGTTCCATCAATGCCAATAACCAATTTCCAAGTCTTATTATATCAGTGGCATAATACCCATCGCGTTAACATGGCAGCGGCATTAATAGCCCTCGCTTTGACAATACCAGCGGCAAATAATATCCCTCGCTATAATAAGACAGCTGCGTGTTCTTCGCTTCTACATATTAGCGGCAAATATTCTCTCGTCGCTACGGTATGACAGCGGCAAGTATTCTATCATCGCTACGCCATGAAGGCAGTAATTATTCTTCATCACTGGAATATAATCTCGACTTACAATGCAACCATAATGCATCAACCAATATGTATATGCAACAATAATGCATAACCCAACAAATATATGCAACCATAATGCAGAACCCAACACGTAAAAATACATTTTACAGTCCGAGGCCCGTACGTCTCACTACGTACCTTTGTTCCCAAAAGTTGGATATCGTAGGACTTTATCTCCTAGGTTGTGTTGCCACCTGGGATGGTTCTATATAATCACACAATTCAATATTATGAGCCAAATAATAGTCCGATACCAAAAATCTCACAAAATAACTAAATATCCAATTCTGGCATCTCGCGATCGATCGCTATAATGCCCCGATCAATCGCGAGATCCAGCAGCCAAAATGCCCAAAAATCTGCCACCAGCGATCGTTCGCCAAGTTTGGCGCGATCGATCGCGAGACTCACCGATCAATTGCCCAAACTTGGCGATCGATCGCCAAAGGTCTGTTTGCCACTGCTTGCGCGCGATCGATAGCCATTTATGAACGATCGATTGCCACGTTCTGTAAACGCGAACAATCGCCATTTATCTCCTTTTCCTTCCCCAACCCATACCAACCAAACCATAACATCAAAACACCATAAACCTTCAACATAAACCTTACTAACACCAAAAATCCAACATTAAACCAAAAATATCACATACCCAAAATCATACTCTTTTTTTAAAATCCCTAAAATACCAACCCAAAACAACACAAATCATATATACCACACAAGGAGAGATTCATAGCACTTTTAGACTTCAAATCCTACCAAGGAATCAAGCAAACCAAGCTTTTCAAGGTTTTCTCCCTTCTCCTTGCAAGAGGCGATTTTGGGTGTTGGGGATAGGGTTGGGAGTGATTTTGTTTAAAGAGTGGAGGGTTCAAGAGGTAATGGGAATAAGGGGTTTAATTAAACATGGCACCCAATTTATTATCATGGTGTATATAATACCCCAGCATGATATTTTAAAAGCATTTACCAATAAATGCACCATAACCTCAAATAAACATGCTTTACCAAAATAATTAACATACACCCCAAATAACCATGACAAAACCCAATTTCCCAACATGCATCACATGCACCCTGAAATGTACTATCAGGTCATGCTCACCGCATAACTATACATTTCACCATAATAATTAATTCAACACCAAATTAATTAACACCATAATTATCACATAAACATAATTAATGCCCAAATGCACATAATTATTTCGGGAATATCACATATGAATTTTCTCAACTCTATTTTATGTATACATATTAAGATAAAATATATGTAGATTTATGTGTGTGACCTTATCAATATTTCCTTCCTCGGGAGTCGACTATTGTAGGAAAGAGAGAGTTGAATTGTTTAAAAAAAAATGGATGTACCCATTGCATTCTTTGTAGTACCTAAAAAGATGAAATAAAGGACATAAAACAAAAAAAGAAGTGGCGACTATATTCTATTCTTCAATACACGTGTTCTTCCATTAGACAAACACTGAAACATTATAGTAGAATCAGATATGATTTATATTTATTTCCTTAAGAATGAAACGTAGAAGCGAAGTGGAACTCTGAAATAGTCTGTCAAAGGAAGATATGTGCTAAGCACGGTGAGTTATAAATTAATATTGAATCATTTGCTAATTAATTTATGTGTTGTTGGGAATATTAAATCAATATGAATTCCTGAATTCTTCAACTAATGTATATATATAGTTGATAAGAGTTGTGTTTGTTTCACAAATTATTTTATTTGTTCTATTAAACTGTCAAGTTGAG
The DNA here is from genome assembly GCA_907163345.1 of Haberlea rhodopensis. Taxonomy (NCBI): domain Eukaryota; kingdom Viridiplantae; phylum Streptophyta; class Magnoliopsida; order Lamiales; family Gesneriaceae; genus Haberlea; species Haberlea rhodopensis. Next base: position 1,233,978 of record CAJQUN010000097.1, read on the forward strand.
ACAATGTAATTGATAATGACAGCTTGTACATATCAAAACAAAAATAACAACTAGTAAATGGATTATGCCATTATGGTATAATCCAAGTTTTCTCTACCAAATTGTATCTAAGTTAATGGTTATATAACATGGCTCTGTAGGAGTGAAGGTGACATAACAGAAAGGAAATTCAACATTTGAACAGAATTGGAAACAAAAGATTAGGAAGATATGAACTGAGATATAAGTTAGATTAAAAACAGATTTAATTGAATTATATGAAATCATGGATATTGGAATTACTATTGCATAACCATTTAGGATTCTCTAGTATGGACATATCGTACAAAACATGTATACACTGTAATTAAGAGTAAAAATATGGTATTGAACTTGGTTGTGTGTTTTTAATGCACTTATAGGTAAAAATCTCGATAAAGGTGCAGATGAGACCAATTAAGAAAAATCATCGAGATATGGTCGACAACTTGTTAGATCTTATAATTTGGTGTTTAGCTTTATGTGAGTAAATTATTTGAGTTTTATGAATGAATGGACTTGATTGTCCATGTGTTTTTAATGATTATGTATTAAAGGTGAATTATTGATTTTAAGTGAGTTTATGGACACGAGTTATTACTCTATTGGTGATGTTGTGATGCATTATAAGATTATGGCATATGCATTCTTCAAAGATTAATGGGCTCTGTTATGGACACTAATGACATTGACCATGTGTTACAGAATTACAGAATACGGATCCCAAGTTCATTGAACTCATGAGATATACAGTACAGAGTGTCATGGCCATCTTCGTGATCACGATTCGTTTCTGGTATTAGTTGGTCCATAAGAGAAATAAAATGGATATACATGTGCATTTATATGTTGTCTGAATTATATAAACTGTGTATGTGTGATTTGTTGTTAATCATGTGCTTACATAAAGTTGATTAGCATGTTATTGGAATATGCTCATTGAGAATGCAACTCACCAAATGCAAATGTTGTTTTTAGTTTGATGTGATAGAAGTTGACTCTACAAGGTGTTTCCTACATATTTTGAAGTATGAATCCAAGGTCGGCCGGCTGACTCTAGTCCTTCTCCCTTTGCTCATCATTTGCATATATTGTATAGGTTTTTGGTTGGGTTGTGAAGGGTACAACCTTGGTTATTTTTGTGGCATATATATGTCTATATGCCTTGTACATTATAGTACTGTAAATGCCTTGATTCCATAATATGAAATTGCAAGTTCTGTCATTAAATATTATGTTATAAGCATCATGTGTATGTGTTATGTGTAAGGGGTGTCACAAACACCTAGGCCAAGCTACAAGCTAATAAAGACCTACTTGATTTGTGTTTGCATGTGGCTAAGATAGTGGAGAAGAGTGTGCAAGTGAGCTTATACTTGTGTTAGTGTATAACTTGAGCTATTGTGGGTTTACATTTATTGGATCTATAATTTGTATATGACACTTGTTTATGACCACACACGCACGTTCACTGCTTTGTTGAGTATGAGATGTCTAGGGATTGAACTTGTTCCACTGTTAACTTTTCACCGCCTTTCATTATAATGCATGTTTACAATAGTTGAGGAATTAAAGTGAGGATAAGTTAGTTTGTTATGATACTCTGAGCCAACAAAAAGATCGTGGTTTTGTCTGGTTACGCGAGGTCGAGTAAAGACTTAAATACGGGGGAGTTTGATGTGACTAGAAATAGACACGTCTATTGCGTTTAATTGCCTCCGATTTGGTATGTTTTGATAGTTATTTGATGCATATGCTACCTAATCGTATATATGTGGCAATGTAGGTGGAATCGAAGAAATCGAGCTAACAAGGGAAAATAAGGATCAAGAAATGCATTGGAGTTGACAAGAGATCAAAATAGATCAAGAAAAATGTATAAAATTGAACAAAAGACCGCGATTAATCTCCACAAAAGCCTTGATCGATCGCCGATGAGAATAAAAGAGCCAACAAAAATAAAGACTCGGCGATTGATTGGCGTATTGCAGCGCTCGATAGCCGAGAGAAGCTAGAAAATTATTAAAAAAAACAGTAAAGGCTGGAGATCAATAGCCAACCATCCGCAATCGATCGCCGAAGGACACTGGTTGAAAAACATCAGCTGGCGATTGATCGCCAGCTGATCGCGATCTATCGCCAGAAGAGTTTTAGTAAAATTAAAAGACTTGATTTCTTTCCATCATACAAGGACTCTAGCCCCTTCCTCCTCCTCCTATATATACCCCGCGACCATCAGACCTTTGGGGAACCTTTTTACATATATTTCAACATACTTTCATAGATAATTAGCATCTAGTTCATCAAGTTCGAAGGCGGATAGGAAGATCGAAGCAAATGCGGGCATGACAACCTTGACAAGTGAAGATCTGCATAGTTTGTGTTTCTTTTATCTTGTTTTTATTTAATTTTGATTGTTTTGCATTAGTCATGAGTGGCTAAACTACTTTTGTAATTCTTGGTTAAGGAAGACGATACATTGGAGTTTACGATTCTCGTGAGATTAAGTTTTGTGTGTTGATTTTCATTGAGTATCAATTGTTTGTTTTATTTTTATGCCATGGTTGTTGTGTTTGATTGTTAGATTGATCACCTAACTAGTGTTCATGCAATTTAATACTAAATTAGATATCAAATACGGAATTGTTTGATCCCTCTAATTTACGAAGCAACTAAGATTAATAAATTTCCGCTTTTGTTAAATTCTTAGGAAAAATAATTGACTTGATTAAACATAGATGCTTGGATTATGTTGTTTAGCTTCATCAATTTCACTAGTTCTTATGCTATCATCGATTTAAATCTTAGTCGCTTGTATTTTGATTGATTGTTTTATTAGGGTTAAACTTGACGCTTGTAAGGCCCCAAGATTTGATTACTATTAATTACTATAATTTGGGAATTTATTAATAATTAATTTGGAATTAATTAATAAGAAGTGAAATTGACAATATGAATGTCAACTAACAATTTAATTGGGACATGAGATAATTTGAAATGGTAAAATAAACTCTGATAATTTTTTTGAAATATTGCATTAAAAACGAAGAATTTATTTTTGTGTTATAGTAGTGGATATAAATCACAGGTGTTGTTATACATTCAATGTATCAGTACTCCGTTGACACTCCGATGTACATAACTGGGACAGAATACAATTATTTATATGTAATGTTGGGCACTTACAAAACACACACTAAAACGAGTAAAAACATACACATCAGTCGATCCCTCTTTTCCTGCCCTGCTCTCTCTTGCGCGCATCTAGAACACCACCCGGAAAAGCTTCGCGCCTACCGCCATCCGACCTCTGTCCGACAAACTCGACCTACCACCGTGTAGCCAACTCACCGATTGGTCAATTTTCATACCAAGCAATCATCGTTTACCACCGTGAATCCATTGGATTTTGCCAAAAAATGGTGAGTTCGCGTCTGTTAGGGTTTTTTGAATTTTGATTCGATTTCTTTTGTTATCCATGAATGGTTCGAGCATGCAAGTCTAATCCCGTTAGCTCACCATGACTGATGTTTCCCTTCTGGTCTCCACCTTTCCTGCCGTCGTGGGTCGTCGGAAACAGTACATGCAGGTCACGACTACTGTTCATGCGATGGTGATTTCCAGCTTGTAGTTCAAATTTTTAGCCATCATTTTGATCCTTAATTGTTGGATGAAATATGATATGGCTTTGTTATGGTTTTGGAACATCCTTGGTTCGAACTGTTGCTGCATTTTTTGAGGGTTTTTGCTTGTCCTGATGCTATATTGGTGCTATTTTACTGTTGTTATGAGTTCAATTTTCAGTTTCCAGATTTCAGTCCTAAATGAATTTAGTTCATTTTTAGGTAATGAATTAACATGTTGAATTGAATGAAATGGGATAAAAGATTAATAGAAGTTAATTTTATGAATTTAGCTATCCTAAACAAATTTAGTGGGTTGAAGATGATACTACCTAAAACATGATGAGATAGGATGTTTCAAAAGGATCGATAGTTGCGTATGGAACCCAATATTGTTTTCTTACAGTTTTTCTTGTTACGTGGTTAGATTAAATGGTGTTCAAAGATATATGAACTACAAAGGTTATTTGAATAACTTAAATAAATTAAGTTATCCTTATATAATGAGAGTAATTGAACTACTGCTCGAACTATGTATTTCTTGGATTATAAGAGTAATTGTAGTACTATATATGGGTGTTGTTGTGGAAATAAGATGCTAGTCTTTCTAAGTATTAGTGAACAGATAAAATCATACATAAATAGCAACTAATTAAGGAGTCATATTATTAAAACTTGAAAAGTTTAACATATCAATACTGGTAAATGTAAAATTTAAATAATACGAAAACGAAGGGCTTATCTTATTGCGGTAACAAATATTTACAAGCAGTTTATCAAGTCATTTGAATTCTATTTAAATAAACTCTTTAATCGATTGTGTAGATTCTATTTAATTTCTGCACCGAAATTCGATTTATGTGATTGAAGATGTCGGGGGTAGCTAACGAGGCGTAAGGTATGTTGCGCTCGGTAACATACGACAGGTATCTGTATTATTTGATACATGATTAGCTGAAATTATGTGAATTATGTGATATTACTTGGCTACGTGTTTTAATTGAATTATGAAGCATTCATGGCATTCATGATTTAGCATTCGATGTATGAAAATAAATGTTTTGTTAACAAACATCATTTTGATAAAATATACATCAATCCATGACATACACGTTGGACATTTCATGTAAGGACCCTAATCCTTAAGTGCGGAATCAAGGCATAATAGAGCTAAAGTAAATCAATCAGAGCATAAAGAACATGTTGAGTCTATGAGCTTAAGCATTACATGCCAAAAATAAGGACCACTAAAAGGATTAATTACATTCCAATCAAAGAATGTTCATCTATAGTTTTATACTACTCCTAGAGTAGATACTATCCAAAATAATCCTGTCCTTTAATCCTCAAAAGAATGCTTCACAAGCTCACCACCTCAACCCGTTCAAGCTTGCTATCATGCCAAAAAGGTACCTACAAGGACAACCCCCAAACATGAGCAATAATAATCATTCATATTCAACACAATATGAAGATAAAGCGTAAATGCATAATCAATATAAAACACTTCCTGTTTTCCATGCATTTCAAACGCTTCCCGTTTGGTTGTCCCTGTACCACAACTCATGAGTATAATCAACAGATTATTTTTAATGGCCAAAACATGTCATGACATCATATACCATCTCAACTGTACCACATATTGGTCACCATTCCCTAGTCTGTCCATCACAGTGTATTTTAATGCCCCTCGCTTATATTCATATGGGCGGCATAGGATAACCTCGCTACAATGGACATGCGGCGCTCCCACCCCTCGCTTCACAGAGAGCGGCAAATACCCTTTCCTCGCCCCATATGACAACCACGCTCAAATGTGACATGCGGCGCTCCCACCCCTCGCTTCACATTTAGCGGAACCAATACAAAAAGCGGCAAGCATTAAAATCATCAAAGGATGACCACGACTCATGGGATGTGCATCCAATAATCATAATATGCACCTATCATCAATATGCATAAATTACCATGTATATGCATCCACAATGCAATACCCCATATGGCATAAATCAACATGTATATGCATCCACAATGCAATACCACATATATACCCGCATCCACAATGCATAATCAATGAGTATATAAAATACATGTTACCGTTGGGTGCCCGTACGTCCACTACGTACCTTTCCAAAAGTGGAATATGGTAGGACTTCAATTCCTCGGCTGTGTTGCCACCTGGGTTGGTTCTACATATTCACAAATACCAATATTAGAACCCAATAATAGTCCAATACCAAAAATCTCACAAAAATAACCAAAAACACCCTTTTTGGTGTCTCGCGATCGATCGCCATCAAGCCCCGATCGATCGCGAGAACACACTGCCTCGCCCAACAATTTTCAACAATCCGCGATCGATCGCGGAGCTAGCGCAGATCGATCGCGCGCATCTCGCGATCGATCGCGAGAAAAACGCCGATCGATCGCCGAGCTGCGGGCATGCGGGGTTTGGGCACTATTCACCCATCTTCAACCCCATCTCATACACACCCACATACACCAACATTAATCAAACCCAACCACTCAAAACCACCCAAAAACATCATAACAAACTCATATAAACAACATCCAACCAAAACACTACCAAAATCACAACACCCAACACAAACCCATTTTAAAACCCTTCAAACCAACCCAGACTTAAACAAAACCTTACAAAATTAACAATGAGGTACCCATACCTCTTGGGGATCTCAAATCACCCAACAATCTCCTCAAAACAAGATTTTGCAAGAACTTCTCTTCACCCTTGGCCTCAAAAACGAAAATGTGAAGAGGAGAAGGGTTTGGGTGTTGGAAATGATTTGGTAAAGTGAGTAAGAGTGGATGGGGTGGGGTTGGGTATAAAAGGTGAGTTTATTTAAAATGATACCAAAATAATTCCATGGTGTATAAAACACCCCAACATGATATTTTTCAAAGCATTTTCTCAAAATGCACCAAATATCAATAAAACACATGAGTTCTAATAAATTGCTATCAAAGGCAAATAAATCATGCTTCCAATAATATTTACCCAACATGCATTACATGCACCCTGAAATGCAACCCCGGGTCACCCTATCCACATGACCATGCATTTCCACATAAGGTAAATAAATCCAACATATAATTAATTACCACATAATTAATCATAATAAACACAATTAAAGCCAAATAGCAATTAACCATTTCGGGGATGTCACAATACTCCCCTACTTATAAGATTTCGTCCTCGAAATCACATGTACCTACCCCAAAAGAAACTAAACATAAACTCATACCAGAGAATAGTTCCGGGTAGTGCTGCACCATATGCTGCTCCGTCTCCCACGTAGCCTCCTCGACACCCCTGCGATCCCACTGAACTTTGATCATCGGTATCACTTTGTTCCGAAGTCTACGGTCTGCTCTGTCCAGAATTCTAACAGGCCGTTCCACATAAGATACATCTGACTCTAACTGAACTTCGGAAGGCTGTAACACGTGAGACGGATCCGGCTCATACTTTCGCAGCATCGATACATGAAACACATCATGTATCCCAGATAAAGAAGGCGGCAAAGCCAGTCGGTAAGCTAAGGTGCCAATGCGCTGCAAAATCTCGTACGGTCCCACAAACCTCGGAGACAGTTTCCCGCGCATCCCAAACCGCACAACGCCTCTGAAAGGCGAGATCTTCAAAAAGACCTTATCTCCCAACTGAAACTCTAACGGTCTCCGCCGTTTATTCGCATAAGCTGCTTGTCTGTCTTGGGCCGCTTTCATCTTCTGCCTTATAATCTTTATCTTCTCTTCCATTTCCCGGATCAATCTACTGTCCAAATCATCCCAACACAAGGGCGATCTACATCGTCTGCCATAAAGAGCTTCAAACGGAGCCATCTGAATACTTGCCTGGTAGCTATTGTTATACGAAAACTCTACCAGAGGCACTGAATCCTGCCAAGAAGCATCGAACTCCAATACACAAGCTCTCAACATGTCCTCGAGCGTCTGAATAGTGCGCTCGGTCTGGCCATCCGTCTGAGGATGATAAGCAGTGCTCAATCTGACCTCAGTTCCCAAAGCTGACTGAAGGCCTTCCCAAAAATGAGATGTGAATCGCGGATCTCGATCTGACACAATAGAAACGGGAATCCCATGCAATCTCACCACATCTCTAATATACAACTGCGCCATCCTCAAGAATGTAAAGGTCATGCTATAGGGGATAAAGTGGGCTACCTTGGTCAATCTGTCCACAATCACCCAAATAGCATCGAAGCCTGAAGCACTCCTCGGCAAATGAGTCACGAAGTCCATGGAAATGTGCTCCCACTTCCACTTCGGTATGTCCAAGCTCCTCAATTCGCCGCCAGGTCTCTGCCTCTCTGCCTTAACCTGTTGGCAGATCAGACACCTCTTCACAAAAGTGACGACATCAGACTTCATTCGCTTCCACCAAAACTGAGCACGCAGATCTCTGTACATCTTCTTCCCGCCTGGGTGGATGCTAAGTCTGCTACTGTGAGCTCGCTCCAAGATTCCCTTACGCAACTCCGGCGTACTCGGAACTACCCAGCGGTTACCCAATCTCAAAGATCTGTCGTCTGCCACTCTGAACTTCGTCGGCTGACCAAGATGCACTATAGACAACCATCTCTGAACCTCAGCATCTGATCTCTGAGCTCTCCTGATGTTCTCATAAATGTCTGGCTCAGCTAATAAGGTAGAGACATACACTGGCGATGCATCAATGTCGAAGTCATAGCCCAGATGGCAATAGGAGGTCATCATAGCCGATAAATGAATGACGTCCTCAGCAGAACTCCTCACTTTCCGGCTCAAAGCGTCTGCTGTCAAATTGGCTTTCCCCGGATGGTACTCTATCTCGCAATCATAGTCCTTGAGTAGGTCCATCCATCTCCTCTGCCTCATATTCAGTTCCGCCTGAGTAAATAGAAACTTGAGGCTCTTGTGGTCCGTATAGATGGTAAACGACGTACCATACAAATAATGCCTCCAGATCTTCAGGGCGAAGATGATAGCCGTCAATTCCAAGTCATGAACTGGATATCTGGTCTCATGCGGCTTCAACTGCCTCGATGCATAAGCTACCACATGCTTATCTTGCATCAGAACACATCCAAGGCCCTGAAGCGATGCATCAGTATACAACACAAATCTGGAGTTCTCCGTAGGAATCACTAACACTGGCGCCGTCGTCAACCGGTGCTTCAACTCCTGGAAGCTCTCCTCACAAGCTTCTGACCAAAAGAAAGGCACACCCTTCTGAGTCAACTGAGTCAGCGGCTTGGCAATCTTCGAAAAGCCCTCGACGAAGTGCCGATAATACCCGGCCAAACCAAGGAAACTCCGGATCTCAGGTACAGAAGTGGGGGCAGCCCACTCCATCACAGCCTCAACCTTCTTGGGGTCCACTGATATCCCGCTGCTCGAAATGACATGCCCCAGAAACACTACACTGCTCAGCCAAAACTCGCACTTACTGAGCTTAGCATACAACTGATGCTCTCTGAGAATCTGAAGCACTGTCCTCAAGTGTTTCACATGATCTTCCTCACTCCGGGAGTAGATAAGAATGTCGTCAATAAACACGATGACGAACTGATCAAGATACTGCTGAAACACTCTGTTCATCAGACTCATGAAGACTGCTGGAGCATTCGTCACACCGAACGGCATCACTAAGAACTCATAATGCCCGTATCGTGTCCGGAACGCTGTCTTCTGCACATCTTCCTCTCTGACCCGAATCTGATGATACCCGGATCTCAAATCAATCTTGCTATACACCCTGGTATCTTGCAACTGATCAAACAAGTCATCTATCCTTGGAAGAGGATACTTGTTCTTCACTGTAGCCTTGTTCAGCTGTCGGTAATCGATGCACAACCGCATCGAACCGTCCTTCTTCTTCACAAAGAGGACTGGTGCGCCCCATGGCGACACGCTCGGGCGTATATATCCCTTGTCCAGAAGATCTTGTAACTGTTCTTTCAACTATCTCAACTCTGCCGGTGCCATCCTATAAGGTGCACGAGAGATAGCGGATGTCCCTGGCAACAACTCGATCCCAAATTCAACTTCCCTGGCCGGTGGAAATCCTGGAATCTCTTCTGGAAATACATCAGCAAATTCTGCCACAACTGGTACATCCTCAACTCTCAGTTCTTTACTCTTTCCAGACGTGTCCACGGCATAAATAAGATAGCCCGTGTGCCCACGTTCCAACAGCTGAGACATCTTGATCGCTGAAATCAACGGAATCTTCGCACGAGACCCGTTGCCAAAGAAAGTCCACTGACTGCCCAACTCAGGTCTGAACTTCACTGTTCTGCCGGCAATCTACCACTGCCTGATATTTGTTCAGAACATCAATACCTAAGATGCAGTCGAAGTCTGACATACCCAGCACAATCAAGTCTGATCTCAACTCGTTGCCCTCAAAATAAATGAGGCTATCTGCCAAACTGATCAGCAACGACGTTTCTTCCAGTGGGTGTCGAGACCAATAGAGGCGTGGGCAAAGAAGACGTGCGCATATGGTGTCTTTCCACAAATCCCACAGACACAAAGGAATGGGAGGCACCTGTATCTATCAAAACAAAAGCAGGGTACGTAAATAAATGACACGTACCGGCAATCACCTCCTCTGGAGCTGCCTGAGCCTGCTCCCTGGTCAGTGCATATACTTGTCCCTGGGGTGGTCCCACTGTCTGACCTCCCGATGGACGAGGCCCAAACTGCTGCCTCTGCTGCACTGTCCTGTCCTCAAACCTTGGCCTGTTGCCCTGATACTCTGACTGGCCTCCCCTGGTGGGACAATACCGAGCAATGTGGCCCATCTTGCCACAGACATAACATGCAGGACACTTGTTTGAAGAATGTGGCCCTCCACAATTGTTGCACCTCGGCTCTCCCGGCCTATCCCCCTGTGAAGATCCTCGACTGGCGGACCAATTTCCCTTCTTGCCATCCTGTTTCTGGCCAAAGTATTTCTTTCCACTATACCGCGAAGATGAAGAGGCACCACGGGGTTTAAATGGCTCACCCCGAGGCCTCAAACTGTCACTAGTCTGCCTCTGTTGCGGTACCGGTGGTGGCATGTCATAAGCTCCCACTCCTAGCTCAGCAAGCTCCGCTCTTGTGAGAGCATCATCAAAAGAAGTTGGGTTATTGATGATAACCCGGTCATAGAGCTCCGGTCGCAGTCCTTTCATGAAATTTCTCATCTTGGCACGTCCATCAGAGGCAATATGGGGGACATACCTAAGTAGTGATGAGTACTGTGTGGCATAGTCTGCCACTGTCATGTTCCCCTGCCTCAGACTTGTAAATTCATCCTCCTTTGTCTGTCTTGCTGCTGCGGAGAAGTATCGGTTCAAGAACCTGGTCCTGAAGAGCGTCCAGTCAATCACAGCACCCAGTGCTCTCATTTCCATTACTGTGCTCCTCCACCACATCAGAGGTTTCTTGGCTAATTGAAACTCCGCTAGCCTCAGCCAAGCCGTCACAGCACAAGGAGCCGATACAAAGATCTGCTCAAGTCTTTCTAACCACTCTTCAGCCTCTTCTCCGGACTCTGTCCCCTCAAACCGGGGCGGATGATAAGACAGAAACTGCGTCAAGCTAATCTCACCCGGTAGCAATAACTGAACTATTGGTTCCATCCCGACAGCCGGTGGAGGTAGAGGATTAGCCTGTCCAATACTCGCATTTACACTCCAACATCTCCGACTTCCTCATTAGCAGCCATGCTGTAACACAAATGTTAACAACAATCCAAAGCAATATATATATCATGTCGTTAGATAACAGGAGTGATATAAGCATGTTAGTATAACCAAATATACACCAATATGCACCACATGCATAAACATGCTTCAAATGTAAGCACCTAGCCAAACATGCTAAGGCTACCCTTCACTCGTTCCCGGGTTCTCTAACCACTGCTCTGATACCACTAATGTAAGGACCCTAATCCTTAAGTGCGGAATCAAGGCATAATAGAGCTAAAGTAAATCAATCAGAGCATAAAGAACATGTTGAGTCTATGAGCTTAAGCATTACATGCCAAAAATAAGGACCACTAAAAGGATTAATTACATTCCAATCAAAGAATGTTCATCTATAGTTTTATACTACTCCTAGAGTAGATACTATCCAAAATAATCCTGTCCTTTAATCCTCAAAAGAATGCTTCACAAGCTCACCACCTCAACCCGTTCAAGCTTGCTATCATGCCAAAAAGGTACCTACAAGGACAACCCCCAAACATGAGCAATAATAATCATTCATATTCAACACAATATGAAGATAAAGCGTAAATGCATAATCAATATAAAACACTTCCTGTTTTCCATGCATTTCAAACGCTTCCCGTTTGGTTGTCCCTGTACCACAACTCATGAGTATAATCAACAGATTATTTTTAATGGCCAAAACATGTCATGACATCATATACCATCTCAACTGTACCACATATTGGTCACCATTCCCTAGTCTGTCCATCACAGTGTATTTTAATGCCCCTCGCTTATATTCATATGGGCGGCATAGGATAACCTCGCTACAATGGACATGCGGCGCTCCCACCCCTCGCTTCACAGAGAGCGGCAAATACCCTTTCCTCGCCCCATATGACAACCACGCTCAAATGTGACATGCGGCGCTCCCACCCCTCGCTTCACATTTAGCGGAACCAATACAAAAAGCGGCAAGCATTAAAATCATCAAAGGATGACCACGACTCATGGGATGTGCATCCAATAATCATAATATGCACCTATCATCAATATGCATAAATTACCATGTATATGCATCCACAATGCAATACCTCATATGGCATAAATCAACATGTATATGCATCCACAATGCAATACCACATATATACCCGCATCCACAATGCATAATCAATGAGTATATAAAATACATGTTACCGTTGGGTGCCCGTACGTCCACTACGTACCTTTCCAAAAGTGGAATATGGTAGGACTTCAATTCCTCGGCTGTGTTGCCACCTGGGTTGGTTCTACATATTCACAAATACCAATATTAGAACCCAATAATAGTCCAATACCAAAAATCCCACAAAAATAACCAAAAACACCCTTTTTGGTGTCTCGCGATCGATCGCCATCAAGCCCCGATCGATCGCGAGAACACACTGCCTCGCCCAACAATTTTCAACAATCCGCGATCGATCGCGGAGCTAGCGCCGATCGATCGCGGCATCGCCGATCGATCGCGCGCATCTCGCGATCGATCGCTGAAGCCCTCTGCCTCTGCACTGCTGCTCGCGATCGATCGCGAGAAAAACGCCGATCGATCGCCGAGCTGCGGGCATGCGGGGTTTGGGCACTATTCACCCATCTTCAACCCCATCTCATACACACCCACATACACCAACATTAATCAAACCCAACCACTCAAAACCACCCAAAAACATCATAACAAACTCATATAAACAACATCCAACCAAAACACTACCAAAATCACAACACCCAACACAAACCCATTTTAAAACCCTTCAAACCAACCCAAACTTAAACAAAACCTTACAAAATTAACAATGAGGTACCCATACCTCTTGGGGATCTCAAATCACCCAACAATCTCCTCAAAACAAGATTTTGCAAGAACTTCTCTTCACCCTTGGCCTCAAAAACGAAAATGTGAAGAGGAGAAGGGTTTGGGTGTTGGAAATGATTTGGTAAAGTGAGTAAGAGTGGATCGGGTGGGGTTGGGTATAAAAGGTGAGTTTATTTAAAATGATACCAAAATAATTCCATGGTGTATAAAACACCCCAACATGATATTTTTCAAAGCATTTACTCAAAATGCACCAAATATCAATAAAACACATGAGTTCTAATAAATTGCTACCAAAGGCAAATAAATCATGCTTCCAATAATATTTACCCAACATGCATTACATGCACCCTGAAATGCAACCCCGGGTCACCCTATCCACATGACCATGCATTTCCACATAAGGTAAATAAATCCAACATATAATTAATTACCACATAATTAATCATAATAAACACAATTAAAGCCAAATAGCAATTAACCATTTCGGGGATGTCACATTTCATATTGATCTTATGAATCCTTTGATATCATTTGATTATGATTGAGATCTATAGTGTCATGGGCACGAAGATGACAGGCAGTGTAGATAGCAACTGTAGTCACGCGTGTTGTCGTTGGACCTAGACACGATGGATGCTGGGCACGGCGATGGAGGAGTTATATCACGTGATGCTGTCACCCTCTGCTCGAGCTTGATATTGAGTGATGATACATTTTTTGGACTCCGATATTTTGGTATCGTGAGATTTTGATTCATTGTGCATTATATGCATTGCATTACATTGCACTGCACTACATCATATATCACATTTTATAGATTTATGTTTATTTACTTGATAGTTTCATATTGGGCTTTGACTCACCCCCAAGGGTGTTGCTGTTGTCTTCGTGTGTGGACAATGGCAGGTAACTAGTATTCCAAAGAGGGAATGCTCGATGGAAGCCATCCTGAGGTTATTTTCTTTTGTCTATCACAGTCGTATGATAGTTAAGTATATCAGGGTGTGTCCTGGATAGTATAACTATGTAAATTAAGTTTATTCAGTTCAGCCTTGAATAATGGTGTTTATCTTGTATTTACAATTGATGGTATTATGTAAATATTTTGAGTATGAAATGTGAGCTGGAGAATTATTGTGCATGCTATTGTATGATGTAAATATTTTTAGTACGTCTTATGTGCGGAATGCCTATTGTGCATGATATAGTATTATGTATTTACTTTATGCACTGGGGATATTATTATTGTGTTTTCATTTTTTTGGTATGCCCCTCGTGCGGGGAAGTCATGCCGAAATTTTTAGGACCAGGTGTTGGTAGATTTTAAATAATCTTCCGTTGTTTACAAATACATAATCATTGTGTGATAATTAAACACTTGATTAGGAACGGGACCTCACAATGCTTGGGCTACTTAAGGTGAGATATGACTTTGATTATTGGATTAAACGTCCAACGATGAATATTCATATGAAAATTTAATCGTATGTGAAGACCGATGATCGAGTTAGTAAACCCCAATTGTAAAGTCAGCCAAAAACCAAGAACCGCTCTTTTCTCATAAGTTAATCCATCTAGTTTAATTTTGCATATTAGTTAAATTCATATTTTTCTTAGATTTTGCATCATAGTAGTTATTCAATGGATTTAAAAAACCCCTTTCTTTTATTTTCATTTGCACTAGTTAACACAAAGATATAAGCTTCCTCGTGGGATCGATCCCTACTCACGCTACTACACACTTATTGCTATTAACTTGAGAAGATTTAATTTGGGCGTACGCGATAAACGCTACCAGCGCAGCTTGGGAGGTAACCCAATGGGAGTTAGCTTCCCTTTTCTTTTATTTTTTTATTGCTTTCTTAGTTTAATTTCTCTCTTCATACAATTTTGCCTACATTGGGACAATGCAAGATTTAAGTATGGGGGGGATTAGTTGTGTGTTTATTGCTTTCATATTACGAACATACAAAAAAATCGAAAAATCTGAAATTGTTTGAGCTTATAGTGAATAATGAACATGGACTTTTGCATCACTAGCACGTGATGAAACATAATTTATAGCATGCATACTTTTGAAAATAGGTAAATTGCTAACCTTGGAACACTTTGAACTCTAAAGCAAACTATGCTTTGACATAATAGTTGAATATTTTGATCACGAATTGTCATGACTTGTGAATTGTGCATAACATAATTAAGGTTGTGTGAACTTTACGATAACATTAGGAAGTCTCTAATACATGCTAAAACTTAACTACATGCTCTTTGAGGCGTATGTCTAAACTACTTGCGAACATGAAAGTGATATATGTGATATTTGATGCGTTTGAGCCTTTCAAACCTACCATGTAAACAAAGTCATCACTCAACCTTTTGAGCTTTAATGTAAAAGAATGGTTGTATGCTAAGCATACAAACAACCCCGATTCGACATTCTTTTACTAGCTTCTCATCTTCCCTAATGAGCCTAAATACATTTTTTTATCCATCCGTTGAAGAGAGTATGATGTGTTTCATTCACATGCACATGTGATCATTGATTCATATGTTTAAGAGTTCTTTCGTCGAAAGAATGTGATGCATGAAAGAAAAGTGATGCCTTGAGAAAAATAGACAATAATATGACTCCAATGGGAGCCAATGCACAAAAGAGAAAAAAATGATTGAAATAAACCTTTGAAAAGAGCAAGGTTTGAAAAAAATCATGCAAGAGAAGAACTTTTTAATTGTGCATAACATTATACTCTCTTGTTTGATATATGTTACCCTCTCTTTCATAAACCAATACCTAGGCCAAGCTACAAGCTACTTAAGACCTATTTGATTTGTGTTTGCAAGTAGCTAAGATAGTGGAGAAGAGTGTGCAAGCGAGCTTATACTTGTGTTGGTGTATAACTTCAGCTATTGTGGGTTTACATTGATTGGATCTATAATTTGTGCTTGACACTTGTTTATGAACACACACACTTCCTTGCTTTGTTGAGTATGAAATGCTTAGGGATTGAACTTGTTCCACGGTTAGCTTCTTACCGCCTTTCATTGATGTGCATGTTTATGATTGTTGAGGTACTAAAGTTAGGAAAAGTTTGTTTGTCATGAAACTATGAGCCACAAAAAGATTTTAGTTTTGGTCTGATTTACTCGAGGTCGAGTAAAGACTAAGTATGTGGGAGTTTGATGTGTCGATAAATAGACACATCTAGTGCGTGTAGTTATCTACGATTGGGTGTATTTTAATGATTAATTTGATGCATATGCTACCTAATCGTATAGTTGTGTGAATATAGGTGGAATCGAAGAAATCGAGCTAATAACGAGGAATAAAGATCAAGAAATGCATTGGAGATGAAAAGGGGTCAAAGTAGACCAAGAAGAATGCATAAAAATTAACTAAGGACCACGATGGATCGCCCAAATTGCACAGATCGATCGTCGAAGGCCGTGAGTTGAGCAACCAAATCGTCTCAGCGATCGATCGGGAGTTCCCCGTGATCAATCGGTAGTTCGAAAGAATTGACAACATAAATGGGCGATCGACTGCAAGTTCTACCGATCGATCGGGATGGAGTCCGAGAAATTTTGGAAACTTGAATTTTTTACCATCTGGATAGATATTTATCAATCCATCAGCCTCCCTACACCATATATCTCGAACCTAAGCCTCATAAATTAGAATTGAGACCTTAGACATTAGTTTAGACTTTAGAATAAATTTTCTTTCAACTTTAGAAGAAGGCTTGAAGATCCAAAGGTGCGAAGATGGAAGCGACACTCCGGAATCGTGCTACTCTTTAGTAATTCATCTACTTTGTTTTTATTTATGCTTTATAGAATAGATTTTGATTCTTTTGATTTAGTCATGAGTGGCTAAACCATTTTGATTCTTGGTTGAGGAAGACAAAACCTTGGATTTATATTTTTCATGAGATTCATGTTCTTTTATTGAGTATCAAGAGTTTTTCTTTGATTTATTGCCATGATTGTTGTGTTTGATTATAATATTGGTCATCTAATGATTTTTACATACAATCTAGTGGTTGGCCTTTGAAGCAACTGAGATTAACGATTGACTGTTGTTGGTATTGTTAAATTCTTAGGGAAAACGATTGACTAGATTAAATATAGACGCTTGGATTACGTTGTTTAAGTTTTATCATTCTTACTAGTTTTGAAAACTATCGACAATATTAATTTTAACTGCTGTTGTTTTTATTGATTAATCTATACGGGTTAACTTAAACGCCTGAGTTATTTTAACTCGGCATAAGGTAAGATAGGAGTTGAATCTCTAATGATAAATGTTCAAATAAAAATTGAATCTTTTGTGAGAACTGATGATTGAATTCATAGTTCTAAGGTAGAGTCGACCGAAAGCCAATAATTGTCTTTCTCATAAGTTAATAACATCATTCCTCGTGGGATCGATCCCCTACTCAGGCTACTATATTATTTACTGTTATTAACTTGAGATGGTTAATTTGAGCTTATAATAGCACACACCATGGGGCCTGTGTGAGGATCAGGCGTGCATGGATCTTGAACAAAGGAAAGCCAAAAGTGCAAAAATAGCTGCAAAGATTCTGTAGTTCAACCGTTAGTAAGCAATGCAATAAAAATTGCCAAAAAATTAATTCATGTTTTCTACTAAAGAATTTCATCGAACATGTGGAGGATGTGGGCATGTTATTGGATGATGCCTAATGAGTAAAAAACAATATCATATAATCATAGGCCTAATGAACTTCTCAAATGAAGCACCAAAAAGGCGAGTGATGGTCCTAATTATTGTAAATTCATGACGGGATCATTCTATAGAATCACAAAAGGATGAAAGACTATATGTTTGTTTATTTATGAACATTCAATGATCTGCTGAAAGTATGTACAAAAGTCTCACCTCGAGCAGTGCGGACTCGGACGGTAACTCGGTGTGGTTCATGCACTTAGCTCAGTCACAGTTCTCGGATGAGCTCGTAGCTCGGTCACAGCTTGGACGTGGCTTTAGCTAGAATATAGTTATTATCTAGGAGCCCCACTTTGGAAATCTCAAGTGTTCCAAGGGGGAAGAAGCGAAAGGAAAATGTGCAGTGAAGAATGGGATGAGGAAATAGTGTATTTATATGAGAAAGGGGGAGATCTCAACCTTAGATTAAAGCAAGATCAATGGCCAAGGTTTGCCTTAGAATGTGTGGAAATATGAACCTAGGCATTGGTGTATTGACTAGTACAAGTCATGTAATAATCTTGTCAAGATTCAAAATTTGAATTTGCAAGGAGTGAAAGTTTCCGGATCTTGTCCCAAGTGTTAGCATAAATGCCCTACAAGTTGGCCCGATGGGCTTTATATTAACCCTGGCCCAGTTAGCTGATTACAACTATAAATATGACATATGTATCTAGGGTTAAAGAGAGGTCACTCTCAATTGATTCCAATCACTCTCATTGAAATGCTAACACCACACTAGCACTGGTGTCGGGCTTGTAGATCTGGTCAGGTTGATTGGACTCGAGGATCACCGCCATCAGATTGATTTCGCTGTTAACGGTAATCTCTTTTCGTGCATTATATTTGATATATTTGCATGTTAATATATGAATCAGGCGCGATTTTTCGTCCCTGGGTCAGATCTGTTTATTGTATTATTTCCGCTGCGTTTGGATCTGACGCTGGGGTACGGAAACCCAACAGTGGTATCAGAACCAGGTTTCGCTTTGATTCATATATTTGATAATTAATTTTATTGGATCGTTTACAATCAATACTAATCGTATTTGAGATTTCGTAAATTTTTGAATCCGGAAAAACATAGAAAAATGTTAACCGACCCATGGCTGGAAAAGCCGGATCTCGGAGAATTGTTCTCTGCTTGTTTCCAATATTCGATTGTAACTTCCATGGAGATCTGGCAGACGCGGCTTGAAGGAGTACTGATTTCACGTCTTCTCGTCTTGCACATATTTTCTGAGATTTGAATCTCGTAGGTTATCTGCTGCACCGCCACGAGAAAACGTTTCTCGATCTGCGATTGGGAGTCGTGGCTGTTGCAAATCGGCGACGGGAAGCGAGCGTAGCAGTGGCGGCGCAAAACGTTTGCGAAGCAGGCTACGCAAGTTCTCTAGTGGTTGAAAGACATCGCTGGTATGAGACTTCGGGATATGAGATCCCGACGTCGCAGACAAGCCATGGTCACGGTGGCGACTGCTGTAAGTGTTGCAACCCGCTACCATGAACGCAATTGTGAACCGCAACCATGAAGTGTTCATGGAGATGAAGGCAATGGACGGTGTTGTATGCTCTAACGAGAAACTCATGAGACTAGAACCCGCGTCCGACGATCTGCAATGGCGGCGGCGCGAGCTAGGGTTTTGGAAACCCTAGCCGCCGCCTGTTCTTCTTTCTTCAGAAAATGTTGGACAGGATTATCGTTTATTTTTATTTTGAAAATATTTTAATTTTGGGTCCAAATTGTTTGGAGTCCATAAATTATTTTGGGTCGTTTTAGATGTTTTATCCGGATATTATTTTAAAATAATACATCATACTACTTAATTTATTAAAAATGTGATTTTTAATTTATTAAGTGTAAAATGGAGATTTTACAATTAGTTGAAAATTTAATTAATTGAAAATTGAATGAAAATGTTTCATTTAATTTATTAATTTTATTTTGGCTAATATTATGATGTGAGGTAAAATAGTGATTTTACCAATTAATTGATAATTTAATTAATTAGAAACTAAATGAAAGTGTTTCATTTAGTTTGTTAATTTTATTTTTTAATTAATATGATTAATAGGAAAAATAGTGATTTTACCAATTAATTGAAATTTAATTAATTAGAAATTAAATAAAATGATTTTATTTAATTTGTTAATTTTATTTTCAATTAATGATGCGATTAGTGTGAAACGATAGAATAAATTAATTATTGTGCTCCAATTACATGTGATGTGATTAGTCCAATTACATATGATGTAATTGGTTAGTTTAATGTTTAATTACATATGTTGTGATTGCATGATGGATGATTACTGGCCTTGACCAATGTGTTTAGGTGAATGTTTAGGTTTTTATTGTTTCATTATTATTGTGATTTTTGGTTATCAGGCCTGCGAGTCTGCTCTCTCTATTTTCTGATGTATCCCTCCCCGGATTTGTATCCCTATTCTCTTGTTTGCACGATTTAAATGTAAAATCTTTAGAATTAGTGGGAGATCGAGATTGAAGACGGAGCACCAAGAATCAAGACATGTGTAATGGAAGCAAAAATGTAATAGGATTGCATTACATACCTGCATCACCTTAGACAGACTTGTGATCCACGTATGGCTCACGTGGATCAATTAAGAAAAGGCCATAATCGTCCATATTTTTTTTTATTATGCATGTGATGTATGATAAGTGTTTGTTTGTATGTTTTATTAGTACAAATGATTGCATGAATAAAACATAGTTGCATGAATCCGGCAAACAAACAAACAAACAAGCAATTGATGAGATTTTAAAATAAATTAAATCCCTCTTTTGAATATGATTCAAAACTTTTAATATCAAACTGATAAGGGGAGCTCAAAAGGGTTTGTTGCTTCATGTCTTCCATCAATAGTTAAGCCATGAGACGCTACTTGTGTCATATTGCCTTACTCACCCACGTGGGGGGCATCTGGCATGGGAAAGCTGTGCGTTTAACTGCCACTTAATTAAGGGTGTGGTTATGTTAACCTTTTAGATTACTCACCCACGTGGGGTCTTTTGGGCATGACATTTCCATCCGTGGGATGGGTTAGTTTGACGTGAGAATGCATAATTGTCCTGCCCACGTAGGGTTATGCCAATCACGAGACAAATATCTTGGGGGTTGCATATGATGCAATTGTGATCTACCTTTAGTATCATGAAGCCGGTGGGCCCACGTCCGGGGTTTTCATGAGCTAGTTGGACTCCAAGCCCAATAAGAAAATATGATTTTCCGTTCATTTGTCATGAGGGTGATGAATTCGAAAAATTTAGTGGGAGCATTCAATAATCAGACGGTTTCCATGTATTTTCTGTTTATTCTCAGTATTGTGATTGCCGTGAATCCGATTGCATCAATTCTCGATACAAACAAAGTAACCGCACCAAATTATTCTGATTGACTATTAATTTTAAAATAGTGCTCGCTTCTAAAATGTTGCTATATACCCTTGGTGGGAGCCTCCTGTTGAAGTGTCTCCCCGTTCGTCTCATGAAGAGATCGCCACACTTGAGAAGTGGTGGGACGATAATCTCTCGGCTAGGTGCTATATGATAGCATCAATGTCACCAATGAGTTTCAACACTTATATGAGAAACTCGTTCACATTACTGATATTTTCCAACACCTACAAATGTTGTTTGGTGAACGGACACGATTACTAAGACTCATGACTTCAAAAGAGCTATTTTCATTTCACATGCAAGATGGGGCTTCGGTCTATGAGCATAGTGTAAGAAAAATATCTCTTCTTGATAAATTGAAAAATCTGAATGTGACAATACCTCATTAACTGGCTGTAGATTTGATCTTATAGTAAAAATGTTGGAAACTCATGAGTCCTTGATTCAAAAGAAGAAACGTGTTCTTCTTGTCGAATCTTCTACCAATGGTATTTCAAGGATAAAGAAGAGGAAGGGAAATGGTTCCCAACCTCAAAAGACGAAAAAGGATATAGTAGCAACTATGAAAGGAGAGACATCTATGTTTTCACTGCTGGTCACTGGCGCAAAATTGTAAGGAATACCTAGACTAGAAGCGTTCTAGAAAGGGTATGTTTTATATTAAAATTAAATGTTTCTATTGGTTCTACTTCTTTGGTATATGATGCCAGTTGTGCTCGCATTTTTGCAAAGAGTTGCATGTGATGTGAAGAAGTAGAGAGCCCTAGGAAGGTTGAACCTACCTGAGGCTAAGCATTGTAGCAAGAATTGTTGCAAAGGCTATTTGAAACATTTATTTAATATAATCTTGAACTTGTTAGGAACTGGTTTGAGTAATTATTCATTTGTTCTAGATTTAATCATGAACATTGTTCCTATTTTGATAGAGAATGATATTCTTTTAAATATGCGAATGTGATTTGCAGTTTTTTAAGAATGCATGTTTTATTGAATCTAGTGAACTTATGAATGATTAGTATGATTATATTCAAAGAATATAAAAAGAATGATAACTTAAATCCAACATATATTTAGCATATGCTGAATGTCCAATGAATTTGATTCATATGGACGTATGTGGAACACTAAATGTTAGTGCAAGATGATGTTGAGTTATCTTAAAGAGAATGTGATTCTCTCTGAGTAACTCTCTAAAGGTACATATTTGTTGAATATAATTCATACCAATGCAGTGACCAAAACTCCATATACGATATGGACTGAAAAATAATCCAAATTTTTATTTTGAGATTGTTCTGCTTATGTGAAGCAGCCAGTGGGAGATGAGTTGGATAGTTGATCCATCTTATGTTATTTTGTGGAAATTATATTATCAATTGCAGGCAAAGAGTTTGTTTCGCAAGTGCAATCTTTCTAGAGAAAATATTTCTATTAGAAAGGATGACAAAATCATATAACTTGAAAGGGTTCAAGAACCACAAACCACTAGAAAAGTTAAAACGGTGAAATTAATTTAGTTAATCACAACCTTTGATTTACATACACCAATGAGATTTGAAAATGTTTCAAGAGCTCCTGATAGAATGAATCTACTCCTTGAAAGTAGTCAAGAAATAGACCATGGATATGATCCTTGGACTTTCAAGGAGGCGATGTCATTGGCAAGAAGCCATGAAATCTGAAATGGACTCCATGTACTCCAATAAGGTATGGGCCTTAGTAGATCATCTTTGGGAATTGTTCCCATTGGCTGCATGGTTTTACAAGTGAAAGCTTGGAGTGGATGGGAAGGTAGTGACCTTCAAAGCTTGACTGGTGAGAAAAGGTTATTCTCATGGCAAATAGTTGTTTATGAGAAAATTTTCATCGGTTATGATGCTATAGTCTATTTAGATTTTATTAGTTATATCTTTATATTATGAATATGAGATATGAGTAATGGATGTGAACACAACATTTCTCAGTGGTGGCATTGAGGTAGAAATGTAGCAGCCAAATGTGTTTACAACTTCTTGGAGTGAGAAAAATATTTTCAAACTCCAGAGGTCCATTTATGGGCCTAAGAAGGCATCTCGAAGTTTGAACTTCCGTTTTGATAACATCATCAAAGTGTTTGGTTTTGTTAAAAATCCGGAAGTGACATGTGTATGCAAAAGGGTTAGTGGGAGCATGGTTACATTTGTGATGCTTTAAGTCGATTATATCATGCTCATTGTGAATGGTATTGGATTAATCAATTAAAGCATGATTATCTACTAATTTCTCCATGTAAGATTGGGAGAAGCGTCATACGTGCTTAGCATAATGATCTATAGGGATAGATCTAAAGGATGTTTGAGATCTCTCAATCTACATACATAAACACTGTGCTAAAAGGGTTTAGCATAGAATAGTCGAAAAATGAGTTACTTCATAATATGTCATAGTATTCATCTCTCGATCAACGAGTCTTAAGATTGATGAGGAGAGAGAAAAGATGACATTGGTACCTTATATCTCTACTTTTAATAGCATATTGTATGCTATGGTATGTACTTGGCCTGATGTATGTTCTTAGAGTAATGGACAGACATCAGACAGATCCCGGTGAAGGTCACTGGAAAACTGTGAAAATAATCATCAAGTTCTTATGAAGAACTTATGATATGTTCATGGTTTTTGGATCTGTAAGTGGAGAAATAAAAGTTGAAGGCTAAGATGATGCTGGTTTTTAAATTGGATGTAGATGATACCATATCGATGTTCGGATTTGTATTTAAGCTCATGATGATCATGTCTCTTGGAAACGTTCCAAGCAAGACACCACATTGAATTCCACCACTGAAGCTGAATACATTGCAGCATACGATGCAGCAAAGAGGCAGTTTGGATAAGAAATTTCATCCAAGAGTTGGGTGTAATTTCTAGTGCAGTTGACACAGTCTCTGTGTACTGTGGCAACATTTGGGCTATTATGAATAGCCAAGATCTCATCAGGATCCAAACATATATTGAGAAATACTATCTAATGAGAAAGATGGTAGATGCGACATTATTATCGAGATTATCGCTTCAACAGAAAAATATAGTGAATCCACTGACAAAGCATTTACAACGATTGGTGTCTGTCAGACATCTTGGGAAGATGGTCTTTAGACACATGAGTAGTTGGCTTTGGGAAAGTGAAAGATATTGTTGTCATATGTGATTAAGTAAATCAATAGTTGATTGATTGTACTTATAATCTTATTGTGACAAATCTTTGTTTGAATAGTAATATATATGGCACTTCTTCATCTGTTTACCCATGCATCTTGATGTGTTGATGAAGTCATTGAGATTGCTATAGTCCATAGAATGTGGTTACGCATATGATAGTGACCATGAAATACATTCTCGACTGCGATTTCTAAATGTTCCTGGTCGATGAGCCTTCGAGAATGGGATATCGATATATGCTCGTTAGAGACTGGTATTCATGATGTGTCTAGTGTAGTGCGCCGCGTTTCATCGGCGTTTGGCTTGGAGAAGTCAGCACACATGAATAGGTGCTCATTAGGAATGAGTTCACTGAACGACCCTACTTGGAATTCTATAAGTGGTTATCATTTGTCGAGTATAGAATTCATAGTCATAGTTGTGCACCATTACTCCTCATGACCCGAGGCGTCATTGAGGTCTTGACAGATAGCTGTTTACTTTGATTTAATGACTGATCACATGCGGGTCATAAAGTTTTTATTTTGGGTATTCAGTGATGCTGTCAGAGGCCTATGATTGTCGTTGGGGATTCGCCACTGGTCTTGATGAACCGGGATGTCCTATGTGTTTTTCTATATATGATTCGAGGAACTCTGGCCAGAGTGGGTAGTGCTTGTGAAAAATGGGTTTTTCATATACGCACACAAGGAATCATATAACGTGAAACAAATACATAGTTATTGAAATCATAATGGGTCTCGATCAACCAATGCCTTTGATTCAATCGGGACATATTGAGTGAAAGGAATGTACTGCACGCTAACTATGGCTGACAGGTTCTCGTACGTTGCTAGTCATTTGTATCTAGGTCTTCGTGAAGCGCAGATGCTAGGCGCTACCCATGATCGGTAGGTTGTTGCTGGAATTATATTTCGGCCATTGTCTATTAAAGGAGTTTAATTGACAATTGGGTATTCAGGGTAAGCCCAAAGAAGTTGTTTGACTTCTAAAATCACAAAGGTTGTGGTCCTACTGCTATGATACACTTGAGCCTCGCTGGGTCACAATCAACCGGCCGCCGATCTATCAATGAGAAATGAGACTTAAATGTTAAGTGCTCATATTGAGTGATTTAGAAGAGATGGATTTAATTTTTGAATGCTCCTCAATTTAGTGGAGTTTCTATATTTGAAAATGTTTCATTTATAGAAAGTTCTAAAATTAAAACGTTTGATATATTTATGTCTCATAATTATGTACATTAGTAGTACATCAAGTTATTCAATTGGATTGAGTTACTTGGATTATGAGTTTGTAGTTTTGTTTGACTTTTGGGCAAGTGGGAGATTGTTAGCATAAATGCCCTACAAGCCAAATGTTGGCCCGATGGGCTTTATATTAACCCTGGCCCAGTTAGCTGATTACAACTATAAATATGACATATGTATCTAGGGTTAAAGAGAAGTCACTCTCAATTGATTCCAATCACTCTCATTGAAATGCTAACACCACACTAGCACTGGTGCCGGGCTTGTAGATCTGGTCAGATTGATTGGACTCGAGGATCACCGCCATCAGATTGATTTCGCTGTTAACGGTAATCTCTTTTCGTGCATTATATTTGATATATTTGCATGTTAATATATGAATCAGGCGCGATTTTTCGGCCCTGGGTCAGATCTGTTTATTGTATTATTTCCGCTGCGTTTGGATCTGACGCCGGGGTACGAAAACCCAACACCAAGACCACTCAATCAACCCATGGAAAATGTTACTCATATTTGAGTTTTCACCTTCGATATAGCTCGTACTCGATGGGGGGAGTAATGATATCCTAGTGGGTTCGGCCCATAAAGAAAACCCATGGGTCAACCCAAGACCATCCTCACCAGCCCAAGGCGAGGAAGTCTGGGTGAGCCCTTAGCTTGCTCGAGAGCAAGACATCTGGGTGAGCTTATAGCTTGCCCTGACCAAGGACCCTCCGGGCTAGTTGATAAGTGCATATTTGCACATATTTTCTTATCTTATCTTCTACTTTTATGTTAGTATTTGAGCGGAGTTATGCATTTTGTTCGGGTTTTTGTTGTTTTGTAGGAATTCAAGGAATTAGATGTTTTATCATGAAAAGATGGTGAAAAGTGCATAAATGTAACAAGGATCCAAAATGGATTTGAAGATTCCAAGCACAGCAGCAGGTGCCTAGGTCGCCTACTAAAATTAGGTGCCTAGGGCGCATGTCTATTTCAGGCCCATGGGCTTTTCTGCGATTCCAGACCATAAAAGGCAACAAATATCACTTCTCCAGATCTTTTTGGCTAGGTTTTGAGAGAACATAATAGAGATATGGTGGCTACCATTGAAGGGCAGAGAAAACAGGCACAAGACGAAGGCTTTTTCATCTAGAGACGAAGAATAGCTGTTCAAATCGTCTTTATATCTCTTTCCTCGCATTTTTCATGATTATTAAAAACATGCTTTCTTGTTTTCTTACTTTTATCATGAACCAACTCTACTTTTCTAAGGCATGATGTAGCTTGCTTCTGAAACTACGTTTAGAATGATTTGATCGATTTTTTTGTAATTTTCCGTTTGATTTATTTGTGTTTTCTTGATTTGGATTGCATTCAATTTACTTGTCATAGATTGAATGATATTATATTTATGATCTATCACTCGGGAGAAGGGATTGTGAATTGTCATAGGAAAACACACCGTTGGAAATTTATATAGTCGATAGTCGTATAACTCCTAGGAAGTCATAGAATGAATTTTGCAATATTGAAATTGTTTAATAGTTTCTTAGGTAGACTTATCAAGATGATTATTGAATGATTAATTATATTTGACAATTGGGAGAGGTAATACAACACTATAGGATCCATGGTTGATAAACTAGGAAATCTCACAATATTGAGATTGATGAATGACGAGCGTATGAAAGAACAAGTGAAATCGAACTCCTAGATCCATCTCTCATTGAATTACTCTATCAAACATTTGCTAGAAAACTTTAGTTAATTTCATCATCATAACAACTTCATGATACAATTTTCTAAATAAAGTAGAGATCATTCTAATTTAGTACTTAGTTTGAGTTAAGTAATCAATCCCTGTGGAATCGACATCCAAACTTCACACACACCATATTATAAGACTTGGCACCGTTCACTTGCGGTAAGAAAATACGCATCACTAGTTCATAGCTCGTTCAGGAGCTCGCCTGTGTTGAGCCACTAGCATTCAGATGATCTTTCTAGCTCACCCATGGCTTGGGTCAAGTGGTTAGCCCAGACTAAGGTATTTACTCGAGTAAACATTGCTAAACCATCCCAACTAATTCACTCATTCCAGGCGATCTCCTTAGTCTTTATGCAAACCCAAAGGCTATAAAAATGCGATCCCGTGTGAACTCGTGAACTAAACCAAGTCTCCGATAAAAATCTCGAGTGACTACCATGAAAGTACGAAATCATTAGCAAGACATAGGTGCCCATGGGGGACCCTCATCTATTCAGGTATAGTGATTCCTAAAACATCAAGTGTGGTCCCTTATACTAGCGCACGTCCACTCATGGTGGGAAACTCAAACATTTGGTAAGTAGGAGGACGAGTTGACTGATCGCTATTATTTTAAACAGAAAATTTCAGTGTAGCGATTTATACCGCAAGTGAACGGTGTCAAGTCTTAATATAGTAGATTTTAACAAAAGGTTCCCGAACCTACAGGGACTAGAAAATAATTACCAAACTCAATTAATTTAATTATATTTAGCCTACGGTAATTAGTTGTGAATATTAAACTAAATTGACTAATAACTCAATATTCAACCCAAACAAGCAAAGAATGGGAATAAGATCAGTGGAGACAATTATCAAGACTTTGGTTCACCCATGTAATCCCCCATAATTCGCCTATTAGTTAAGATTTAAATTCAACGATCTAAGGTGACGAGTTTTCCTAATGCACTTGTTATACATTGGTCCGGTTATAACAAATATAATACTAACGTTACAATAAGCTACTCTTGTATCCTTATTGAACAATCAATATTACTACTAGCCTTCGATTACTAGATATCTATAGCTATCACAAGTGTATTCGACTTTATCTCTCGATCTCAGTCTGAAATCCACGGCATAAATTAATATATAGTATTACAATTTAAACTCTCGATCTCAGTCTGAAATCCTCTTTGATCCATTTGGACTCCAATATTTATATATAACTTTGACTCATGCCTT
This sequence comes from Haberlea rhodopensis, assembly GCA_907163345.1. Lineage (NCBI taxonomy): Eukaryota > Viridiplantae > Streptophyta > Magnoliopsida > Lamiales > Gesneriaceae > Haberlea > Haberlea rhodopensis. The sequence continues at coordinate 1,262,767 of CAJQUN010000097.1, forward strand.
CTTTGATCGTCCCATTGCTCTCATGACAGGGCCAAAAATTCATGGACTCTACTCGATGCACATGTACATTTTGGCCTACGTCGTATCTGACAAAACAAGCATAACGATTTTCTTGCATCTTATCTTTTATACGAGTCATACCTAATTCAGCTTGAATGTTTCCGTTCTTTGTTTTATCTCTTCTGGTCTTACCACACATCCATCAGAGTATACGCATCTCTGCGACACTCATATTTTGGACGTGATTTCTCTTGGGTGTGCAACATTTTTTCCCATATAACATTGCAGGTCTGATAGCAGTTCTATAAAATTTTCTCTTCAATCTCAGCGGGATGTTAAGATCGCATTGACGGTGGCGTTTCTCAATTTCAATCAGCTCGCTTGTACTATATAATTAACATTATTATCAATCTCTCTATATTTTCTTATAACATAACATAGGTATTGAAACTTGCTACTCATTGATATATCTTGGCCATCGAGCGTTTCAACACCAAGATCCCGAGATGTATGACTACTAAACACTCCATATATTATGTTTTAGACCTACTTAATCTAAAACCATTTGATTTCAATGTATCTTCCATAACTCCAATTTAGTATTAACCTATGCCCTGATTTCGTCCATTAACACATCATCGTCAACAAAACACATGGTCCAAGGTTATGCAGTCCGTATATATTTTGTTATCTCATCAATCACTAAGGTGAATAAGAAAGAACTCAACACAGACTGTTGGCGCAATTCAATAGTGATCAAGAACTCATCTGTCACCCTGCTACAAGCTCACCTTGGGTGCTACTTCGTCATACATATATTTGACTATATTAACATACTTGATGAGAAATCTTTTTTCATCAAAGTCCACCATAATATTTTCATTACCACTTTATCGACCAAGTCGATAGGGATTCCATCGGGACCAACCACTCTTCCTGCTTTCATTTTGTTGAAAACTTCTTTAACCACAAATTCTCTAATTCTAAGAGTAAACTAATGGTTGATATCATGTTATTGGATGTCAAGATCACCTAAATCTTGACTAAAACCACATTGAACAAGCTGTTAAAATATTTCTTTAATCTTTCTTTGATGTCTCTCTAACCAAGACCTTATGGTCCACATCTTTTATGCATTTCACTGCACAAAAGTTTCTTGTCTTTTTCTCCCTTGCTCAATCAATTGTGTAGATATCTTGTTCTGCCTCCTTGATGTCCAATTTATCGTACACTTCTTTGTAGATTTTAGCTCTAGCACCCCAAACCACTGTCTTTACTTCTTTTTGGTAAATTTATACATTTCGAAGTTTTTCCCATTATTGTTCTTCTTCAGCTCTCTATAAGCATCCCTCTTGATTCTAATAGTCTTCTTCACATCGTCGTTCAACCATGATGCGTCCTTACATAGTTGAGCACATTCTCTTGACTCACGAAGTAGCTCCTCGCGGCCATCTTAATGCGCAAGCCATTTTGTTACAGATGGTATCAAGATCATCTATTAGAGTCCAATTCGCTTCTTCAGCTATCCTCTTGACAAAAGCTTCATCGTTCCCTTCTTTTAACCATCATCACTTAATTCTAGTTTATAACTTATGTCTAGTTTTAGCAGCTCTTATCTTAACTCTAATATCTAGAAGTACAAGTCGGTGTCGGGTAATTACACTCTTTCATGTACTTATCTTGCAATTCAAGCATTTAACTCTATTTATCATTCTAGTCAAAAAAGAAATCAATTTGGATTGCATTCCGGCCACTTTTAAAGAAATATTTGTATTTTTTCAATGTTGGGAAATATAAATCTCCAAACACGTCCTAAATTTTCAATCCTTTAGCATTAGACTGCGCTCGGGGTTCTGGATCCAACCCTAAACGACTAAACCCTCATCCCCTTTCTTCACGTCAATTACCAGCGATGGCTTCTCTAGCAAGATCAAGCGGCAGCAAGAGCAGCAGAGACGGAGTACTATCCCGAATATCCAATTCCTCGCTCGCGAAGAAGGGCAATGCAGCCGCTTCCGATGTCTCCTACGTCACGAAGCGCCTTCTGAAAAGCACGGGCAAGGCGGCTTGGATCGTCGCCACAACCTTTATTGTCCTGGGGCTTCCTCTGATCATTGAGATGGAGCGTGAGGCGCAGTTCAACGAACTTGAGCTCCAGCAAAGCTCCCTCCTTGGTGCCCCTCCGGCACAACCTGCTTTCCCTGGCCCACCAAAGTGATGAATTTTAATTTCTTGTATTATTTAAATAATGCTTTTTGAGACTTTGGATCTTGATAGATAGTATTGGATTTTGTAGCTTTGTTATTATTTGGGTATAATTGGCGGTTGCTTGAATCTCTGTTTAAACCGGATTTTACCTTGTTGAGATAAGGCAATGTAGTTCTACTACTTTGTGATTATTAATCATATGTGCTTGTAATTGGCATTGAACATAAAAATTTCAAAGTTTATTACTAATTGTTGGGTTTTCGTTCTGCCATGTTATGATATGTTAAAAGTTATTTTTTACACCGGAGGTTTTATGTTAAGGTGTTTCATTTTTATTTCTGTTAAGTAGATGATTGCACATGAGCTTGAATCATGTTAATAATTTTTGTAAGAACAAGTCATTCATCTGCGAAATACAATATAGAAGTCCATTTTGGAATAGTTCGTGTACTTTCTGTTCATTCTTTGTGATGCTTCTTGTTAATTCTCTATGGTGTAATTTCCAGCAATTATGCCCAATTACTTTCATGTTCTCGGGTATTCATTTTGCATTATATATACTATCTAGATCATTTTCCTTTGTTTGTGCTTGAACTTGATTAGTGTGAGACTAAATTAGGACCCTCTTGTGCAAAGTCATTGTAATTTAGATTGGAGTTAGTAGTTGAAAGTTGTAGTAATCGAGAAGAGTTTGCGATAGCCTACGCCCTACAGCATGCTTATCTTTGTAATGGTTTGAAATGTTGATGATAGCTTGTTGTTTAAAAAAAAAATCTAGTGTTCTAGCAAGGGGATGGCCTTTGCTTTTGTGGTTTATTTCGTTTTTTAGTAGCTTTGTCTGATAGGGATCGAATTATTCAAAACAAAACATTAGGCAATTTGAGGCTGCCCTACCAACTTCGGAGAACTGGGCTGGAGAATAGAATGGAGAGACTCTGGTTTTGTGGAAATTGACATGCTTTTCTGATCTTTATTTCTCTGTTTGTAGGGGCTAAGATATCATCACGAATGGTGCAAAACAATTCATTCATTTCTAACAATTAGAAGGAAGCACTACTAATCCCTAACTAAATCAACGTCTGCAATAAGTTGTTCGCAAGTGGGCTTGCAACTAGTCAGTATGCGGTCATAAACTGTTGTATAGCTTCTAAGCCTTGTGATGTAACCTTAAAATCAAACTCTTCTACATACGTATGTAAGTTTTGTTCGAGCCAATGCAGTTGCAACTTGTAAGTTCTTGGCTGCATATTGTATGCCATATCAGGTGTGTTACACCCGATGAGGTGATGACTATTGGGTCATGTAGGCTCCACTTATTTCTCATTTCGGTGGAGCGTCGTCAAATCTGTTAGTGACAATACCTTTGCTTTTGCATTGCAATATTTTATTTCCGTGTATATACACCATTTGGTCCGTTACACTCGCAAAATACTCATTTAGAGGCGCATGTGGATTTGACAAAGGGATTTTAATTTGAAAGATTTGAAAATGAATAGATTCTTACAGCGAAAACATTACATAGTATTGCCCATATGATGTTTGATTATTAATAGCTTAGAGTAAGAGATCTGCAAAGAAATTGTCAAGAAATTAGAGCCTGGAAGCTTGACTGAGAAAATTCTGTCAGGATTCTTGAAACCTTCCATGGCTGCTGCTTGAAGTCCTTGAATGTGCTTCAAAAGACCACCTTTTCAAAAGCCAGAAAACATTGTTTCTAGATTTTTTTATTTAGTCCTAATTGAATCACGTTATTGCATACATTGTACAAGAACAATTACGTCTTGACTCGTGCAAGTGTATATTTTTACTTGGGATGGATTGATAGTGTCATGGACAACCGATATAGCGTCACCGCATTTGTTCAGTTGGATCACCAAAACAGCAGTGAAGGCCGACACGATTGATCGGAATTGGAGTCTGAGGCATTAATTAGGATCTTGTTAAGAAATATTATATGATAATTACCAATTCAAATTTGTATATCTTGAATTCTGTGGTAAAGAGGAGTGAATCCAGGAGTCAGAAATAGGGGTGGTTAACGGAAGTAGTTGCCCGGAACCGGTCGGAACCTGAACCGGCTAACCGGTTAGGAACTGGATGGTTCCAATGGTCCGGAACCGGTAGCTTACCTGTTTCGGACCTTATGATTCCGGTTCAGGATTGGAACATGAACCCGTAGCACTTTTTAAAAAATTAAAAATTTTAAATGAGCTTTTATAGATGAACTGGAGACATTTCCTACGGAAGGAACTAGAGCATATTCCTTCTGTAATCAACAGTTCCGTGAATTTATGCAGTGATGGTTTCTTGTCTGATGAAGATTTTGGACTAGAATCAATGCAAGAACCATCATCGGTCTTCAGCGAAAACCTGGAACCATCAAAAGATCTCCATGACGCTGAAGAAATCGACTCTACAGAAGAAGAGCCCACCAAAATAACAGAACATAATGATAGCTGCACAAGCAAAAGTTTCTAATTTTTTTTATTTTTTATTTATTTTAATTGCAGGTTCCGGGTTGGAAGCGATTCCAACCCGAAAGCGATAAATCTAGAACCAATCCTGTAGTTCCCAGAGGGGTGTAACCGAAACAGCTCCAGTAACACCCCTAGTCAGAAAGTATCTAGATTATTTTATAAATTATATAACAATTATTTATATTAATTAAGAAATTTAAATAATTATAATACATTAAAATTATATTTTAGATTATAATAATTAAAATACAAAATAAACCCCTCGACTACGTGGTCTGCTCCAAGAATCACTGTAGTACGAGCCATCGTGGGGCCTGATTGGATTCCAAAATTCAGTGCCATTTTCGTGTTAAGATTGGAGTTGGCCCAAGCTGACAAAAAAAGATGGTTGCAAGAGTGTGTGATACCGAAGCAAGACCTCATTTAATCGGCAAGACTTGAACTAGGAAGCTTGGTGTGACGAGTCGGTCAAGTCCCGTGGTCGAGTTCCCGAACTCACGAGGTCAAATTATTGGTGGATGCAAAGATAGGCTCGAATGTGATGGCCTGCCTCTTGATCTCCGGAGCTCAAACCACCGGAGCACGTGAAGATAGGCCCGATTATGTGGGCCGACCTCCTAACCCAAGGGAGTGGACGGAGTGGCGTTAACCTATTCTAGGATAGAATCCAATAAATCTTGTAAAATCGTAGATTGACACAATCAAATGTCGATAAGTATGGAAAGAATTCATATATGGAATAAGATCTTCCACTAATTGCATAATTAGTTCCTAAGGTTTGCCCATGAATACACCAGGTTTGGCCGCCCTTCATTATTCATTCACATATTTCTTTCCTTATACCATATATATATATTTTTTATTCTCATGTCAGACTTAGCGTCATACTGGTTATACCGGAAGAACCATTTAGACCATTCTAACATTCTTTTTTGTGATTTTAGTCCATCATTAGGTCGGAACTCACCACCCAAATTAGCCCAAACCACTGGAGGAACGTATTTAGTTTTTTTATCATCAGCGTGGAAGACGAAATCTGTGAAAAATAATAGTTGCATCATTTATCTAGGTAGTGCTGCATATGAATCCGAATTTCAGAATTATTTTGGATTGTGTAATGTTTCAATTGCTTGCTCTGATATAAATTTACCTCAATATCCCAACTCAGGACCTCATTAATTTCTTTGATCTCCTACCAACTTCGGTCCTAAAACTAGAAAATCTACAAATAGGGCTATCCTAGCACACATATGAATAGGGCCATCAGAACAAAAGGTCAATGTGTTGGGAAAACAAGTAGGTTGAGTCTATTGCTTTGATATCACTTGTTAGGAGTGACTTCAGTCAACACTCAATGTCAACTAACTTGAGCTGCAATATATCGTGTTCTTGAACTGATTAAGTAAAGTAATAAATCAATGTAAATAAACAGACAGAAAATAAAGATGAACACATATTTGTTAAATACAACTCTTTGTACTAACTCACTCCAGCCGAGGTCATCTTACGACTAAAGCTTCTAGCATTTCAACTTAAGTGCTCTCCAGCTGTCTAACTCATCTTAACTTTCTGTGGACACACTTGTCTCACAGTTACACAAATCACTCTTATACAAGAAATCTCATTTTACTAGAATTGAGTTTTTGTGACGCACAATTGATTTTATATATGATCAGATGTTTTATTCAACGATAATGTCTATGCGTGTGAGTATGCTCTCAACTAAGCTGATATATACTTGTAGGCTCCCCTCTATGAGCGATGACTCTGAGATATCTTCACGATGAGTTGTGAGTTTGATCTTGCTCTCAGTTTTTCATCAATCTTCGAGTGTTTATATAGCCTTCAACTTGATTTGTCTATTACACATAGAAATATGTTTGTGGGAGAGTATTTATGTGATTCTGACTTTTCTGTAATTTCTTCTTGCATCTCCAACGTTCATATTTGTCTCGTCAGGTATGTACAACTTGGTTATTGACCACTTTGGTGGTCTATTTTTGTTCAGTTGATTTGAATACTCAACTGCTTTTTTTTTCTATTCAGCGAGGTTGATTTTTATCCTACTGGATATAGAGACTGATTTTGTCAGTCCTCGGCTGGACTAGGGTCGACCGACCTAGAATGCTTGATCAGTGCTGCTGATTATTCTCTAGCTTATCTTATCAGGAATGAGTTTTTCATCAACTTCTCTGAAGCTCTGTAAACGATGATAACTTCGTTTGCACACTCGATATATCTATTAGTAATAATACAAACAAGTTACGTTGACATTAATTCCCACATTTCAATGGAAAAAAATTAAGTGTTTGTGGGTTGTTACCTTCTTTTTTGGTTCGCTTTGATAACAAATGAATTTATAGGGGAGAAGGGATGAGCTATTTCCTGAAATCACTGGATAGGCCGGAGCCTGGGAAAGTCTAACTGGTTAAGAATCTCCGGCGATCAAACTGGTGAATCCAGAGAGCCTTCTTGCTAACAATTCTCCTCTTTATAGGGGGAGGGTAGTCAGTGGTCCCACCTTGCCTGGGGCTTTGGAGACAATGTCTGATGCTGGGGGAGAACCACAGACTGGGGACCACCTACCTCTGTTACCTACCTCGTACGACCTTCCTGCTTTTGCGATTCTCTGCATCCGGGGATATGCTTTTCGTACTCAAGGTACTTGACCATCCTCTGATTGGTTAGTGGGCCTAGTCTTTGCTTTAATAGGTGTCCGACTCCTGTAACCCCAGTCCCGGTATACAGGACCACTATGTGTGTCAGCGACCCTCTCGGCCTCAGCTCGGCAGTCCTGGCCAGTTGCTGCCCGCCCCGACCTCTTGAGGTACCTCCCTGCCCCAGCTCGGAGGTTGCCACGAGGATTATGGCCAAGGAGCACGTAATAGGGCTCTGCTCGACCGACCTCTTGAGGTACCTCCCTGCCTCAGCTCGGAGGTCGCCCCGAGGGTTATGGCCAAGGAGCGCGTAATAGAGCTCTGCTCGACCGACCTCTTGAGGTACCTCCTTGCCTCAGCTCGGAGGTCGCCCCGAGGATTATGGCCAAGGAGCGCGTAATAGGGCTCTGCTCGAGAAAAACCATGGCCGCTGACCAGAGGTGGTCGTGCCCGGTATCGATTCGGCCCGGGAGGCGAGCTTGAAGAGGACAACACGGTATCCGTCCTGACGATTTCTCTTGTTGGGCTGTGAACGGGTCCTCAACTGACCAGGCCCAAATAAAGTTCCGGCCCCAAAACCTACTGGGCCCCCCAGGGATAGGGGTATCATCAGTATCCCCCCCAAGTTGAGCTAGAGTAGCGCTGTCTCGACTAAAGGGTTTATGACAAACTTTATTTTCTCCTGACACCTTGGTCCTCTGATTGGACAACTCTGGTCCCGGGGTCATAGATGTCTTCCTTAATCCGCATCGTTGGTTTGGGCCTGGCTCTCTCGGCCCACTCGCCATATCCTCTATAAATAGAGGCTCTCGAGTCACTTTCATTCACATGTGCTCTAGGTCGGATCAATCGTCTCTCATAAATCTTGTAAGTCAGCTCTACCTTTTTTTCTGGTCTTAATGTCAAACTCCACATCTTCCACCTCTGGTGCTCTCTTTCGTGGGGAGGACGAGGATGCCGAGGTGTCTGAGCTACCCAGCCCATCGGGTCGGAGGTCGGATGCTCCCGAGGGAAACATTCCCGAGGTGGCACCCCTCCGACAGGTCCCTCCTAGAATATTTGATCTTTCTCTCCCTACCTTTGAGGTTTTTGACCCGAGGAGTCTGACCCAGGCTGGACTTCCTTGGTATAAGATTCTCGACTCGGGGATTTCTCCCGATGCCGAGCACCTTCTCCGTGTGGTTTATCCTGCCGGACCACGACGTCCGGGCTCCTAGGGATGGTGAGCGTCCGCATCTCCCTCCGCCCGGGTACTTTCCCTTCTTCATGGAGCAACTTAAGAGCGGATTCCGCTTTCCTATCCCCCTTTCTTACCAGGAGTTCTCCCATTTCCATTGCGTTTCTCTGAGCCAACTCACCCCCAACTCCTAACAGAGTCTGGTCTCTGTCACCGCCCTCTTTCGATCCCTGGATCTGCCTTTCTCCCCTACCCTTCTTCATTATGTTTTTCAGGTTAAGAAAACCCAATCTCCCGGGGTGTTTTACTTTGGTGCCTGGACATTTTATAAGTTTTTAAATAACATCCCGAGCTTCCGTAAAGGATGGAAAAAGACCTATTTTTTTGTTAAACCACCTCGACGCTGGGCCTGCCCGATGGCCTGGCGAGATTCCTTACCGGTCCCCCGATCCTTGCCCAAAAAATACAAAGAAGACGTGTTCTTCCAAACGGTTATTTCAACCATTGGGGCTCGGCGTTTCGATTCAGCTGCCCTGATCAGGGAGGACGTACTTAGGCGTTCTGACCTGAGCCCTTTCTTTTGCAGATAGCATGTCTCTCCAGCACTTGCTATCCGCCATGGCGTCTCAGAAGAAAGCGGGAAAAGGGGCGGCTGGGGCAGGCCCTTCGAGCCAACCCCCTAGCGCCCCTGTTGTCATTCCAACCCAACCATCCCTAGGGGCCATCCCACCTCGTGCTGAAGAGGTTAGGGAGGAAGCCGGCCTGTGGAAAAGGAAAAGGGGTAAGGGTGCGGCCGGGGTCTCGATCCGGGAAGAAGTGGCTACTTCCCCGGTCATTCATGAGATTGAAACCCCACCCACCTCTCCCCCGAGCCATCAGTCTGTTGCTCCCGCCGACCAGGGTTCACCTGGGGTGCCAGTGGGTTATACTCGAGAGGTCAGCCTGATCAATTCGGCCCCTTCGGGTCTCCCTGCTCAAATAGTGGAGTGCCTGACCTCTGCCGCTGATCAGCAAGTCCTGGCAGAGCTGAGGTGGAAACCCCTAGCAGAGGAAGGGGTATCTCGGGCCTTATTGGTAAGTACTTTTTAAAGTTGCCATGATTTTTCTTGCCGGATATAGAACTGAACCCCCACCCCTTTTTTTCTTTTCAGGGTCTGGTGATGATGTGTGAAAGCATTGGTCGGGGTGCGAGCTACGGCCAGTCAGCCAGGGATGCGAGGAAAGCTGTGCGGGAAGCCAAGTCGGAGGCTGAGAATGCTACTGCTAAGTCCGAGGCGGACTTGTCAAATGCCTTGGCCGAGCTGGGGAGGGTCAAGCCCGAGCTGGCCTCATACGTGGCTGGCGAACCAGCCCGTCGGGAGGCCTTTATCAAATCTGAGGAGTTCACGCGCATGTTGGCTTCAAAAAGCTTTCAAATTTTTGGACCTCGGTTTTGAGGGGTGTAAGGCCAATTCCAGGCAAAGGGCTTCCCGCCTAATGATCAGGACCCTGACGACTTCCTGGACCTCAAAGCGATTATTGCCAACATCCCTCCCGACTTCGTCAACTAGATCGACTTGTTTTTTGTTCTCCTTTGATGCTTGTATTATGTTTTGAACGTTGATCGCTTTTATTTTAAACAATTATTTCCAATCTAGCGATTTTAGACCGCAAGTGCACGGTGTCAAGTTTTAGTATAGATAGGAAGATACGGATTGTCGAACCCACAGAGACTAACAAGTAAGTACCAAATAAGATATCTTTTAACTATATTTAACCTACGATAATGAATTGATAATTAAACTAAACTAAATTAAACTACTCTAATCCAACCAAGTCAATAAAAGTAAACGAGAAAAATCCACAAGATAAGATTATCGAGACTTTGGCTCACCAATGTAATTCCCTACAATTCTCGATTGAATATTCAAATATTTCTAAGGTGACGAGTTCTCCCAATTTATCTAATACACTCTCTCGAGCTATATTAAACCTAACATCAAATTGCAGTAAGTAACTCTCGTTCACTTATTTAACAATTCAATGTTGCATAAGATCCATGAAAACTCCTAGCTTTCAATTACTAGAATCTATGGCTATCACGCATGTATTTGACGTCATCTCTCGATCTCGGTCTTAAATCCATGGTATGAGTTATTAATTCAGTATCATAAAATCATCTCTCGATCTCAATTACGATACTAACATCATTCAAAGGTGATCAAACCTCCAAAAGCATGAAGAACATAAAACATACGCAAAGAATTATAAGAATTCAATCATTAAATCATCAAATCGAAGGTTCATAACAAAGGTTCGCCTAGCCTTGATAAATAAAATTAGTTCCTCATAATAAATCAAAACACAACAAAACTAAGAATTTAAAGACAAAGAAAAACTCCCAGCGTCGACTCCGGTTGTAGATCTTCGCTCCTTCTCTTGCTTCCTTCTCGATCGTCTCTTTTTATCGCCTTGTTGGGTTGTTCCAATTCCTAGGGTGAAGGGTTGAAGGATGGATTGATGGTAGAAGGATGGAGGCTGGACATGAAGTGAAGGAAAGTGAGGGGAGAAGAAGGTGGAGGCGTGGTGATTGGGTTCCTAGGTTAAAATCTGATTATCCCCTTGAGTAGGTCTCGTCCCTGCCTTTTAAAAATCCCGTGCATCAAATAAGGAAAGCAGTCCAAAATTTCCAAAATTCATCAGGCGTAATGACGCCTCCGAAGTGGCGTAGTTACGCCTGTCGATGTGTCAACAAATCTGGCTTCCCGCGTGATAGGCGTAATTACGCCTCCAAAGTGGCATAATTACGCCACTTAAATTTTCAAAAGCCGTGGGCTAGGCGTAGTTACGCCTCAAAGTAGGCGTAATTACGCCTCAAAGTAGGCGTAATTACGCCTGTTGAATTAATTCAATGATGTTTCTTCGCCTTTTTTCAGCTTCTGGCGAGTTTCGTATTTTGGCCATAACTTTCTCATATGAACTCCAAATTTGATGAATCAGCTGTCCACGCGAATATAAGAGAAAGGTCTACAACTTTTATATGGACCACATTTCCAAAACATGGCTCGAACATATAGTAATTTGAGGAGAAAGGAGCAACATGTGTCTTGGATTCTGGTTTTTACCTCTTTCATCATTTTTGGTTCATTTCTTCTACTTTTATGCATTTCAACATTGATTCCTGAAATATAGAAATATATACCATAAACCGTAAAATAATCCAAGAATCAACACCAAAACATATACATATCATAGCCTAAAAACGCGTAATATTCAACCCTATCAACTCCCCCAAACTTATCACTTAATCGTCCTCGATTAAGCATTAAAATCATAAGGTAGAGTTCATTCTTGATATTTGAAACAATTATTTCATGACTTGCTTATTCTCAGAAATCTCATGCACATATACAAAAGTTGACAAGACATGTTTTCTCCTAATTCAAGCAACATCTCTCAAAATCGGAACGTGTGTGTGTGCTCTAGTCAATCTCAAGTTTCATGCACATATTCAAGATCAAATCATGCTAATCAACTCAAAGTCGAGATTATCATCAAGCATTACATAGGCCTATTTTCAAACAACTTCTCCACTAATGATAGTTACTCTCTAGACTTGGATCAAAAGAACTTTTTAAGCTTGTAATGTAAGGCCTTTGGTGTTGGCTTCAAAGAAAAGATAGGATAAGCACAAAGAAGAGAGTATAATCATTTACAGTTCAAATTTTTCGCAAACATGGAGCTCCTCTTCTTTTTCTTTTATAGCCTTGGCCACTTTGGGTCTTATATGTTTATTTTTTTTCTTTTCAAGGCTCTTTGTCTATCTTTTTCTTTTTCTCATTCATCAATATTTTTCAATAAGCTCATCAGGATATAACAATTTACGTGCATCGAATGGAATTCATTATACTCTCTTAGGGTAAGGATAACTTTTTTTCATTTAGGCTCAAGGGTAAGTATAATGAGTTTGCCAAGAATGTCGAATGGGGTCTAATTATATGCAATCCATATACCATTCTTTTTTCAATAAAGCTCAAATGGGACACTAGGGATTGATATGAATCATGGTAAGCTTGAAAGGCTCAAACGTGTCAACAATCGCCTAGATCATTTCCAAGTCAAGTTTGTAACTATAAAATTTCGCCTCAAAGTGTCATCATCAAATAAGTTCTAGGATAGCTCTAAGATGCTCAAGACAAATCATTAAGTTCACAACAATTATCACTATTCAACATGCAATCCACAAGATCATGACTCATTGTGCTCAATATATTCCTCAATCTTGACATGCTAACTCAGATTAGGATATTCATGTACAAGTCCAATCACAAATCAAGTTCATATGCATAGTGAGATCAAAATTCTCATTGAATAGTCACTACTATAATTCATTCTTCTCTCAAGTTTGAACTCATAAAAAAAAATTTAGCTCATAATAATCGGACGATTCAGTGTCATTTAAGCACACAACATGTGGTTAAAACAAGTAAACATGCAAGCTACTACTCCCCCAAACTTAAATCAAACATTGCCCTCAATGTTTAAAAGAATCAAAAGGGAAAAAGTGAACTCCCCTGATCAAGACGCTTGCATGAGGGTTGAGGAAGATTTGCTTTTGAAAGCTCCACTGTTGTAGGGGTTCATCGCTCCAACCAAGTACCTAGCAAGAGAAGAATGCCTATGGTAAAATATTCGACTTGAGAGATAAACAAAACTAAAATGAAAACTGAAAAATAAAGCAAAACTAAATAACAAAAGGATACGCTTGGGTTGCCTCCCAAGAAGCGCTGATTTTTGGTCTTCGGCTTGACCATCAGAAGCAACCATCAAAGAGCGGCTGCCGCCCATAGTAAGTATCGTATGATACCACTAATGGGTCTTCATTCAGTATGCCCTCAATATTGGCAAGATTGTAACAATGTAAGCTCGTCGCTCCAACAACATTCTTGAATTGGTAGGCATGGGAGAAGGATTCTCGACTTGGCTTCATATGGAGGATGTAGTGCGGTGAAGTTGGCATCGACAGAAAATATGGATCCCTATATGGCATAGAACATGTCTCCATCGATGGGCTCAAATCGGATTCTTCGCAAGTCTCTTCCTTCTCCAACATCACACTCGATTCATCTTCATATGGGAACTCCTCGGATAACATCTCTGAAGTAAGCTCAATCTCTTGAAGAGGCTCAAGTTCCCTCGACTCTTCCACACTAGGAGGATCACTCCCCCAAACTTGATTGGTTGAGTGATCATCATCATATAACCAAACTCGATTTGTTGCCTCTTGATTTGTAGCCCTCATATCTTCCTCTTGGTAGCTAGTTGAAATTGTTTCCATGAGGACCACCATTTGCTGCTCCAGGTGACGCATAGAGTTGGTTTGGCACTCCAAACTATTCTCAGTTGATGCCATGAATCTCACTAAGGTATCCTCTAACTGAGTTGTGACATCTGCAGAACTATCTCTCCTCTCTTCGCGATGTTCAAATGGTTGTGGCGTATCAATATGGTAGTGAGGCTCCGGTGGGTATTGGTGACTCCAACCTTGTAGTGAAGGATCACAATGCCAGTGAAGATCAAAGTCCGCCATATCATTGAACATGTGCATCACACTGTCCTCATCTCTATCAACCAGGGGACTCCCAGTCAACAGTGCTCCGCTCAATACCCATTCTTGTGTCTGTGCATCCAACCCTTTGAAGAAATATTGCAGGAGAGTGTAGTTCGAAAAGTTGTGATACCGGAATGTGTTGGCCAATTCATTGAATCTCTCCCAAACAGCGTAGAACGGCTCGAAACGTTGTTGGGCAAAGCTTGTGAAGGCTTGTTGATGTAACATCTCCAAGTACCTCACAAGACAAATAAACAAAATAAATTAATAAATTTTTTTTTTTTCGAAATAAATATATACAAAGGGAAAAATGGTTAAATTACAGTCAAAGAACCTAGTATGATATTACTAAAGTTAGTCCCCGGCAACGGCGCCAAAAACTTGATCGCTTTTATTTTAAACAATTATTTCCAATCTAGCGATTTTAGACCGCAAGTGCACGGTGTCAAGTTTTAGTATAGATAGGAAGATACGGATTGTCGAACCCACAGAGACTAACAAGTAAGTACCAAATAAGATGTCTTTTAACTATATTTAACCTACGATAATAAATTGATAATTAAACTAAACTAAATTAAACTACTCTAATCCAACCAAGTCAATAAAAGTAAACGAGAAAAATCCACAAGATAAGATTATCGAGACTTTGGCTCACCAATGTAATTCCCTACAATTCTCGATTGAATATTCAAATATTTCTAAGGTGACGAGTTCTCCCAATTTATCTAATACACTCTCTCGAGCTATATTAAAACTAACACCAAATTGCAGTAAGTAACTCCCGTTCACTTATTTAACAATTCAATGTTGCATAAGATCCATGAAAACTCCTAGCTTTCAATTACTAGAATCTATGGCTATCACGCATGTATTTGACGTCATCTCTCGATCTCGGTCTTAAATCCATGGTATGAGTTATTAATTCAGTATCATAAAATCATCTCTCGATCTCAATTACGATACTAACATCATTCAAAGGTGATCAAACCTCCAAAAGCATGAAGAACATAAAACATACGCAAAGAATTATAAGAATTCAATCATTAAATCATCAAATCGAAGGTTCATTACAAAGGTTCGCCTAGCCTTGATAAATAAAATTAGTTCCTCATAATAAATCAAAACACAACAAAACTAAGAATTTAAAGACAAAGAAAAACTCCCAGCGTCGACTCCGGTTGTAGATCTTCGCTCCTTCTCTTGCTTCCTTCTCGATCGTCTCTTTTTATCGCCTTGTTGGGTTGTTCCAATTCCTAGGGTGAAGGGTTGAAGGATGGATTGATGGTAGAAGGATGGAGGCTGGACATGAAGTGAAGGAAAGTGAGGGGAGAAGAAGGTGGAGGCGTGGTGATTGGGTTCCTAGGTTAAAATCTGATTATCCCCTTGAGTAGGTCTCGTCCCTGCCTTTTAAAAATCCCGTGCATCAAATAAGGAAAGCAGTCCAAAATTTCCAAAATTCATCAGGCGTAATGACGCCTCCGAAGTGGCGTAGTTACGCCTGTCGATGTGTCAACAAATCTGGCTTCCCGCGTGATAGGCGTAATTACGCCTCCAAAGTGGCGTAATTACGCCACTTAAATTTTCAAAAGCCAAGGCTAGGCGTAGTTACGCCTCAAAGTAGGCGTAATTACGCCTGTTGAATTAATTCAATGATGTTTCTTCGCCTTTTTTCAGCTTCTGGCGAGTTTCGTATTTTGGCCATAACTTTCTCATATGAACTCCAAATTTGATGAATCAGCTGTCCACGCGAAGATAAGAGAAAGTTCTACAACTTTTATATGGACCACATTTCCAAAACATGGCTCGAACATATAGTAATTTGAGGAGAAAGGAGCAACATGTGTCTTGGATTCTGGTTTTTTCCTCTTTTCTTCAACTTTATTCATTCTTTCATCATTTTTGGTTCATTTTTTCTACTTTTATGCATTTCAACATTGATTCCTGAAATATAGAAATATATACCATAAACCGTAAAATAATCCAAGAATCAACACCAAAACATATACATATCATAGCCTAAAAACGCGTAATATTCAACCCTATCAAACGTAGCCCGTTGTAATGAAATTATTTTGGACTTCGACTGTTGTCTAGCCTCCTCGAAGCACCCCGTTCAATTACTCGTAAGTTAGAAATTCTCTTGATTGTAAATTTATCCCACCATAATAATTTAAAATAATCCTACGCATAGAATTAAATACCACATAGGGCTGACATGTACTAACTCCAAAGATAATAAACCCATCGCACAACTCCTCCAATGATACGAGCTCGAGCGTAAATGAGTGCATGACTCTCGTCTGGTCCGCACCCTGGTGTGGGTTATGTCATAAGGTGCCAAGGCCACTTAAACCCCAGCTTAGGTGACCGGGTCGACCTTCATTTTTAATTTGTGCCAGGGCCTCATACACCTGGACTTTAGTGACAGGGCTGACCTGTGCTTTTAATTTGTGCCAGTGCCTCATACACCTGGGCTTTAGGGACATGGCTGACCTGTACTTTGTAATTTGTGTCAGGGCCTCATACACCTGGGCTTTAGCATGCAGGGCGGACCTGTGCTTTTAATTTGTGACAGGGCCTCATACACATGGGCTTTAGCATGCAGGGCGGGCCTGTGCTTTTAATTTGTGCCAGGGCCTCATACACTTGGGCTTTAGTGACAGGGCTGACGTGCACTTTTAATTGGTGCCAGGGCCTCATACACCTGGGCTTTAGCATGCAGGGCAAACCTGTGCTTTTAATTTGTGCCAGGGCCTCATACACCTGGGCTTTAGCATGCAAGGCGGACATGTGCTTTTAATTTGTGACAGGGCTTCATACACCTGGGCTTTAGCATACAGGACGGACCTGTGCTTTTAATTTGTGACAGGGCCTCATACACCTGGGCTTTAGCATGCAGGGCAGACCTGTACTTTTAATTTGTGCCAGGGCCTCATAAACCTGGGCTTTAGTGACAGGGCTGACCTGCACTTTTAATTGGTGATATGAGATTTAAAGGAAAAGTTCACTAAATAATAGTGTTCATACATCGAATTGAAATAACAATAATAAAATGCCTAGGAATAATATTTTCTGAGGTGATATGCATTCCAAGGTCTTTTTAGAAGTCGGCATTCGGCCTCCTCTAAGTAATACGATCCAGAACTCGGTCTTTGGACTATTTTGTATGGTCCCTCCCATATTGGGTCTAGCTTTCTCACCTCCCTTGCTGGGTTAACCTTTTTGATGACGAGGTCCCCCACTTGAAAATTTCGGGGTATCACCCTTTTGTTGTAGGCTTTGACTATCTTACTACGGTAAGCCTCCATCCTTATAGCAGTCCTTTCCCTTTTCTCATAGATCAAATCCAAATCTAGAGCCCGATGTTCCTCATTGTTGTCATCATAGGCTTGGACCCTGGCGGAAGTTTTTCTGACCTCAGCTGGGAGCACGACTTCCGTTCCATATACCATGCTGAAAGGCGTCTCTCCAGTTGGGATGCTAGCTGTAGTTCTGTAAGCCCACAACACACTCGGTAACCCATCCACCCAATCCTTACCAACCCAGTACAGTCTTACCTTTAACGCTTGCACAATCGATCTGTTGGTGACCTCGGTCTGCCCGTTGCTCTGCGGGTAACCCACCGATGTGAAGGCCTGTTCGATCTTCATTTCCTTGCACCAAGCCATCAACTTCTGCCCCTGGAACTGCCTCCCATTGTCTGATATCAATTTCCTGGGTACTCCGAAACGGCAAACTATGTTCTTCCACAGAAAGTCCAGCACATTCTCCTCGGCAATCTTGGCTAAAGGTTCGGCCTCGACCCATTTTGAGAAATAATCCACAGCCACCAACAGAAATTTCTTTACCTTGGGGCTATCGGGAAAGGTCCCACAATATCCAAACCCCATTTATCAAAAGGGCAGGCCGATGTTACAGCTTTCATGAGCCTGGCTGGCCTTAACTGGAACTTACTGTTCCTTTGACAACCCTCACAAGTGACTACAGTCCTGATCGCATCACTCCTTAGGGTCGGCCAGAAGTATCCAGCAAGGAGGGTCTTTCTGGCCAGAGCCAACCCCCCGAGATGGTCTCCACAGCATCCCTCGTGAATTTCCCTTAGCACATATTCTGCCTCCTCCATGCTCAGACATCGGAGCAGGGGTCCAGCAAAGGACCTCTTATATAACACATCCTCTATCAGAACAAACCGGAATGAATGCCTCTTCAACCGCCGGGCTTGGTTCTTATCAGCGGGTACCTCCAGCTTTCTCAAGTAGTTCAAAATCGGGGTCATCCAACCTAAGACCTCGGGGCCTCTGTCCCGGGCTGGGTTGACGGAAACAACTTAGTTTGAAATATGAGCTCCCTCTACGATAAAGGAACTAGGGATGTTGACCACTTGGAGAGCTCATAAGCTTCGTGATTATCCTCCCTAGGGATCTGCACTATGCTCCATTCCACGAAACTTTCTGACATCTCATGTATAGCCTTCAAGTATTCTATCATCTTCTCGCTTTTGGCCTCGTAGTTCCCTTTCACCTGTTGAGTTGCCAGCTGTGAGTCTGAGTGAAGGATCACCCGGCTGGCACCGACCTCCTTCGCCAACCTCAGCCCAATCAGTATGTCCTCATATTCCGCTTCATTATTAGAAGCCCGGAAATCCAACCTGACAATGACCTTCATTTTTTCACCCGCAGGGGATATCAGAACAATCCCCACTCCACTGCCTTCACTGTTTGCTGCTACGTCCACGTATACTTTCCATGGCTCTTCAGTCTCAACCTCTATCATTTCCGCGAGGAAAAATAAATCCTGAGCTTTAATGGATGACCGAGGTTGGTAAGTCACGTCGTACCCGCCGAGCTCGATTGTCCACTTCACTAATCTCCCCGGTACGTCGGGCTGGGTCATTATCCTCCCCATGGGGCTATTGGTTAGCACCGAGATGGAGTGGGACAAGAAGTAGGGTCTCAACCTTCTTGCGGTTATGACCAAAGCTAATGCCAACTTCTCAACCTCTGGATATCTGAGTTCCGCACCTCTCAGTGCATGGCAGACACAGTACAACAGCCTCTGGTCCGTGTCGTCCTGTTTTATCAGTACTGAGCTAACATCACTCTCTGTAGCAGACAAGTAAGTCCATAATCGTTCACCGAGCTCGGGCTTTACCAGGACGGGCAGCTCGGCCAGGTGCTTCTTCAAGTCAGCAGAAGCTTTCTCGCACTCGTCGTCCCAATCGAACTTTTTCGCCTTTCTTAGTACTTGGAAGAAAGGGTAACTCCTATGAGCTGACCTGGAAATGAAACGAGCCAAGGACGCAATCCGCCCTGTCAGTTTTTGCACCTCTTTTATACTGCGAGGTGAGGTCATCTCTTGAATTGCTCTGACCTTTTCCGGGTTGACTTCGATCCCCCGCTCGGTTACCATAAAACCCAAGAATTTCCCGCTCTTCACACCGAATAAGCATTTAACCGGATTTAATTTCAGACCAAACCTGCTTAGCGTGGCAAAAGTTTCCTCCAAGTCGGGCAATAGGTCTGCCTAGCCCTTAGATTTTACCAAGATGTCATCCACATAAACCTCAATGTTCCTTCCCGCCTAGTTTTCAAACACTTTGTCCATCAACCTCTGGTATGTGGCCCCAGCATTCTTGAGGCCAAAAGGCATGACCACATAGCAGAATGTTCAATCCGATGTGATAAAACTGACCTTATCTTGGTCCTCTTTTGCCAATGGTATTTGGTGATACCCTTGGTATGCGTCCATGAAACATAATAACTAGTACCCTGAGGTGGAATCTACCAACTGGTCGATCCGCGGTAGGGGGTAAGAGTCCTTGGGACAGGCTTTGTTCAAATTACGAAAGTCAATGCACATCCTCCATTTTCCCGCCGACTTTGGAACCAAAACAATGTTAGATAACCAAGTGGGGAACTGCACCTCCCGTATCTGACCAGCCTTCAGCAAGGTCTGAACCTCGGCTCGAATAATTCTGTCTTTATCTGGTCCAAAATGCCTCTTCTTTTGCCTGGTTACTTTGACTTTCGGATTGACATATAACCTGTGCTGGGCTACTGTGGGCAACACCCCTGCCATCTCTGTCGGAGACCAGGCAAATATTCCGGCATGCTTGGACAAACATTCCACCAAATCGCGCTTCAGGACGCTGTCCAGGTCGGACGCTACTCTTGTGGTTTTCAGACTGACCTGAGACTAACATAATTTCCTCCTCCCCGTCCCGCATCGCCTGCACCTCCTGCACCATTTGTACTCCCCTATCCTCCCGTCCTTCATCACCGCCCCTTCTGGATCTTTTCAACGCTGCACTTACAGTTTCAGCGTAGCATCTCTTAGATGAGGGCTAGTCTCCCCTGACTTCCCCCACTCTCTTTCCTATAGGGAACTTTATCTTTTGATGGAAGGTAGAGGCCACAACCCCGAATTCGTTCATAGCTGGCCTCCCCAGAATGATGTTGTAAGAAGACGAGGCCACCACAATGGTGAATGTGATCAACCTCGTTTTCCTATCCTCGTTAGACCCCAGGGAAAGGGGTAGGGAAATCTGACCGAGGGGGTACACGGTGTGCCCAACGAAGCCAAATAGGGGGGGTGTTGATTGGCTCGAGGTGTTATCCCCCAAGTCCATTTGCCGAAAGGCTTCGTCAAACAACACATTCACCGAACTCCCGGTGTCTACGAACACCCTCCCGACTTCATAATTGCCCACAGTCACTCGTATGACCAGGGCATCATTATGGGGTGCGCAAACATTTTCCAGATCCCCTGGCCCAAAACTGATAACCACCCCCTCCTCGGCACCGCAAACCCCTCCTACACTCAGTGTCTCTCTCCTACTAGCAGCCTTCCTGGCTCTGTTAGAATCCCCATCCGTCGTGCCGCTCGACATCATGTTGATGACTCCCCGGGTTGGCGAGTCAACTCGGGTAGGGTTGACGTCATTTAGATTCCTTGGGGGTCTTCGAGCCTGTCCTCTACCGCGAAACGGAGGCCGGATCTTAGTCCGTCCCCCTCTCCCTCTTGTCCATGACGGACCTCGACCTCTTCCCCGAGGAAGATTATCCCCTGGTGGGCAGGGTCGGGACAACAACTGCTTGAATTGGGAACTGCTCTATATTGCCTTCTCAAGTTCCTGATCAAAACGATGGCAATCTTGAGTAGTGTGCCCGGTCACTTGGTGGAAGATGCAGTATTTTTCCGAGACCTCCTTCCCTGGCTCTACACTGGTCTGTGCTGGCTTTTGCAAGATCTGTTTGTCTTCACATATACGGGCGGCCTCCTCCTTGGAGACTTTCGACGGCGTATATTGGGAAAAGCGGCCGAGTTGCGCCCCTTCCACGGGTCGTTTTTCGCCCTGGCTGAGCCGTTTTTCCCCAGTCCGTCGCACTTCCTTCCTCCTCAGTTGCTGGGCCTCTTCCACGTTAATGTACTTTTCCGCTTGGGTGAGAAGATCATCATATGTAACAGGAGGCTTCTTTACTAAGGATCGGAAGAAGTCTCCTCCTCCCAGGCCTTGGGTAAAGGCGCTGATCAGAATTTCCGCCGGGCAGGCCGGTATCTCGAGTATCACGGTGTTGAAGTTTTTGAAATACTCCCACAGCGGCTCATCCTCGGCTTGCTGCTGGCATATTGGTGTAAGAACGCGGAGTTAAATCCTGCGAAGGAAGTACTGGAACCAGGCTCCAACTGGTTGAACCACTTCTGGGCCGACCTCACCAAAGTGGTCAGGAACACTTTGCACTTAAGACGGTCTGAGTAACAATGTAGCATGGCCGCATTTTCAAACCTGCCCAGGTGTTCTTCCGGGTCCGTACTCCCATCGTATTCCCCAGCATTGGGGGGTGGGAAATTATTTGGGAGCTCACCGTTTACTATTTCACCCGAGAAAGGGCTTCCCCTTGGATAGAGGCACCCCCCATTCCCTTCTTCATCTTCTGGACCTCGTCCTTCAGCTCCTCCACCTGGCCCTCTAGATCCGGGACAGCAGACACTTTAGGACGGGAAGTTGCTCCCTGTTCGGGCTCCTTCATCTGCTGGGAGCTTTCCCCGAGCACGCCCTCGGATGGACCTTCCTTTCTCCTCATGGTATGTTCCACCGTAACTGCAATCAGTCGGGTGAGCTGTTCTAGTGTTAAAGCTCCCACTGTCCTGTTGACCCTGGACGGTGGCTATTACTCGCCATTGGTGGAGGCGTGATGCTCTCGGTTTTCCTCTGCATCGGTTCTCCTTGTCCTCACCATCGTATCAATGTCCTTCGCTCACTTTTCCCACAGACGGTGCCAATTTGTTACCTTCTTTTTTGTTTTGGTTTGATAACAAATGAATTTATAGGGGAGAAGGGATGAGCTATTTCCTGAAATCACTGGATAGGCCGGAGCCTGGGAAAGTCTAACTGGTTAAGAATCTCCGGCGATCAAACTGGTGAATCCAGAGAGCCTTCTTGCTAACAATTCTCCTCTTTATAGGGGGGGGGGGGGGGGTAGTCAATGGTCCCGCCTTGCCTGGGGCTTTGGAGACAATGTCTGATGCTGGGGGGAGAACCACAGACTGGGAACCACCTACCTCTGTTACCTACCTCGTACGACCTTCCTGCTTTTGTGATTCTCTACATCCGGGGATATGCTTTTCGTACTCAAGGTACTTGACCATCCTCTGATTGGTTAGTGTGCCTAGCCTTTGCTTTAATAGGTGTCCGACTCCTGTAACCCCAGTCCCGGTCTACAGGACCACTATGTGTGTCAGCGACCCTCTCGGCCTCAGCTCGGCAGTTCTGGCCAGTTGCTGCCGGCCCCGACCTCTTGAGGTACCTCCCTGCCCCAGCTCGGAGGTTGCCCCGAGGATTATGGCCAAGGAGCGCGTAATAGGTGTAAGGCTCTCTACCTTAACAGTGTAAAAAGAATATAAATAGGGCTAACATGTATTAAATACAGTTTATGGTTCCGGTTGTAGCCTTGAGCTAACAAGATGACATGCCAAAAATAAAATTCCAAAAGCTAATTAATTACATTCCCAACAATGAATGTTAATACTATAGATTTACACTACTCCTAGAGTAGAGACTATCCAAAAATATGTATCCTAATTCCTTAATCCTCCTCGTAGCTCACTGCCTCAACCCGGCCCATAGCCCTCCAAGTCCAAAAGGTGTACCTACAGGAACAACTCACCATGAGCATATGCATCACCATTCAACAAAATCCAAACACAATAACATAATTAATTGCATGAGATATTTTTGTATGTATGCTCACTGATTTACCACATTAGCACATTTTCATTGTTGTTCCTGTTTCATAAACTCATGCACAAAATCATTAGTCCATAATATAATGATCGATACCACGTTCCAGTTATAACCACAATATTCCACATTAATCACTAGAAATGTGACTGTTCCGGTCCTGTTACAACAGCGGAATTTTAGGACCCCTCGCTTCGACTTATAGCGGCATCATATGATATCCCTCGCTTCGACAATGACATCGGCATGTACATCGCTTCGACATTACAGCGGCAAATATCATATTACCATCGCTTCATATGACAGCGGCAAGTACCTCCCTCGCTCATAACAACTACCGGAAAAATCAAGCATTTCCAACCACATATGTATAAACACAATACTTGAGTCCACAATCATAATGCATCACCATTATCTCAATATATATCAACACATTTCGTAATCCACACTTGTCCACGATATATATAGCCAAAAGCGTAAGAACACATTTTACCCTCCGATGCCCGTACGTCTCACTACGTACCTTAGTCTCAAAAGTGGAGAAGTTGAAGAACATTATCTCTTTGAAGTTGTTGGTACCTGGGATGGTTCTACACAACCATACAAATCAATATTAGAAGCCAATTATAGTCCAATATCCAAAAATCCCACAAAATATCCAAAAACACAATATTTTGGATCTCGCGATCGATCGCCGCAAGGGCCCGATCGATCTCGAGATCATTCTGCCCGATGCCAAAAAATTTATCCTTCGACGATCGATCGCCACATTTGGCGCGATCGATCGCCAGCCTCACCGATCGATCGCCCAAAAGTGGCGATCGATCGCCGAATGTTTCTGGAGCCTACTGGTGGGCGATCGATCGCCAAATGTTTCTGGAGCCTACTGGTTGCACGCGATCGATCGCCAAAAATGGGCGATCGATCGCCGCTGTCTGTGTTGCGAGAAACACCATTTTTGCACCATAAATTCTTCACCAACCTCACCAACACTTATACCAACAAACCAAAAACATAAAAGCACTTTAAACCTTCAATATACACCATTAACAACCAAAAATCCAACTCCCAACCAATACCAATAACAACCCAACACAAACCCATTTTAAAACTCAACATACCAAACCAAAAATCCAAACTAAACACCATTAAAGTACCAAGAAGGTATGCATACCTCTTGGGGACTCCAAATCTCACAAATAATCCCACAAATCAAGTTTTTGCAAGGATTTCTCTTCTCCTTGGAGCCAAAAATTGAAAATGGGAAGAGGTTTAGGGTTGGGAATGAAATTTGGGGATTTAAGAGTGATGGGTGAAGTGAAGTAAAGTGGGGGTATAGTGTGATGACCAGGGATTATAGATGTTAATCCCGGGGTGTCAATGACCCCTAAAGTTGTTTTACGTGGCGATTTGGAGTTTAATCGTAGTGTTGGGCCTTTCGGGCTCGTCTATTTGGGTAGTTGGGATTGTTGGATCCCGAGGTTGAGATTGTATTCTCATTACGGTGAAAAATCTAAGAGTTGGGTTTCTAGTGTGACTCGGAATCTCGGGTGCTTTGTGTGGGCACCGGTAGGGAGTTTTGGAGTTAGAGAGAGAATTTTTGGAAACAGATGATTTTTAATGAATCATGATGTATTTGTGGGGCTATTAGTATTTCGGGGTATTTTTGCTATAAATACCAGTTGAACCCGAGATTTTAATTATTGGAACCATTTTTCCTCACCTTGTTTCTCTCTCCCCGCACCCGCGCGATTTCCCGATCCCCTTTGACCCCCGCCGCTTCCAGGCGTGCGCCCGCCGCCGTCCGGCCGTCGTTCGGCTCGTCCGACCCGCCGCCGGCTTTGTCTCTTCCAGTCGCACCTCCCCATACCAACAATTTGAAGTTTCGTCGAGAATCGCGTTCGGATTTGGCAGAAAAGCGCTAGGGTTCCAAACTGAAATCTATCCGATTTGGGGCTCGATTTTTGGTATGTTTTTGGGGCTTTTCTTCAGGCGTTTTTGGGGGCGTTTTGTGCTGCATTTTGTGTCAAAAATTTTATGCTTTGTGGTTCAAAGAAATTGGTTGCCAATTGATTCGATTTGAGCGCTGGTTGCATGGGTTAGGGTTCGAATTTTTGGGGGTTTTGGCTAGGGGGCGGTGATTCTTGTTAGTGATCGATTAATTCATGTTTTAGATGATTTATGGTGTTTAATTGGGTTCGATTTGTGAGAATAAGGTTCGAAAATTTGTGGGGAGTTCTTGAGCAATTTTCGATAATGGTTAATTGTCGTGTGTTGACAATATTTTTGAGGGTTATGGGTGTGCTTGAGCATGGGTTGCATGTTCGTAAATAATTGTGAATTATTTATCGTGTTAGCACATCGTTCCTCGGGGCATGGAACTCGAGCAAGGTTTGGCTCGGACTTCGGAAATTTAAGGTACGTGCGACGTACGAGCATTACTTTATATAAGAGCATTTGTGAAATGCATAATGTATTTTAATTGCATTAGATGGTTGTGGGTATGGCTATATATATATGTGTTGATATGACTATGGAACGACCTAGTCTTGACATCGCTGCCACAAGTGTGCGTAATACTAGAGTAGTATAACCTTAGATGAGATATGGGGTACTGGGTTTATATGACTATTGTAGGGCATTTGAGATGCCTGAGAATGATCGTGGAATCATGTATTCATTATAAGACATGTGAGATGTCTAAGTATAATGGAGAATTGGTAAAATAAATGCTAGGCATTTGAGCTATCTGTGATTGGTAGCAAAGTCAAAAAATCAGTATTAGATATCGAGATATCTATATTTGTATGTATAATGAATTTGGAATCATTAATTATTGATACTTGAGAATCAGGCATGCTATGAGTTAAATCAATGTGCTGATTTACTGATTTTTGAGATTTGATGAGTTTGATGATTGTGAGAACAGGGACAGTACACGGAATCCCGGATGAGGACGTTGCCATCCAGGGAGTATCATTTAAAATTCATTAGTATTTACTTTTGTTGTAAATTATGAATTTCATTATTGTGATTATGGGATTTTGTGTATTGGTATGCTCACCCCGTTGGGGGCTGTCTTTGTTGGGGCAGGTGAACAGGTACATCGATGGCTGTGGAGCTGAGCTCGAGCTGTTGATTGGATGTACTCCCAGGATCGTGGTACCAGGGCTTGATGGAGCACGGTATCGTATAGAGTACTTATATACACCCGAAAGTTATATACATATTTATGATGCTCGCATGTGAGCACGGTTATGCTTGTACATGGGTTGTATATAAAGGCATGAGCCTTTCTCTCTTTCATTCTATGTTGCATGCAATTAAGAGTAGAATTGCTAATGATATGAGAGTCATGGGTGTATTATGTGGGTGTTGAAACCCATTTATGTTGTCTTATGTGTGGTGTCTTCCCTGGATGGGAATTTACTTAGCGTTGCTGTGTTCTGTTGAGTATGTGTTTTCCCTGGCCGGGAACTATATAATGTGATGCGCTTTTATTTCGGGATGGCTCTATTTATGGGGAGACTCTACCCAAATTTTTATAAAAGTCTACCATGTGAAAAGTGGTGTAATGGGGATGGAAATGGGCGGAATCTATGAGTCTAATTGTGGGTAGAGATGATCTTAATGTTGAATATTAAAGAAATTTTGTAATTGCCATTCAATGGTAAAGTATCATCTGTGTTTCCCGATTGATTTTATTGAAAGCATGTACCACACATAATGATTAATACACTAATCAAGGGTTAAGGGCTTGGGGTCCTTACATTAGTGGTATCAGAGCAGTGGTTGCTCTTTGGGGCTGTTAAGGGCCTAGGAAGTTATTGATAGCACATACTTATGCATGATGGCATTAATGTTGTATGACACAACTAGTTGTTTATGTGCTTTTTATGATATGAAAAGTGGTGTTGCTAATCATTGTGATTGCAGGAATCGTGTAGAATGTGATGGGATGGCATTAATGGTGATGTCTGGCCCTTCATGTATTATGTGTTAAGGGATCTGATTTTGTTGGAAAATCAGGAAAGGTGAGACGTACGGGCTTCGGACGGTAAAACGTGTTACACCTTTGATTATGTATATCGTGGATAGTGAACCCTTACATGTGATGATATATGTGACATGATAGTGATATATTGTGATAATGGAACCAAATGTTGTGTTTGATTATTGTGGTATAATTGATGAATGTTCCGGTAGCCTTTATCTCCGAGCGAGGGAGGTACACTCCGCTGTCATGTCTAAGCGAGGTAACATGCCGCTGTCATTGTCGAAGCGAGGGGTCCTAAAATTCCGCTGTTGTATTGGGACCGGAACAGTCACAATTCTAGTGATTAATGTGGAATATTGTGGTTATAACTAGAACGTGATATCGATCATTATATTGTGAACTATGGTATTAACCTGGATGCAGGTACATGGAGCTAGTGGAAGTTCCGGTAGTTGTTATATTCGAGCGAGGGAGGTACTTGCCGCTGTCATATGAAGCGATGGTAATATGATATTTGCCGCTGTCATGTCTAAGCGAGGTAACATGCCGCTGTCATTGTCGAAGCGAGGGATATCATATGATGCCGCTATATGTCGCGAGGGGTCCTAAAATTCCGCTGCTATAACAAGACCGGAACAACCACATTATCGATATTGATAGCGATGTCTCATTCCGCTATGTTGGTTGGCGATGGTTCATGCCGCCAAGTGTATTGATAGCGATGTCTCATTCCGCTATGTTGGTTGGCGATGGTTCATGCCGCCAAGTGTATTGATAGCGATGTCTCATTCTGCTATGTTGATTGGCGATGGTTCTTGCCGCCGGATATATTGATAGCGATGGTTCATTCCGCTATATTGATTGGCGATGATTCTTGCCGCCGGATATATTGATAGCGATGGTTCATTCCGCTATATTGATTGGCGATGATTCTTGCCGCCGGATATATATTGATAGCGATGGTTCATTCCGCTATATTGATTGATGATGATTCTTGCCGCCGGATATATTGATAGCGATGGTTCATTCCGCTATATTGATTGGCGATGACTTATGCCGCCGGGTGTTCATAGCGATGGTACATTCCGCTACATCTATGGCGATGGTTCATGCCGCCAGATGTCTATAGCGATGTTTTATGCCGCTGACTCTATGACGAGGGATTATGCCACTGATTCTATAGCGACGGGTTATGCCGCTATGTACATGACGCTGGATTGCGCCACCTACGAGCGATGGGTGCTGATTGCGTACCACTGTTGGATGACGGAGACAGGTATGCCGCTATATTGTTAGCAATGAGGTATGTCATATTACTGTTATTTAGCACTATTGTGGATATCATGTGTTAATTTACTTATGTTGTCATGTGTTTGACGATGAGATTATAGACGTCGTGTATCGACATATACCGTCACGAGTCGACAATATTATTTCAAAGTCATATGTTGACAGGTACCGTCACGGGATGACAATGACATAGTGGATGTTCTATGTAGACGTGTAGCGTCGTTTTGATGATTAATACATTTATGTTATGTATTTGGTTGTATGGTTTGAGTGCCAATGATGAGCACTTGGTAGAGTCTGAGTCACTAGTTGACGAGACCTTTTTGCCGAGCAGGTTTGCTCGGTGGAGTATTGAATGTATTGTACCGGTAAATGTACCACATCATGTTATAGAGGTAAATATTTGTCGAGCGATGATACCCTTGGGTATGCTCGTTGGTTTGGCTAGGGCCAAGTGATTGGTGGTAAGAGTAGTCATTGAGGAAACTACTCGCTTGTGTTGTGATGTAGGGTAGACATGGTTACACCCACCCTGAGGGTGTGGGATAAGTCTTAACGGATTATGATTGCATCATAAGTGAGCAAGGACACCGGGTTGTCCATTGTGCTTGGTATTTTAGAGATATGTTGGGCGATGACCCATTACTCTAACGGTTTGTACGGTATGGCATACCGAGATGGAACATATGGTTTGTTGGTGGGCTTGATGTGAGCCTATGGAGACAACGCTTTGCTAGCCAGATATTGGGGGAATGATATAGTGTGCTTGTTGGAGCCATGATACTGCACGTTGGAACCGAGTTTGGTGAATCGTATGATGATACGATGAAGACTTTTGGCAGGCTTTTGATTGTCCCTTTGTAGCATGATATTTGAGGCATGTGACACCTCGGGAGAACGTTATACGTCTTTTGTTTTGAGGGACTTGTCTGGGACAGCTCATAATGTTGGAGTGCCAACAAGAGAGTCATCAAGTCGTCGTTGACTCGATCTGGGGAATCCGTGTGCTTGGGATGCAATGGGTGTTATTGTATCCAGTTTTTCCGAACGATGGTTCGAGACTAGTGGATCTCGAGTTCGATGGCACTTCCCTTGTGGGGAAGGAGGTAGTATTATACCTATTTGGGAATCTTTGAAAGATTCGGTAAGTTGGTGCATGTGGTGTTGATTTTGGGAATCACGCCGTGTTGTTGATCGTCGATTATCATTCTCCACTGGATGGGAATGACTCAGAATTGACAGTTGTGTTTGGGGCTTAGGGGTATGTTGTAGATACCCGAGCCAAGTGCATTGAGTATGCATGTGATGTCAGTGCTTAGGCAGGTATACCGGTGAGTGTATGGATGCCAGTTATTGATTCCCTTTTTGTCAAGCATAGAGTATACTATTTTTGGATGGTTAAATCTCTGATGAGAGATATGGAACACCTTGAGATTGGGAATCTCCATGTCACGATAATTATGAGAAACAATCGTGAAGTTAGTTGACTCCCTGAGGAGGGATTATCTTGTGTGGGTTGAGGTATTTCCTTGTTGGTGTTTCCTCCGAGTTACGCGATAGCCTTCCCAAGTTTGGATTGTTAAATCCTAGGATTATCAAGGGATGGCAGGAATTCGGATTGGTTGGGTGTAGCTGTCGACACAAGCGTTGAGGATGCCATGGGTTTATTGCACGTCCTTTCAGAATTTGAACTCCGTGGAGTCTCGATGGTTTATTTATGATCAGGATGTGATCCTTGGAATATCCGGAGGTGGACATCTTGTGAGATGTCTTTTGTGTGAATCTGTGGCCGTGAGTTGCCCAAATTGAGTTGCAATGATGCGACTGCTCATTTGATGGAGGAGGTTTGGAAGTGGAGACCAGGTTTGGTATGTGTACATCGTGGTATACTAGTGTTTTCCTCGTAATGATGTGTATTAGACATTGTGAGTCATAATGGAGATGTCTTTGAATGATATCTACGATGGAATCGGGAGGGTTTCGAATCCTTGCTGTTTCAGTTGACTAACTGCTTTTGGACTGTTAGCGTTGAGTTGTGCTGACGCTCTTTGACGTTATGATGGATTTGGAAGTCTATTCCACTCCAGAGTATGACACGAAGTCATCTCACGGTTGAAGTGTCATTCATGATGCGTTCATACTAGTTGTATTAGAACTAAGGATGACCATCCGATTTACAGTCGTAAGTATTGGTTGTTTTGCAGTCATGAGAGACTGACTTTTGGGATGAACCGCATCGAGGTACGTTTTGCCTCTTGGGTGATATGTTGGTTTTGGTATGTCGCTCTGTTTCAGAGTTTGATGTGAGGTAAGTATCCTCGCGTTTATTAAGACGATTCTGATATGGTCAAGGATCGAGGTTATGGCTTCATGTTGTTGTGTAGCCCGGGTGTTACGTGATACATCGGTGCTAATTTCGAGGACGAAATTCTTTTAGTGGGGGATATTGTGATGACCAGGGATTATAGATGTTAATCCCGGAGTGTTAATGACCCCTAAAGTTGTTTTACGTGGCGATTTGGAGTTTAATCGTAGTGTTGGGCCTTTCGGGCTCGTCTATTTGGGTAGTTGGGATTGTTGGATCCCGAGGTTGAGATTGTATTCTCATTACGGTGAAAAATCTAAGAGTTGGGTTTTTAGTGTGACTCGGAATCTCGGGTGCTTTGTGTGGGCACCGGTAGGGGGTTTTGGAGTTAGAGAGAGAATTTTTGGAAACAGATGATTTTTAATGAATCATGATGTATTTGTGGGGCTATTAATATTTCGGGGTATTTTTGCTATAAATACCAGTTGAACCCGAGATTTTAATTATCGGAACCATTTTTCCTCACCTTGTTTCTCTCTCCCCGCACCCGCGCGATTTCCCGATCCCCTTTGATTGGGTTCGATTTGTGAGAATAAGGTTCGAAAATTTGTGGGGAGTTCTTGAGCGATTTTCGATAATGGTTAATTGTCGTGTGTTGACAATATTTTTGAGGGTTATGGGTGTGCTTGAGCATGGGTTGCATGTTCGTAAATAATTGTGAATTATTTATCGTGTTAGCGCATGGGTTGCATGTTCGTAAATAATTGTGAATTATTTATCGTGTTAGCACATCGTTCCTCGGGGCATGGAACTCGAGCAAGGTTTGGCTCGGAGTTCGGAAATTTAAGGTACGTGCCACGTACGAGCATTACTTTATATAAGTGCATTTGTGAAATGCATAATGTATTTTAATTGCATTAGATGGTTGTGGGTATGGCTATATATATATGTGTTGATATGACTATGGAACGACCTAGTCTTGACATCGCTGCCACAAGTGTGCGTAATACTAGAGTAGTATAACCTTACATGAGATATGGGGTACTGGGTTTATATGACTATTGTAGGGCATTTGAGATGCCCGAGAATGATCGTGGAATCATGTATTCATTATAAGACATGTGAGATGTCTAAGTATAATGGAGAATTGGTAAAATAAATGCTAGGCATTTGAGCTATCTGTGATTGGTAGCAAAGTCAAAAAATCAGTATTAGATATCGAGATATCTATATTTGTATGTATAATGAATTTGGAATCATTAATTATTGATACTTGAGAATCAGGCATGCTATGAGTTAAATCAATGTGCTGATTTACTGATTTTTGAGATTTGATGAGTTTGATGATTGTGAGAACATGGACAGTACACGGAATCCCGGATGAGGACGTTGCCATCCAGGGAGTATCATTTAAAATTCATTAGTATTTACTTTTGTTGTAAATTATGAATTTCATTATTGTGATTATGGGATTTGTGTATTGGTATGCTCACCCCGTTGGGGGCTGTCTCTGTTGGGGCAGGTGAACAGGTACATCGATGGCTGTGGAGCTGAGCTCGAGCTGTTGATTGGATGTACTCTCAGGATCGTGGTACCAGGGCTTGATGGAGCACGGTATCGTATAGAGTACTCATATACACCCGAAGGTTATATATATATTTATGATGCTCGCATGTGAGCACGGTTATGCTTGTACATGGGTTGTATATAAAGGCATGAGCCTTTCTCTCTTTCATTCTATGTTGCATGCAATTAAGAGTAGAATTGCTAATGATATGAGAGTCATGGGTGTATTATGTGGGTGTTGAAACCCATTTATGTTGTCTTATGTGTGGTGTCTTCCCTGACTGGGAATTTACTTAGCGTTGCTGTGTTCTGTTGAGTATGTGTTTTCCCTGGCCGGGAACTATATATTGTGATGCGCTTTTATTTCGGGATGGCTCTATTTATGGGGAGACTCTGCCCAAATTTTTATAAAAGTCTACCATGTGAAAAGTGGTGTAATGGGGATGGAAATGGGCGGAATCTATGAGTCTAATTGTGGGTAGAGATGATCTTAATGTTGAATATTAAAGAAATTTTGTAATTGTCATTCAATGGTAAAGTATATTCTGTGTTTCCCGATTGATTTTATTGAAAGCATGTACCACACATAATGATTAATACATTAATCATGGGTTAAGGGCTTGGGGTCCTTACATATAGTGGGGTTATAAGGGTTATAATTAAATTTGTAGTCCATTAATTAACATGATGTATAAAATACCCCAACATGATATTTTAAAAGCATTTTACAAAAATGCACCAAACTCCCAATAAATTCATGCTTTCCAAAATAATTGCCAACCAATACAATTAATTCATGTTAACACCCAATTTCCCAACATGCACAACATGCACCCTGAAATGCACCCCCGGTCACGCCTACCATGTAACTAAGCATTTCAACCAGATAATTAATTCCAACACATGATTTAATTATCACCATAATTAATCACATACACATAATTAATGCCCAAATGCATAAAATTATTTCGGGGGTATCACAATACTCCCCTGCTCACAAGATTTCGACCTTGAAATCGCATGCACTTACCCAAAACGAAACTAAACATAAATCACATACAAGAAAATAGTTGGTAGCGTTTATCGCGTAAGCCCAAATTAACCCTCTCAAGTTAATAGCAATAAATATGTAGTAGCGTGTGTAGGGTCTTCCTACCTTAACATCATAACTAATAACATATTATGGACTAAACATGCATTCATAACCTCTTGGGGCACCGGTTGTAGCTTTGAGCTAATAAAATTACAGGCCAAAAATAAAATTTCAAAACTTAATAATTACATTCTCGGTAATGAATGTTAAAGCCATAGAATTACACTACTCCTAGAGTAGAGACTATCAAAATCCTGTATCATATGTTCATTCATGCTCCTTTTAGCTCACTGCCTCAACCCGGCCCTTAGTCCTTTAGTCCAAAAGTGTACCTACAGGGACAACACATCATGAGCATATACATCCTTACTTAACATCAAAAAAGTAACAGTAAATGCATGAAATCTTAGTTAAGTAAACTTGCTGGTTATTCGTTAACTTCCCTTTTTGTTGTCCATGATTCACACTCATGCATATGGGCATCTTACCCTATCGTATGGCATCTTACCATATCATAAACATCGCATGGCATCTTACCATGTGGGCATCTTACCCTATCGTATGGCATCTTACCATATCATAAACATCGCATGGCATCTTACCATGTGGGTATCTTACCCAATCGTATGACATCTTACCATATCATAAACATCGCATCATCTTTACTCACCATAAACATCATCATCATAAACTTACTTATCATAATCATCATCATAAACATCATATATACTTATGTAATCATAGCATAATCTTAATGTAGGAGTGTGTTTTACCGTCCGATGCCCGTACGTCTCTTACGTACCTTAATTCCCAAAAGTGGAGAAATTGGAGAACTTTATCTCCTTGATGTTGTGGGTACCTGGGATGGCTCTCTTGAAGACTCCAAATCTTAACAAAAATTCCACAAACAAAAGTTTTGTGGAGCTTTCTTTCTCCTTCCTTGGTGGATTTCGAAAATAGGGGGGAAAGGGTAGGGTTTGAGAGTGATTTGGGGATTTTAAGTGTAAAGGGTAAAGTGAGTTGGGTAGAGTGGGGAAAGGGTTATAAAGATAATTAAAAATTGTACCCCACCAATTAACATGATGTATAAAATACCCCAACATGGTATTTTAAAAGCATTTTCAAAAATGCATTAAACTTCCACTAAATCATGCTTTCCTCATAATTGACAATCAATACAATTAAATCATGTTAACACTTCATTACCCATCACATAAATCAATTACCATGATAAATAATCACATAACCATCATTAATGCCCAAATTGTATATAACTAATTTTGGGGCATCACATTACTCCCCTACTTATAAGATTTCGTCCTCGAAATCGCATGCACTTACCCAAAAATGAAACTAAACATAAATCATACCAGAAAATAGTTCCGGGTAATGCTGCATCATATGCCGTTTCGTCTCCCACGTAGCCTCCTCGACACCCCGACGATCCCACTGAACTTTGACCATCGGTATAATCTTGCTTCGTAATGTGCGATCCTCTCGATCCATAATTCTGACCGGTCGTTCTACGTAGGATACATCTGAGTCCAACTGCACTTCAGTAGGCTGTAATACATGAGACGGGTCTTGCTCATACTTCCGTAACATAGAGAGGTGGAAAACATCATGAATACCGAATAAAGACGGCGGTAGAGCTAAACGGTAGGCCAATGTACCAATACGCTGCAATACCTCATACGTCCCAACATACCTCGGAGATAACTTCCCCCTCATACCAAAACGAACGACACCCCTGAAGGGTGAGATTTTCAAGAAGACCTTGTCTCCTACTTGGAATTCTAGCGGTCGTCGCCGCTTATTGGTATAGGCTGCTTGCCTGTCCTGGGCCGCTTTCATCTTTTGACGTATCAACTTAATCTTGTCTTCCATATCCTTAATCATATATGGTCCTCCGACCGCTTTACTAGTCAAGTCCTCCCAATACAGCGGTGACCTACAGCGTCGTCCGTAAAGAGCTTCAAAAGGAGCCATTTGAATGCTTGCCTGATAGCTGTTATTATAGGAGAACTCTACCAGTGCTACTGAATCCTGCCACGGAGTATCAAACTCCAAAACACATGCCCTCAACATGTCTTCGAGTGTCTGAATGGTACGCTCTGTTTGGCCGTCTGTCTGAGGGTGATAAGTTGTACTCAGTCTCACTTCTGTGCCCAAAGCTGTCTGGAGACCCTCCCAGAAATGTGAAGTAAACCTTGGGTCTCTGTCAGACAAAATCGAGACTGAAATACCATGCAACCTCACCACATCCCGCACATATAATTGGGCCATCTTCAGATATGTGAAAGTCATACAATAAGGGATGAAATGAGCTACCTTCGTCAGCCTATCCACGATCACCCAGATCGCATCAAATCCAGAGGCCGTTTTTGGCAAGTGGGTCACGAAGTCCATAGACATATGCTCCCACGTCCATTGGGGCACTTCCAAGCTCTTCAGCTCGCCACCAGGCCTCTGCCTTTCTGCCTTTACCTGCTGGCAGATCAAACATCTTTTGACAAAGGCTATAACATCACGCTTCATGCGTCTCCACCATAATTGACCACTTAGGTCCTTATACATTTTTCTTCCTCCTGGGTGAATACTGAACCGGCTACCGTGAGCTCGCTCCAATACTCCTCTACGCAACTCCGGCGTATCTGGGACTACCCAACGGTTGCCCAGTCTCAATGAACCATCCTCAGCCACTCTGAACTTTGATGGCTATCCTTGAAGTACTATCGATGACAATCTCTGAATCTCATCATCCGACCTCTGGCCCTTCCTGATAGTCTCAAATATGTCTGGCTCAACCAACAAGGTTGACACTCGCACCGGCGACATGTCCACATCGAAATCATAGCCCAGATGGCAATAAGAAGTCATCATCGCTGATAAACACATAGCGTCCTCAGCAGTACTCTTCACCTTCCGACTTAAGGAGTCTGCTATCAAATTTGCTTTACCAGGATGGTACTCAATTTCACAATCATAATCCTTGAGTAAATCCATCCATCTTCTTTGACGCATATTCAGTTCAGCCTGAGTGAATAGACACTTCAGGCTCTTATGGTCCGTAAAAATGGTAAATGAAGTACCATATAGGTAGTGCCTCCAAATCTTCAAGGCAAATATAATGGCCGCCAGTTCCAGATCGTGGACTGGGTATCTTGTCTCGTGAGGCTTCAACTGCCTCGAAGCATAAGCCACCACGTGCTTATCTTGCATCAACACACAGCCCAAACCCTGCAATGATGCATCCGTGTACAAAGCAAACCTCTTATTCTCAGAAGGAATCACCAATACAAGTGCCGTAGTCAAACGACGCTTCAATTCTTGGAAGCTTTCCTCACAAGCTTCGGACCAATAGAACGGGACTCCCTTCTGAGTCAGCTGTGTCAATGGCTTAGCGATCTTAGAGAAACCCTTGACGAAACGTCGGTAATAACCCTCTAAACCAAGGAAGCTTCGGATCTCGGGTACAGAAGTGGGTGCAGCCCACTCTATCACAGCTTCAATCTTCTTGGGATCCACAGATATTCCGCTGTTAGATATGACATGACCCAAGAACACCACACTGCTCAACCAAAACTCACACTTGCTGAGCTTTGCATATAACTGATGATCCCTAAGGATCTGAAGTACCGTCCTCAAGTGGTTCACGTGTTCCTCTTCGGTCCGGGAGTAAATGAGTATATCGTCAATGAACACAATGACGAACTGATCCAAATACGGCTGAATACCCTGTTCATCAGGCTCATAAAAACAGCTGGGGCATTCGTCACTCCAAAAGGCATGACTAGGAATTCATAGTGCCCATACCTAGTCCTAAAAGCTGTCTTCTGAATATCATCTTCTCTTACTCGAATCTGATGATACCCCGACCTCAGATCAATCTTACTGTAGAGCCTCGTACCCTGCAACTGATCAAACAAATCATCGATCCTCGGAAGTGGATACTTATTCTTCACTGTGGCTTTGTTCAGTTGTCTGTAATCGATGCACAGACGCATCGAACCATCTTTCTTCTTGACAAATAGGACTGGTGCACCCCAGGGCGATACGCTAGGGCGTATGTAACCCTTATCAAGGAGCTCTTGCAACTGAATCTTTAACTCTCTTAACTCCGCTGGTGCCATCCTATACGGGGCACGAGAAATGGCAGACGTCCCCGGTAGTAACTCAATTCCAAACTCGACCTCTCTCGTCGTTTGAAATCCGGGAATCTCTTCCGGAAAGACATCAGGAAACTCCGCCACTAGGGGCACATCCTCAACTTTTAATTCTTCCTTCTTTCCAGTAACATCAACAGCATAGATGAGATATCCCATATGGCATCGTTCCAACAACTGTGCCATCTTGACAGCAGATATCAACGGGATCTTAGAACGAGAACCATCCCCAAAGAATGTCCACTGGACTCCCATATCAGACCTGAATCGGACAGTCCTCTGCCTGCAGTTCACAACTGCCTGATACCTGTTCAGAACATCAATGCCCACAATGCAGTCAAAGTCTGACATTCCCAGAACAATCAAATCTGACCTTAGCTCGTTATCCTCAAAATAAATGAGGCCATCATAGACAATCTGATCAGCAATCAAACTTCTTCCAGCGGGTGTCGAGACTACAAGAGGCATGGGCGACGGAGAAGCGCATATGTGGTGCCTTTCCACAAAACTTGTCGACACGAAAGAGTGTGACGCACCTGTGTCGATCAATATAAAAGCAGGGTGCGTAAATAAAAGACACGTACCCGCTATAACCTCCTCTGGAGCCGCTGTAGCCTGCTCCCTCGTCAAAGCATAAACCTGCCCCTGAGGTGGCCCCATGGGCTGACCTCCATACTGCCTCGGTGCAAAAGGTGGTCTGTGCTGTGCTGCTCTGTCCGTAGGCCTCCCCGCAGAGTTCTGTTGTCTTCCCCTGTTGGGACACTGCCGAGCAAAGTGGCCTTTGTCGCCACAAACATAACATCGTACACAGTCTTTCATCAAATGTGGTTTCCCACAAAGTGTGCACTGGACCTTCTCGAATCTGTCTCCCTGAGACTGCCATCTTCCAGATGGGGCATCATTCCTACGACTTCCTTTCCAACGATTCTCGGGCCTCTTACCACTGAATCTCAAAGCTGATGTGTTCCCCCTTGGCTTGAATTGATCGCCCCTCGGCTTCAAATTATCAGAAGTAGATTACTGAGGGGGTGCTGGAGGTGGCACGGCATCAAGGTATGCACCAACTCCCAGCTCGGCTAGTTCAGCCCGTGAAAGTGCATCATCAAACAAGCAGGGCCATAAGTAACCACCCTATCATACAGTTCAGGCCTCAAGCCTTTCATGAAGTTCCTCATCTTTGCTTGAGTACTTGCGGCAATGTGAGGTACATATCTGAGCAAGGAACAGTATTGAAGAGCATAATCTGACACAGGCATGTTACCTTGTTTGAGGTTAATAAACTCATCTTCCTTAGCCTGTCGTGCAGTAGCTGAAAAGTAACGAGTCAGAAACCGAGTCCTGAACAGTTTCTAATTGATCTCCTGACCCTGAGCCTCTTGCTCTATCACTGTGGTCTTCCACCACATCAGTGCCTTCTTGGCCAATTGGAACTCTGCTAACCTTATCCAGGCCGACTTTGCCCAAGGAGCTGCCACAAATATCTATTCTATTCTTTCTAACCACTCCTCAGCCATCTCCCCAGTCTCAGTTCCTTCGAACATTGGGGGTCGGTATGTCAGAAATTGAGCCAAACTCAGTTCCCCAGGTAGCAACTGTTGCTCAGAAGGTGCTTCACCCAAGGCTGGCGGTGGTAGGGGATTCGTACGCCCTGCACTTGCATTAACACTAACCGCATCACCCACTTCAACATTTGCTGCCATACTGCAAGACAAGGGTTAACAACAATACCCAAAAGTAGTTCGTATAATACATCGTTAGAGAAACAAAACATGTTAGTATAACATCATATACTTCATATGCAACACATGCACAAAACATGTTTAAAAGTGAGCACCTAGCTAACTTATTGCTAAGGCTACCCTTCACTCATTCCCGGGTTATCTAACCACTGCTCTGATACCACTAATGTAGGGTCTTCCTACCTTAACATCATAACTAATAACATATTATGGACTAAACATGCATTCATAACCTCTTGGGGCACCGATTGTAGCTTTGAGTTAATAAAATTACAGGCCAAAAATAAAATTTCAAAACTTAATAATTACATTCTCGGTAATGAATGTTAAAGCCATAGAATTGCACTACTCCTAGAGTAGAGACTATCAAAATCCTGTATCATATGTTCATTCATGCTCCTTTTAGCTCACTGCCTCAACCCGACCCTTAGTCCTTTAGTCCAAAAGTGTACATACAGGGACAACACATCATGAGCATATACATCCTTACTTAGCATCAAAAAAGTAACAGTAAATGCATGAAATCTTAGTTAAGTAAACTTGCTGGTTATTCGTTAACTTCCCTTTTTGTTGTTCCTTATTCACATTCATGCATATGGGCATCTTACCCTATCGTATGACATCTTACCATATCATAAACATCGTATGGCATCTTACCATGTGGGCATCTTACCCTATCGTATGACATCTTACCATATCAAAAACATCGCATGGCATCTTACCATGTGGGCATCTTACCCTATCGTATGGCATCTTACCATATCATAAACATCGCATGGCATATTACCATGTGGGCATCTTACCCTATCGTATGGCATCTTACCATATCATAAACATCGCATCATCTTTACTCATCATAAACATCATCATCATAAACTTACTTATCATAATCATCATCATAAACATCATATATACTTATGTAATCATAGCATAATCTTAATGTAGGAGTGTGTTTTACCGTCCGATGCCCGTACGTCTCTTACGTACCTTAATTCCCAAAAGTGGAGAAATTGGAGAACTTTATCTCCTTGATGTTGTGGGTACCTGGGATGGCTCTCTTGAAGACTCCAAATCTTAACAAAAATTCCACAAACAAAAGTTTTGTGGAGCGTTCCTTCTCCTTCCTTGGTGGATTTCGAAAATAGGGGGAAAGGGTAGGGTTTGAGAGTGATTTGGGGATTTTAAGTGTAAAGGGTAAAGTGAGTTGGGTAGAGTGGGGAAAGGGTTATAAAGATAATTAAAAATTGTACCCCACCAATTAACATGATGTATAAAATACCCCAACATGGTATTTTAAAAGCATTTTCAAAAATGCATTAAACTTCAACTAAATCATGCTTTCCTCATAATTGACAATCAATACAATTAAATCATGTTAACACTTCATTACCCTTCACATAAATCAATTACCAAGATAAATAATCACACAACCATCATTAATGCCCAAATTGCATATAATTAATTTCGGGGCATCACAGCGTGAGTAGGGATCGATCCACAGGGAAGTGAATACTTTTATGCTAACAAGTGTCAAAATAGGGGGTTTCGAATTTGTTGAACTATTACTAAATCAAACGAAAGCAAATAAAAAATCTAGTTTATCAAGATTAAAAAGCGATTCTTGGTTTTCGGTCAACTTTACCTTTGGAAATCATTCACTTGATCATCAAATTACTAAACATAAGAATTCATTCAATTATTCATCAATTGAAAATTTAATTTCTTACTTACCTAAATCGCGGTAAAAAAGAAAACAACATTCAATTCGACACTTATCAAATCTTTAATCAAAACTACAGCCGTTAAGATTTAATCAATGATCGTTTCAAAACTAGTAAGTTTGATGAATCTAATCAATAAAAACTACAGCCGTTAGAATCAATCATCCAATCGTTTTTCCTAAAAATTTAATAACACCAACAGTATGTAATTATCAATCTTAGTTGCTTCTCAATTAGCATTAGATATTGCATGTGATT
This sequence comes from Haberlea rhodopensis, assembly GCA_907163345.1. NCBI lineage: Eukaryota > Viridiplantae > Streptophyta > Magnoliopsida > Lamiales > Gesneriaceae > Haberlea > Haberlea rhodopensis. Next base: position 1,304,252 of record CAJQUN010000097.1, read on the forward strand.
ACTAGGTGATCAATCTATCAATCAAATACAACAATCATAATATGAAAAACAAATTGAAATTGAATTAAAAATTCCACATTCAAACCAAAATTTTCACAAGTTTTTCTATTCCAAAGGCAAGTATCCCTCAACCAAGAATCAAGGTGTTTAGCCTTGCATAATTAAATCTAAAACAAACAAAAATTGTATTAAAAACATTAAACAATCAATGAAAAGAAAGTTACTAAAGCGAAGCACGATTCCGGCTTATTGAATCCGTCTTCGTTCTTCGAGCGTCTTTACAAAAATCGGAAGAAAATTATTCTAAAAATTTTAAAAATCTGTTCTATGCTCTCAAAAATCTCCTCAAGAGGCTAATTTTCAAGTATGAAGAGGTATGTAGGCTGATGAGTAGGTTAGATTATATGTAGGAAGGAAAGAAATCAAGTTCCCAATATTTCCAAAATACCGCTGGCGATCGATCGCTAGCTCTTTTTTTTTCGGCGAAATTACTTAGGCGATCGATCGCCACTTTTCTCGATATCGATCGCCTGGCTCCAGTGGACTTTGGTGATCGATCGCCTAAACCTCGCGATCGATCGCTGCTTCGTGAATTTTGTTGCTCAACTTTCTGTCCATAGGCGATTGATTGCCTCTTCCATGCGGTCGATCGCCTCCTCCAAAATTACATTTTTAGCCTTTTTCTTGATCCACATTGAGTCCTTATTAGCTCCAAAGCTTTTCTTGACATTTATTCGCCTTAGTTAGCTCGATTTCTTTGATTCCACCTACAATTACACAAATATACGATTAGGTAGCATATGTATCAAATTAACCATCAAAACATACCAAATCGTAAACAATTAAACGCAATAGATGTGTCTATTTCTAGTCATCAAACTCCCACATACTCACTCTTTACTCGACCTCGAGTAAATCAGATAAAACTACAATATTTTTTCTTGGCTCATAGCATCATAATAAACTAACTTATTCTCACTTTAATTCCTCAACAATTTTAAACATCCGTAGTAATGAAAGGCGGTGAAAAGTTAATAAGGGAACAAGTTCAATCCCTAAACATTTCGTACCCAACAAAGCAGTGAACGTGTGTGTGGTCATAAACAAGTGTTTGTGTACAAATTATAGATCCAAAAGATGCAAATCCACAATAGTTCAAGTCATACACTAACACAAGTATAAGCTCACTTGCACACTCTTCTCCACTATCTTAGCTAGTTTGCAAATACAAATCAAGTAGGTCTTTATTAGCTTGTAGTGTGGCCCAGGTATTGGCTTATGAAAGAAAGGTAAGGATATATCAAGTAAGAGAGTATGATGATATGCACACTAAAAGCTTCTCTTCTTGCTTGAATTTTTCAGCTTTTAACTCAACATTTTTTTTCTTCTTTTGTGCCTTGGCTCCCCTTGGAGTCATATTTTTATCTATTTTTCTCAAGGCATTCCTTTTCTTTCATGCATTCCATTCTTTTGACAATAAAGCTCACAAAACATTTGAATCATTGATAACATAAGTGCATGTGAATGAAACACATCATACTCCATTCAAAGGTATGTATAGAATTCATATTTAGGCTCATTAGGGAAGGATGATAAGCTAGTCCAAGAATGTCGAATGTGGGTCGTTTGTATGCTTAACATACAACCATTCTTTTGCATTAAGGCTCAAAAAGGGTACTAGTGATTGATTTTCTTTACATGGTAGGCTTGAAAGGCTCAAACGCATCGAAGATTGCCTATATCACTTTCATGTTTGCAAGTAGTCTAGACATACGCCTCAAAGAGCATGTAGTTAAGTTCTAGCATGTATTAGAGACGTCTTAAGACTATCACAAAGTTCACACAATCTCCACTAAGCTATGCACACTTCACAAGTCATGACAATAATGTGCTCAAAATATTCAACTACTGGGTTAAAGTAAAATTTGCATTAGAGTTCAAAGTGTTCCAAGGTTAACAATTCACCTATGTTCAAAAGCATGCATGATATCAATTAGGTTTCATCATGGGCTAGTGATTCTAAGCATGTGTTCATTACTAACTATGAGCTCAAAATTTTCAAAATTTTCGATTTTTTTTTTTTTGTATTTTTGTAATAGAAAAGCAATAACACATCACTAATCCCTCCCCCATACTTAAATCTTACATTGTCCCCAATGTAAGGCAAAAATACAAGAAAAGAGAAAAGACTAACTACTAAAGCAATAAAAATAAAATGGAGAAAGGAAACTAACTCTCCTTGGGTTGCCTCCCAAGCAGCGCCTCTGTTTAACGTCGGTGGCCCGACGCTAGTCCTCGTGATCAGTCGAAGTGAGGTGGATACTCTAGAGCCACCTTGACATTCACTTGTCCACCTTCCTCGTCTTGGACACCCTCGTAGTAAGGCTTCAATCGGTGACCATTCACCTTGAATGTCTTAGTGGTGTCCAAACTCTGAATTTCCACTGCACCATGAGGATATACATTAGTAATGATGTAAGGTCCATGCCATCTAGAACGAAGCTTACCTGGGAATAGGCGAAGGCGTGAATGGTAAAGGAGAACTTTTTGACCATTTTCAAAACTCCTTCTCGATATCATTTTGTCATGGAAGTCCTTCGTCTTTTCCTTGTAGATCCTTGCACTCTCATATGCCTCATTCCTTATTTCTTCAAGTTCTTGCAATTGCAACTTGCGACGCAAGCCACTCTCATCATAGTTCATGTTGAAATGCTTCACAGCCCAGTATGCTCTATGCTCCAACTCTACAGGAAGATGACATGGTTTACCAAAAATGAGTCGATATGGGGACATACCTATTGGAGTTTTATAAGCAGTTCGTTAAGCCCAAAGTGCAGCATCCAGTCTTAAGCTCCAATCCTTCCTCGTCGGGTTGACAGTCTTTTCCAATATGGCTTTGATTTCTCGGTTAGAGATCTCGGCTTGGCCATTCGTTTGTGGATGGTAGGCGGTGGAGACTTTATGGGTGACATTATACTTCTTGAAAAGACTTTCCACCGTCCTATTGCAGAAGTGTGTACCTCGATCACTGATGATAGCTCTCGGGATTCCAAACCTAGAAAAAAGGTTATGTTTGATAAAATCTGCAACAACTTTGGAATCATCAGTCCGGGTAGCAATAGCTTCTACCCATTTTGAAACATAATCAACAGCAAGAAGTATATAAATATGACCATGAGAAATAGGGAATGGTCCCATAAAGTCGATGCCCCATACGTCAAAAATTTCAGAAATAATAATGGGTTGTTGAGGCATCTCCTTTCGTTGGGAAATATTACCGGTCATTTGGCATTGCGCACAGTTCTTGCAAAAGTGGTAGGCATCACGAAATAGGGTAGGCCAAAAGAATCCACACTCTAGCACCTTCCTAGACATCCTCTTTGCACCAAAATGTCCCCCACAAGCATAGGAATGACAAAACTTAAGAATGTTATTTACCTCAGTTTCGGGTATGCATCTCCTAATGATTTGGTCCGCATAGTTCTTCCATAGGTAAGTATCATCCCACACGTAGTACTTTGCATCACTCCTTATCTTAGCTCTTTGAGACCTAGATAATTCAGAAGGTAGTACATTAGAAGCTAAGACGTTCACAATATGAGCATACCATGGAAGATTGTCGCTTATGGAGAGTAGATGCTCATCCGGGAATTCCTCCTTCAAACAAAGTTCCTCATCCACATGTGGTAGATGGCTTAAGTGATCCGCTACTTTGTTCTCGCTGCCCTTCTTATCCTTGATTTGTATGTCAAACTCACTCAAGAGCAAAATCCATCTTATCAATCTTGGTTTGGCCTCTTTCTTCGTCATCAAATAGCGAAGAGCTGCATGATCAGAATACACAATGACTTTAGTACCAAGTAGATAAGATCGAAATTTTCAAGAGCAAAAACAACTGCTAAAAGCTCTTTTTCAATAGTGGAATAGTTCCGTTGAGCATCATTCAAGGTCTTTGAGGCATAGTAGATGGCATGTGATGCTTTCCCCTCATTTTGGCCTAAAACAGCACCAACCGCATAGTCACTGGCATCACACATGATCTCGAAAGGCTTACTCAAGTCGGGTGGTTGTATGATGGGGGTGGAAGTCAATGACTCCTTCAGTCGATCAAAAGAGCTCTTGCTTGCTTCATCCATCTCAAAAGAAACATCCTTTTGTAATATCTTGCACAAAGGTGTAGCTATCTTAGCGAAATCCTTGATGTACTTCCTGTAAAACCTTTATGTCCAAGAAAAGAGCGCACATCCCGAACACAAGTAGGATAAGGTAAAGACTGCATAACATCAATTTTTGCTTTGTCTACCTCTATACCTTTAGCAGAAACGACATGACCCAACACTATACCTTGTTCTGCCATAAAATGACATTTTTCAGAATTTAGAACAAGGTTAGTCTCTATGCATCTTTTTAAAACAAGTGTAAGGCTAGCAAGACAATCATTGAATGAGTTATCGTAGATAGTAAAATCGTCCATGAATACCTCTAGAATATGCTCAATAAACTCAGAAAAGATGCTAACCATACACCGTTGAAACGTGGCTAGAGCATTGTACAGTCCAAAGGGCATGCGGCGATAGGCGAATGTGCCAAAAGGGCATGTGAAAGTAGTCTTTTCTTGGTCCTTCGGTGCAATAGCAATCTGAAAATAACCCGAATAACCATCAAGAAAACAATAGTATGAATGACAAGCTAACCTCTCAAGCATTTGATCAATGAAGGGTAGAGGGAAGTGATCCTTTTGAGTCACAGCGTTTAGCTTCCGGTAGTCTATACACACTCGCCATCCATTTTGAATACGTGTGGGCACAAGTTCATCTGTTCTGTATCACAGTAATACCGGTCTTCTTTGGTACCACTTGAACGGGACTGACCCATTGACTGTCGGAGATAGGGTATATCACCCCAACCGCTAAAAGCTTCAAAATCGCCTCTTTCACCACATCCATCATAGGTGGGTTAAGCTTCCTTTGGGGCTGACGTGTAGGGCTTCCTCCTTCTTCAAGTAGAATGTGGTGCATGCATGTGGAGGGACTGATTCCCTTGATGTCAGCTATAGTCCAACCAATTGCAGTCTTGTGCTCCTTGAGCACATGAATAAGATCTTTCTCTTGTTCATCCCCCAACTTGCTAGAGATGATCACTTGTAATGTATTTCCTTCACCGAGGAATACATATTTGAGATGGCTAGGTAGTGGCTTCAACTCTATGGTAGGTGCCTGCAAAATAGATGGAAGAATTCTAGTGTTAGAAATAGCAATGATATAAAAGAAACGTTACCTAACTGGTGTAGCTCAGGTGTATCATCCAAGGCATCTATGGTATCTTTCAACTCATACAACTTCTCATCCTCCTTCTTCATATCCATGGTAAGAGAGACTTCCAAGTCGTCTTTCCCTACAATCTCAAAAACTACCTGTGACAAATAGTCAATGCTATCAATAGAATACACAATGTCATCATCATTGCGAGGATATTTCATGGCATCATAAATGTTAAAAGTAACAATATCACCATCAAATTCCATAGTAAGGGTACCACTATGCACATCTATCTTAGTATTAGAAGTTTTGAGGAATAGTCTTCCTAACAAAATGGGACTACTCTTATCACCATTCTCCATATCAAGGACATAAAAATCTGCAGGGAATACCAATTCGTTCACTTGCACAAGCACATCCTCAATCACACCCCTAGGATATGCACTAGCCCTATCCGCTAGTTGAATAACCACTCCAGTAGAGTTCAGAGATCCAAGTTGTAGAGAAGCATATATAGAATATGTCATGACATTAATTGATGCTCCTAAATCTAACATGGCCTTTTCAAGGCGAGTGTTACCAATTGTGCACGGAATAGAGAACATACCTGGGTCCTTACACTTGGTGGGGATTTTTCTTTGGATCACCGCAGATACGTTTTCTCCCAAGTCAATCTTTTGATCCCTTCAACCTATGATTCCTCTTTGCAGTGCATAATTCTTTCAGAAATTTTGCATAGCGAGGTACTTGTTGAATTGCATCAAGTAAAGGGATGTTTACCTCACATCGGCGAAAGGTTTCGTATAGACCTTTAAGTCCGGCATCTTTCCTATTATCTTTTAATGCTTGAGGGAAAGGGGGCGGTACTTTATATTCAGAAAAGGAGGGGGACTTACCTTTTGGTACCTCTTGTTCCATGGTGGTCTTGTCTCCAACTTTAGCTTCCTTTTCTTCATCACCCTTGGGTTTATCTTCCACCTTCTCCTCCGGTATTTCTTGTTCTTTACCACTCCTAAGCGTGACCGCACTTGCATTTTCTTTTAGATTCACCACTGTTTGGGATGGTAGGGTGGTCGATCCATGTGCTTCAACACGATTTAACGCGGTGGCTAGTTGACGCACTTGAGCGTTCAGGGTTTGAATGCTTGATCTTGTTTCCTGTTGAAATTTTGTAACATTATGAGCAAGATCTTGAATAATATTTTCTAACCTGTCACTCGTAGAGGGGTAATTAGATTGTTATGCCCTCTGAAAGGGTGGTCGGTAAGGTGGTGGATGTCGTGGCTGTTGTGGCACTTGAGGTGGAACGTGATTCATCGATTGTGGTCCATAGCTCAAGTTAGGGTGGTCTCTCCATCCTGGGTTGTATGTGTTGGAGTAAGGGTCATATTTGCGTTGAGGTTGCACCGGAAATCCACCTGCTGCATTCACTTGCTCAGCAGATGATTCGTGAAGTGATGGGCATGAATCTGTAGTATGACTCATCTCCAAAAATATTCCACATGGCTTCACTATCTGTCCATTTCCTCCTGCCATTTGACGAACAAGAGAGGTGAGGCTAATAAGTTGTTGTTCTAAGTTAGACACGTTTACTTCTCCTTGTTTCCGTTGATTCGGTTCATTCCTAAAGTTGCCAAACTGCTCTGAGTTGGCCGCCATGTTTGCTATCAAGCTTCTTGCATCCTCCGGTGTCTTATCCACAAAAGCTCCACCGCTTGCAGCGTCAACCAAGTTCCTGTCACTAGATAACAAACCCTCATAAAAGTATTGTATGAGTAAATGTTCACTTATCTGGTGTTGTGGATAGCTTGCACACAACTTCTTGAAGCGTTCCCAGTACTCATGCAATGTCTCTCCCTTGTACTGTCGAATAGAGTAGATCTCCTTCTGTACATTAGCTGCCCTTGATGCTGGAAAGTATTTTTCTAGAAACGTCCTCTGGAGATCATTCCATGTTGTGATCGATCCGGATGGTAGGTAGAATAACCAGTCCTTTGCAGCGTCCTTCAAGGAAAAAGGGAAAGCTCTCAACTTGATTTGCTCCTCAGTAATTCCAGTCGGTTTCATAGTGGTGCAAACCACATGGAACTCCATCAAATGTTTATGAGGATCTTCTCCTGCAAGTCCATGGAAAGATGGCAACAAATGTATTAGTCCAGATTTCAGTTCAAAATTAACATTAGTTGCAAGAGTAGGAAAAGTAATGCAAAGAGGTTGTTGGTTCAAATCCGGATTGGCCAGTTGTCGTAAACTCCGATTTGCATCCATGGTGTTCCTTTCTTCCTCTTCTTGCCTTCGATTTTCTCTTCTTCTCCGATGTAGTGTCCTCTCGATCTCCGGATCGTAGTGAATATTGTCTTCTTGATCAGAGGGATCACCTGTACTATGAACAAACAACACGAGTATAAAAGGAAATAAATAAAGCGATGTTTATCGCGTACGCCCAAATTAACCCTCTCAAGTTAATAGCAATAAATATGTAGTAGCGTGAGTAGGGATCGATCCCACAGGGAAGTGAATACTTTTATGCTAACAAGTGTCAAAATAGGTGGTTTCGAATTTGTTGAACTATAACTAAATCAAACGAAAGCAAATAAAAATTCTAGTTTATCAAGATTAAAAAGCGATTCTTGGTTTTCGGTCAACTTTACCTTTGGAAATCATTCACTTGAGCATCAAATTACTAAACATAAGAATTCATTCAATTATTCATCAATTGAAAATTTAATTCCTTACTTACCTAAATCACGGTAAAAAAGAAAACAGCATTCAATTCGACACTTATCAAATCTTTAATCAAAACTACAGCCGTTAAGATTTAATCAATGATCGTTTCAAAACTAGTAAGTTTGATGAATCTAATCAATAAAAACTACAGCCGTTAGAATCAATCATCCAATCGTTTTTCCTAAAAATTTAATAACACCAACAGCAAGTAATTATCAATCTTAGTTGCTTCTCAATTAGCATTAGATATTGCATGTGATTACTAGGTGATCAATCTATCAATCAAATACAACAATCATAATCTGAAAAACAAATTGAAATTGAATTAAAAATTCCACATTCAAACCAAAATTTTCACAAGTTTTTCTATTCCAAAGGCAAGTATCCCTCAACCAAGAATCAAGGTGTTTAGCCTTGCATAATTAAATCTAAAACTAACAAAAATTGTATTAAAAACATTAAACAATCAATAGAAAAGGAAGTTACTAAAGCGAAGCACGATTCCGGCTTGTTGAATCCGTCTTCGTTCTTCGAGCGTCTTTACAAAAATCGGAAGAAAATTATTCTAAAAATTTTAAAAATCTGTTCTAAGCTCTCAAAAATCTCCTCAAGAGGCTAATTTTCGAGTATGAAGAGGTATGGAGGCTGATGGGTATGTTAGATTATATGTAGGAATGAAAGAAATCAAGTTCCCAATATTTCCAAAATACCGCTGGCGATCGATCGCCATAAGGTGGCGATCGATCGCTAGCTCTTTTTTTTTCGGCGAAATTACTTAGGCGATCGATCGCCACTTTTCTCGCGATCGATCGCCTGGCTCCAGTGGACTTTGGCGATCGATCGCCTAAACCTCGCGATCGATCGCTGCTTCGTGAATTTTGTTACTCAACTTTCTGTCCATAGGCGATCGATTGTCTCTTCCATGCGGTCGATCGCCTCCTCCAAAATTACATTTTTAGCCTTTTTCTTGATCCACATTGAGTCCTTATTAGCTCCAAAGCTTTTCTTGACCTTTATTCGCCTTAGTTAGCTCTATTTCTTTTATTCCACCTACAATTACACAAATATACGATTAAGTAGCATATGTATCAAATTAACCATCAAAACATACCAAATCGTAAACAGTTAAACGCAATAGATGTGTCTATTTCTAGTCACATCAATAGTTTCGGGTAATGCTGCACCATATGCTGCTCCGTCTCCCACGTGGCCTCCTCGACACCCCTACGACCCCACTGAACCTTTACCATCGGTATAACCTTGCTCCGAAGTCTGCGATCCTCTCGACCTAGAATTCTAACAGGTCGTTCCACATAGGACACATCTGAACCCAATTGAACCTCTGAGGGCTGTAAAACATGAGACGGATCTGGCTCATACTTCCGCAACATAGAGACATGGAAGACGTCATGTATACCAGACACTGACGGTGGTAGAGCCAAATGGTAAGCCAAAGTACCGATGCGCTGCAATATTTCATATGGCCCAACATACCTCGGAGACAACTTCCCGCGCATACCAAAACGAACCACACCTCTGAAAGGTGAGATCTTCAAAAAGACCTTATCTCCCACTTGGAATTCCAACGGTCGCCGACTTTTATTAGCGTAGGCTGTTTCCTATCCTGAGCCGCTTTCATTTTCTGACGGATCACTTTGATTTTCTCTTCCATTTCTCGAATCAAATCCGGTCCCCCGACCGTCTTACTAGTCAAGTCCTCCCAGTACAACGGTGACCTACACCGTCGAATGTAAAGAGCTTCGAATGGAGCCATCTGAACGCTCGCCTGATAGCTGTTATTATAAGATAACTCTACTAGTGGCACTGAATCTTGCCACGGAGTATCAAACTCCAATACACATGCCCTCAACATATCTTCGAGCATCTGTATGTACTCAGTCTCACCTCCGTACCCAAAGCTGACTGGAGACCTTCCCAAAAATGTGATGTGAACCGTGGGTCTCTGTCAGACACAATCGAGACTGGAATCCCATGCAACCTTACCATGCCCCGTACATACAATTGGGCCATCTTTAAGTATGTGTATGACATACAATAAGGGATGAAGTGAGCTACCTTCGTCAATCTATCCACGATCACCCAGATCGCATCTTATCCCGAGGCAGTCCTTGGCAAGTGGGTCACAAAGTCCATAGATATGGGTTCCCACTTCCACTCCGGTATCTCTAAACTCTTCAATTCGCCACTAGGCCTCTGCCTCTCCGCTTTTACTTGCTGACAAATCAAGCACTTCTTGACAAAGGTGATGACGTCTCTTTTCATCCGCCTCCACCAAAACTGGTCGCATAAGTCCTTGTACATCTTCCTCCCATCTGGATGTATGCTAAACATGCCGCTATGAGCACGATGCAAGATCCCTTGACCCAACTCCGGTGCCCTCGGCACTACCCAACGGTTACCAAGCCTCAAGGAACCATCTCCTGCCACTCTGAACTTTGATGACTGACCCAGACGTAAATATTATAACCATCTCTGCACCTCAACGTCTGACATCTGAGCTTTCCTGATAGATTCAAAGATGTCCGGCTCTGCCAACAGGGTCGATACATGTACCGGTGATGTATCTACATCAAAGTCATATCCCAGATGACAACGGGAAGTCATCATGGCTGATAGCTGAATAACATCCTCCGTGGTATACTTCACCTTCCTACTCAAAGCATCAGCTGTCAGGTACGCTTTCCCTGGATGGTACTCTATCTCACAGTCATAGTCCTTGAGCAAGTCCATCCATCTCCTCTACCTCATATTCAGCTCCGCTTGGGTGAATAAGAACTTCAAGCTCTTATGGCCCGTATAAATGGTAAATGAAGTACGATATAGGTAATGCCGCCAAATTTTCAAGGCGAAAATGATAGCTGCCAGTTCCAAATCATGAACTGGGTATCTGGTCTCATGAGGCTTCAACTGCCTCGAAGCATAAGCCACCACGTGTTTATCCTGCTTCAGTACACAGCCCAAACCCTGCAATGATGCATCCGTGTACAAAACAAACCTATCGTTCTCCGAAGGAATCACTAATACAGGTGTTGTAGTCAACCGGTGCTTCAACTCTTGGAAGCTCTACTCACATGCCTCAGACCACAAGAACGAAACTCATTTCTGAGTCAATTGCGTCAACGGCTTAGCGATCTTAGAGAATCCCTCAATGAAACGTCGGTAATAACCCGCTAAACCAAGGAAGCTCTGGATCTCGGGCACAGATGTAGGTGCAGACCAATCCATCACTGTCTCTACCTTCCTGGGATCCACAGATATCCCATTACTAGAGATCACATGCCCCAAAAACACCACGCTGATCAACCAAAATTCACACTTGTTGAGCTTGGCGTACAACTGATTGTCCCTAAGAATCTGAAGCACTGCTCTCAAATGATTCTTGTGCTCTTCCTCACTCCGAGAGTAGATGAGTATGTCGTCAATAAATACTATGACGAACTGATCAAGGTATGGTTGGAACACTCAATTCATCAAGCTCATAAAGACAGCCAGGGCATTTTTCACTCCAAACGGCATGACCAAGAATTAATAATGACCATAACGGGTCCGGAATGCTGTCTTCTGCACATCTTCCTCTCTAACTCGAATCTGACGGTACCCCGACCTCAAATCAATTTTACTATACAACCTCGTGCCCTGCAACTGATCAAAAAAGTCATCGATCCGCGGAAGAGGGTATTTATTCTTCACTGTGGCCTTGTTCAATTATCTGTAATCGATGCACAGACGCATCGATCCATCTTTCTTTTTCACAAATAATACAGGCGCACCCCAAGCTGATACGCTGGGGCGTATGTAACCCTTGTCAAGGAGTTCCTGTAGTTGCTCTTTCAACTCCCTTAACTCTGCCGGTGCCATCTTGGGTGTTCCCGGCAGCAATTCAATCCCAAACTCGACTTGGCTACCCGGTGGAAATCCGGGAATACATCGGCAAACTCCGCGACTATGGGTATATCCTCGACCCTTAACTCTTCCTTCTTATCAACAACATCAATGGAATAAATAAGATAACCCATATGCCCACGTTCCAATAACTGAGCCATCTTAATAGCCGATATCAATGGGATTTTTGAGCGGGAACCATCCCCATAAAAAGTCCACTGAACCCCCAAATCATATCTGAAACCGAATTGTTCTCTGCCTGCAGTCCACCACTGCCTGATACTTATTCAGTACATCAATGCCCACAATGCAGTCAAAGTCTGACATTTCCAGAACAATCAAATCTGACTTCAACTTGTTGCCCTCAAAATAAATGAGGCTGTCAACAACAAACCGATCAGCAATCATACTCTTTTCAGCGGGTGTCGAGACCAGAAGAGGAGTGGGCGACGGAGACGTGCATATGCGGTGCCTCTCCACAAAACTCATCGACACAAAGGAGTGTGACGCACCTGTGTCTATCAAAATAAAAGTAGGGTGCGTAAAACATGACACGTACCCGCTATCACTTCCTCTAGAGCCGCTGTAGCCTGCTCCCTGGTCAGAGCGTACACTTGCCCTTGAGGTGGCCCCAACGGCCGACCTCCCAATGGTCTCGGTGCAAACGGTGGTCTTTGTTGCACTGCCTTGTCTAAAGGTCTCCCCATAGTGTTCTGTTGTCCTCCCCGATTAGGACATTCTCGAGCAAAGTGGCCATGCTTACCACATTCAAAACAAGCAGAACACTCTTTCACCTAGTGGGGTCCCCCGCAAAGGAAACATCTAACTCTCCCATAATTACTTGCTTGTGACTGTCCCCTGTTTGACGGGCCATTATTCCCACGGTTTCCCCTTCCACGCACATCAGGTCGTCTACCACTGAATCGGGAAGCTGATGAGTTCCCCCTTGGCTTAAAATGGTTGCCCCTTGGTTTCAAGTTTTCCGGGGTCGATCTCTATGGTGGTGCTGGAGGTGGCGTTACAGTCGGATATGCACCCACTCCCAATTCTGCCAGCTCGGCCCGTGCAAGGGCGTCATCAAACAAGTAGGGCCATAAGTGATCACCCTATCATACAATTCAGGCCTCAAACCCTTCATGAAGTGCCTCATCTTTGCTTGAGTATTTGTGGCGACATGAGGTACATATCTGAGCAAAGAACGGTAGTGAAGAGCATAGTCTGACACAGGCATAGTGCCTTGTTTTAGTAGATTCATCCCCCTTAGCTTCCCGTGCAGCAGCCAAAAAATACCGGGTCAAATCGAGTTCTAAACAGTTTCCAGTTTATATCGTGACCTTGAGCCTCCTGTTCTAACACCGTGGTCTTCCACCACATTAGTGCCTTCTTGGAAAGTTGGAATTCTGCTAACCTTAACCAGGCCGACTTCGCACAAGGAGCCGCCACGAAGATTTGCTCCATCCTTTCTAACCACTCTTCGGCTTGTTCCCCTGTCTCAGTTCCTTCAAACATCGGGGGTCGGTATGCAAGGAATTGAGTCAAGCTCAGTTCTGTAAGGACCCCCGTGCCCTTAACCCGTAATTAGTGCATTAAGCCATACCATGAGTGCATATAATCATACCATCAGGGGAAAAACCCTATGCAAGTGCAACACCGTATGCTACCCAGAAAATTTCTTGCATTCAATTCCCAATATTCAAATTCCCCCTACCATTATTATTCACATAACATGCACCCACATAATACACTAATATGCTCTTAGTTCATTTAGCAATTTCCATAATTAATTGCATGCAACCATAATGAACAGAAAGAGGCCATAGCCCATTTATACATCCCATATACACGTAAGGTGTACTCAATGAATAAACGTGTATTTGATGCATAAAACACTATACCGGATACCGCTACTGGTACTTCTATCCTGGAAGCACCTTCCAAGCACAACTCGATCTCAACACTGGATCTGAGCGTCCATCCAACCAGCTCTGGTACCTCGATCCTGGAAGTACCTCTAACCAAAAAGCCCGAGCTCGACTCCAAAGCCGCTACACCTGTGTTACCTGCCCCAACAGAGACAGCCCCCACACGGGTGAGCATACCAATACCACCAATCACAAAATAATAATATTGCAATTCATAATTTACAGAATGTAAATGCCATAATTTAAATGATACTCCCTGGATGGCAATACCCTCATCCGGGATCCCATGCATTGTCCCTGTTCTCAAAATAACCAAACTCATCAAATTCCCAACGCCAGTTAATCACCATATAGATTAACTAATACAGTTCTATCATGTCAGCTCCATAATCAATATGTAAAATCATTATACATAGGCCATAGATTTCACATATATTTAACCAAGGATTCCATGTTCCCGTAACATTGCTCGCTCCACAATAGCGGCATTCTTAACCCAGCGCACGCTCAACAATAGCGGCGTCATAACCGGTAGTGCTCAACGGCGACAACACCCAATCGTTGCTCGCTCTAAAGCGGCACCCTATGATTTCCAATGTATGTCTATTTATCACAGTTACCATATACCATGCATATCATTATCCATTTGAAGTAAATATAATGCACCATGCATTTCAATACTTACCACATGCCAGATATTGCAATGTCCATATAATACCATTACCATACACCATGTATTCCAATGCCCATTTAATACCATTATCACAAACCATGCATATTACAGTTGCAATACTATAATAGGTTATGCTCGTACGTCCCATGTACCTTAAGTCTCCGTAGTCCAAGCCAAACCTTCCTTGAGTCCCATGCCTAGAGAAATATGTGCTAAAACACATAAACGACTCAAAATCAAGAATAAGCATGCGATCACGTGCCCACGCACGTTCAAGAGTCCCAATCATATCGTCAATCCATGACGATTACCAAAATAAAAGCCCCCCGGCTAAGCATGCATACTACCCAAAATATTCCATTTTATATGATTAACAGATAGCCAAAAACCCAACCAAAAATTCCGTTTAATAAGTTTGGTTCCAATCAAACCATTTTAAAAGCCTAACATTCTCATTGGAATGTGAACAACACTCCGGAAGTCGGCCCCTTTAGACCTCGGTTCCAAAATCCCAACATTTTCCAACATATTCGAAAATCCATGCAGGTGAACAGTGCCGCGATCGATCGCCCATCAGGCGCGATCGATCGCGCAAGCCTACTGCCCGAAAAAATCAATCCGCGATCGATCGCCACATCTCGCGATCGATCGCTGAGACCCTCGCGATCGATCGCCCCCTTTTCGCGATCGATCGCCGATACTGTACATCTTCTACAAATTCCAGTAGCATGTCGCGATCGATCGGCGCCTCGCCAAGATCGATCGCGGACTGCGATTTTTCGAAAAACTCGAGTTCTAATGGTGTTTTTCACACCCAACTCCAAACCAACACCCCATACCACCTCAATGCCTCAAATACAACAATTAAACTCCATGAAAACACTGAAATCAACATTTTGGATTTTAACCCAAAACCCCCAAATGCCATAACCAACCCAAAACTCAACCACACAACACAAAACCACAATCAAATTGAAGCCAAAAGAGAGGAGAAGAATATTACCTATCTTTCTTCAAGAAATCCGGCCCCCATAATCGAGTTCTAACGATTTTGCTTCAACCAAAGGGAAGGGGAAGGGTTTGGGGCGAAGGTGGCGTGAGAGGGGGAGGAGAGGAGAGAAATGGATTCCAAATGACGGAATCCCGAGTCCAACGGGTATATATAGCAAAATACCCCAACACACCAAAACCTCCGCAAATACATCATGATTCATTAAAAATCATCTGTTTTCAAAAACTCACCCTCCAACATCAAATCCCCAGACTGGCCCCAACACAAGGCACCCCGGACTCCAAGTCCCACTAAAAACCCAAATCATAGGCTTCCCACCAAAATGAGAATACAATCTCAACCTTTGGATCCAACGATCACAAATGCCCAATCTAACAACCTCGGGAGACCCAAACCGCAATTAATTCCTAATTGCTACAATTAAAAAAATCCATCCAGGATTAATACTACACCGGGATTAACACCATTAATTCCCGGACATCACAATTATCCCCTACTAATAAAATTTCGTCCCCGAAATTGCACCGGTGTACTCCACGTAACACCAGGACTACACAAACAAAACAAAGCCAAGACCCCGATTCTGAACCACCTTAGAATCGAATTAACAACTGCGAGAATACCAGTCTCGCACTAAGACCTAAAATAGAGCAACCGCCAAAACCAATACAACCCGAAAGATAACAACATACCTCGACGTGAATCGTCCCAGAAGTCAGTCCACCATGACTGAAACTCAACCAAACCTTCATTAATCTCGACATAGATATCTCTCCATGATATCTCCATTACTTGTCCACGATGCTTAACACGCATCGTTATGATGAGGACTACTAGCATACGACAGTATACTCACAGAAAATCCGGTTCCGCTTCCCAGCCCATCTCCTCCAAAGGAGTAGTTGCACCACTTGCAACCCGGACCGGGTTACCCACGGTCACTGATCCACACAAAACACATCACCGAGGATGTTTACACCGGTGTGTTCCAAGAAATCATATCTTGGTCCCGACACACCCTCAAGACTCCACAAAGTCTCAAGTTCCACAGAGGTCACGCAAAACAATCACTTGCATCCCCGCCACGCGTGTCAACCACGACACCAAACAAATCCGAGTCCTGGCCACCCCTTGTCTATCCTGGGATTTTACAATCCTAAAACAGGGAGGCTATCGAATTAACCAGCAAGAACTACCATGGTTTCAAAACACAACAATCCCTCCTCCGGGGAAGTCAAACAACCCTCACGATCATTCATCAGAATGCATCGTGCCAGCGAGATTACCGATCTCGAGGTCCCACAATCTCACACCGGAGATTCACCAAACCAAGCATACAACTCGACGTTCAACAATGAACAAAATAACATTGGCATTCGTATACACTCACGGCATACATGCCCAAACACCAATCACAACATGCATACACAATGCAATAGACTCGGGTATCTCCAATCACACCCAAATCCCAAAACCAACTGTCAAACCCCGATTATTCTCGCCCCACGGAGAATGATGGTTGACAAACCAAAACCAAAGGGTGTGATTTCAACATCACCACCACACGAACCAAGATAACGAATCTCCCCAAAAGATTCAACCGGTAGGAATCACAATACCGTCTTCCTCTCAAGGAAGAAGTCATGAATCCATGATCCTCCAATCCTCGAATTACCGTTCGGAAAACCTGGTATATTAATACCAAAACATATCCCGGAACCCAGAAATATACAATTGGTTAGAGTAGTGCATCAATACTACCATTACCCAATCCAAAAATCCGTATACGCCATGTATACACCTTCCAACGATGCTCTGTACTAATACCATAGTACTCCAAAATCGAGCATCTCCCCGAAGACGTCTCCTCAAACGTCTCACCGAGGTAAGAAATCCATTACTCGGTCCAACATCAGTAATGCTTACCATGGCTGACTTACAATCAAACCACGACCGATGCAAGCTGTCTCCAAGACAGTACAATCCAAATCTCTCCAAGAGATAAAAAAAATCAATATAGTAGTGTCACCCCACTAACTATATCTCACAAACCATTGTGACTCCCATTGCATGCCATATGCAAGGATGCTCAACTAGAGCTAACCACGACTTGTTGACACTCACGTTGGTAATACCAACAAACTTGAGCTGTCCCAGCACAAGTCCCTCAAAACAATGACGTATAACGTCCCCGTGAGGTATTCCCTACCTCAAACACCATGCCACATAGAGACTACAAGAGTCTACCATAACCCTCATCGTATCACCATACGATTCACCAAACTCGAATCCAACGAGCATTATAATAGCTACCACAAGCACACTAAAGCACTGCAACAATACCTGGCTAGTGATTCGCTGGTCCCATAGGCTTATACCAACCTATTAACGCGACACACATTCCATCCCGGTATACCATACCGCCCAAACCATTAGAGTTGTGGGTCATTGCCCAACATATCTCTAAAACACCAAAGCACACTGGACAACCCGGCGTCCACGCTCAATTATCATGCAATCCTAATCCATTAGGACTTCTTCCACGCCCTTAGGGTGGGTGTAACCATGTTTACTCCTCATCACAATAACAAGCGAGTAGTTTCCTCAATGACTACTCTTACCACCATTCACTTGGCCTTAGCCATCCCAGCGAGCATACCCAAGGGTATCATTGCTCGTCAATAATATACCTCCATAATACGATGCGTACTCTCACCGGTACAATGCATCAATGATCCATCGAGCAAACCTGCTCGGCAAAAGGTCTCGTCAACTAAATACCCAGACCCTACCATGTGCCCACCATCGGCACTCAAACCATACAACCATATACATAAACATGAATGCATAAATCACCAAAATGACGCCAAGCGTCCACATAGTTATCCCAAATAACATCGTCGAACATATGACGGTACCTGTCGATACACGACATCCATAATCTCATCGTCAAACACATGACGGTAAATAATAATACACCATAATCACCATACTGATAACAAAAGTAATATGCCATACCTCATCGCTATCGAGATAGCGGAATACCTGTATCCATCGTCCACCAGCGGTACATAAGCAGCACCCATCGCTCGTAGGCGGCATAATCCAGTGCTACACACATAGCGGTATAATCCATCGCTATCGAATCAGCGGCATGATCCCTCGCCATGGAGTCAGCGGCATAAAATGTCGCTATAGATATCCGACGGTATAAACCATCGCCAATAGAATACCCGGCGTAACCGTCGCCAATAAAATACCCGGCGTAACCATCGCCAACAAAATACCCGGCGTAACCATCGCCAATAAAATACCCGGCGTAACCATCGCCAATAAAATACCCGGCGTAACCATCGCCAATAAAATACCCGGCGGAACCATCGCCAATAAAATACCCGGCGTAACCATCGCCAGTAAAATACCCGGCTAATCGCGGACTCAAGAGGTACTCACACTCATGTAGTACTTTGTTCCCGATCACATCGCTACGTCATGACAACGGCATCATCGCTTCGACATGACGGTGGTACCATCGCTTCGACGTGACAGCGGCATTTACCATCGCTTCGACACGACAGCGGCATTTACCATCATTCCGGCATGACAGCGGAAATACCCTTCGCTTCGACGTATTAGCGGCATAATATCCCTCGCAATAATAATATGACAGCGGCATTTTTCCTTCGCTTCGACATATTTGCGGCAAATATTCTTCCTCGCTATAATACGACAGCGGCAAGTATTCATATCGCTACGCCATGCATGCAACCGTAATGCATAACCCGTATTTCAATAATTGTTTCGGCACGACAGCGGCATCATCGCTTCGACGTGACAGCGGCATTTACCATCGCTTCGACACGACAGCGGCATCATCGCTTCGACGTGCATGCAACCGTAATGCATAATCCGTATTCCCATAAACATCGCCATGAGTGTATTTTAATGCACCTCGCTCCAACATGTAGCGGCAAAGCATTAAAATCATCACTCCGATGTATACCTATGCAACCGTAATGCATAG
The DNA here is from genome assembly GCA_907163345.1 of Haberlea rhodopensis. NCBI lineage: Eukaryota > Viridiplantae > Streptophyta > Magnoliopsida > Lamiales > Gesneriaceae > Haberlea > Haberlea rhodopensis. Next base: position 1,323,771 of record CAJQUN010000097.1, read on the forward strand.
TCCATGTCTCATAAGACCCTGCAACCACCATGGTTAGCAACACATATGCCAATGATGAACACATATCATAAACGCACATAAGCAATCATGCATAAGTATGTGCTTCTCATTCCCAATAACATGTTCCTAGGCCCTCAACAGCCCCAAAGAGCTAACCTGGCTCTGATACCACTAATGTAAGGACCCCCGTGCCCTTAACCCGTAATTAGTGCATTAAGCCATACCATGAGTGCATATAATCATACCATCAGGGGAAAAACCCTATGCAAGTGCAACACCGTATGCTACCCAGAAAATTTCTTGCATTCAATTCCCAATATTCAAATTCCCCCTACCATTATTATTCACATAACATGCACCCACATAATACACTAATATGCTCTTAGTTCATTTAGCAATTTCCATAATTAATTGCATGCAACCATAATGAACAGAAAGAGGCCATAGCCCATTTATACATCCCATATACACGTAAGGTGTACTCAATGAATAAACGTGTATTTGATGCATAAAACACTATACCGGATACCGCTACTGGTACTTCTATCCTGGAAGCACCTTCCAAGCACAACTCGATCTCAACACTGGATCTGAGCGTCCATCCAACCAGCTCTGGTACCTCGATCCTGGAAGTACCTCTAACCAAAAAGCCCGAGCTCGACTCCAAAGCCGCTACACCTGTGTTACCTGCCCCAACAGAGACAGCCCCCACACGGGTGAGCATACCAATACCACCAATCACAAAATAATAATATTGCAATTCATAATTTACAGAATGTAAATGCCATAATTTAAATGATACTCCCTGGATGGCAATACCCTCATCCGGGATCCCATGCATTGTCCCTGTTCTCAAAATAACCAAACTCATCAAATTCCCAACGCCAGTTAATCACCATATAGATTAACTAATACAGTTCTATCATGTCAGCTCCATAATCAATATGTAAAATCATTATACATAGGCCATAGATTTCACATATATTTAACCAAGGATTCCATGTTCCCGTAACATTGCTCGCTCCACAATAGCGGCATTCTTAACCCAGCGCACGCTCAACAATAGCGGCGTCATAACCGGTAGTGCTCAACGGCGACAACACCCAATCGTTGCTCGCTCTAAAGCGGCACCCTATGATTTCCAATGTATGTCTATTTATCACAGTTACCATATACCATGCATATCATTATCCATTTGAAGTAAATATAATGCACCATGCATTTCAATACTTACCACATGCCAGATATTGCAATGTCCATATAATACCATTACCATACACCATGTATTCCAATGCCCATTTAATACCATTATCACAAACCATGCATATTACAGTTGCAATACTATAATAGGTTATGCTCGTACGTCCCATGTACCTTAAGTCTCCGTAGTCCAAGCCAAACCTTCCTTGAGTCCCATGCCTAGAGAAATATGTGCTAAAACACATAAACGACTCAAAATCAAGAATAAGCATGCGATCACGTGCCCACGCACGTTCAAGAGTCCCAATCATATCGTCAATCCATGACGATTACCAAAATAAAAGCCCCCCGGCTAAGCATGCATACTACCCAAAATATTCCATTTTATATGATTAACAGATAGCCAAAAACCCAACCAAAAATTCCGTTTAATAAGTTTGGTTCCAATCAAACCATTTTAAAAGCCTAACATTCTCATTGGAATGTGAACAACACTCCGGAAGTCGGCCCCTTTAGACCTCGGTTCCAAAATCCCAACATTTTCCAACATATTCGAAAATCCATGCAGGTGAACAGTGCCGCGATCGATCGCCCATCAGGCGCGATCGATCGCGCAAGCCTACTGCCCGAAAAAATCAATCCGCGATCGATCGCCACATCTCGCGATCGATCGCTGAGACCCTCGCGATCGATCGCCCCCTTTTCGCGATCGATCGCCGATACTGTACATCTTCTACAAATTCCAGTAGCATGTCGCGATCGATCGGCGCCTCGCCAAGATCGATCGCGGACTGCGATTTTTCGAAAAACTCGAGTTCTAATGGTGTTTTTCACACCCAACTCCAAACCAACACCCCATACCACCTCAATGCCTCAAATACAACAATTAAACTCCATGAAAACACTGAAATCAACATTTTGGATTTTAACCCAAAACCCCCAAATGCCATAACCAACCCAAAACTCAACCACACAACACAAAACCACAATCAAATTGAAGCCAAAAGAGAGGAGAAGAATATTACCTATCTTTCTTCAAGAAATCCGGCCCCCATAATCGAGTTCTAACGATTTTGCTTCAACCAAAGGGAAGGGGAAGGGTTTGGGGCGAAGGTGGCGTGAGAGGGGGAGGAGAGGAGAGAAATGGATTCCAAATGACGGAATCCCGAGTCCAACGGGTATATATAGCAAAATACCCCAACACACCAAAACCTCCGCAAATACATCATGATTCATTAAAAATCATCTGTTTTCAAAAACTCACCCTCCAACATCAAATCCCCAGACTGGCCCCAACACAAGGCACCCCGGACTCCAAGTCCCACTAAAAACCCAAATCATAGGCTTCCCACCAAAATGAGAATACAATCTCAACCTTTGGATCCAACGATCACAAATGCCCAATCTAACAACCTCGGGAGACCCAAACCGCAATTAATTCCTAATTGCTACAATTAAAAAAATCCATCCAGGATTAATACTACACCGGGATTAACACCATTAATTCCCGGACATCACAAGTTCCCCGGGCAACAACTGTTGTTCAGATGGTTCTTCGCCCAAAGCTGACGGTGGTAGAGGATTTGTACGCCCAGCACTTGCATTAACACTCACTGCGTCTCCTATATCGATATTTGCTGCCATGCTGTAACACAAGGGTTAACAATAACACCAAAAACAGTTCATATAATACGCCGTTAGATAACATGAGTAACAATAACCAAAACATGTTAGTATAACATTTATATACTCTATGTGCATTAAACATGTTTAAAAGAGTACCTAGCCAACCTATTGCTAAGGCTACCCTTCACTCATTCCCGGGTTCTCTAACCACTGCTCTGATACCACTAATGTAAGGCCTCTCTACCTTAAGTGTAAAAAGAATATAAATAGGGCTAAAATGCATTAAAGACATTTTATGGTTCCGGTTGTAGCGTTGAGCTAACAGGATTACATGCCAAAAATAAAATTTCAAAAGCTAATTAATTACATTCCCAACAATGAATGTTAATACTATAGATTTACACTACTCCTAGAGTAGAGACTATCCAAAAATCCTGTATCATAATTCCTTAATGCTCCTCGTAGCTCACTGCCTCAACCCGGCCCATAGCCCTCCAAGTCCGAAAGGTGTACCTACAGGAACAACTCACCATGAGCATATACATCACCATTCAACAAAATCCAAGCACAATAACATAATTAATTGCATGAGATATATTTGTATGTATGCTCCCTGATTTACCACGTTAGCACATTTTCATTATTGTTCCTGTTTCATAAACTCATGCACAAAATCATTAGTCCATAATATAATGATCGATACCACGTTCCAGTTATAACCACAATATTCCACATTAATCACTAGAAATGTGACTGTTCCGGTCCTGTTACAACAGCGAAATTTTAGGACCCCTCGTTTCGACATATAGCGGCATCATATGATATCCCTCGCTTCGACAATGACAGCGGCATGTACATCGCTTCGACATGACAGCGGCACATATCATATTACCATCGCTTCATATGACAGCGGCAAGTACCTCCCTCGCTCGTATATAACAACTACCGGAACAATCAAGCATTTCCAACCACATATGTATAAACACAATACTTGAGTCCACAATCATAATGCATCACCATTATCTCATTATATATCAACACATTTCGTAATCCACACTTGTCCACGATATATATAGCCAAAAGCGTAAGAACACATTTTACCGTCCGATGCCCGTACGTCTCACTACGTACCTTAGTCTCAAAAGTGGAGAATTTGAAGAACTTTATCTCCTTGAAGTTGTTGGTACCTGGGATGGTTCTACACAACCATACAAATCAATATTAGAAGCCAATTATAGTCCAATATCCAAAAATCCCACAAAATATCCAAAAACACAATATTTTGCATCTCAGGATCGAATGCCGCAAGGGCCCGATCGATCGCGAGATCATTCTGCCCGATGCCAAAAATTTTATCCTTCGGCGATCGATCGCCACATTTGACGCGATCGATCGCCAGCCTCACCGATCGATCGCCCAAAAGTGGCGATCGATTGCCGAATGTTTCTGGAGCCTACTGGTTGGCGCGATCGATTGCCAAAAACGGGCGATCTATCGCCGCTGTCTGTGTTGCGATAAGCACCATTTTTGCACCATAAAATCTTCACCAACCTCACCAACACTTATACCAACAAACCAAAAACATAAAAACACTTTAAACCTTCAATATACACCATTAACAACCAAAAATCCAACTCCCAACCAATACTAATAACAACCCAACACAAACCCATTTTAAAACTCAACTTACCAAACCAAAAATCCAAACTAAACACCATTAAAGTACCAAGGAGGTATCCATACCTCTTGGGGACTCCAAATCTCACAAATAATCCCACAAATCAAGTTTTTGCAAGGATTTCTCCTATCCTTGGAGCCAAAAATCGAATATGGGAAGAGGTTTAGGGTTGGTAATGAAATTTGGGGATTTAAGAGTGATGGGTGAAGTGAAGTAAAGTGGGGGTATAGTGGGGTTATAAGGGTTATAATTAAATTTGTACCCATTAATTAACATGATGTATAAAATACTCCAACATGGTATTTTAAAAGCATTTTACAAAAATACACCAAACTCCCAATAAATTCATGCTTCCCAAAATAATTGCCAACCAATACAATTAATTAATGTTAACACCCAATTTCCCAACATGCACAACATGCACCCTGAAATGCACCCCCGGTCACGCCTATCATGTAACTAAGCATTTCAACCAGATAATTAATTCCAACACATAATTTAATTATCACCATAATTAATCACATAAACATAACTAATGCCAAATGCATATAATTATTTCGGGGGTATCACAATAGGGCTCTGCTCGACTGACCTCTTGAGGTACCTCCCTGCCTCAGCTTGGAGGTCTCCCCGAAGGGTTATGGCCAAGGAGCGCGTAATAGGGCTCTGCTCGACCGACCTCTTGAGGTACCTCCCTGCCTCAGCTCGGAGGTCGCCCCGAGGATTATGGCCAAGGAGCGCGTAATAGGGCTCTGCTCGAGAAAAACCACGGCCGATGACCAGAGGTGGTCGTGCCCGGTGTCGATTCGGTCACGGAGGCGAGCTTGAAGAGGAAAGCACGGTATCTGTCCTGACGATTTCTCTTGTTGGGCTGTGAACGGGTCATCAACTGACCGGACCCAAATAAAATTCCGACCCCAAAACCTACTGGACCCCAGGGATAGGGGTATCATGGGTTAGAGTTGAAGTTACTGACATTATATTATATTATATTACATGATACAAAATATAAAAGTGACATAGATTTGTAATATACAAAAGTGAAATTTTATCAGAAGTCCTAATAATTAGAAAAAATGCAATTGTTTGACCTAATCTATTGTATTCGCAAGAGTCGTCTGTATTCTTGACGTCAGCATAATTAGAAAAAAAATTGCAATTGTTTGACCTAATCTGTCGTATTCGCAAGAGCCGTTTAGTGATATTTTTTAATAGTACTATTAATTTCTAAATATTTCTTTTTTCCCCTCAATTCAATATCATCCTTTACATATTTGAACTTAATACTTGAGGGATAAAAAAAATTTGGGGATGCAAAAAAAATTATTATGACAAAATAAGGGTAAAACTTTTTTTTGGGGGTCGGGCGCACTCCCCGCCTCCTAGGTTCCCTCCTGGTTATCTATAAATAGCAAATACATATGATTTAGGATAAATTCAAAAAAAAAAAAATGATAGCATGGAATATGATTTTTTCAATATTAGTCCAAACTTTTAGTACTAATCAAATATAGTTTTACATAAATTATTTTAATAAAAATAGTCTTACATAAATATTTTTAGGAAATTTAGTCTCATATAAATTATTTTTTAACAAAAGTAGTCACATGATTGAATAGGGGGCTTAAAAAAAGTTTGGAACCATATTGATTAAAAACAAAAATGTGTGACTATTTTTAATTAAAACAATTTACATAGGATTATATTTGATTATTCTTAAAAAATTGAGACTAGTATGTAAAGACCTCTATTCTATGGGACAATTTCTGAAATTTACCCTAAAATATTTTTATTATCTATCATACGCAACATGAGAGAAAATATGAGATTCTTATATTAATCACTTTTGCTCTTCAAAATTATCAGGTTTTTTTCTTAAAAAAATAGTCTTTCCCATGATACGATAGCGAAGGAGAAAAAATACTCCAATTTAATATATAAAAAGTTATATTTCATATAAACACAATGTACACTTTCACATTTTGGGTTTTTTTAAAAAATAACCCTAATTTTTTTTTTTTAACAAAATAACCCAATTTAAAAATGGTTAACAAAGTAACCCGAGGCGCCAACTGGGTTGGCGTCTTCAAATGAAGACGCCAACTACGTTGGCGCCTCCTAATTTTATTTATTTTTATGTCAGTTGCGCCTCCAATTTTTATTTTTTATGTTGAGTTGACGGCTCCAACATATGTTTTTTTTAAATTTATTTTATTATTATTATTATTATTATTATTATTATTATAGATAAAAAAAAGTCATACACATGATCTTTCTTTGTCCTCAAATCGAACAACTCTAAAGCCCATTATTTTTAAAATAAATGTCAAGTCCAAAAATTAATTCAGTTGGACATGAGAGGAAGAGCTTCACAGTCTTCCAGTTCTATCGCTGTCTTTATCGTTTGAAGACTGAATAAGCTTATTTGTTCATTGCTACAAGAATTAGGTTGGGAAGCTCTTCCTCTCAGGTCCGACGGAATTAATTTTTGGACTTGACATTTATTTTAAAAATAATGGGCTTTAGAGTTGTTCAATCCGAGGAAAAAGAAAGATCATGTAGTATGACTTTTTTATCTAAAATAATAAATTAAAAAAAAAAACATATGTTGGTGGCGCCAACTCTCCAACATGAAAAATAAAAAAACAATATATGTTGGAGGCGCCAACTCAGTTGGCGTCTCCAACATAAAATTAAACAAAATTTGGAGGCGTCAACCCAGTTGACGCCTCGGATTACTTTGTTAACCAATTTTTAAATTGGTTTATGTTGTTCAAAAAAAATTGGGGTTATTTGTTAAAAAACCTTTCACATTTTCCTTAACAAAATTCACTAGTATATTTTAAATATATGCTCCTACTTATATTAATAAAATATAATGATAATATCGAATGGTTATTTTATTTAAAGTTATAATTTTCAGCTATTCTTTATACGGAATGAAAGTTAACAAAATTGTTTTTTTTTTAATAAAATAAAATCAAATGATTGGAAGAAAACCAATTTAAAAGGACATGCGTCCTTTTTCGCCGCATGTTAGGATCGGTTAAGCGTCAACACTTCGGCTTTCTATTTTGGATTTGATACCCGTACGGGTCAAGCCCATTAAAAACTTACGGGTCGAGCCCAAACCATGGATCAAGGTCAGGGGACAAGGTACGGGAAGGGCGAAGCCAGCCTAGCATAAGGCGAGCCTCGCAGCTCGCCCGCTCTAAGGGTCGAGCTGCGCACCCACCCCGCAAGAGGCACTGTGCTCACCCCGCGAGAAAGGAGAGTACCGTTCCTGCCTTACTCGCCCCCCCGCAGACAGGGACGAGCTGCACACTCGCCCCACCAGACAGGGATGAGCTGCCTTGCATGCTCGCCCGCCAGACAGGGACGAGCTGCACACTCGCCCCACCAGACAGGGATGAGCTGCCTTGCATGCTCGCCCGCCAGACAGGGACGAGCTGCATGCTCGCCCGCCAAACAGGGACAAGCACCGCAGCTCGCCCGCGTAAAGCCAGCTGTGGTGCTCGCCCGCGTGATGGGTGAGCTGCGTACTCACCCGGCGAGACGGGTGAGCCTCGCAGCTCGCACACAGGGCATCGCAGCTCGCACACACGAGGCACAAGCTGCGATGTTCTCCCGTGCGAGGAAAAGTTCGATGCCATCCCTCGCAGATGCCTCATGCTTGCAAAGTATGGGGTCGAGGTTCACTCGTGTTGGGCGAGCTAAGCTTTGTAGCGCAGCCTCGTAAATTAGATTCAACGTATAACCCATATCTCCAAGTACAAATCGAATCGTAAAAGCTGCAAGCATATCATACCATGAAAGCGACATTCTCTGGCCCCCGGCATAAATCGGATCGCAAAAGCTGCAAGCCTATTATACGGAGAGAGTGACACCTACTCGTCTTCAGCTCTAGGACCCTGGTCCCCACCCTTAGCTTCAGAAGGTGTCCCCTAGGCCCCGACACACGGTTAAAAGCTGTCTCATCTCCGTTCCCTATAAATATCAGGTTTGTCGACAGGAATAGGTATTCACTCTTCTCACAACTTAAAGTTCATCTCGTTATTCTTTTCTTTTCCGATTTCTGACTTGAGCGTCGGAGGGGCTCCACCGGGACATCCTTCCGGCACCCTTCTCACGCTTGCTCGTAATTTCAGGCATCACCGGCACTCGAAGCCATTACTGGAGTTGCTCCCAGCACCCTTCGTCCACCGGAAGGAAGACGTATCATTTTTAGTAAGCATCATTTGGCGCCGTCTGTGGGAAACTTGAGCAAAGACGTTGATATGGCAGGAAGAAGAGGAAGTAGAAGAACAGGTACGGCGGAATCTCGCCCAGAAGGAAGGACTGAACGGCCGCCTCCGGTGGTGAACGTGGGAAACATGACTATGGAACAACTAGCCCAATTCATCACCACCGCCGTGGCCGAGGCTGTGAAGCAAAACCAACCCCCACCTTCGGAGGGACCATTGCCGAACCATGAGGACAATGCTGAAGTCCAGCAAAGTCACGCGGAGGAAGCCAATCCCACCCAAGGTGGCGGGGACTCGGAGATACACCAGAGAATGGAAGATATGTGGAATGAGATCCAAGGCCTGAGGCAACACGTCGGGGAAAAGGCCTACACCCACAAGAAAGAAAGCCCATTCTCCCAAGCCATTTTGGAGGAGGAGCTGCCATCTAACTTCCGACAGCCTAACATGGGAGATTACGATGGGAGCACCGACCCCGAGGACCATTTGGGAAGATTTGATAATGCGGCCTTGTTGCATCGATACTCCGACGGAGTCAAGTGTCGGGTATTTCTGAATACACTAGTAAGGTCGGCTCAACAATGGTTCAACATGTTGAAGCCTAGCTCAATCATGTCCTTCAACGACTTCAGCTCAGCTTTCTTGCATCAATTTGCGAGTAGCAAAAAATATCAAAAGACCTCACTCAGTTTGTTTGTCATGAAACAACAAGATCAAGAATCTTTGCGGGAGTTTACCCAACGCTTCAACGGTGTTGCCCTGGAGGTTCCTTCAGCCACGCCTGATGTCCTTCTCAATGCTTTCACGCAAGGGCTCAAGGGTGGTGAATTCTTCAAGTCCTTGGTCAAGAAACCACCGCAAAGTTATGATGAGCTCCTATCTAGGGCGGAGAAGTATGTGAACTTGGAAGACGCGCAGAAGCAGAAGAGATTAGAGCAAAGACCCGCTGAGAATAGCAGGGAAAAGCTGGACAAGGGTGGGAGGAAGAGAAACATGGCGGAAAGGATGGATGATCGAAACTTATTCAGGGGGCGTCTTCCCCATATTCCCCTTGTCATGAGCCTAGACAGAGCAATGGATGTATGTGATAATAAGGGGAGATTGACTAGGCCAAAGAAAGCAGAGAGAGGTCCAAGATTGCCCCCATCGGATAAGTATTGTGGATACCATCGAGAATATGGACATCTTACCCATGATTGCCAACAATTGGGAGAAGAGGTTCAGAGGATCCTTCAAAGAGATCCGGAAATAAAAGCTATGCTGACGAGAACCAGGGAGCCCTACCAGCCAGGCGGGCCCCGAGCCCCGGCGCGGGCCAATCCTGGACAAAGAGAGCCAAGGTGGGAGCAACAAGGGCGGAATGCCCCTCGCGGCCATGTGGAAAGGAATGGAGGAAACAATGATCCGAATCGGGGAATGATACACATGATCTCTGGAGGGGCAACCGATGGAGACTCCGGCCGAGCTCGCAAGGCATACGGGAGGAGGTTGGAAAATTTTGAGGTGTCCATGGAAGCCAGCACTGCAACCGACCCTGTGATCAGTTTTGGTCCCGACGACCTACGAGGTGTTGTTACTCCACACAACGATGCCTTGGTAGTCACGGTTACTATAGCCAATTATGACATAGCAAGGATTTTCGTGGATACGGGGAGTTCCGTCAATATCTTGTTCAAAACAACCATGGACCAAATGCAAGTTGAGGGATTCCACTTGGACCTAATCTCAACCCCTCTTTATGGGTTCACGGGACATGTGATCCAGCCTCTGGGTCAGATTGTCCTCCCCTTGTCAATGGGGAGTGGCCCTGGCCGAGTAACTAAGATGGTGGACTTTACAGTCGTTGACGCCCCCTCCTCGTACAATGGGATTATTGGGCGACCAGCCATGAAGGACTTCAAGGCCATAGCTTCTACCTATCACCAGAAGTTGAAGTTCCCGGCAGGAAACAAAGTTGGCGTACTTGGGGGAGACCAGGGTACAGCCCGCCGGTGTTATGAAAGTGTTGTAAAGGAAGAAGGAAAGAGGGCCCGACGGGAGGTCGGGGTGATAGGGAGCGGGAGGTCAGTTGCACGGCATGCCCCGAAAGAGACTCCAACTGTGACAGAGGAAGAACCTGAGTTAGTAGAGCTTGGATCTGCTGAAAGGGTGATCAGAATAGCTGCTGACTTGGACCCGCAAGAGAAGGGCGAGCTCATTGCTTGTCTCATTAAGAATCATGATGTCTTCGCCTGGTCTACTCAAGATCTTAAAGGTATAAATCCGAACGTCGTGCAACACCATCTAAACGTGTTGGACGGAGCTCGGCCCATAAAACAAAAGAAAAGACACTTCGGGGCAGAAAAAGATAAGGTCATCAAGGAGGAGGTCCAAGAGCTACTTAGGGCGGGACACATTAGAGAAGTTCAATTCCCCACTTGGCTCTCAAATGTAGTCCTGGTGCCTAAGAACTCGGGAAAGTGGAGAATGTGCATCGACTTCCGAGACCTTAACAAAGCCTGCCCCAAGGACTGCTACCCGTTGCCTCGCATAGATCAACTGGTGGACTCTACTGCCGGCCACCAATATCTATGTTTGCTGGATGCTTATCAAGGATATCATCAAATTCCCCTTGCAAGGGAAGATCAGGCAAAGGTAAGTTTCATCACCTCGGACGGAACTTTTTGTTTTGTGGTTATGCCCTTTGGACTTAAAAATGCAGGGGCAACGTACCAGAGGTTGATGGACAAAGTTTTCTCAAAGCAAATTGGGAGAAACGTGGAGGTATACGTAGATGACATCCTGATAAAATCAACGAATCGAGCTCACCTCATGACTGACCTTGAAGAGACCTTCTCCACTCTGAGGTCTTACGGACTAAAGCTCAACCCCCAAAAATGTGTGTTTGGGGTGAAGAGTGGAAAGTTCCTGGGATACATTGTGACAGAGAGAGGTATTGAAGCCAATCCCGACAAAGTCAAGGCGATCCAGATTATGGCGTCCCCCACTAGTCTCCAAGAGGTGCAACAATTAGCAGGGAGGATTGCTGCACTATCAAGGTTTGTGTCCAGGTCGGCCCACCGGAGTGTGCCTTTCTTTCGCACTCTCCGCAAGGCTCAGAAGTTTCAATGGGGAGCTGATTGCGAGAGGGCTTTTGATGAGTTAAAACAATATCTAGCCGAGCTCCCGGTTTTAGCCAAGCCGGGATTGGGGGAACGTTTATGGGTCTATCTCTCCGCAACTGAGGAGGCGGTGAGCTCGGTGCTAATCCGACAGGAAGGTTCAACTCAGCATCCTGTTTACTACGTTTCACATGCGTTGAAGGGAGCTGAGCTAAGATATTCGGGCTTGGAGAAGCTGGCATTAGCATTGACAATCACGGCAAGGAAACTGAGGCCGTACTTCCTATCTCACCCAATCACGGTCCTTACCAATAGCCCTTTGGGAAAAATCTTAACTCATCCGGACGTGTCAGGTCGGTTGGTTAAGTGGACAACCGAGCTGGGGGAGTATGACATCCAATATGAGCCGAGAAGAACTATCAAAGCGCAGGCCCTAGCTGATTTCTTGGCGGAAACCGTGCATCAGGATACCGAGGACCCTTGGAAGATATATGTTGATGGTTCTGCAACCAACGAAGGCAGTGGAGTGGGGGTAGTGTTGGTGTCACCAAGGGGGGACGAGATGAAGTTAGCTGTACGGTTGGACTTCAAGGCTTCCAACAATGAAGCGGAGTATGAAGCTGTTCTAGCAGGATTGCAAGCAGCTAAGAATGTGGGAGCTAGCCGGGTACACATCTTCTCCGACTCACAGCTGGTTGCACAACAGGTCAGAGGCGTCTACGAGACGAAGAATGAAAGGTTGATTGAGTATGCTCGTGCCATTGACCAAGTTAAAGAGAAATTTGTGGAAGTCATGTTTGAACAAATTCCAAGGGAAGAAAATACCAAGGCTGATAGCCTAGCCAAAATGGCCAGTGCTCTCACTAGTTGGAAAAATCGAGATGTGGTCGCACACGTGGAGCTCGCTCCTTTCCAGGGCTCAGCACCTGCCGAGCTAGATGAGGGTGACTGGAGAACCGAGATTGAAAATTATTTGAAGGAGGGAAGGCTACCCGTTGACCCAAGGAAAGCTCATCAGATCAAGCAGAGAAGTCTGCGTTTTATGTTGTTCGAAGGGGTATTGTACAAAAGATCATTCTCCCGGCCTCTCCTAAAATGCCTGGGAAGAGATGACGTTGATTATGTCCTTAGAGAAATACACGAGGGGAGTTGTGGAAACCACTTGGGCGCCCATGCTCTGGCGCGAAAGGCCTTGCTAGCTGGGTTTTTCTGGCCTACCATGCAAAAGGACGCCATAACTCTCGTACTAGCTTGTGATAATTGCCAGCGGCACAGCAGACTCTATCACCAGCCTACCGCGATGATGAAGGCGATCATACCGGCATGTCCTTTTGACCAATGGGGAATCGACATAGTGGGACCTTTTCCCCCCGCTCCAGCCCAAAAGAAATTCTTGATAGTAGCCATAGACTATTTTTCAAAGTGGGTGGAAGCCGAACCCTTAGCTAAAATTACTGAAAAGGACGTCATGAATTTTGTGTGGAAAAACATAGTGTGCCGATATGGAGTCCCACGCATATTGATTTCCGATAACGGAAGACAATTTCAAGGTGCCAAAATTCAATCTTGGTGCAAAGAGATGAAGATCAGACAAGCCTTTACATCCGTGGCTTACCCTCAAAGTAATGGCCAGGTGGAAGTGACTAACCGGTCTTTACTTCAAAGTTTAAAAGCAAGATTAGGAAAAGCAAAAGGAAACTGGGTGGAGGAGCTCCCGAGTGTGCTATGGTCTTATCGAACTACTCCCAGAACAGGAACGGGTGAAACGCCTTTCAGCATGGTTTATGGCAATGAGGCGGTGCTCCCAGCAGAGGTAGGATGCGAGACGGCAAGGATTATGCTTTACGATGAGGACAATGATCAAAGGCGAGCTGCTGATCTGGACTTCCTAGAAGAAAAAAGAGAGGCGGCGATGATTAGAATGGAAGCTTACAAGAACCGCATAGCTCGGGGGTACAATCGAAGAGTAGTACCAAGGAGCTTCCAGGTCGGAGACTTAGTGTTGAAAAAGGTACAAGAAGAACAGCGGGGAAAGCTGGACCCAAAATGGGGTGGGCCTTTTAAGATAATAGAGAAGTTGAGCTCGGGAGCTTATTACCTAGAAGACATGCAAGGCAAAGCCCTCAAGAGACCATGGAATGCCTACCACTTGAAGAAATACTATGTTTAACCATGGCTGTTACACCCGGGCTATGTACTTCTCTCCTTACTTGTAATCGCTTTAATTTCAATTTCGATTTCAACTTCAATTTCAATGAATGAAGGGTATTTGTTACTTGTCTTGCATACTTTTGCTAAGGGCCGAGCTCATTCGCCTTGGTTACGCCAAGTGCCGTGCAGGGGTGTTTACCCGACCTGTCGTGGTTACGCCCGACAGAGGATCAGTCGAGCTGCGGTTACGCCGAGTTCATTCGCCTTGGTTACGCCAAGTGCCGTGCAGGGGTGTTTACCCGACCTGTCGTGGTTACGCCCGACAGAGGATCAGTCGAGCTGCGGTTACGCCGAGTTCATTCGCCTTGGTTACGCCAAGTGCCGTGCAGGGGTGTTTACCCGACCTGTCGTGGTTACGCCCGACAGAGGATCAATCGAGCTGCGGTTACGCCGAGTTCATTCGCCTTGGTTACGCCAAGTGCCGTGCAGGGGTGTTTACCCGACCTGTCGTGGTTACGCCCGACAGAGGATCAATCGAGCTGCGGTTACGCCGAGTTCATTCGCCTTGGTTACGCCAAGTGCCGTGCAGGGGTGTTTACCCGACCTGTCGTGGTTACGCCCGACAGAGGATCAGTCGAGCTGCGGTTACGCCGAGTTCATTCGCCTTGGTTACGCCAAGTGCCGTGCAGGGGTGTTTACCCGACCTGTCGTGGTTACGCCCGACAGAGGATCAGTCGAGCTGCGGTTACGCCGAGCTCATTTGCTTTGGTCCAATCAGCGGAAGTCGGGAAGCTCGACCTTGAATGGGAAGGGCACTACAAAGTTGCTCAGAAGGTGAGCTCTCGGGCATACTGCTCAGAGGATGCAGAAAAAAGAAGAAGCTGAAGTCTTAAACGCGTTTCAACTTGTTAAGTATTATTCGTAGACGCGTATTTCTGATATGATCTCGTGACGACAAATTTTTAAATAGAAGTTAAGGTCCGCCTGACCACAACTAAAGTTGCTCTCCCTGATTGCGATAAACGCTAAGACCTGCCCTGACAATAAATATTAAAAGTCCACGACCGATTGAGTACTGACTGAGCAGAGCCCAGATCATTCGAGTCAGTTGCTCATGATTATTGTCCTCACAGGTCAGCCTTGTTTTATGTTTATAATTCTTGTAAAGTTATGAAATATGTCAGCCCTGTTCTCACTCTTACTAGGGTAACAATTTGGCAAAACAAGTTTTTCATTAAAAACATTGATTACAAGATAGTTAGACATCCCGATCTATGAAATCAGAAGGGATGTTAGCCACGATTGCCTGAAGATCCAAGAAATCATCCGGGTCTCGATCCTCGGGAGGGAAGCCTTGCGCCTTGAATTGATCTTTACAGCCCTCAAAGCCGAGATCGAGGAATCGGAACGCCTTCGCTGCAAGGAGCCTCTTGAACTCCTCCGACTTTAGGAAGGCCTCTTTTCGACCGATTTCTCCGGAGACATAGGTCTCCAGCTCTGAACGGGCGTGGCTTAGCTCCGCAATAGAGTTGGTCAAGGCCGTCTCTTTCTCCACCATGGCCGAACGGAGGCGACCGACCTCAGCACGATATTTGGCCAGCTCCGTCTCGACCGTCGTAAGTCTTGCATGGGCCTCTTTCAACTCAGCATCTGCAGCCTCAGCCCGGTGCGTAGCGTCTCGGGCTTTCTTCTTGGCGTTTGATGAGGCTTGGCCATAGTTGGACCCCCTCCGGACGCTTTCACGTAGCATTAGTAAGCCCTGGGTAAAGATGGTCAGGTAAGAGGGTAAAACATAAAGGAAGGTAAGGTAAGTAAGAGCATTTACCGATAAAGCGCGGGACAACCCTTCCTGGGCCAGAGGTCTCCACTTCATCCCCGCCATAACTTGTTGATCCGCACCCGTGGTAATGCACTCCAGGATCTCAGCCGGTAGTCCGGAGGTAGCACCGGTAATCAAGCTGGTGGACTGAGTATACTCCACGGGGAGGCCAGGAGAGCCTGGACCGGCAGTCCGAGCCGATTGCGGACTTTGAAGGGATTCAAGCGACGTTTCAGCTCGCGGCCCTGGGGAGGTTGCCACCTCTTCTCGGGTTGAAGCTCCCGGGGTTTTTCCACCCCTTTTTCTTTTCAGCAACAAGCTGCGATCTCCCCCGCTCTCTTCCGACTGAAGAATGACTATTGGGGAGGCCCGGGGAGCGATTGGGGGCGAAGGGGCTCGCTCTTCAGCACGGGACTCAGGGACGGCTTTACCTTTCCCTTTCTTCTGAGAGACCATCGCAGAAAGCATCTGGTTGAACGACATGTTCCCTGCGCAGAAAAAAAAATATATATATGTAAAATAAAAAAAAAAGGACATAAATAAAGAGAACAGGAAGAAAGTACTCAGTTTAGAAAGGACGCACCAGGGGGAGGACTAGCTGGGTAAGAGCTCAGCCTGTATCGCCTGAGTACGTCCTCTCGGATTAAGATAGTTGTATCATATTGTCGACCCCCAATGGCTGACATAACCTTCTGGTAGAAGATATCTTCTTTGTATCGATGCGGGAGAGAACGACCCGGGGGGAGAGAATCTCTCCAGGCCATAGGACAAGACCAAGGTTGGGGCGGCCTAACGAAGAAGAATGTTTCTTTCCATCCTTTGTGAGAACTTGGGATTTTCTCCAAGAACTTACACGAGGGCCTCGATCCAAAGTAGAACAGACCAGGAAAGGTGGTGTTTTTAACATGGAAAAAGTAATGTAGAAGAGGAGGAGAGAATGGGAGGTTCAAAGATTGGAACAGGGCGGCAGCAGCAGCCATGCTCTGGTAGGAATTGGGACTGAGTTGGCTAAGTGAAACACAGAAATAGCTGGAGAGATCCTGATACAAAGCAGGAATGGGGAAGCGTAATCCACTCCTAATTTGTTCAACAAAAAAAGGAAAGAAGCCCAGGGGTGGCAGATGGGGACGATCCCCCGGCCTAGGCATTTGTACCTCGTGGTCGGGAGGAATGAAGTGAGAACGAAGAAGAACCTCCGCCTCAGCCGAGACACGTGAACTAAGGACCTCGTACCACGGTAGCCCAGCCCGCACCAGATCTCGAGGATCAACCTCGAAGTTCTCGGGGGAGGGGTTACGAGCGGGCAAAGGAGGAACCTGGAGAAGGGGAATGGCAGTGACAATTGCCTCTGCAGGGCCGCTCCGGGTTGGGGAGCTCAAAAGCCCAGACCACGTGGCATCTTCGGCCGAGCCCCTAAAGGCGGCCCCGGAAGTAGAGGATGTGGAAGTAGACATAAAAAGTAAAGTTAATTAAAGCAGAGGCGGAGAACTTACAGAAGGTTAGCGTGCGATTGAAGCGGAAGTGAACGAATAGCGAGAGAAAAGTGGTGAAAGTGAGGCGGAGGGGCAATTTATAGATGGCCAACGGATTGGGCCACTAGGGCCAGGCCCATTTCAATGGCCAGGATCGAGGGAGTTCAAACGTCGCAAGAGTGGATGATGACGCGTGGCAGCCACATCAATTGGGTGTACATCAACGGTCACATCTGGCTGACAACCTGTCTTGTCAGGGGTTAAGAATTTGAAATCTGACAGCTCGGTGCGGGCCTCGATCTCAAAAGGATAGCCAAGAACGTTACTCTAGCTAGACTAGAGGGGGATACTCATGATATCCGGGTAGGAGGTTAGTCCGGTCTCGGCCCTTATTCAGGCATAACCTCGCCCGCGAGTGCTCAGCTCGGTGAGCATGAACGCCAGCCTCTTCGGCCCCTCCTAAATTTAGATCCGGGGTAACACTAACTATTGATCGAACTCAAGACCAATGGGTAAGAGGGAGTCTTAGGAAGCGAAGCTGCGGAAACCGAGGAGTTGACTGCTCGACTCGTCAAGACCATGCGCATCCACCAACATCATCATCTGGACAAGTTCAAGTCAATCATGCGAATACTTGAAAGATTTGGAAAAAGCTAAACTAAAAATAAGTGGTGTGGGGGAGTGGTTCGACGTCCACTCCAAAACCGTTCGAGTGACCCGTGGGAATGTCATCCGCATCCGAGCTTTCACCTTCGATTTAGCTCGTATTTGATGGGGGAGTAGTGATACCCGTACGGGTCAAGCCCATTAAAAACTTACGGGTCGAGCCCAAACCATGGATCAAGGTCAGGGGACAAGGTACGGGAAGGGCGAAGCCAGCCTAGCATAAGGCGAGCCTCGCAGCTCGCCCGCTCTAAGGGTCGAGCTGCGCACCCACCCCGCAAGAGGCACTGTGCTCACCCCGCGAGAAAGGAGAGTACCGTCCCTGCCTTACTCGCCCCCCCGCAGACAGGGACGAGCTGCACACTCGCCCCACCAGACAGGGATGAGCTGCCTTGCATGCTCGCCCGCCAGACAGGGACGAGCTGCATGCTCGCCCGCCAAACAGGGACAAGCACCGCAGCTCGCCCGCGTAAAGCCAGCTGTGGTGCTCGCCCGCGTGATGGGTGAGCTGCGTACTCACCCGGCGAGACGGGTGAGCCTCGCAGCTCGCACACAGGGCATCGCAGCTCGCACACACGAGGCACAAGCTGCGATGTTCTCCCGTGCGAGGAAAAGTTCGATGCCATCCCTCGCAGATGCCTCATGCTTGCAAAGTATGGGGTCGAGGTTCACTCGTGTTGGGCGAGCTAAGCTTTGTAGCGCAGCCTCGTAAATTAGATTCAACGTATAACCCATATCTCCAAGTACAAATCGAATCATAAAAGCTGCAAGCATATCATACCATGAAAGCGACATTCTCTGGCCCCCGGCATAAATCGGATCGCAAAAGCTGCAAGCCTATTATACGGAGAGAGTGACACCTACTCGTCTTCAGCTCTAGGACCCTGGTCCCCACCCTTAGCTTCAGAAGGTGTCCCCTAGGCCCCGACACACGGTTAAAAGCTGTCTCATCTCCGTTCCCTATAAATATCAGGTTTGTCGACAGGAATAAGGTATTCACTCTTCTCACAACTTAAAGTTCATCTCGTTATTCTTTTCTTTTCCGATTTCTGACTTGAGCGTCGGAGGGGCTCCGCCGGGACATCCTTCCGGCACCCTTCTCACGCTTGCTCGTAATTTCAGGCATCACCGGCACTCGAAGCCATTACTGGAGTTGCTCCCAGCACCCTTCGTCCACCGGAAGGAAGACGTATCATTTTTAGTAAGCATCAGGATTGATTAAGCTGGTGAATTCGATCAGCTTAATGACTGAAATTTTTATTCTCAATAAAGAAAGATTAAGCAGGTTACTGTGAAGTAATGTAACAATGCAGAAAACAGTCTTCTTCATCTTGTCGAAGAATTAGCTCTATGGTTAAGTAAGGGCTTGAAGTAATTTTGATAGAAAAAATAAAAACACACGGATTTATAAAAGTTCGAAGGTTTAATCATTCTACGGCATCATTTCTTCCTAGAATTGAAGATATACTCTAGAAATATTTGATTTATACAATATAAGTACAGACCCAGTTACTGAATCTCCTAGAACACTTCTTTCAAAAACTCAATCAGATATGAATCTGACAAACACTAATATAATCACTCTTCTGATAAAGATTTGCTCTTTGAACTGTTGAGTGAGTTTTCTTGTAGGTAAAGTACGATTATATTGAAGAATGTGCTTTATCATTCCGTCAATCCCGACCCATAGTGCATCAAAATTTCTATTCGATTTGTGTAAGTGAGTCACAAAGTTCATATCAATGCTCTCTTAATTCCATTGTGATACTTCTAAGAGTTGAAACATATCACCTAGTTTCATTCTTTTTCCGCTTTAACCTCTTGGCAGGTTAAACATTTTGCCACACATTCCGAACTTTTTTTTCCTATTTTGCCCAAAAGTGTCTCCTTGATGTATATCTTGCAGTTTCCGAATGAATATTAACAGGGACTACAGTAGCTCGTGAAGTAAATGCTTCTTCCCGTTCGTAAGATTCGGTACCATCAATCTGTAACTTTTTCGTCATTCAACTACTAGAAGATAGATTGAATCTAGATGGTTGCTATGATATTGCATGTTCTCTCAACAATGGATGTTGGAATCTAATTCTTGAGTCTTCAAATCTTTGAGATAAACTATGGCTCAAAATACAACAATCGGTGCAACAAAATGTCCTCTTCGTGGATAATATGCCCATAAAGATGTGTATAATTTGTCGTAATTCAGTAATACATACATAGATGCTACTTTGGCATCTAGAGGTTTACGACTCAACAAAATCCGTTTCTTGATCCATCTTTCCTGGATCTACCGTACTTCACAGTAAAAATCTTTTAGTAGTTTTAATCATCGCTTCTTATTCGTATTCAATTCTGACTGAGTTATTTATATACCAACATCTTGTAGTCAGGGTGAATATTGATCTGCTTTCCATCCAAAATAGTGGTGCCATAACTTCAGCACAATAATGAGCGACAACTCGAGATTATAGACAGTATGCCGATTCTCGTGAGTTTTCAATTGCCTTGAAGCATTGGCAATATTTTCATATCACATGAAGACACATTTCCAATCCTCTTGTTGATGTGTTTGCATAATCACAAATTCTCTTGATCCAGATGGCAAAGCTGATACTGGAGTTGTAGTCAGTTGCTACTTCAGTTGATGAACACAGTTTTCATATTCATCTGACCAACTGAACCCTGATTCTTCTTGGTTAATTGGGTAATGGACTTGACTATCTGCAAGGACCACTTAATGCAATGCCTGCAGTGATCTGCCAAACCCTAGAAACTTAGAATCTCCAGTACATTTGTTTGTCTAGACCAATTTATCACTGCCCCATTTTTACTTGGATCAACTGATCCCCTGGAACAAAAACCTCATGATCCCGCCCAAGAGATTTCTGAACACTAGATGCATCAACACTGTAGGCGCATTCTTCAGACCAAAAGACATTACACAAAATTTAAAATGCCCAAAATAACCGGTCATAAACCATCTTAGGAATAACTTCCTTACTGACTCTAAGCGGAGTGAAGATTTATCGTTTTGTAGACTGCTACTCCTTGAAGTTGATCAAATACATCATCAATTTCTAGTCAACATGTATTTATTCATGACAGTAACTCGATTCTGTTACATAAACTCAATGAATATCATCATCGTACCATCTTTCTTCTACACAAAAGAACAATGCTCCACATGGTGACATACTCGAAAGTATGTAACCTTTACTCAGAAAATTCTGCAACTGTTTTATCAATTCCTTGAATTCTGTTGATGCCATTTCGTACAGTGTTTTAGCAACTAACGCCGTACCTAGCATCATTCAGTGTCGAAAACGATTTCCCTCTCTGGTGGGGAATCCCGAAATCTCATCTGACTAACACATTACGAAGTTCTCTATAACTTCCAAATGCCAAGTAATTGATGCTCTTCCATTACAATATCAACCATGTAATTCATATATCCTAAATTTTCAAAGATTAAAACCGAAGCATATTCACCATTGATGCTAACGGTAATAGCCTGGCATACTAGGCCATAGTAAATTCACGTAGGACCATTATATGATCGAACCATACTGTATCCCTGAAACAGTGCACAATATCTCGGTAATCTGTGCGAGTATCCAATCAGATTTGTCTGCTGGTAGCACCGTCAAATTCCTGATCATGAACTGTGATATCACTGAAATTAATCACGTGCTTTATGGCTTCTAATAATAATTATGGTATTATGATTATTATTATGGTTGAGAAATGTATAGTTATGCGATGGGCATGAACTGGTAATACATTTCATGGTGCATGTGCTGCATAGTGGGGAAATGGTGATTTGGCATGATTTAGTGGGCTTTGTTCTAGTGATGTAGAAAGAGCATGTTAATTGTTGTTATTGCGCATTTTATTGAATAAATGCTTTAAATATCATGTTGGGATATTTTACTACATCATGCTAATTATTTGGGTACCACTTTTAATATAACACCCCACACTATACCCCACTACCCCCCCCCCCCCCCCCTCTCTATCCCTCATTCCCCACCACTCTTCTTATCACACAAATTCCCCCCCCCCCCCTCCCCACCCACCCACCCACCCACACACAAAACCCATAAATCGACATTGGCAAGGAGGAGGAGAGGAGAAGAGTTCCAAAGCTAGTATTGCTTAAATCTTGCTAGGATTCGAAGCTTTGGTGGTAATGAACCCTCCCCTTTAATGTTTAATCATGTTTAAGCAAGTTTTAGGTTTGATTATGTGGGGAGAAAATGGGTTTGATTTTGTTATATGATGTTTTATGGGTTGATGTTTGGGTTTTTTTTTATATTGATATGTTTTATGTTGTTTTTGGTGTATATTGTTGAGTTGGATGTATAGGATTTGAGGTTGTATGGGTTGTGTGGGAGGAAGGGTAGGATGTGTGTGAAAATGGAGATTTTTGCACACACAGGCATCGGCGATCGATCGGTGCGTTTTACCGATCGATCGCCAACATCATGGGAAGCGGGTAGAAGGTTTCAGCGATCGATCGTGAGTTGGCGCGATCGATCAGCACAAGCTCAGCGATCGATCGCGGAATGGCATTTTTTGGGCGATAAGGCAGTAGCATCTCCCGATCGAACGGGGCCCATTAGCGATCTATCGTGAGACGCCAAATATTGGTATTTTGGTTATTTTGATGGGATTTTGGTGATGGACTATTATATAGCTTCTAATATTGAGTTGGGCAATTGTGTACAGCCTTCCCAGGTGGCAACACAACGAAGGGGATAAAGTTCAACACACATCCCCTATTTTGGAAATGTACGTATAGAGACGTACATGCACTAAACGGTAACATGTATTTTAGATACATATTGGATTATACATTGTGGTTGCATATATATATATATATATATATATATATATATATATATATATATATATATATATATATATATATATATATGTTGATTGCTTGGTGCACATCCCATGAGTCGTTATATGCGAGTGATGATTCTAAATACTTTGCCGCTGTCATTTGAAGCGATGATAGAATATTTTCCGCAGTCATATCGTAGCGAGGAAAGAATATTTGCTGCTAATATGTTGAAGCGATGGTACATGCCGCTGTTACATTAAAGCGAGGTTATTCGATGCCGCTGATATGTCGAAGCGAGGGGTATTAGTGCCGCGGTCATGACAAGCGAGATGCATTAAAATACATTGTTATAACAAGACTAGGGATTGGTTATTGGTATTGATGGAATGGTTATATGTCATGAGATTTGTGGAACCGTAATATAATCCATTGATTATGATTATGAGTTGTGGTACATGGACAACCAAATGGGGCATTTTAAATGCGTTGGAATACTGGAAGTGCTTTGTATGTACGGTTTATGCATTTACCCATTATAATCATATTGTTGTGAGCTACTTGATGAACAAACCCAAGGAACTCTACATTATCAAAGTTTCTTTAAAGGCAACTTAAAATAAACTTACACAACATTCAACCAACTCAAACAAAATACCATCTAACACAAAAAGTAACTTACCACCAAGATTTTCTTTGAAGAAACAAGTTACCAAAGTTTGAGCTTAAAGGAAAGGAAAGTGGCGTTGAGTTGGTGATGGAGGAGAAGGAAAGATGAATGTGTGGTGGTGTTTGAACACCAAATGCTAACCAAGTAAATATCAAGTACTATTTGCATTTTAACCCTTCCCAACAATATCATTAAACAAAAAGGTCCCCAACCTATAATTATTTACAAAAGCATACTTGAAATAATTGCACTTGAATCCTTGGCTCAAACTCGATTATTAAAGTGAGAAGTCAGTCTCAAATCCTGCATATCACAGCTAAATCATAAAAAAAGAATCGAGCATCACAATACTCCCCAACAAATAAAGATTTCGCCCTCGAAATCAAACATACTTACCATTAAAATAAATAAATAAATACTCATATCGGCAAATAAGTCGGGGTAGTACTGAATCATATGCTGCTTCGTCTCCCACGTTGCCTCATCGACACTCCGTCTTTCCCACTGAACCTTTACCATCGGAATAGTTTTACTGTGTAGCTTACGATCCACTCGATCCAAAATCCGAACCGTACGTTCCACATACGAAATATCCAAACCCAACTGTACTTCGGATGGCTGTAACGCATGTAGTGGATCTGGTTCATACTTACGAAGCATTGACACATGAAACACGTCATGTATTCCTGACAAAGAAGGCGGCAGTGCCAATCTGTAGGCTAAACTACCAACACGCTGCAAGACTTCTGGTCCACCCACAAATCTTGGTGACAACTTCCCTCGCATACTGAAACACACAACACCTCTGAATGGAGATATTTTCAGAAAAACTTTATCACCCACTTGAAATTCTAACGATCGACGCCGTCTATTTGCATAAGCAGTCTGTGTGACGGCCCGCCCTGATGGGTCGCCCGCCGTGTTCAATTGCTTGAACACAAGGCTTCACTCAATTCAAAAACTTTGTTATCACTTTGAATTTATGTTTAGCGGAAACGTTTTTATTCTTATCGGATGTTTGACTTAATATTTTTTTACCCGTGACGTTTATCTTAGAAAAATTTGGGCAGAGTCTCCTCTTAAAAATTGTGCCCTGTGATCTACCAGATCACTACAACCACAATAACAAAACCATAAAAAAATCCAAATAAACCAAAATCAGTCTTAAAAACCAACATCAAACTAAAAATAAAATAATTCATGTCCTCAAACATAACTTAAATTCTCAACATAATTAAACTTGGATATCTATATATCCTCCGCATCATCTAAGTCTTCAACTCCATCTGTAATATGTCACATTACAGGTAAAGGTAAGTTGCAGCATTTTTATAGTAAGCATAATAAACATTTAATAAAATATCAAAAACATCAATTTTTCATAATGTGACGAAAAATAATACGATTTCATATCAAAATAACTTTCACACATATATGGTTTAATCCGAGCAGTTAACGGAATCAAAATTTCACAAAACGGAATCATAACGGAAATAACTGCATAGATAACCAACGAAACGTAACAGAAACGAATAACAATATCATAATCATATAATGTCTTAGCCATGTAGTATTAACCATTAGCCATAGCCATGCTGTAATGAAACAAATGCATACTCAATTTCGGATGTGACACAATGACATCATTCCAGACTATACCCGCTGGAAGGGTTTCGACAGATATTATACCCCCTCTGTCTTCGGGCAAAACGAAAAGTGTTTCTTTATTCTCGTCGCCAACGAGCCGAAAGTATGCGTGTTTTTACCCTCGTCGCAATGCAAGACAAAACGAAACGAAGGACATCCACAGTTCACAAACCTCAAATCATATTCACTGAATCAATACAGATATGACATTTCAAAAGTAGTTTTTCACACACAATAAAATGTTACTCAAAATTCTATTTTTCAACAAAATACATTTCTTATCAAAAATCATATTTCAAAAACAATTCTTGCATGCTTACTATACAAAACATTTCAAAAATAAATAACATAAAGTACTTAAAATAATTTGCGAAAAATTACAACTCCCTTTACGTACCTCAAAGCTTCCTATCAACGATAAATCTACAAACCTCCGAAATCTCCAAGATAATCAAAGATTCCCTATTATCCATTTCAACAATATTAAAATCATATTCAATTAACTTAGTTCTAACACAACCTAACAAAATCCTAACTCTTGTATTATTCAACACCATTTTCGAAATTACCATATCATCTCCTCAATTTACAGCCTAAATCTTAAAAATACAGAATACAATTTTCGAACAAATCACCATCTCAATTCTTCAAAATTTCAGTATCATATTCGAAACAACATACCATTTCAGTTCTTCAAAATCAAATAAATATTTTCGATCCTAAATTTTAGAAAAACTTTCGAAAAAAAAATTCTTCAAATTTTCCAGAAAACATTCGAACAAGGCAGTACCACTTTTCGAACTCCATTCCAGAACTTTTCGAACTTAATCCTTAAAACTTTGCTCTTGACAAATTAAACCCCTAAAACTACAATTTATATCCAACTAACCTAAACACAACAATTAAAATCGAAAACAGTACTTAAAATCGAAAACAGAAAGAATTTCGAAATAAAAAAAAATTCGAATTTCATACCAATTGATGTCCAAATCCGAATTCCTCTTGATTGCTTGCTACTACTCGAATTTGGAAGTGATTTCCGAAGCTAAAATCGAAACCCACGAAATCTGTAAATTTTCTGAGTTGGAAAAATAAATCATACGGAAATGGTTGGGTTGGTCTGACCTTATACAAGCCAGAGTAGATGAAGAGGTTGAGAGTTATAGGCGTTGATGATGGGAGAAGAAGAGACGAAACGGAAAAATGGATCGGCCATTAAGGAGGCGAAGCAAGCGAATGAATCAGTGAGCAGCGAAGGAGATGAAGGGAATAGGATGAACTGAAACGAAGGCAATGAAATTTAGGCAATTAAAATCGTGTTTCAACTTTACACGTTTTAATTAATTTTTTTTTTTTTTAAGAAAAATTAATATTATTATTATTACTATTATTATTGTTTTTATTTAATTTAAAAATTTGGAACAATATTTTCATTAAAATGGAACCATTACAATCTCCATACATTCTAAAAAGTTTCGTCATCGAAACTTGCATCGCATTTTACATCTGGATATTTAGCATATAGTTCTTCTTCTTTTTCTCATGTTGCTTCATCAGGTGAATGATTACTCCACTGAACTTTAACAAAAGGAATTGTCTTAGTTCGTAGAATTCTCTCTTGACGGTTGAGTATCTTGATAGGATATTCTGAATATGTACACTCCTGGGATACCTCAATCTCTGTTGCCTTAAGCACATGACTTTCATCTGGAACATACTTCCTGAGCATCGAGACGTGAAATACATTATGAACTCGATCTAGTTCCGGAGGTAGAGCAAGTCGATAAGCCAAAGTTCCTATTCTTTCCAGAATTTCATATGGTCCTATGAATCTCGGACTTAACTTCCCATGCTTACCAAACCTCATTACTCCTCTGAATGGTGATACTTTCAAGTATACCTTATCTCCTTGCTGAAATTCTAAATCTCGTCTGCGAACATCAGCCAAACTTTTCTGTCGACTCTGAGCTGTAAGTAACCTCTGTTTGATGATGGAAACATTTTCATTCGTGAGTTTGATCAACTCTGGTCCTTCCAATACCTTCAACATCAAACCAACACTGCGGTGTTCGACATTTTCTTCCATACAAAGCTTCGAATGGTGCCATTTGAATACTGGATTGATAACTGTTATTGTACACAAACTCTGCCAGTTTCAGATGACGATCCACTGTCATTGAAAATCCAAAATACATGTTCTAAGTAAATCCTCAAGAATTTGAATCGTTCTCTCAGATTGTCCGTCCGTCTGTGGATGGAAAGCTGTACTGTATTTCAAATTCGTTCCCAACACAGATTGTAAACTCTTCCAGAATTGCGATGTGCATCGCGCATCTCGATCAGATATAATACTGACTGGTATCCCATGCAAACACACCACTTGATCAATGTAAAGCCTTGCTAAATCATTCATTGATGTGGTCTTCTTCATCGGTATAAAGTGAGCACACTTAGTAAGTCGATCAACAATAACCCAAACTGAATCTTTTTGTGTCGTAGTCTTGGGTAATCCGGTCACAAAGTCCATAGTAATATGCTCCCATTTCCAGTTTGGTACATCCAAGTTTCTCAGTGTTCCTGCTGGCTTTTGTCTTCCAACTTTCACTTGTTGACATACTAAACACTTAGACACAAAATTTACGACATCTTGCTTCATTCCTGGCCACCAAAATAATTGTTTCATATCTTGATACATTTTATTCTGTCCTAGATGCATGGCCAATATGTCTGATGTGAATCTTGTAAGACTTCGCCCCTGAGTGTTGATACAGCTGGAACGAATAGTCTATCATTGAATCTCAATGTCCCATCTTCATGCATTCTAAAATTTTCTTGATTTGATTGTGCCTTTTGTGATAAAGTCTGCCACATAGGATCCTTTGATTGTGCTTCCTTAATCCTGAGAATAAGATCATGTTGCACCATGAGATTACACAACATCGTCGTCCCATTTCGGTCGTCTCTTGATTCGACATTCAGATTTAACTTTTACATCTCGTCAATGAGTTTCTGTTGCGTAGTCAATAGCGTTGATCCATAACTCTTCATGCTTAATGCATCTGCTACCGCATTACTCTTTCCAGGATGATAGTGCAATTTCACATCATAGTCCTTGATCAGCTCTAACCATCTTCTCTGTCTCATATTCAACTCCTTTTGAGTAAAAATATACTTTAAGCTCTTGTGATCAGTGTAGATATCACATGTGGTTCCGTACAAGTAGTGTCGCCATAATTTCAGTGCAAAAACAACTGCTGCCAGTTGCAGATCATGAGTGGGGTACCTTATTTCGTGCTCTTTCAACTGTCGCGAAGCATATGCAATCACGTTTCCATTTTGCATAAGCACACAGCCTAACCCTTCTTTTGATGCATCACTGTAGATACAAAATCCTTCATGTCCATCCGGCAATGTAAGAATAGGTGCTGACACAAGTAGATTCTTCAACTTCTCAAAACTTTCCTGACACTTAGAATCCTATTCAAACTTTACTCCCTTTCTAGTTAACTTTGTAAGGGGTGATGCAACTCGAGAAAATCCTTCCACAAATTTTCGGTAATATCCGGCAATCCCAGAAAACTTCGAATTTCTGTCACTGATGTTGGAACTTTCCAATTGGTAATGGCTTGAATCTTTGCTGAGTCTACTCGGATTCCTTGAGTATCAATGATGTGTCCAAGAAATGATACAGAATCCAACCAGAAGTCACATTTCTCGAACTTTGCAAATAATTGATGTTGTCGTAGTCTCTCCAATGTCATCTTCAAATGTTCTTCATGTTCTTCCTTTGATTTGGAATAAATCAATATATCATCAATGAATACTATGGTGAATTTGTCGAGCCATTCTCGGAATACATGATTCATTAATGCCATAAATGCTGCAGGTGCATTCGTAAGTCCGAAAGGCATCACCAGAAATTCGTAATGTCCATATCTGGTTCGAAATGCAGTTTTGTGAATATCTTGCTCTTTGATTCTGAGTTGATGATACCCAGATCTCAAATCAATATTCTAGAATATTTGTGCACCTTGTAATTGATCGAACAAATCGTCAATCCTTGGTAGCGGATATTTATTCTTCACAGTGATTCGATTCAACTCCCTGTAGTCAATGCACTTTCTCATGCTGCCATCCTTTTTCTTTACAAACAGTACCGGTGCTCCCCAAGGTGACACACTAGGCCTTATGAAACCTTTATCTTGTAGTTCTTTCAATTGTCCTTTCAATTCTTTCAGCTCTGCTGGTGCCATCCTGTAAGGTGCCTTGGATATCGGTTCTGATCCCGGAATAATATCAATAGAAAATTCCGTGCTTCGAATTGGTGGCAGTCCTGGCAAATCCTCTGGGAAAACATCTGAGAATTCTTTCACCGTGCAAATCTTATTTATTTTTGCTTCCACTTCAGAGACATTGCCACAAAATCGTTCATGCAAGCTCACACCTTCATAACAGATCTCTTTACCCGAATTCGTTTGTAAGGTTATGATCTTTCGGTAACAGTCAATGCGAGCCTTTGCACTACTCAACCAATCCATTCCAAGAATTATGTCAAATTCTTTCATGTTGATGATGAGCAGGTTGGCTTTGAATTCTTCGCTTTCCACAATCAGTGTTACATCATTGCATACATATTTAATTGTGACTGTCTTTCCTAATGGACTCAATACTTGCATTAAATGTAACAGTGGACTGAAGTGCAAATCAAGTTTCTCCACACAAGATTCAGAGATAAAGGAATTTGAGGCGCCAGAATCAAATAACACATAAACATCTTGATTCAAGAATTTAAATTTACCTCCGATCAATTCATGATCCTCTTCAGCACGGACAGCATACAATCTAGTTGGATTGCGCTGTTGTTGTCCACATGGTTGATTTGTTCCTGAGGTTTGTTTCAAACTGGGACAATCTCTAATCCGATGATCTTTAGATCCATATTTAAAGCAACCTCCAGAGTTCCAGTAGCATTCCCCAGTATGACTCCGATTACACTTGGGACAAACTTCATTCTTCTTAGTTTCAACGATCATCTGTCTGCGAGCTGGCGGTCTCTGATCTCTGTTTCTGAATTCAGGCTTTCTCTTTCGATTTTGAGGAGTCTCTAGATTCCTCAGTTCAGATTCCACGAACAATGCCCTCTCCATGAGTATATCAAATTTGGTATCCATGAGAGGTGCTACTTTGAGCCTGATGCCAGTGCGAAGACCTTGTCTGAACCTTGTAATCTTGCTGTTCTCAGACTGCAAATACAAAGGACAGAATCTGCCCAGCTCTTGGAACTTCCTCAAATATTCCAGCACAGTCATATTCTCAGTTTGCCTCAGCCTCAAAAATTCATCTTCTTTAGCCATTCGGATAGCGTCAGGAAAATATTGTTGCGGAAATTTCTCTCTAAAAATCGTCCAGGTAATGGAGTTTCGTTCCATACTTACTTCCACTGAGGTCCACCAATGCTTTGCATTTCCTTCCAGAAATGGAGTTACCACTGTAACTTTTTCTTCATCAGCAATGTTTATATCCTTCAGTAATTCTTCAATCTTAGTCAGCCATTCCTCAGATTTCATTGGATCAGTCTCGTTTCCAAAGTACGGTGGTCGGAGTGCCCGAAATCTCTCAAATTCAGTCCTTCTCTGTGTTTCCGGCTGTAGTGGTGCCGAAACAACATTTTGTTGTAACACTCCAGCTATGATGCGACATATGTTCATGATGTCCACCTCATTCATTGATCCCACGTTTATATTTGGGACTCCATCTTGGCATTGATTTACATTCCTATCTTGACCATCTCCTGAATCGCGATTCGAGTCCTGCTCTTGGCTACCACTCTGATTGCTACTGGTTCTTCCTCTAGCCATTTGAAATCTTAAAATGAAAGTGAAATTTATTGTAAGATTCGTAAACAAGGAAGATAGATAGTCAAACCTAAATAACTTCATTCTTAAATCCAAAGTCTAATCCCAAACATAACAAAGATCTAATCCAAACAAACAACAAATGTCTAATCCAAACTTATAAACTAAGGCTCTGATACCAATGTGACGGCCCGCCCAGATGGGTCGCCCACTGTGTTCAATTGCTTGAACACAAGGCTTCACTCAATTCAAAAACTTTGTTATCACTTTGAATTTATGTTTAGCGGAAACGATTTTATTCTTATCGGATGTTTGACTTAATAATTTTTTACCCGTGACTTTTATCTTAGAAAAATTTGGGCAGAGTCACCTCTTAAAAATTGTGCCCTGTGATCTACCAGATCACTACAACCACAATAACAAAACCATAAAAAAATCCAAATAAACCAAAATCAGTCTTAAATACCAACATCAAACTAAAAATAAAATAATTCATGTCCTCAAACATAACTTAAATTCTCAACATAATTAAACTTGCATTTCATATCTATATATCCTCCGCATCATCTAAGTCTTCAACTCCATCTGTAATATGTCACATTACAGGTAAAGGTAAGTTGCAGCATTTTTATAGTAAGCATAATAAACATTTAATAAAATATCAAAAACATCAATTTTTCATAATGTGACGAAAAATAATACGATTTCATATCAAAATAACTTTCACACATATATGGTTTAATCCGAGCAGTTAACGGAATCAAAATTTCACAAAACGGAATCATAACGGAAATAACTGCACAGATAACCAACGAAACGTAACAGAAACGAATAACAATATCATAATCATATAATGTCTTAGCCATGTAGTATTAACCATTAGCCATAGCCATGCTGTAATGAAACAAATGCATACTCAATTTCGGATGTGACACAATGACATCATTCTAGACTATACCCGCTGGAAGGGTATCGACAGATATTATACCCCATCTGTCTTCGGGCAAAACGAAATGCGTTTCTTTATTCTCGTCGCCAACGAGCCGAAAGTATGCGTGTTTTTACCCTCGTCGCAATGCGAGTCAAAACGAAACGAAGGACATCCACAGTTCACAAACTCAAATCATATTCACTGAATCAATACAGATATGGCATTTCAAAAGTAGTTTTTCACACACAATAAAATGTTACTCAAAATTCTATTTTTCAACAAAATACATTTCTTATCAAAAATCATATTTCAAAAACAATTCTTGCATGCTTACTATACAAAACATTTCAAAAATAAATAACATAAAGTACTTAAAATAATTTGCGAAAAATTGCAACTCCCTTTACGTACCTCAAAGCTTCCTATCAACGATAAATCTACAAACTTCCAAAATCTCCAAGATAATCAAAGATTCCCTATTATCCATTTCAACAATATTAAAATCATATTCAATTAACTTAGTTCTAACACAACCTAACAAAATCCTAACTCTTGTATTATTCAACACCATTTTCGAAATTACCATATCATCTCCTCAATTTACAGCCTAAATCTTAAAAATACAGAATACAACTTTCGAACAAATCACCATCTCAATTCTTCAAAAATTCAGTATCATATTCGAAACAACATACCATTTCAGTTCTTCAAAATCAAATAAAGATTTTCGATCCTAAATTTTAGAAAAAATTTCGAAAAAAAAATTCTTCAAATTTTCCAGAAAACCTTCGAACAGGGCAGTACCACTTTTCGAACTCCATTCCAGATCTTGACAAATTAAACCCCTAAAACTACAATTTATATCCAACTAACCTAAACACAACAATTAAAATCGAAAACAGTACTTAAAATCGAAAACAGAAAGAATTTCGAAATAAAAAAAAATTCGAATTTCATACCAATTGATGTCCAAATCCGAATTCCTCTTGATTGCTTGCTACTACTCGAATTTGGAAGTGATTTCCGAAGCTAAAAATCGAAACCCACGAAATCTGTAAATTTTCTGAGTTGGAAAAATAAATCATACGAAAATGGTTGGGTTGGTCTGACCTTATACAAGCCAGAGTAGATGAAGAGGTTGAGAGTTATAGGCGTTGATGATGGGAGAAGAAGAGACGAAACGGAAAAATGGATCTGCCATTAAGGAGGCGAAGCAAGCGAATGAATCAGCGAGCAGCGAAGGAGATGAAGGGAATAGGATGAACTTAAACGAAGGCAATGAAATTTAGGCAATTAAAATCGTGTTTCAACTTTACACGTTTTAATTAAATTTTTTTTTTAAAGAAAAATTAATATTATTATTATTACTATTATTATTGTTTTTATTTAATTTAAAAATTTGGAACAATTATTTTCATTAAAATGGAACCATTACAGTCTGCCTATCTTGAGCTGCTTTCATCTTTTGTCGAATAACCTTCACTTTCTCTTCCATAATTCGGATCATATCAGGTCCGCCCACGTAGATTCTATCTACATCATTCCAATACAAGGGAGAGCTGCATCGGCGCTCATACAAGGTTTCAAATGGAGCCATCTGAATACTCGCATGATAACTGTTGTTATAAGAAAACTCAATCAGCGGTAAGGAATCTTGACACATAGCATCAAACTCCAATACGCAAGTACGTAGCAAATCCTCTAATGTCTATATAGTACGCTCAGTCTGCCCATCTGTCTGCGGGTGATAAGCAGTACTCAATCTTACTTCAGTACCCAAGGCCGTCTGTAATCCTTCCCAGAAATGTGATGTAAATCTAGGATCTCGATCCGATATGATAGACACTGGAATACCGTGAAGTCTCACCACCTCACGAACATATAACTGGGTCATCTTCAAAATGAGAAATTCATTCTGTAAGGTATAAAATGTGCTACCTTTGACAATCTATCTACAATGACCCAAATGGTGTCATGCCCTGAAGGAGTTCTCGGCAAATGGGTCACAAAATCCATCGAAACGTATTTCCATTTCCAAGTCGGTACTTCCAAACTCTGTAATTCACCCCAAGGTCTCTGTCTTTCTGCTTTCACTTGATGACAAATTAAGCACTTCCGCACAAAATCAATCACATCTTGCTTCATTCGCTTCCACCAAAATTGGCAACGAAGATCATTATACATCTTTTTGCCTCCTGGATGCATGCTAAACTTACTACAATGGGCTCTTTGTAAAAGTCCTTGGCGTAGTCCAGGTGCATTAGGAACTACCCATCGATCTTGAAGCCGTAACACACCATCTTTGGCTATTCTGAATTTAGATACCTGACCTTGAGAGATTACGAGAATCCATCTCTGAACCCCCTCGTCTGATTTTTGTGCTTCTCTGATATCTCCAAATATGATTGATTCCGTCAACAGTGTTGATACTTGAACTGGTGACCTAGATATATCAAAGTCGTGTACCAAATGGCATTAAGAACTCAATAATGTCGATTAGTGGCTCATATCATTCGCAGTGTGCCACACTTTACGACTCAGAGCGTCAGCTGTCAAATTAGCTCGACCCGAATGGTTCTCAATCTCGCAGTCATAATCCTTTAACAGGTCCATCCACCTCACCTGCCTCATATTCAACTCGGCTTGAGTAAACATGTAAGACCCCGTTATCTAAACAGATTCTAAGGTGCAATTAAGAGAACTAATCATTCATAAATCGGAGTATTAGGATGTGTTGATAATCCTGAGCTTAGGAGATTACAGTACCAAAAGATCAAAAGGAATTATACATATTCCTAACAAGAGGTTACGGAACTATAGCTTTACACTTTGTAGAAACTATACAAAAGGAATTTCTGTTCTGCTAATCCTGTAGCACTCCTTACAGCTCAGCGTATCAACCTAACCATGGTTCTCCATGTCAATAGCACCTACAAAGACAACCCCCAACACATGAGCACATCATAGTTCACATCAATCATAATATGAATGTAAAGCATAAATGCATAAATCATAGGCATAGGATACTTCCTGAATGTCCAATGCATTTAAAAGGCCCATTTTGGTTGTCCATGTACCATAACTCATAATCAAATCAATATATGATATTATGGCTTCTTTAAATAAATGTCATGACATAACTTCACTTCTTAAATCTTTACTTCAATCCTTAGTCAGTTTATCATCAGTGTATTTTAATGCCCCTCGCTTCATAACTTCATAATAAGCGGAACTCCCCTCCCTCGCTTCTTCATACAAGCGGTATTTCTATCCTCGCTTCGTATGGAATACCTCGCCTCCATGTGCAAGGAAACCTACACCCCTCGCTCCACATTTTTAGCGGTATAAGCGGTAAGCATTAAAATCATCACTGTGATAACCCTGACTCGTGGAATACACACCAAATGTTCCACAACATACATATGCAACAACAATACATAACAACATGTATCGTACTCATAATGCACAAACTCGCATTTACCGTATGTCAAATAATGAAGATATAATACATGTTACCATTGGGTGCCCGTACGCCGCTTACGTACCTTTCCAAAATATGGTATGTTGCAGGACTCTATCCCCTGCGTTGCGTGGCTATCTGTGAAGGCTCTACACCAGTGTACAACACAATATTAGATGCCAATTTATAGACCAAAATCAAAAAATCCAACAAAAAAACATCATTTTCCACTATTCAGCAGCTGGCGATCGATCGCTGCATCGAGGCGATCGATCGCCAGACTTCACTGGCTCGAGGCGATCGATCGCTCCATTTATGGCGATCGATCGCCTGCCTTTGATTTTAGCTACTGGCCTTCGGCGATCGATCGTTGCTTTTGTAGCGATCGATCGTCACACGCTGTGTGCGCGATTTCTCCAGATTTTTCGAAAACCCATCTTCATACCATCCAATCTAGCATATAAGACATACAACATGCTTGAACAAACATGCTAAGAGCTACAAGGTACTACGGTGCATTTATTCAAAACAAAGTTCTTCCCAAACTTAAACCCACATGCATCAAAATCGCCCAACTACATCAGTACTCACCCAAGCTTTCTGAAAACAGGGTATCATAATTCATATCCAGATTTTCGAGCACTTACTTTCAAGCCAACAATTATACCACCATAAACGTAAATCATGCTCAAACAAACATGCTAGGAACTTCATAAAAACACCATGCAAGTACTTAAATCGAAGGTTCATCCAAACCTACACTTACATGCCATTTTTTACACAACAAATTATCTAAACTCAACAAAACTCAACCAAAAACAGGATATGGTTCCTTACCACTTTTGCTCCTCTTTTCTTGCAAGAATTTGGTCAATAAATCATCAAATCTCTCCTCCTACTTGCTTAGCAGCTGTTGGACGATTTTTTGGGTGAAAAAGGGAAGAGATTTGAGTGGAGGAAGGTTGAGTGGTGGGGGGTTAAAGTGAGGGGTATGGGCAGCTGTGTGCAGAGATGGGTATGGGTTGGTAGGGGGTGGTTGGGTGGTGGGTTATGTTATGTGTTATGTTTTGGTCCCGGTATTTAGCATGATGTATTAAAATATCCTCACATGATATTTTATAGTATTTAATCAATAAAATACTTCAAATTCCAATTAAACATGCTTCACCCAAAACAAACAACATCCACCCCAAATAATCATGCCATAACCCAAATTCCCAACATATAACACATGCACCCTGAAACGCATTTCCCCAATATTATTAATTCTACCCAATGAATTTAATACCATAAACTTCATAACATAATTAATGTTTAAAAGCACATAATCATTTCGGGGATATCACAAAACTCCCCTACTTATAAGATTTCGTCCTCGAAATCAGCATGCACTTACCCAAAACAAAACAAAACATAAATCACATACCAGAAAATAGTTCCGGATAGTGCTGCACCATGTGTCGCTCCGTCTCCCACGTGGCCTCCTCGACACCCCTACGATCCCACTGAACTTTGACCATAGGAATAACTTTGTTTCGTAGTCTACGATCTGCCCGATCCAGAATCCTGATAGGTCGCTCTACATAGGAAACATCGGACTCTATCTGAACCTCAGAAGGTTGCAACACATGAGAAGGATCTGGCTCGTACTTCCGCAACATAGATACATGAAACACATCGTGTATGCCGGACAGAGAGGGCGGTAAAGCCAACCGGTATGCCAGAGTACCATCACGCTGTAAGATCTCATACGGTCCAACGTATCTCGGGGATAACTTCCCCCGCATCCCAAAACGTACTACACCTCTGAAAGGTGAGATATTCAAAAAGACCCTGTCGCCCAACTGAAACTCTAGCGGCCGACGCCGTTGATTAGCATACGCTGCCTGTCTGTCCTGGGCTGCTTTCATCTTCTTCTAATCACCTTTACTTTTTCTTCCATTTCTTGGACCAACTCTGGTCCTCCGACCGATTTACGGTCCACATCATCCCAATATAAAGGCGACCTACAACGTCTACCGTAGAGAACCTCAAAAGGAGCCATCTGTATGCTTGTCTGGTAGCTATTGTTATAAGAAAATTCTACCAAGGCCACTGAATCCTGCCAAGAAGTATCGAACTCCAACACACAAGCCCGTAACATATCTTCGAGCGTCTGTATGGTACGCTCGGTCTGTCCGTCCGTTTGGGGATGGTATGCTGTGCTCAACCTTAATTCTGTACCCAGGGCTGACTGAAGACCTTCCCAAAAGTGAGATGTAAACCGCGGATCTCGATCAGACACAATCGAAACAGGGATCCCATGCAGTCTCACCACATCTCTGACATAAAACTGAGTCATCCTCAAGTACGTGAAGGTCATACTGCAGGGAATGAAGTGAGCCACTTTAGTCAGTCTGTCTACAACTACCCAGATAGCATCAAAACCCAAAACAGTCCTCGGTAAGTGGGTCACGAAGTCCATGTATACGTGCTCCCACTTCCATTCCGGTATCTCCAAACTTCTAAGCTCACCACCAGGCATCTGTCTCTCACCCTTCACTTGCTGACAAATCAGACATCTCTTGACGAATGTGGTGACATCTTGTTTCATTCGTCTCCACCAGAACTGGCTACATAATTCTTTGTACATTTTCTTCCCGCCCGGGTGGATACTCATCCTGCTGCAATGGGCTCGCTGTAATATTCCCCGACGCAACTCAGGCGCACCCATCTGTCACCCAGTCTCAAGGAACCATCCTCAGCCGTCCTGAACTTCGACGACTGACCAAGACGAACCAATGACAACCATCTCTGGACCTCTTCGTCTGCCCCCTGAGCATTCCGGATGTGTTCATAAATAACTGGCTCAGCTAATAAGGTCAATACCTGTATCGGTGAAGCAGACACACCATAATCAAATCCCAACTGGCAGTAGGAGCCCATCATAGCTGATAGACACATGGCATCCTTTGCCGTGATCTTCACTTTCCGACTCAAAGCGTCGGCTGTCAGATTTGCTTTTCCCGGATAGTACTCGATTTCACAATCATAATCCTTCAGTAGGTCCATCCATCTCCTCTGTCTCATACAGCTCAGCCTGCGTAAACAAGAACTTCAGGCTCTTGTGATCAGTGAAGATGTTAAATGAGGTACCATATAAGTAGTGTCGCCATATCTTCAAGGCAAACACTATAGCTGCTAGCTCCAAATCATGGACTGGATACCTCGTCTCGTGTGGCTTCAATTGTCTCGAAGCGTAAGCCACAACGTGCTTATCCTGCATCAGTACGCATCCTAGACCCTGAAGCAATGCGTCAGTATAGAGAGCGAACCCCTTGTTCTCCCTGGGAATCACCAATACTGGCGCTGAAGTCATTCTGTGCTTCAATTTCTGAAAGCTCTGCTCACAAGCTTCCGACCAAAAGAATGGAACTCCCTTCTGAGTTAGCTGAGTCAATGGCTTGGCAATCTTTGAAAATCCTTCGACAAAGCGTCGATAATACCCGGCCAAACCAAAAAAACTTCGGATCTCAGGAACTGTAGTAGGCTCAGACCAATCCATAACTGCCTCTATCTTCCTGGGATCTACTGATATCCCCTCTTGAGAGATAATGTGACCCAAGAACGCTACACTGCTCAGCCAGAACTCACACTTGCTGAGCTTGGCGTACAACTGATGATCCCTCAGGATCTGTAGCACTGTCCTCAAATGATTGGCATGCTCCTCCTTACTTTTGAATAAACCAGAATGTCGTCAATAAACAAGATGACGAATTGATCAAGATACCTCTGAAATATTCTGTTCACCAGGCTCATAAATACTGCAGGGGCATTCGTCACCCCGAATGGCATCACTAAGAACTCGTAGTGCCCATACCGAGTTCGAAAGGCTCTTTTGAATGTCATCAGCTCTAACTCGTATCTGGTGATAACCTGACCTCAAGTCAATCTTCGAGTAAAGTTCTGTGCCCTGAAGCTGATCAAATAAGTCATCAATCCTCGGAAGGGGGGTACTTGTTCTTAATCGTCACTTTATTCAATTGACGGTAATCGATGCACAGACGCATCGAACCATCCTTTTTCTTTACGAACAAGACTGGTGCACCCCATGGTGATACAGTAGGCCGAATGTATCCTTTGTCGAGGAGCTCCTGCAACTGCACTTTCAGCTCCCTCAGCTCTGCCGGTGCCATCCTATAAGGGGCACGGGAAACAGCAGATGTCCCTGGCAGTAATTCAATCGCAAACTCCACATCTCTGATCGGCGGAAATCCTAGAATCTCATCCGGAAACAAATCGGTGAATTCCGTAACTACTAGTATATCCTCGATCCTCAGCTCTTCCTTTTCCTCTGATACATCCACGGCATAAATAAGATAGCATGTGTGACCGCGTTCTAACAACTGCGACATCTTAACTGCCAAAATCAACGGAATCCTTGGACGAGAGCCGTCCCCATAGAAGGTCCACTGAAATCCCTGATCAGATAGAAAGCACAACATCCTCTGTCGACATCAACCACGGCCTGGTATCTGCTCAACACATCAATACCACAATGCAGTCAAAATCTGCCATATCCAACAAAATCAGATCGGCCCTCAGATCATTGCCCTCAAAATAAATGAGGCAATCAGATAGTAGTCGATCTGCAATCACACGCTTCCCCGTGGGTGTCGAGACCATAAGAGGCGTGGGCAACAGATACGAACACAAGTGGTGTCTCTCCACAAAAGCAGAAGATACAAATGAATGAGAAGCACCCGTATCTACCAAAATAAATGCAGGGTGCGTAAGTAAGTAGCACGTACCAGCAATCACCTCCTCCGGAGTTGCCTCTGCCTGCTCTCGCGTCAATGCATATACTTGACCCTGCGGCGGTCCTGCCGCCTGACCTCCCGGTGGTCAAGGTGCAAACTGCTGTCTCTGTGGTGCCGTCCTGGCGTCAAATCTTGGCCTATTCGGCCCAGAGTCTGTCTGACCTACCCGATTGGGGAAAACCCGAGCCAGGTGGCCCACCCTGCCACAAACATAACAGCCTCGGCAGTCACGTGTCAAGTGAAATCCTCCATAGTTTTCACAAGTGTTCCCTCTTGTTCTATTTCCCTGCGCTGGTCCCCGATTACCCTGCTTCTGATTCTGAAATTTCTTTCCACTGAATCGAGAAGATGAAGAAGCCCCACGAGGCTTAAACTGGTCCCCTCGTGGCCTCAGGTTGTCAACAACCGGTCTCTGTGATGGTACGAAAGGGGGTACAGCTTCCTTGGACACGCTAACCCCAATCTCTGCCAGTTCTGCTCTAGTCAGGGCATCATCGAATGAGCTGGGGTTGTTAGAGATAACCCGGTCAAATAACTCTGGCCTCAGTCCCTTCAGAAAATTCCTCATCTTGGCATGACCATTTACAGCGATGTGAAGCACATACCTTAGCAGTGAAGAATACTGCATGGCATAATCTGATACAGTCATGCTGCCCTACTTCAGGTTGGTGAACTCATCTTCTTTTACTTGTCTGGCAGCGGCGAAGAAATACCGATTAAGGAACCGGGTCCTGAACACAGTCCAATCTACTGTCATACCCTGAGCCCTCAGCTCCATAACTGTTGTCTTCCACCACATGGAAGACTTCTTCGCCAACTTAAACTCTGCCAACCTCAGCCAGGCAGTCCGTGCACAGGGTGCCGATACAAATATCTGCTCTAGTCTCTCAAGCCATTCCTCGGCTGCTTCCCCAGTCTCAGTCCCTTCAAATAGCGGTGGATGATAGCTCAAGAACTGGGTCAAACTTATCTCCCCTGGTAGCAGTATCTGTGCACTAGGCTCCACACCTACAGCAGGTGGCGGAAGAGGATTTGACTGAGCAATACTGGCATTGCTACTGCCTATATCTCCCACCTCTTCATTGGGGTTCTCCGGATTAATAGCCGCCATGCTGTAACACAGGGGTTAAAAACAATACCAAAAGCAGTTCATAATATAAGCCGTCAGATAACAAGAGTAATCATATTCAAAAGCATGTTAGTGTAACAACTTATACAAAAATATGCACCATATGCATAAACATGCCCACCAATGAATACCTAGCCAACTTTTTTCTAAAGGCTACCCTTTACTCGTTCCCTGGTTATCTAACCACTGCTCTGATACCACTAAATATAAGACCCCGTTATCTAAACAAGATTCTAAGGTGTAATTAAGAGAACTAATCATTCATAAATCGGAGTATTAGGCTGTGTTGATAATCCCGAGCTTAGGAGATTACAGTACCAAAAGTTCAAAAAGGAATTATACATATTCCTAACAAGAGGTTACGAAACTATAGCTTTACTCTACACTTTGTAGAAACTATACAAAAGGAATTTCTGTTCTGCTAATCCTGTAGCACTCCTTACAGCTCAGCGTATCAACCTAACCCTGGTTCTCCATATGAAAAGCACCTACAAAGACAACCCCCAACACATGAGCACATCATAGTTCACATCAATCATAATATGAATGTAAAGCATAAATGCATAACTCATAGGCATATGATACTTCCTGAATTTCCAATGCATTTAAAACGCCCATTTTGGTTGTTCCTGTACCATAACTCATAATCAAATCAATATATGATATTATGGCTTCTTTAAATAAATGTCATGACATAACTTCACTTCTTAAATCTTTACTTCAATCCTTAGTCAGTTTATCATCAGTGTATTTTAATGCCCCTCACTTCATAACTTCATAATAAGCGGAACTCCCCTCCCTTGCTTCTTCATACAAGCGGTATTTCTATCCTCGCTTCGTATGGAATACCTCGCCTCCATGTGCAAGCGGACCTACACCCCTCGCTCCACATTTTTAGCGGTATAAGCGGTAAGCATTAAAATCATCACTGTGATAACCCTGACTCGTGGAATACACACCAAATGTTCCACAACATACATATGCAACAACAATGCATAACAACATGTATCGTACTCATAATGCACAAACTCGCATTTACCGTATGTCAAATAATGAACATATAATACATGTTACCGTTGGGTGCCCGTACGTCGCTTACGTACCTTTCCAAAATATGGTATGCTGCAGGACTCTATCCCCTGCGTTGCGTGACTATCTGTGAAGGCTCTACACCAGTGTACAACACAATATTAGATGCCAATTTATAG
Source organism: Haberlea rhodopensis (assembly GCA_907163345.1). Taxonomy (NCBI): domain Eukaryota; kingdom Viridiplantae; phylum Streptophyta; class Magnoliopsida; order Lamiales; family Gesneriaceae; genus Haberlea; species Haberlea rhodopensis. The sequence goes on from CAJQUN010000097.1 coordinate 1,366,270, forward strand.
ACCAAATCAAAAAATCCAACAAAAACATCATTTTCCACTATTCAGCAGCTGGCGATCGATCGCCACACGCTGTGTGCGCGATTTCTCAAGATTTTTCGAACACCCATCTTCATACCATCCAATCTAGCATATAAGACATACAACATGCTTGAACAAACATGCTAAGAGGTACAAGGTACTACCATGCATGTATTCAAAACAAAGTTCTTCCCAAACTTAAACCCACATGCATCAAAATCGCCCAACTACATCAGTACTCACTCAAGCTTTCTGAAACAGGGTATCATAATTCATACCCAGATTTTCGAGCACCTACTTTCAAGCCAACAATTATACCACCATAAACGTAAATCATGCTCAAACAAACATGCTAGGAACTTCATAAAAACACCATGCAAGTACTTAAATCGAAGGTTCATCCAAACCTACACTTACATGCCATTTTTTACACAACAAATTATCTAAAATCAACCAAAACTCAACCAAAAATAGGATATGGTTCCTTACCACTTTTGCTCCTCTTTTCTTGCAAGAATTTGGTCAATAAATCATCAAATCTCTCCTCCTACTTGCTTAGCAGTTGTTGGACGATTTTTTGGGTGAAAAAGGGAGGAGATTTGAGTGGAGGAAGGTTGAGTGGTGGGGGGGTTAAAGTGAGGGGTATGGGCAGCTGTGTGCAGAGATGGGTATGGGTTGGTAGGTGGTGGTTGGGTGGTGGGTTATGTTATGTGTTATGTTTTGGTCCCGGTATTTAGCATGATGTATTAAAATATCCTCACATGATATTTTATAGTATTTAATCAATAAAATACTTCAAATTCCAATTAAATATGCTTCACCCAAAACAAACAACATCCACCCCAAATAATCATGCCATAACCCAAATTCCCAACATATAACACATGCACCCTGAAACGCATTTCCCCAATATTATTAATTCTACCCAATGAATTTAATACCATAATATTCATAACATAATTAATGTTTAAAAGCACATAATCATTTCGAGGATATCACAAAACAAGAATTTCAAACTCTTGTGGTCCGTATATATCGTGAAAGTGGCCCCATAAAGATAATGTCTCCATTAAATTAAGGCGAAAACAATAGCTATTAGTTCTAAATTATGTACAGGATATCCCGTCTCATGGGGTTTCAACTGTCTTGAAGCATAGGCCAACACATGCTTATCTTGCATCAAAACACACCCTAGTCCTTGCAGAGATGCATCAGTGTAAACAATGAACCTTTCATTCTCTGTTGGTATGATTAATATCGGGGCTGAAGTTAAACGATGCTTCAACTCTTTAAAACTAACTTTACAAGCTTCAGAACACATAAACTTAACTCCTTTTTGGGTCAGCTGAGTCAGTGGCTTAGCGATCTTGGAGAAACCCTCTATGAACCATCTGTAATAACCTGTTAAGCCAAGAAACTACGAATTTCTGTTACTGAAGTCGGAGCAGACCACTGAAGTACTGTTTTCACCTTTTTAGGATCAACAGCTAAGCCTTACCTTGATATGACATGACCCAAGAATCCTACTTTCTCTAGCCAAAATTCACACTTGCTATATTTAGCAAATAACTGACTTTCCCGAAAAATTTGCAATACCGTCCTCAGATGTAATTCGTGGTCCACCTTATTATTGGAGTATACAAGGATGTAGTCAATGAAGACAATCACAAACTGATCCAGATATGGTTGAAATATTCGATTCATCAAGTCCATAAAAATAGCAGGTGCATTAGTCAATCCGAACGGCATTACTAAGAATTCATAGTGACCATATCTCGTTCGGAAGGCAGTCTTTTGTATAACTTCATTTCTTACTCGAATCTGATAATATCCCGATCTTAAATCGATCTTTGAGTAAACAGAAGTCCCCTGCAACTGATCAAACAAGTCATCTATACGCGGAAGAGGATACTTATTCTTCACTGTTACTTTATTAAGTTGTCGATAATCAATACACAATCTCATCGAACCATCCTTCTTCCTTACAAATAATACTGGAGTTCCCAAGGTGACACGCTAGGACGTATATAGCCCTGGTCAATCAATTCTTGCAATTGAGCTTTCAGTTCCCCCAGTTCTGCTGGTGCCATTTTATATGGTGATCGTGAAATTGGGGACACACCTGGCACTAATTTGATCGCAAACTCCACTTCTCGTACTGGAGGAAAACCCGGAATCACTTCAAGAAACACATCAGCAAACTCTGTTACCACTGGTATATCAATAATTCCCTAGCCTCTGTTCTGAGAATGGCGTAGATAAGATATCCTCACTCCCTTGATTCAACAATTTTGACATTCTTATTGCAGATATTAAAGGAATCCGGGGCTTAGAACCTTGACCGTAGAACGTCCACCTAGTACCCTGATCAGATTGAAACTCCACAACACGCTGATAGCAGTCAATAATAGCCCAATATCTGTTTAAGACATCGATCCCCACAATACAATCAAAATCATCCATCTCCAGAACTATCAAATCTGTCCTCAGATCATTGCCCTCGTAAGAAATACAACAATCATACAAATTCTGGCAGTAGAAAAGCTGATTCCCGTGGGTGTCGAGACCATAAGGGGCGTGGGCAACTGAGACGAACACAATTGATATTTCGCCACAAAACTTGACGACACAAAGGAGTGAGAAGCACCCATATCCATAAGAATAAAATCAGGATAAGTACACAAATAACACTTACCCGTAATCACTTCATCTTGAGCCACTTCAGCTTGTTCCCTGTTCAACGCAAACACTTGGCCTTGAGGTGGCCCCTGAGGTGGTCTGATCATCTGTCCCCCAGCTTGTCCTCCAAACTGATGAGGAGCAAATTGCTGTCTTTGACGGACCGTTCCTTCTGAAACTCCGCCCCGATTACCCCTGAAATGCGTATACTGATTAGGACAATCTCTGGCCATGTGGCCCCTAGTGCCACAAACAAAACAAGCTAGGCAGTCCTTGATAGCATGCGGTCCTCCGCATCTAAAACAACTAAATCCTTGAGGTCCACTTGTCGACCTCCTATTGGAGTGATCCACATTCCTGTGATCCACTGTGCGACGTACCTCATAACGTCGGTTGTTTGGTTTAGAAAAGGAGGAAGTTCCCTTAGACTTAAACATTTCTCCCTTGGGCCTCAAGTTATCCACATTTTTCCTCAGTGAAGGCACAAAATTCCCATAAGCACGGAGTCCAATCTCTGATAGGTCAGCTCATGTCAGCGCCTCATCAAAAATCTTAGGGTTATTGGAGATAACTCTATCAAATAGTTCTGGTCTCAGACCCTTCAGAAAATGTCTCATCTTTGCATGAGCACTGGCAGAAATGTGTGGAACATTCCTCAGAAGAGAAGAATATTGAAGGGCGTAGTCAGACACTGACATATTTCCTTGTTTCAAATTCGTGAACTTGTCCTCCTTCAACTGTCTAGCGGCAGCTGAAAAGTACCTACTCAGAAATCGAGTTCGGAATAAATCCCAGTCCACCACTTGCCCTAGGGTTCTCACTTCTAACACAGAAGATTTCCACCATATCGAGGCTTTCTTGTCTAGTTGAAACTACCAATCTCAACCACGCAGTCTTGGCACAAGGTGCCAACACAAAGATCTGTTCGATCCTCTCTATCCATTCCTCTGCATGTTCTCCTGATTCAATTCCCTCGAATCTTGGTGGATGGAACCCCAGAAAATGAGTCAAACTAAGTTCTCCCGGTAATAGTAGTTGTTCCATTGGTCATTGTCCCAAGGGTGGTTGCTGTAGAGGATTCGCTTGTCCTCGGGCCGCATTGATGCTAGAGGCATCACCCATACCCTCATTGGAAGGTTCTCCAACTAATTCTGCCATACTGTAAAGTAGGGTTAAACAATAACATTCACAAAATGATATTCATATAGTCCAATACCGTTATCACATAACAGTAAATTCAACAATGCTGCAATTCCAGAAATATACATGCATATAACGTGTACTCCGCACTACTTTACTCGAATCACAACTCTAAACCATCGGTTCATACCCATTTAGAAACTCCTCACAAGTCACACTAGACCTGATATTATCCCAGCAGCTAATCACTGCTCTGATACCACTAATGTAAGACCCCATTTCTCAAACAACAACTAATGTTAAATGACGTGGAAAAATTTAAAATTTCTTTATGATCATTTCCCAATAATATGAAAGTTTCCACAATCAAAATAAGGCTCCATTTAAATACAGAGTATTTATGACTTTACATGAGTATCAAGAAAAGTATTATACAGCTTTGTACAATATAATAAAATGCTACACAAAAATATGACTAACGTAACTAATATGTTTCTAGTCATGATCAGTAGCTCCAACCAGTCATCTGATACTCTCTAAGCATACACTCCCAGGTCCTTCAAAAGTCTACCCCCAAAACATGATCATACAGGACAACATCCATACAGGGTGAGCACAACCATCATATTCATAATCGTAATGAATAATAATACATAACTAAACAGTAAGTTATAGAACACTCCCTGTACACAACGAATCTACGCACGATCCTTCGGATTGTCCCTGTTCTCAACATTTAATATTCTCGCAGAATATAAAATCTTATCTATACTCGTAACCATACTCATATCAATACACATATCGATATACTCATCGTTATAATAATAGCGGCCCAATAATACTCATCGCTATAATAATAGCGGCCCAATAATAATCATCGCTAATAATAGCGGTCCAATAAAACTCATCGCTATAATAATAGCGGTATTATAGCGGTCCAATAATACTCATCGCTATAATAATAGCGGTCCAATAATACTCCATAACATTTATCTCATAAGGTTACACATTTAAGCATGACCCAACAATATCATTATGCTCGTACGCCACTACGTACCTTTTTGTCCAAGATTTATATCAAGCTATCATCCCCTCTGTCCAGAGGTGTGTGCAGGCTCTATATAAATTTAACAATACAAGAGGAATTCATTAATCAAAGCCTTTAAATCAGTTTAGCATATTTCTTACTAGCATCACTTATGCACAATCCCATCATCTCAAATTCAACCAATAATCATCATTAGAGTATTAAATCAATAATAAACATCATGATTCAAATTCTAAAATCACCATTTATTTTTCAAAATTCAGTCCTCGGCGATCGATCGCCACCTTAAAAATTTTCAGACAGATTATATACCCGATCGATCGCGACAAACCACCGATCGATCGCCAGTTAAATTTTTTCGGGCAGAACACTTTTGCGATCGATCGCTGAAATTCAGCGATCGATCGCCGCTTAAGGAATTTTCCTCGCGATCGATTGGTGCAATTTTTGCGATCGATCGCGAGCCATGAAACAAGAAAATATCACCATTTTCATACCATCAAACCTTCCTTAACCCAACACACTTCAATTCAAAATCATCCCCAACATACACAAGTTCAAACTAGATACAATCAACTCAAACTAACTCCAAAAGAGTATGAAAACACATCAAAAGCTACTTGATGAACAAACCCAAGGAACTCTACATTATCAAAGTTTCTTTGAAGGCAACTTAAAATAAACTTACACAACCTTCAACCAACTCAAACAAAATACCATCTAAACACAAAAAGTAACTTACCACCAAGATTTTCTTTGAAGAAACAAGTTACCAAAGTTTGAGCTTAAAGGAAAGGAAAGTGACGTTGAGTTGGTGATGGAGGAGAAGGAAAGATGAATGTGTGGTGGTGTTTGAACACCAAATGCTAACCAATTAAATATCAAGTACTATTTGCATTTAAACCCTTCCCAACAATATCATTAAACAAAAAGGTCCCCAACCTATAATTATTTACAAAAGCATACTTGAAATAATTGCACTTGAATCCTTGGCTCAAACTCGATTATTAAATTGAGAAGTCAGTCTAAATCCAGCATATCACAGCTAATTCGATTAAAAATCATAAAAAAAGAATTGAGCATCACACATTTCACTCAACTATCCACCATGCCGTGTTCTTCAGTTTATTAGCCAAGAATCCTATGTTATTCTATTACCTCTCCCGAGTGTTAAATAGAAATAATTATTCAAAAGTCATCTTGATGTGTCCACCTAAGATAAACTATTAAAAATTTCAATAGCGCTAGATTCGTTCTATGGTTCGTTGAAGTTATAGCCCTGTCGACTATATAAATTTGCAACGATGTAAATTCCTACGGTCCTATTCAAAAACCTCTCTCCCGAGTGATATATTCTAAATAAATATGACAATTCAATCAATGGCCAGTCAATTAAATTGCATTCGAATCATGAATCACAAATAAACCAAACGAAAAAACCAAAATATATTCATGAACTAATCAACGACACAGTTTCAAGCAAAGATTCGTCTACCTCTAGAACATAAATTAGTCCATGATAAATTAAATAAACACATAGATATGCCTTTAACCATCATAAACATAAATGAAAAGATAATCAGACGAATATGAAGATGTCACTCCGTCCTCGGCAGTCGTTGTCGTCTTCTCCGTTTTCAAAATCTCTACCCTTCGATGTAAGCGCATCGCCTCAATCGATCTCCTTCTCTTTGGTCGTGTACTGCCCTTGGTTCTTCTCTCAGTCGTACGTAACTTTTCTTTACGTGAACTTCCTTCACGTTCGAATTGTTCTCCTCCGTATGATCTAAACGTGAATTGCTGAATGAAAGTTACGTCCCTTCCTCTTCTTTGATTCCCACCCCCCTTTATTCACGTTGAAGTCTCCTTTTTAATTGGTCAATCTCGGTTGCCATCTCCCCGAAAAATATGCTAATTGATATCTTCAAATATAGTATAATATAATTTAGTCAAAGTTTGTATGTTGGTCAATTGGTCAAAGAGTCTAATAAATCTTCAAATATTATATTGTTGCCAACAACAAGCTTGACATGACAACTTCAAATTCTCAGAATTATTCATTTGGCGATCGATCTCTATATTTCAGCGACCGGTCTCCACTTCGTCAATTTTGTTTCCCAGCATTCTGTCCAAACGATCAATCTCTGTTTTTATAGAGATCAATCTCCATTTCAGGGGATCAACCTCTGATTTCAAGGGATCAATATATGATGTCAGATTTTTCATCTTCGATTTTTCCTCTTTTTCTTCGTCTTGCCTTGACTTTATTCCACCCTCTTTTCGTTATTTCATGCAATTTTCCTTCTCATAACACTCATCCTTAATTGGATTCCCATAAACACAAAAATAGACACAAACCGCATAACTGTGATCGAAAAACCAACATCTATCCAAAAAAAACGAAAGAAATAATAAGTGCAAAAACGCACATATCATGCATCCACAACTTCACAAGAATTTGGGAGGTAAAATAGGAGGAAAATTCTAAAGGATAGAGAGATGGAGGAGAAAGTTGTTGAATTGGAGAGAGAACGAGTCTTGTTGGAATGAGGTGGAGTGTTTTTGTGTTTGAGTGGGAAGAGAGAGGTTTTGTCTCGCAAAAATGAGTGCTTGCCGAAATCAAGGTGAATTTTAGCATTAATTTTAATTCTTTGATGTATTGTGGAATTCATGTGTCAATACATCATTATTTTGCAAGATTAATGGCTCAAAATCATGTAAAACATGAGTTAATTTAATTAGTGGCATATGTTCTCCAAGTGCCATGTGATAATGCACATGCTCATGCACTAAAAACATGTTCACTAGTTGCTTAACTTATTGTAGTCCGGAACACCTTAATTCAAAGTCTGTACTTTTAATTATCTGAGTTTGCTTAATCATCGATAATCCGAACTAATTAGCGTCGGGGCCTTACAACCAGATTCCCACTAGACTCTACATATCTGATTTGAGATGATCCAGCTGCTGTAAAACGTTGTCTTTGAACAGATCAACAACTATAGCAGTATTCTTCTGATCAAATATCATCAGTCTGACTTCATTGACCAAAGATTCAAACTTATCTGACAATTGTCGAATAGATTCTTCAACTGGGGATAGAGACGTAGCATCCTCTTCTGATTCAGGAGCAACAAATCTTGAGATGGAATGACTTCTTTGCCCTTAGTGTTGGAAGGATCAACGGAGAGGAGGCAATGATAAATACATGTTTTAGCATTATATTTTCACTGGTTATTAGATCCTTGACACAGTCCTCCACACTAATATCCGGCTCAGCAGAAAAGGCAGCAACCTGAATAGAAACAGGATTAGTAGGAAGATCTGTGATTTCTAAGTCTTGAGCAGTAGAGATGATTTATTTACCTTCATGGATTGATGCAACAACAGAGGAGCTGGATCTGACACTGACTGTAGTTCAATAGTGCTTTTCTCCAAGGCTTCAACAATTTGAATATCATTCATAGTAGCACGGCTGGCCAAGGAGTCGGTCAAGTCTTCCACTATGTCGACTTGAGAAGCAAGGTCCTCAGCAGAATGTGCAACAGCATATCATGAACCTGTGGTTGTGGAGATGGTTCGTCATGAACTTCGGGAAGCTCCACCTATTTGACAATAGAAGAGATAACCTTCTCCACATTCATGAAATCTATGTCTGGAATAGGTGTTTCTTGTGCTTCAGGAGGAGGTACTACTTCTTGAGGAACAACATCGGAGATTTCCGTGCTCATTTCAGTTAGATCCTGAGCTGCTGTAGCCTCTTGTTAATCCTGATCCGAGCTCTAAGAAGATTTGTCGACACCAAAAACCTGACATTGAAACTTCTGGCTAACCTGAAGAGTAAGTAAGTCCATCTCCAGCTTATTTATAACATCATAGTCGCTCTGTGTTGTTGGACTTTGGGCGTCAAAGTTCTTCTTGGCGTTGATCAATTCTTTCAGCTTAAAGATGGCTGTGAAGAAGTCTTTCTCTTCAGGCCTACTAAAATTATGTCTATTTCAATCATGGTCAGTATGATGTTCTCCAGTTTGATGACCTGCTTGAAGTGCTTCTTAATGTTCTTGTAGTGGACTGTTTGTTTGTAATCAATACGTATATCAAATTGGCTCCCTTTTCAGCAGCAAACTTCTCAGTTTCTTCCACAGTCAAATAAAAAATAAAATCAAAAACATTCTTACCAAATTCAGAAAAGCATATAAATAAATGTATATCACTGAACTCATCATAGTATCACTCGTACTAACACAAAATATATATATTACTTCAATTATCATAAAGTTTAACTAGCACGTCCAAATTTTATTTTAGTTAAAACCTTTTTAAATTATAAAATTAACCCTCAAAAGTGTCTTTTCTGTGTCGGAAACGCTCATCGGCTATGTCGACACGGGTGTCCGATTTTGAGGAGCTTGTCCGACACAGGTGTCCGATTGTATTTTTTTAATAAAAAAATTAAGGACACGTCACGTGTCCGAGGAGTGTCGATGTCCTAAAAGTATCTGACACTGCACCGAGTGATTTTTAGGAGTGTCCGTACATGCCGCTAACCCTCCCTCTCCAAAGTGATCGTGCTAAAAAATTTGAACGGAAAAAATTATAACCACTCCCACCTTGCAGTTTGATACTCAACTATCAATTTTATACTCTCATTTTGCCAAAAAACTGTCAACCTTTGCTTCAAATTGTTTTGGAACTCTAAGGTAACTCATTCAATTCGTGTAACTGGGCAATCTTTCCATTTTCAGAACATTCTATGTGAGAATTCAATGATATTTATGATTTCGTGCAATTTTTTCAGTGCGACTCAATTAATTTCTTTTCGAATTTTGATGGACTTAGATTGGATCATAGGCTACTTTAAACTGTGTTTACGATGTACTATTTAACATACAAAATATGTTGACATTTATACAATTCTGAGTGTGCAGTTTTATACTCAACTATCAATTTTATACTCTCATTTTGCCAAAAAAAAACTGTAAAACTTTGCTTCAAATTGTTTCGAAACTCTAAAGTAACTCGTTCAATTCGTGTAACTGGGCAATCTTTCCAATTTCAGAACATTCTATGTGAGATTATGATTTCGTGCAAATTTTTCATTTCGAATTTTGATGGACTTAGATTGGATTATCTTTAGCTGTATTTACAATGTATTTAACATACAAAATATGTTGACATTTATAATGTGCTTTCTCATTAACAGCGTCAAAATCCACATTTTCCTCTCTAGTCTCGATTTTCAAAGTTCTATCGAAGTTGTACAAGGGGGGTCGACTCGATGTCAGCGAAAGGTATAATTCTTATCTACGGTGAACGGTAGTATTTGTGATTTGCTGGTTAAACTTTTTGTTGCTGTCATTGAACTTTATTATTGTGTTATTGAAACTTAAGAATTCTATGTACAACTCCACATCTTAACATATGAACCCAACAACCCCAAAATGTTTGTAGCTATTGAAGTTTCTTTTCATTTTTTGAACATGTTTTATTTTTCCAAATTGAAAAAAATATATATTTCCATTTTTTTTCTAAAATACATTTTCACCTACTTTTATATTCTTTATAAAAATTTTATTTTGCAAGTTAACCTTTCTTGTTCTAAAGAACGGTTTTATACTAAAAGTATATTCAACAATGTATGAGAAATAAAAAAAAACGTGTATGAGATATACATATCAGAAACTAAAAGTATATTCAACAAGGGTATATAGTAGCTTTTTGGAAACAAACAATTAATAGTCAATCAGAATAATTTGGTGGTTAATTTGTTTATATCGAGACTTGATGTAATCTGATTCATTGCAATCACAATACCGAGAATAAACAGAAAATATATGCAAACCATTTGATTATTAATTAATTGAAAAACTATGGACTTTAGTTATTGAATGCTCCCACTAAATTTTTTGAATTCATCACCCTCATGACAAATGAACGAAAAATCATATTTTCTTAGTGGGCTTGGAGTCCAACTAGCTCATGATAGCCCCGGGTGAGGGTCCAGCCGACTTCATGAAACTAAAGGTAGCTAACAATTGCATCATATGAAACCCCCAAGATATTCGTCTCGCGATTGGCATAACCCTACGGAGGCAGGCCAATTATACCTTATCACGTCAAAGTAACCCATCCCACGGATGACAATGTCCGCCAATAAGACCCCACGAGAGTGAGCAATCTTAAAGGTTAACAAGACCCTATCCATAATTAAGTGACAGTTAAAAACACAACATTCCCATACCAGATGCCCCACACGAGGGTGAGACAAGACATCATGGCACAAGTAGCATCTCATGGTTTAACTGTTGATGGAAGACAGGAAACAACTAACTCTTTTGAGCTCCCTTTACAGTTTGATATTAAAATTTTTGAATCATATTCAAAAGAGGATCTAATATTTAAAATCTCAAGTGCTTGTTTATTTGTTTGCCGGATTCATACAACTATGTTTTATTCATGCATCATCATATGTACTAATAAAACATACAAACAAACATTTATCATACATCATATGCATAATAAAAAATAAATATTGACGATTACGGCCTTTTCCTAATTGATCCGCGTGAGCCAAACATGGATCACAAGTCTGTCTAAGGTGATGCAGGTATGAAATGCAATCCTATTACATTTTTGCTTCCATTATATATGCCTTGATCCTTGGTGCTCCGTCTTCAATCTCGATCTCCCACTAATATAAAGATTTAACATGTAAATCGTGCAAACAAGAGAATGAAGATGCAAATCCGGGGTGAGATACATTAGAAAATAGAGAGAGCAGATTCGCATGCCTGATAACCAAAATCAGAATAATAATGCAACAATTAAAAAAAAACCTAAGCATTCACCTAAACACATTGGTCAAGGCCCGTAATCATCCACCATGCAATCACATCATATGTAATTAAACATTAAACTAAACAATTACATCATATGTAATTGTACTAATTACATCCATGTAATTAGATCACAATAATTAATTTATTCTATCGTTTCCAACTAATCGCATCATTAATTGAAAATAAAATTAACAAATTAAATAAAACCATGTTATTTAATTTCTAATTAATTAAATTTCAATAAATTGGTAACATCTCTATATTACCTTTTAATCATCATATTAATCGAAAATAAAATTAACAAATTAAATGAAACATGTTTATTTAATTTTTAATTAATTAAATTTTCATTTACTTGGTAAAATCACTATTTTACCTCAAATCATAATATTAGCCAAAGATAAAATTAACCAATTAAATATAACATTTTCATTCAATTTCCAATTAATTAAATTTTCAACTAATTGTAAAATCTCTATTGTACACTTAATAAATTAAAAATCATATTTTTAATTAATTAAGTTTATGATTTATTATTTAAAAAATTAATATCCGAATAACACATCTAAAATGACCCAAAATAATTTATGGACTCCGAACAATTTGGATCCAAAATTAGAAAATCAATTTCAACCCAAAACAGATTTTCGGATTTAACAATTTTTTTTTTAATTTTCGAAAAAAAAATTAGCTGGTTACTATTATCATCTTCCCCAAACCCAAACTCAAAAATTAAGGTTTCTCAAACCCAAGCGCCGCCGCCCTAGCCTGCCAGCCCAAGCACGCCGTCATCTCCTGGTCGCTCGCTCACCGGACGAAAACCACTCACACGATGAGGAGCCATGTCGCAGAGGTCATGCGATTTCAGAATGATGGCGGAACCTTTCCACCGCCCTGGATTCGCGATTAAGGGCTGCTCGTGCTGCTCGCGGAACCTTTCCGCTGCACAGCCATGGGTTTCGTTTCACGATGGGTCACGCAATTTTCGTCTGCAACATTTGCATCCATGGCCCTTGCGATTTTCATCTACAACAGTTTGCAGAATTCATGGCTCCTAGTTGCGAGCCACTCTGCTGCGTACGCCATCCTGGGCTCCGGCGTGTGCACCACCTCCGGCGTGCTTGTGTCCAACGTGCAGCATCTTTCTAGTGGTCGTTGGTAGCCAAGAGGAACCAGAAACCATTTTTAATAAGCTTGGAGTTTGGGTTGCGATCAAAACATTTTTCAATCAAATTTCTATGTTTTTCCGGAATCAAAAATTTCTGAAAACTCAAACACAATTAGCATTAATTGGAAACGATCTAACAAAATTAATCACCAAATACATTAATCAAAACGCAATCTGGCTCTGATACCACTGTTGGGTTTCCATACCCCGACGTCAGATCCAAACCCAGGGACGGAGGACCGCTCCTGATTTATATATAAACATGCAACTATCAAAATAAATGCAGAAAAAGAGATTACCGATAACAGCGAAATCAATCTGGAGCGGTGATCCTCGAGTCCAATCAACCTGACCAGATCTACAAGCCCAGCACCAATGTAGTGTGGTGTCGATGTTTCTATGAGAAAATAGTATATCGTTTGGAGTGATTCAGAGTTCTTCAACACTTAGAGAATTGCTCTATTTATAGTTGTAAGGTTAGCTAATTGGACTATGGTTCATAAAGCTCATCGAGCCAACGTTTGGCTTGCTGGACATTTATGCTAACAGGTTTTCATGGTGTACCAGGAACAAGGAACAGTAGCCCTTCGAGTCATATCCAGCGGTGGATCAATGGTGGCCGCTGCGACTGTGGGGGATGGGATATTGGCTGCCCATTAACAGTTCTCAACACCAAGTCGAGCCTTGCGGATGTTCGATGATGATTCACAAGAATGCAACACAACTGATCTCTTCATTCAGGTTTGCAAACTCTTCCATCTATTATCTTCTTTCTATTTATGAAATCGTTTAAAAAAATTGAAATTTTGTTTATGGACTTCTCAAAGAACATAAGTTGGTCATTCTTGCAAAACAAAAAAATAGATGCGTAGTAGATTGTGGTTAAATTCATTATGTTAAGCTTACTTTATTTGCTGCTTACCCTATGGATCAAAGCGACACAATGGTATCAAATCCAAACCTGGCTTACCATCAGAGCAACGAGCCTGAGTGAAGGTGTAAAGAGTTGGTTCAATTATGTGAAGAAGGTGTAACTTCGGAATCCATGTCGATCTATATAAGAAGTTTGAATGGCTTTATAAACACTATACTATTGACTTCCTCAATATACTTATTTACTTTCATGAGTGGTTTCTGTCGTCGACCATTATTTCGACTCGTTTAAACATATCAATAAGCGGGTCTCACTCAGTAAAAAGCATAGAGTTAACCAGTCATTCTTGTTTTACAGGATTCGAAACAGATCACGCCCATCATGAAAATGGTCAATATACACGACGGCTTGTTTTACATCAATTTTCAGTCGGTTCTTCAGTCTTTCGGCTGCTATCATTCATTCGCGAAGTCCTGTTCTTCAATCCAAAATGCACAGGAGTTGAAGTGTGTTTTGGCTTGAAAGTTGGAGAATTAGTACGTATAAGCACAGGTACCTAAATTTTTTTTTCAAGGAATATGATTCTGTTTGAGTTGGATTTGTCATAGCTTTGTCCACTCGAGTATATTAATTAGGATAAGATATGAAAATTAAAGTACTGTGAATTATTATTTTTTATTTAGGTGAATATTAGAGGTTTTCTTGGTTTCTTTGAGAAGAGTGATGGGGTATACATAATGGGGAAAAAATTAAATGTTTGCAGTTGAACGAGTTTGAGAATACAAATAAACTACCCAAAATTTAAACATCCAAGCATTAATCCGGGGGCGAATGTCCTTTAAGTGGTTTGGGGCAGCCCCTCAAAAAAGATTTTTTTATATTACACTTCGAATTTTTTTTTAAAAAAAGTTTGTATTTTGATCCCAAAAATTATATACCCCCTCCCAAAAATTGCATTTTGGTCTGCTAAACAAAAGTTCGCACCTATATTAATCTATGATAATTTTGATAATATCCACACAATTTTAAATTACAAAACTCCAATAATCCAAAATTATAAGTTCCAAACTGTGTTTATTATTTATACAACTTTATGTATATCAATTTTTTATTAATAAAGGTATTGGCAAAAAGTTTAATTTTTAATGCAGTGCCGCGATTAATAATATAAATTAAGTTGTTAATGTATATCACATACCTAAAATTTCAATGTTAACTAACGGTTTCGATTAAAATTTCATCCTATTTCTTGCTTTTATAAAATCGGGATCGAACCCAAGTCCTAAACTCTAGTTATGGTTGTGGAACTGTGTTGGGTTACAACAATTGTTCTTACTGTGTGATCGATCGAAACGTGTTGCTTGTGCAGCTGTACGGTTTAAGAGATTGAGTTGTACCGTTATTATCAGATATATTTTTTGGTAAAGTGGCAAGCGTTTGATCCAACAAACTGGAAACAAAAAAATAGTTCCGATTTTGATGCGATTCCTTCGATCTACAATAGAAGCTAAAAAGGGTTAGAGCCAGTTTTGTAAAATTACACATTATTGGCTGATCTATATTAGAAAGCCAAAAGCCCAATAACTGTCCACAATGCTTCAAAGCTAAAACCCTGGTTCTTAAACCCTCATCCATTTCCCCTTTATATGCAGCGTAACCTCTGAAGATGAAAAATGGAGCTCCATCGCAAGAATATTGAGGTATTTTCTAAACACTGTGACTTTTTTTTTTAGTTTTCTTCATTAAATTCTGTGCAATTATCTGGCTTTTTGGGAGCTTGGATGATTTTGTTCATATATTGAATCGTTAAGATACTGGTTGGGGAAATTTTTTAATTGTAGATGATACGATTGATTCCTTCAATCAGCTACATAAACCGAGGAATCGAATAATTTATCGAGTGGGATCTCCCTTTCCTAATCGCGAAAATCGCACTCTTCGCATACATTGTTCTTTCTGCGATATAGGAATCTTTGTATTGAACCCTAAAATTCAATGAGTAAAGTTGGTCTTTTTTATATTATGAAGCTAAAACTGACACCTTTTTCAATTTTAATTTTTTTTTATTTTTTTGTTGTTATCACACTAGCAATTAGAAAAGCTTCGAGGTCCTATGTGTTCTTGAATTGTTACCAGGCATCAGTCATGTATCCATTTATGATTTATATATATATAAGATGTTGGTACAGTTACGTGCCTGGAATATCCTGGAATATCGAAAAAGAGTCCATCGTTATGGATGTGATTACCTCTACAAGCTCACATCTGCTCCATCAGGACCATACATATCAAATTGCTTTCAAATTTTTTGTTTAATCATCTTCACACGATTGACAACAGACTGCTGAATTCTCGAATATTTTCCCATAATTTTAGTCCATTTATTTAAAATAGATTATATATGTTTCGTGCAGACAAGTTAGTTTGTGCTAAACCTGCTGAGAAAAAAATCAATTCTCCATGATTTTAACCAGTTAAATGCCAGTGTATTAATGTTTTTTAATAATGTTTGTATTATACTATGCATTAGTGAGTTAGTTTCTGGTTTAAAAGTGTTTATTTAAATTAGTTATCATAGAAATATGAAAGTTCATTGTCTCGAATTTCCTTCCTGATTTCTTTATACATTTATCGTCTTTCTTCTATTCAAAATATTTCAAAAATAAATAAGATATAACTTTATTTACAAATATAATATAATCAAAATTCATAATTTTTATATGTATCTAAATTTAAAAATTCAATATAAAACCTTTATTTTTCAGCTAATTCGAAGCAGCTGTTGGACGTAAAAGGATCACATTCTATTATATTTCTAAAATATTCATCAGGTACTTGTACTTACAAATTTTACTTTTGGAATTCTTTTACAAAATGAACTTGGATTTTTGTTACTTTTTTTTTGAGTTTGCATAATTTTGGTGTCTGTAAATAAAAATCAAAACTTGTGTTTCTAGCTTACATTAAGAGGATAATTTAAAATTTCAATTTTGTTTTTAAATTAAATTATAAATAGTCATGTGATAGTTTAAAGATGTCAAATATTCCACAAAATTTTAAAAATTGGGTTTAAAAAATTTTTAATTTTGAAATTGTTTGGCCGAGCTTGTAAGCTCTTTAAATAGTTTATAGCTTATAAGATATAAAAAGTATTTGCTAGAAAAGTTTCAAAAAGGCTTATAGCAATAAAAATATGCTGTTTAACAGCTTATAAACTATTTAAAAAAGATTGCATAATGATAACTTATTTTTTAATATCTTAATTTAGTATCCAAAAAAGACAAATATTTTTCAACAGATTTTATTATATCACGAATATACTGTCTATAACTCAATGACAAATAAGTTTTTTTCTGAGTATGAAATGACCTTTTATTTATCTGATATTCACCTTGAATTTTACGGACAGTAGAGAATGAATATCATATTTGTCTATAATATAATCTTTTCTTTAATTGGTGGTTGACCTTAGAGTTTTTCAATTGTTGATTAAGAGAATAAATACGAAAGAGTCATGCCAAATGCATAGTTTGGTAAGAATACAAGTAGGACAAATCAATTGAGTGAACGACGTTCCTCTATAAAGTGGGATGCCTCTCTATCTTTCAAGTTTTTTAAGCTATGTGTATAGGAAATATTACAAGCCAATGTGCCAAACAACCGCTTCACTGTCAATTGGTGAAAAAATTTGGTTGAGATGGGGGAGAAACTGTGTACAATAAACTTTAAAATCATTGATATACTATGAATAATGATTGAATATTATTTAAGGAACTAGTGCGTATGCTGACTGGAGTTGATTAGAATAATATAGACAATTCACTTCATTCCAGAATATGTGGTGCATTCCCATACCCTCAAAATGGCCACTTTCACCAATTTCACTACGTTCTTCAATTTCAGTTGAATCATCATTATCTTGAATGTCTCTTCTCTAACGTCAATTTCAATCATAGATCTTTGACTTGATGCATCTTCTTTCTCCTGTGGTAGTGACATCGAAGAATATTTATCATATCAAAACCAAATCAAGGATAAATCTTTGTTTCTAAGCTTGACATAATCCCATTTTCTTGCAATAATCAAATATACCAAAGCAACCTAATATCTAATGGAGTCGGAAGTTGTTTGGACTCTCATATAGAATATAATTCATGTTTCGGAATAACAGTTGGATAGAAAACTTAGGCTATTTTTTTCTAGCTCTTATGTTATGTAAATGTTTATTTATATATTAGATCTTAGGTTGATTTGATCTACTCGATTATTTCAAAAAGTGAGGTTATATCAAGTTTAGACAATGATTAATTTTTTAATCTGGTTTTGATATGATAAATTATTCTATGATGTTTTTGCCAAAGGAGGAATGGCACGAGCACCAAGCCATAGATCTGTGAATGAGATTGTGTTATGATTGCAGGATCACGTTATGGGATGAGAGTTACTATTCATAGGTTACTATTCACGATGGGACTGTTCATGCTAGGTACTGTTCACGGCGGGGGTACTGTTCACCGTTTGGGGGTACTGTACATCTATGTTGTTGGACGGGAGTTTGGGGAAAATTAGAGAGGGAGAGAGCAATGAAGGCAGAAACTTTCTTAAGGAATTATTTAATTCAAAAACTTCATTCTTTATTTTATTAATCAAATCCCTTCTATTCATACAAATAGGAATCCTATTTAAATTATCAAAACACCAATCCTAATCAAAAGTCAATCTTAACCATAAGTTTAAACCAATCCAAATCCTAATCAAATAAAAAAAAAAACCAATCCTAATAAATATAAAAACAGCAAGATAATTCTCTAAGATCTATCCAAGATCTCTCTTGTAAGCCAAGTCTCCATTCAGTCTCGGACTCTTGCACGTTACATCACATCCCTCCTTGAAATGGTGTTTGTCCGCAAACATCACTTGGATTAAGAATTTACGCTGCCTTTCGAGAAGTCCAATTACTGAGCACTTGTGATATTGATTTTTAAATTCGTTGTAAATAAGACCAGCATCTTTCCCAGAGACCGAATATCCAATCATGACGTCTTGCTTAATGTTGATCCGGTTTGTGTACCAATCACTTGAGAACAGGTGTGCAACAACAACAATAGCTGCATCTAGGTCATCAACAAATGGAACGACTCTGAACATCTGCTTCACATGGCATTCATGCTGTAAAAACTCGGCTGCTAACACATCAGACGAGGTAGTAGCCATCAAAATAATGTCTGCACCAAAGCAGTCAGATGGAAGTTCAACCAAAACATGGAACGTGTTCAAAACATCATAAATCTCTTCGGTTTTTGGAAGATCGGGTCCAAAGAGAGGTCGCTTGCTGTTATTGTCTTCGCTCTGATATCGTTGATTTAAGATCATGGCTGACAGGCATTGAGAAATCTCCTCAAACTTATCGAAAAGAGTTTGTTGCCGTTTCTCGGTTGCTTCCTTAAACTCTTGATGGCGTTTTACAAAGGCTTGGAATTCCCCCATAACGTCTGGCTCTGGTACCAATTGTTATGATTGCAGGATCACGTTATGGGATTGGGGTTACTATTCAGGGGATACTATTCACGGCGGGTACTGTTCACGGCGAGGGTACTGTTCACGGGTGGGGGGTACTGTTCATCTATGTTGTTGTACGGGAGTTTGGGGAAAATTAGAGAGGGAGAGAGCAACGAAGGCAGGAAACCTTCTTAAGGAATTATTTAATTCAAAAACTTCATTCTTTATTTCATTAATCAAATCCCTCCTGTTTATACAAATAGGAATCCTATTTAAAATTATCAAAACACCAATCCTAATCAAAAGTCAATCTTAATCATAAGTTTAAACCAATCCAAATCCTAATCAAATAAAAGAAAAACCAATCCTAATAAATATAAAACAGCAAGGATAATTCTCTAAGATCTATCCAAGATCTCCTCTCTTGTAAGCCAAGTCTCCCTTCAATCTACACTCTTGCACGTTACATCACATCCCTACTCGAAATGATGTTTGTTCGCAAATACCACTTGGATTAAGAATTTAACAAACACCACTTGGATTAAGAATTTAGGTTGCCTTTCGAGAAGTCCAATTACTGAGCACTTGTGATATTGATTTTTAAATTCGTTGTAAGTAAGACCAACATCTTTCCCAGAGACCGAATATCCAATCATGACTTCTTGCTTAATGTTGATCCGGTTTGTGTAGCTATCACTTGAGAACAGGCATGCAACAGCAGCAATAGCCGCATCTAGGTCATCAACAAATGGAGCGACTCTGAACATCTGCTTCACATGGCATTCATGCTGTAAAAACTCGACTGCTAACACATCAGACGGGGTAGTAGCCATCGAAATAATGTCTGCACCAAAGTTGTCAAATGGGAGTTCAACCAAAACATGGAACGTGTTCAAAACATCATAAATCTCTTCGGTTTTTGGAAGATCAGGTCCAAAGAGAGGTCGCTTGATGTTATTGTCTTCGCTCTGATATCGTTGATTCAAGATCAGGGCTGACAGGCATTGAGAAATCTCCTCCAACTTATCGAAAAGAGTTTGTTACCGTTTTCTCGATTGCTTCCTTGAACTCTTGATGGCGTTTGTCAAAGGCTTGGAATTCCCCCATAACGTCTGACTCTGGTACCAATTGTTATGATTGCATGATCACGTTATGGGATGGGGGTTACTATTCACGGGTTACTGTTCACTAGGGGGTACTGTTCACGGGTTGGCGGTACTGCTCATCTATGTTGTTGGACGGGAGTTTGGGGAAAATTAGAGAGGGAGAGAGCAACGAAGGCAGGAAATCTTCTTAAGGAATTATTTAATTCAAAAACTTCATTCTTTATTTCATTAATCAAATCCCTCCTACTTATACAAATAGGAATCCTATTTAAAATTATCAAAACACCAATCCTAATCAAAAGTCTTAATCATAAGTTTAAACCAATCCAAATCCTAATCAAATAAAAGAAAAACCAATCCTAATAAATATAAAAACAGCAAGGATAATTCTCTAAGATCTATCCAAGATCTCCTCTCTTGTATACCAAGTTTCCCTTCAATCTAGGACTCTTGCACGTTACAGATTGACAATAGAGAGGAGAAGTAGAGGATAATAATAGTTCAGATGAAATTGATAGACGCAAAATTTTGAGAATATGAGAGTAACACCACAAGTTTTGGAATCAAGTTAATTGCTCATATGATTCCAACCAGTTCTAGTCTACATGTGCATTAGTTTCTTCAATAATTCAAATTTTTCTTCATAGTATTCTAATAATTTCGAAATTTCTTGTAGACACATTTTTCCTATAATCTATTAAACTTTTGAATCATTGTTTCCACTCATTGACATTGAAGTGGTTATCTGGCCTTATTGCATTATAATATTTTCTCTTCTCACAGTTCAACAAACTTGAGGGATATACATGCATCACACCTTGCAGAGGGAAAATTGTTTACTCAGTTGATTTGTTCTACCCACATATTCTTTTAACAAAACCGAAACTGAATTAAAAGTTGCTCCCATCAGAGCCAAAGCTGATGCAGATACTGAAACTAAAATTTAACATCATTGCTCATCAGAGCCAAACAGATAATTGCTTTCATCAGAGTCAAGTCAGATCGTATTAGAAACATATCTCATAAAATATATTAAGCACAACATGGTTCCATCAGGCCCAGGAGTCTAGAGGAGTTTATATGTTACCGTGAGTCCCTCATTTGTAGTCAAGTATCAGCCTCTCATGTACTGTAGTAGTATCTCTTAGGTCGATATCCAGTAGCTCCAGTAGTAGCATGGAGAGAAGTTGACCCGGAGCAATTGAATCTTTTGGTTAAACAGTAGATCCAGCTTGTGACTATATTATATATACGATGTTTTCGTATCACTTTGTCCCACATAACACTTATCCTCGGTGTTCAGATTTCATATTCTTTTCACAATCTTTCAGAAATTCATAGTTTTGAACTACTTCATATATTCGATTGAAAATTAACACGTATAATATGATTTTAAAACAGTAAGTTCACTTACTGTTTAATTAAGATGATTCCTAAAATGATTGAGCAGATTTTTGTGCACGAAAGTTTCAAAAACCTTCCTTCTTTCTTGTTATAACAGCTGTAACCAGTTACTTTTTGGGAGGATTTTAATGAGATATTGCAGCAGATTTATGAAATTTTTCCATCGTACTTGTTTGATATTTATAGAGGATTCTGACAGAGGCGCTCTTTTCACGTCTCTTACAGAAGCAGTTCTTCTCACATTTGACAGAAACAATTTTTCCTTTTTTAAAAGGCCACTGATAATGTCAGAGCACATTTTGTTTGTGCCAGAGCAATATTTACCAAATTCCAATTTTATCCCTCAAATCACCGGCCTTCTTGTTGGTTTCTATGCGGCGGGGGGAGTTCAGATTTCAATGTATTCCTCTTTCCTCGTAATAATAATTTTCATAACGATTCCCCTGACTATTTTTTTATAATATAATATATATATATATATAATATTTATGCTATTTATAAATATATATTATCAATATACTCTTTTAATAATATTTATTAATATACTCTTTTAATAATATTTTCATAATTTATATAATATTGTTTATACTCTAGTAATTTAGTTATTGTATTTATAATATTTGTTTTATAATAATATTTATAATAAATATATGTATAATTAATTTTATTATTAACTAATATTATTTATAATTTAATTATAAATATAATACTTATATATAATATTGTAACAATAATTATATATATAATAATTATATATATAATAGAATCTGGCTCCTTAGGAAACCAGATTTGGATCACAAGAACATTAACTCGCCGTTGAATATGTTCCACCACATGGTAGGAAACATTAACTTTATTTACTTCTATGTATTTATTAATGCGTTTTAGTCTTACACTTTCAGCAATTTCTGTTGAGTTTTAAATAAAAAAAAAATTACATTTTTTTTTATTCTGGTCCCAACTTACATCTCTAAATTATTCTTGTTGAAATTTGATGCAACAGTGGAACGAATTTGATGGCGAAAAGTGCGCCGTTAACCATTTTCTTTGTCGGACAAGGCCAATGAAATAATGATGTTAGCCAGCAAACCGAGCGCTGCCGCGGAGCAGTACCACCACTTCTCCGCCTCTGCTCTGGCCATTATACCACAAAGCCCAGCGGAGTCCGCCTCCATCTTTCTCAATGTTGTCTCGAGTTTAGCCGAGTAGGAGCTTTTTAAAGATTCCGAGTCAATATGTATTGGGGCACTCCCACAATTGACATGCTCTATTGAAAATAGAACATTTTGAAGGAGATGTGATATGATACTTGTTATTATAATTTAGACACTAGATAAGTATTATATTAATTACTAGCGATTATTATTTAATTGATTGACAAGCAATTAAAAACTTTTTCGCATCCAAATAATTTCAGAAATTATACGTACGTGTGAATATTAGTAATATGTAAATAAATACATTATACATGAAAGCCAAAATGACACATTTATATGTTAAGATTTAAGAAAGATTGAATGAAACCAGATAAATATATGTAAAAAAATAATTTAATAATAAAAGATTAGGAGACGACCCACGAACTTTCGAAAAGTCGGGTAAAAAATCAAATTCAGCAATAATCAAACTCGAATAGAATGTATCACAAACTAGCTGGGCTATTTATTGATTTAATTCTCATGGGACATTTAGAACATAATGGGCTAATTTAAATAAAAATTGCAGATTTTAGAAAAGATTTAAAAATTAATGTTAATTTTTTAAAAAAACAAATTAACATAAAACATATTTGGGGTACGTGTTTTTTTTTTACATATGTGTTTTACGCCAATTTATTAAAAAAAATTAACATTATTTTATAAATCTTTTTAAAATCTGTAATTTTTATTTAAATTAGCCGAACATAATGGGTGGGAAGGAAGAAACATTTAAGAGAACTTAATTATAAAAGTCAATAATTTAAAAGAATTACTATTACGAGGAAAGAGAAGTACATTGAAATCTGAGCTCATCCAGCTGCACAAAAACCAACGAGAAGGCTGGTGATTTGAGGGTAAAATTGGAATTTGGTAAATATTGCTCTGGCACAAACAAAATATGCTCTGGCATTATCAGTGGCCTTTTTAAAATAGCAACGTAATTCAATGTCTTTAGTTGTCCAATAATTCAGTCATCACGCCTGCAATTAATGCGAAGGATTGCTTCAATTGTCAACAAAGGATGGCTCAACTTTCATTAAATTTTTACGTTTCCTTACAAAATCATTAATTGCATTATGGCGGTTGTTGGATTTTACACATTGTGTGTTTGCTTGTGTCATTAAATGGATCAACACTGATAATTTCAAAGAAAAGAGAACAAAAAATGGAGCAAGAAACAACATTTCAGCTTCTGAAGAACATTGTGCCAGCGGCACAAAACAACATAAGCACCAAATTCATTGTCTTAGAGAAAGGGACATTAGTACTAGAAGGACAGCAAAAGACTTGTCTTGTGCTGGTGGCGGATGAAACGGCTGCGGTGCACTTCCAATTTTGGGGGGACGAGTGCGATGCTTTTGAGGGAGGTGACATCCTAATACTGGTGAATGGCATATTTTCTTACAATCGGAACAATCTGGTGTTGAGGGCTGGTAAGAGAGGGAAGGTGGAGAAAGTGGGGGAATTCACCATGGCTTATGTGGAAACGCCCAATATGAGTGAGATACAGTGGGTTCCTTGTCCGCATGATCCCAAGAAATACGTTCAGCAAGCAGTCATCTCTTCCCATTCCCGTTTGTTTCCTCCACTAGGCTGAACAACATTGTCCTATTATACCCTTTCTCTTGTTATGTGAGAATGAATGCATTTATCTTGATACATGTGGTTGGATATTTATATATACAGATTCGGACCCAATTTCCATTTCTCTCTATGCTGTAAAGAGTGTTTGTTCTCTAACTTTTCTGGGGTGCTGTGATCAAGTTCTATTTGTGCATTCTGTTAAATGAGTTCCATTTTCTGTTTACGATATCTTAGGAGTTAGTCCTGTGTATTAGTTGTTTAGACAAGAATATCACAGCAAATATTCTGTTGGTCTTTCTACATTTTGTTACTAAATTTCTGATGCTGTCGCATACCCAGGGGGTTAAATGAAATGTGTATTTCGTTTCTTGCACCTGGATTCATTTGTGATCTCATTCGAATTCGAGCATATAAAGAAGGCGAATTCGATATGGCTGTTGAAGTGGAGGAATTTGACTTGGTACGGAGTTGAGTTTGACCACTGGTCTCTAATTGTGAACCTGATTAATCGTCTTGTAATTTCTTTTGAGCTAAGTTTTAATATATTCAGTTTTATTTCTAGTTGAGCGCAAAATATATTTTAGGTGGTGGTTTGTGCATCTTAATATATTTATTAATATTTTACAGAGATAGTTAATACTCAGTGGACTCTAGAAGTTGATGCAGGAATCGAGTTTGGGTTTAATAGTCTATGGTAACTAAGAATCTCGAATTTAATGTTGTATGTATATGCGTGCCCTAATGCATTTTAAGTGGGCGGGTAGCGCAGTTGGCATAGCCTTCTCACACTTGTTTGTTAGATGTTGAGTTCGAGTTTCACCGAATAGGTCATTTTTTTGGTTTACTGTGATGGAGTGTTTGGCATTGTTATTAAATCAATAACTTGGATTCAATTTTCTAGTTTGTTTTTACTACAAAGACTTTAGATTTAAAAAAATTTGATTTTAAAATTACAAAAGTGAAAAAAATTTGTACTTGGCTCAATTAATAAGAAATTTTTTTAAAACAATATATATATATATATATATATATATATATTCTAACCCTTTTAAGTCTGTTTTTTTAAAAAATATATACTTATATAATGTAATATTTAGTAAAAATTTATTTCCTTAAAAACAAAATTTCTTGTAATTTTTTTCCAATCTAAGCTCACTTATATTTAATAAATTAAAATATTCATTTTTTTTTTCGCTTCTTCATTGCTTATGTGTGTTTTTCCTACAATATGTTTTAATAATTCTATATTTTACATTTGTACCTCATATTTTGATGAGGATAATTAATGACCGTGAAGAAAAATTATAGTAAAGAATAACAAACGAGTACG
Source organism: Haberlea rhodopensis (assembly GCA_907163345.1). Classification (NCBI taxonomy): domain Eukaryota; kingdom Viridiplantae; phylum Streptophyta; class Magnoliopsida; order Lamiales; family Gesneriaceae; genus Haberlea; species Haberlea rhodopensis. Next base: position 1,392,158 of record CAJQUN010000097.1, read on the forward strand.
TTAAGAAAAGTTTATATAGATTAATTATTAAAAACAATATATTAGTTTTACATAAGAAAATTTAAAATTTCACATCTTTTAGCATAAATTATACGTATTAAAGAACAATAAATTTTGGCCTTGAAATTGGATTTTGATGTTAGTTCTTACATTGCATGTGGAGTTTGGGTCAATTTTACCGATGTATGTGGATTTTGGTTTGATAGGTTTTCATGTTGATTGGGGAAAAAGTTATAAATTCCTTGCCTAAGTACATTTGGATCCACTTAAACCATATTTTATCGTGATTAACTAGAATTGAGAAAAATGCATGTAAATTCTTGACTGGTTCGATTTTTGTTGCTGTTGTATCGCTCGAGCTCTTGCATGTGAGCGTGAACTGCTTCATTTCTGTTGCTGATCGAGTTTTTATCCTGCATGTGTCGGTGAAGGTTGTTAAATCATGTTTTAACTTTGATGAATCTTATAGGAGAGAATTTTATAAAGTTGCAATGTCATTATTCTTTGAGTTCAAAGATCTTGCTGCATGTCCCATAATCTGCAGTAATGTTTGGATATTGTTGGGGATTCTTACTGCTGTCATTATGGTTCTGATGTCTAAGGAGTTGAGCTTTCAGTATAGTCAATTATGGCCTTATGGTTTTGAGTTTAGACTAAGTAGGTCATTTGTGGATCTGTTTTAAATTTTAAAAGCATGTGAATTGTGAATCAATGAATGAAATAAAATGTGTTTTATGATTTTAATGATGATTAGACATCTTAATAACTCTAGAACCGACGAAATGTTAAGAATGAGCACGAGAATCAGAATATTTCTATCCTGCATAGTTTAGATCTGATTAGTCACCTCAAGTTAAAGAATAGATTAAACGTATGTTGAGGTAACTTAAGTGATAAAGAAGTAATGAAATGGTGTTGTATGAATTTGATAGATTAACGTATGACACTGGAGCTCCATGAGCTACAAGGACGACATTCATCCTTTAGAAAAGAAAGAAATATGTATGTTGCGATCGGTAACATACGACATGTATCTGTATTATTTGATATATAATTTGCTGAACTTGCGTGAATCATGTGGCATTGCTTGGCTATGTGAGTTTAATTGAATTATGAGCATGCATAGCATTCATAATTGGCATATTGATGTATGCAAATAAATGTTTTGTTAACACATATCCTTTTGATAAATATATATCGATATATGACATACACATGGGCATATCATATTGATCTATCTATGTCTTTGATATACATGATGATGCCTGAGTTGACTTACTCTGAGTGTCGGGGACGACGGGCACGGTGCTGACAGACAGTTTAGGTAGCGACTGTAGTCACGCGCGTTGCTACCAGACCTAGACACTAGGGATGACGAGCACAGCACATGATGATTCTCATAGCGTCAAGTGTGTGTGTTATCACCCTCTGCTCGAGCTTGCTATTGATTGATGATACCTTTCTTTGGACTCCGGTTTGGTATCTTGAGATTCGATCCATTGTACATTACATGCATTGCATTACATTGCACTGCATTACATCATATATCACATTTTATAGATGCATGTTGTAATTACTTGATAGTTTCATATTGGGCTTTGGCACACCCCCAAGGGGATTGTTGTTGTCTTTGTGTGTCGACAATTGCAGGTATTACAGGTAACCAGGATCCAAAGAGGGAATGCTCGATGAAAGTCTTACCTGAGGTTGTTTTCTTTTATCTTTTCCCAGTCCTAGTATAGTTAAGTATACCATAGTGTTTCCTGGATAGTATAACTATATAAAATAAGTTTATTCAGTTGAGTCTTGGATAACGGTGTTTAGTCGGTGTTCTTTTACCGCTGATAGTATTATGTATTTACTTTGCACTGGGATATAATTATTGTGTTTTCATTGTTTATTGGTATGCCCCTCATGCAGGGAGGTCATGCCGAAATTTTTAGAGCCAATTGTTGGCAGAATTTTTAAATAATCTTTTGGTGTTTACAAATAAATAATCATTGTGTGATAATTAAACACTTGATTAGGAACGGGTCCTCACAGTTGGTACAGAGCATAAACTGGGAATGCTCTAGTTTTGAGTCTTGTGTATACTTTGAATAGGCACGAATGAACATGTGCATATGTGTTTGAAACTTATTTGATCTATTTGCTCTTACATGATTTGGAGTGAAATAGTTGATGCCGATATGTGATTTATATTTGAGTATGCTGAGTCGCGTCGTATTGATATTGACCACGATATCGATATATTACTGTTTATGTTTGATAAAACTTAGTAGGGAAAGAGTTGATACTCGAACACCTACACAACTTGTTATTATTGAACGAATTGAAATGAGAGTCCTTGAATGTGATTGAGATATCTCCAGGACATAGAGCGCGATTTCGGCATTGCAATGCTGGAAAAGAATGGTATATGGCTATAACAAATGAGAAAATAGATGACAGTTTTACAAAAAGTAAAAAGAATGAACTAACGAATATGTTGTATGAAAACATAGTTAGATGCTGTCTTTAATGAACTGAAATATAGATTTGATGGTGTAACAAAGATTGAGTTGTATAAAACATAATGAGATGTTGAGAAAATACAAAAAGATATAGATTTAGAATTTTTGGGAAGTTTTATCCTTATGATGAATTCCCATGTATCTCAAAAATTTTGAAATGAAATTTAAGGCTGAGATGGCTAATTTGGAGTATGATCGAACCTCCAGAATATTTTTTTCAATAAGTAGATCGATGTTAATTGATTTATATGAGTAGATGGAAGTTTAGGGCAGGATGTCTAAGTCAAAATTCCTTCTGGGTTGTAATACTTCATAATTTGACTGAGATGAAGTAATAAATTAGGAGTAACGAATTAGTTTGTACTTTATTCGCAATCCTAATTCTAAGAAATTGATTGAACTAAGCACAAATGTTGTGACTCATCATCATACATAATAAGACAATGTACAGATGTACATCCGGACATGATTTGAACGATGCACAAAATAATTAAATAAATGCTAAAAATGGTTCAATATATTTGAAAACCATTAATGAAATGATTATATACGAACTTTTCATAAATGTACCATACAATCTGTTTCAAGCAAAGTTGAATTTTCTTAAAATGTAGAATTGCTGCGAACCCAGACTTGGAGATCGCACGACAGTAGTGTTGAACATGGACTTGTGCTCGGAGCTATCATGGATCTCAGGTTAACTGAAGTGATAAGTTTTGGTATATTAGAGAAAAGAAGTTGCATGGACCCGAATATTAACATGGTTTAGACTCCATGCACTTGTGGTAATGTTTTGAGAAAATTTAAACTGGTAAAACTTTCGAAGATACTCCCAATGAGATTTGTAAGCATACCGATATAGAGACTTTGACTCCGTATTGAATTTAGACAACTGAAATGATTGTCTTATGTTAATGATTTACCTGATTCATTGTCTTAAGATGATTTTGTACGTTTACGAATCTACACTCTGAATGGTATCAGTTGTCAATCCAAAACCAAGATCTGCCTAAATCTATCTTGTGTACACGACATATGATTATGTCATACGAGTCTTTTCATTCTTGATATTTCATGGACTTGATGAGTCGAGTCCTTTGACTCGAATTGTAAAGTCTTTCGTGATGACAAATATGTTGTGTTGAATATATGAAATGGATATCTTAGATTCCACATGTGAAAGAATTTTGATCAATCTATCCAACCTGAATGTGGATTGCAGAAGATGATAATCTTTCCGTGGTGTTATTTTAGCAGGATACTTTTATTGATCTTTCTCATCGATAGTGAAGAATATGAAAATCTCACGTCTCTTATGCGATTAACTCAAGAGAGTCCGATATTTCTCTTATCAGACGAGCGTAACTTTTGTTCTTTGATTAACCACCGAATCTGTTTTCGTCATTCTTTCTGACACCAAAGAAAATATGACAGATCTGAATCAATCTTTTAGTTTCCTATCAGGAAATGATTCTGTATGCCAAGCTATCCAAATGAAAATTTTGGATGGTCGAAGTGATACTCTTGAGCCACGTCATTTTCTCGACGTAGTATTTCTGTGGATTCAATTAAGGTCGAAGTAATGTTAACTGGCTAAGACCTATCAATGTTCACGAGGTCCGATATTTTATGGTTTAGCGGTATTCTAAATGCCGATTTATCGAAAAGTTTTGTTTTTGAAAAATGGCTAAACCTATTACTCAACCGACATAGAAAAGTTGGAAATGTATTTGGTCTTTTTTTTCTTGAGACCCCGTATTAGTTTTGAACTGGTAACAAATATTTTGTTTTAAAATAATTTTGACGTCATTATTTATACGAGGGAAATTTTTTTTTTTTATTCGGACCACAAGAACTTAAAATATCTATTCCGACCTGAATACGAGACAACGCAAGTTGATGAATCTTTTGAAGGATCGCGATGGTGAAGCTCAATATCATCCTAGACGAATGAATGTTGCTACGGCTGTCCTCGATCGTAAAGTCCACGAGTCTATTCTAGTTTATAATAATAGCACCAAGTACATGCTGGTATCTGTACTTTTGACTGAGCTTTTCACTCATAACAGAAATCCTATCTTCTCTCAGCATTTCAAGTTGAGTCGGAATTTATTCTAACCACCAGAAAAGCCCAACGAATTGATGTTCGAACTTTGAAATCTTAAGAATGTGTATTTGTAGGACATCCTTTTAGCTTTCAGATATCTACTGATAGTTTCTATGAATTAATGATTCATGAGTTGTTCCTGATAATTCTGATCTGGTCTCTGTACTTATTCGTGAAGTATATAACTGTGAAGTCAGTATTTACCCTAAAGACGAAAGATGCATATGACTGTGATACCTCAATTCTGATGGAGATATATGAGATAAGATGTTAAGATGCATTGTCAAATGTTGAGGTTGTCAGCATGTTAAAATGAATGAATACAACTCGGAGGGTTGCTTCAGGGCTTTGAATGTCCAATGGGATTGAGAACATATGGCTATTGATTTTGTGACCCGTATTCCTCGATCACCCAGAGATTTTGATACTGTTTTAATCATTATTGATCTGCTTCCTAAGTCTGCACTTGTCTTTCTTACAAGCAGACGTATCCTTATTATGACCCTGTTGTTTATCGAGGATATGTTATTTACGGTAGCAAATGATTTTAACTTTGGAGGGCATGAAACTGTGCTATTAATCGAAGTTCCTATATTGATACCTACCAAACGAGCAAATGTTTGACATCTTTTGAAGCCTCAGAGGAGAGAAATTGTTGATAACCTTTATTCTGGATAGAAATCGATGAAAACCAGTTGAATGGACCTGATATGATACGAGAAACGAATGATAAGATTCAGTTGTTCAGTTAGCGAATGATGGCTACCCAGGATCATCAAGCAAGTTATGCTTTTAAATGAAGACGACCCATAAAATTTCAATTAGGAGGTCGTGTGCTTCTGGAAAATTTCTCCGTTAGAAACACTAAATCGTTTTGGCATGCGAGGCAAATTATCACCTTGTTACATTGGTCGTGCAAGATCCAAGATCGAATTGGAACTCTTGCCTATAGATTAGCATCGCCACCAGTTTTATCCGTTACTCGCGATATATTTTTCTTCATGTTGCTATGTTGCAAATATATTAATCGAATATATCGCGTCTTTCAGTCTGACGAGTTTGGACTTGATCTTTCGTGTTAAACATCTTGTTTGCATTTTGGATCGTAAGGATATATCCTGCCGTGTACTCTGATCCATATACTGTTTTCATCGCTGAGTTGGATTTATGTTTGTGATTTCGAGGACGAAATCTGTTTAAGTAGAGGAGAAGTGTAAGGCCCCGAGAATTTATTAATGATAATTAAATATGATTTGGGCATTAATCAATAATTAATTTGGAATTAATTAACTAGAAGTAAAATTAACAATATGAATGTCAATTGACAATTTAATCGGAACAAGAGATAATTTTGAAATGATAAAATAAGCTCCGATAAAGTTTTAAAAATAAATTATTAAATGAAGAATTAAATGTTGTGGTATAGTAGTGGGTATAAATCACAAGTATCAACTGTAAATTTTATATCAGTACACCGGCGACACTACGATGTACATAACTGGATACATAACTGGACTGGAAACAATATTATTAATATGTATTCAGCTCATATTTCACACACTAAAATGTGAAACGCACACATACTCAAACCCGATCACTCTACACTACCGCTCGCGACCTTCGACCCTCACCCATAAACGCCGTACGTTCGCCGTCGTTTGACCACCAACCGACGAACCAAACCATCACCGTGTCTTCCACTCTCAGTTGCAACTTTCCATACCAGGCAATCACCGTGCACCAAGCGAAATCGTCGGATTTTGCTATGAAAGGTATGAGTTGCATTTTTAGGGTTCTTCATGTTTTCGATCGATTTCTTCGTCTTAACCATCAATTGGTTCTATTGTTGTTGTCTAACACCTTCCCCTCACCTAGACCGATGTTTCCCCTCCGGTCGCCGCCCATCTCGTAGCCGTGAGTCGCCGGAATCGTGCATGCAATGTTGCAGCTTCTATTCACGAAAAACAGGGCATTGTGAGTTCGAATTTTCCAGTCTGTTATTCGAAATTTTGGCCTTCAAATTGGGGTTTGATGTTAGTTCTTACATTGCACGTGGAGTTTGGGTCAATTTTACCGATCCATGTGGATTTTGGTTCGATCGGTTTTCATGTTGATTGGGGGAAAAGTTCTAAATTCCTTGTCTAGGTACATTTGGATCCACTTAAACCATGTTTTAGCATGATTAATTAGAATTGAGAGAAATGCATGTAAATTCTTGACTGGTTCGATTTTTGTTGCTGCTGTATCGCTCGAGCTCTTGCATGTGAGCGTGAACTACTTCAATTCTGTTGCTAATCGAGTTTTTATTCCTGCATATGTTGGTGAAGGTTGTTAAATCATGTTTTAACTTTGATGAATCTTATAGGAGAGAATTTATAAAGTTGCAATGTCATTATTCTTTGTGTTCAAAGATCTTGCTACACATCCCATAATCTGCAGTAATGTTTGGATCTTGTTGGGGATTCTTGTTGCCGTCATTACGGTTCTGATGTCTAAGGAGTTGAGCTTTCAGTATAGTCAATTATGCCCTTATGTTTTTGAACATTAACTAAGCAGGTCATTTGTTGGATTTGTTATCAATTTTGAAAGCATGTGAATCGTGAATCAATGAATGAAATAAAATGTGTTATTAGGATTTTAATGATGATTAGACATCTTAATAACTCTATAACAGACGAAATGTTAAGAATGAGCACGCGAATCAGAATATTTCTATCCTACATAGTTTAGATCTAATTAGTTGTCTCAAGTTAAAGAATAGATTATACGTATGTTGAGGTAACTTAAGTGATAAAGAAGTAATGAAATGGTGTTGTATAAATTTGATAGATTAACGTATGACACTGGAGCTCCACGAGCTACAAGGACGACATTCATCCTTTAGAAAAGAAAGAATAGGTATGTTGCGATCAGTAACATACAACAGGTATCTGTATTATTTGATATATGATTTGCTGAATTTACGTGAATTATGTGACATTACTTAGCTATGTGAGTTTAATTGAATTATGAGCATGCATAAGCATTCATAATTGGCATATCGATGTATGAAAATAAATGTTTTGTTAAACACACATCATTTTGATAAATATACAGCGAGATATGACATACACATGGGCATATCATATTGATCTATCTATTTCTTTGATATCCATGATGATAACTGAGTTGACTTACTCTGAGTGTCGGGGACGACGGGCATGACGATGACAGATAGTTTAGGTAGCGATTGTAGTCACGCGCGTTGCTACCAGACCTAGACATGAGGGATAACGAGCACAACACATGATGATTCTCCTAGCGCAAAGTGTGTGTGCTGTCACCCTATGCTCGAGCTTGCTATTGATTGATGATACATTTCTTTGGACTCCGATTTGGTATCTTGAGATTCGATCCATTGTACATTACATGCATTGCATTACATTGCACTGCATTACATCATATATCACATTTTATAGATGCATGTTGTGATTACTTGATAGTTTCATATTGGGCTTTGGCGCACCCCAATGGGGCTGTTGTTCTCTTTGTGTGTGAACAATGGCAGGTATTATAGGTAACCAGGATCCCAAAGAGGGAATGCTCGATAGAGTCTTATCTGAGGTTGTTTTCTTTTGTCTTTTCCCTGTCGTAGGATAGTTAAGTATACCAGGGTGTTTCCTGGATAGTATAACTATGTAAATAAGTTTATTCAGTTGAGTGAATAACGGTGTTTAGTCGGTGTTCTTTTACTGCTGATAGTATTATGTATTTACTTGTTGCACTGGGATATAATTATTGTGTTTTCATTTTTTTGGTATGTCCCTCTTGAGGGGAGGTCATGCCGAAATTTTTAGAGCCACTTGTTGGCAGAATTTTTAAATAATCTTCCGATGTTTGTAATAAATAATCGTTGTATGATAATTAAATACTTGATTAGGAACGGGTCCTCACAGTTGGTATCAGAGCATGAACTTGAATGCTCTAGTTTGAGTCTTGTGTACACTTTGAATTGACACGAATGAACATGTACATACGTGTTTGAAACTTATTTGATCTATTTGCTCTTAAATGATTTGGAGTGAAATAGTTGATGTCGTTATGTGATTTATATTTGAGTATGCTGAGTCGTGTCATATTGATATTGACCACGATATCGATACATTACTGTTTATGTTTGATAGAAATTAGTAAGGAAAGAGTTTATACTCGAGCACCATCAAAACTTGTTATTATTGAACGAATACTGCATTAGATAAATGAAGAATATGCATATCACATGAAACATTTCAACTTGTTGATACAAATTTTAATGAGTATGAGGTCTTTGAGCAATGAAGTTGCTCTGGAACCTGTTGAGAAGAACATTGTCGAATGAATTATGAGATAATTGAAATGAGAGTCCTTGAATGGGATTGAGATATCTCCCGGACATAGAGCCATTACGATTTCGGCATTGCAATGCTGGAAAAGAATGATATATGGCTATAACAAATGAGTTAAAGATATGACATTTTTACAAAAAAAGTAAACGAATGAACTAACGAATATGTTGTATCAAAACAAAGTTAGATGTTGGCTTTGATGATCTGAAATAACAGGTACTGCAAAAGCAAGTGTCTGACTGGTACTTAGACAGTGGATGTTCCGACACATGACGTGAAACATCGAGCTGTTGTCTGAAATCACACAATGCACTGGTCCTAAAATTACTTTCGGGGATAACTCAAAGGACAAGACTGTGGGCAAGGGTAAGATTGTCCATGATAACATTATTATAAATGATGCACTCTTAGTTGAAAACTTATGCTATATCTGATTAGTATAAGTCAATTATGTGATAATGGTTATGCTGTAGAATTCACAAACACACTTCTGTCAAATCATCAGATGGTAGAACCATGCTTGTAGGAATCAGGAATGAGAATACTTATAAGATTAACTGGAATTTTGCCCAACCCGATAATCCTACTTGCTTCATCGCTAATAATGATAATAAACATTGGCTATGGCATAAACTGTAGGGTCTTCCTACCTTAACAGTGATTTAATAACATAAAATGTACTAAACATGCATTAAGGGCATCTTAGAGTTCCGGTTGTTACGCGAGCTATTAGGATTACAGGCCAAAAATAAAACTTCAAAAACTTATCAGTTACATTCCCTTAACTGAATGCTAATATTTAGATTTATACTACTCCTAGAGTAGATACTGTTAGCAATCCAAGAGCATACAACGCAGCGGAATAAAAATTTGGATTACTAGAACAATGGATCTATACATAGGATATCATATCGGATAAAGGAACATAAGAGTCTCACCCTTGTAGCGTGTTTGAAGCAGATTCCACGGAGCAGCACGTCCAACGAACTCCGAGTCACAAACGAAAGTTTTCACCTTCGTCTCTACGGTACCCACACGATCAAATCGAAAAGGGATATTCAAGAATAAGTTGCTATTCTTATTCTCGAATCAAAACCAAAACCACGGATCAAAACCAATTAAAACAACCGATCTCCTTCCCTTACTAGCGGCGGCGACGGCCAAGAGATGGAGAGGAGGCGGCGGCGATTAGGTCACCTTCTCAAGGTGGCCGAGAGCTTAAGGGTTTTGGTGGCTAGGTTTTACTATCAAAGTATGATATGAAAGGTATGATTAACAATTAATCAAAACCATGTATTTATATTATAAGGCTTTTAATTAAGGTTCAAGACTTTCTTAAAGTCTTATGGGCCCAAACCCATGATTTAATTAAAACCTTTTAATCACTTAATTAAGACTCTTCTTAATTAATTAATTCATCCAATGAATTTAATTTCCCTTATCGATTTAATCTTTTGTGCGACCCGATAGGATCTTGTAATGTTGGCAGTGACATAAAATCTCATTTTACGTTACAAGCTAAGAGCGGTGTCTAGCAACACATCGAGGCTACCCAAATTACAAGAATGTCAATGACTCGACATAACCTTTAAAACTTGTGATAATATTAACCATGTAACTTAATCCCTTTGTCCTTTGTGTTTAGATTGAACACGAGTCATGGAATAGTCATACTCGTATATCCAATCTTTATTTCTTGATCCCCAAGTAGAACTAGAATAAAAGAATAAGCTTGATATCTCATATCGACTCATTCGAGCATGGCCATGCATTTTAGTTCTCACTTGATCAAGGGCCAAACACATCTCCTGTTATATAGGAGGGACAAATCCTATCTCGATCAGTCAACATCCCTCTACATAATTCGTAGTGTATCCAATAGTCGCCTTTATAGTATACCCTGTTACGGGTAACGTTTGACGATATCAAGATACATAACTCCTTATGTTGGGATCTCTGATGATCACAAGTCGTAAGGATTACATACATTATTATCACTATGAGAATTGCATATGACGATCATATAACTATCCATGTTGCAATCTCATGGTGGGTCTGTCCAGTACATCGTTCTCCAACATGTACCAATGCATTGATTTGATATCTCATATCAATGAACAATTCATCAATCAATACATACTAGTCTCTACGTATTATCATTATCCCAATTCATGATAATACTTGACTAGGGACATCTTTAAGAATAATACAATATTATTCTAAGGACATTAACATATATATTAATTCACAATGCACAGTTAAAAGAATAATATATAATAATGAATTGCCATTCATAAAACCATAAACATTGTATGTCTTAAACAATCATCTAATGACTTGTCTTAGGGCATATCCCAACAGATACTAATCATAACATCCTTCCTATCCATCCTTGTGCTCCTTTAGCTCACTGTCTCAACCCGACCCTTAGCCCTTCAGTCCAAAAGCGTACCTACAGGGACAACACATCATGAGCATATACATCCTTACTTAACATCATAAAAAAAACATAACAGTAAATGCATGAAATCTTAGTTAAGTAAACTTGCTGGTTATTCACTAACTTCATGTTGGTTGTCCCTGATTCACATTCATGCATATGGGCATCTTACCCTATCGTATGGCATCTTACCATATCATAAACATCGTATGACATCTTACCATATGGGCATCTTACCCTATCATAACATCATATGTCATCTTACCATATGGGCATCTTACCCAATCATAACATCGTATGGCATCTTACCATATGGACATCTTACCCAATCATAACATCGTATGGCATCTTACCATATGGGTATCTTATCCAATCATAACATCGTATGGCATCTTACCATATGGGCATCTTACCCAATCATAACATCGTATGGCATCTTACCATATGGGCATCTTACCCAATCATAACTTCGTATCATTATATAACATCATATAAACATAATCATTTCATCGTAAATACTCATGCAATAAATGCATAGTCATAGTATAGAGGTGTGTTTTACCGTCCGATGCCCGTACGTCTCTTCCGTACCTTTTCAAAAGGAGGAGGAGTCAACAGACTTTATCTCCTTGACTGTGCTGGTACCTGAGATGGTTCCCTCTCTTTTTGCTCCTCTTTTTGCAAGGTTTTTCACCTAATAATTCAAGCTTTTTCCCTTTATTTTTACAGCTCTTCAGGGACGAAAAAGAGGGGAAAGGAAGAGGGAAAAGAGGAGAAGAGAAGGAGAAGTGATTGGGTATGGGTTGGGGATGGGGATGGGGTAGGTGGCCGAGATTTTGAGGGTAGGGTGGTGTAGTTGGGGTGGTCATGTGGTGTTTAATTATGCCCCGGTATTTAGTACGATGTATTAAAATATCCTCACTCGATATTTTATAACTTCACTTAATTAAAACATTCCTTAAAACACCCATCATACCCCCTAAATCACATCATCATAACATAATCATAACCCCCAATTTAAATGCACCACCACCCTTAACCATATCATAACCATTTATGTTAACACATAAACATATAAACATTTCAGGGGTATTACATTACTCCCCTACTTATAAGATTTCGTCCTCGAAATCGCATGCACTTACCCAAAAAGAAACTAAACATAAATCATACCAGAAAATAGTTCCGGGTAATGCTGCACCATATGTCGTTCCGTCTCCCACGTAGCCTCCTCGACACCCCGACGATCCCACTGAACTTTGACCATCGGTATAACTTTGCTTCGTAGTCTGCGATCCTCGCGATCCAGAATTCTGATTGGTCGTTCTTCGTAGGACACATCTGAATCCAACTGCACTTCAGTATGCTGTATGACATGAGACGGGTCTGGCTCATACTTCCGTAACATAGAAACGTGAAAAACATCGTGTATGCCAGACATGGATGGCGGTAGTGCCACACGGTAGGCCAATGCACCGTTACGCTGCAAAACTTCATATGGCCCAACATACCTCGGAGATAATTTTCCCCGCATACCAAACCGAACCACAGCCCTGAAGGGCGAGATCTTTAAGAAGACCCTGTCTCCTAACTGGAATTCCAGCGGTCGTCGCCGCTTATTGGCATAGGCTACTTGCCTATCCTGGGCCGCTTTCATCTTTTGGCATATCAACTTAATCTTACCTTCCATATCCTTGATCACATCCGGTCCTCCGACCGCTTTGCTAGTCAAGTCCTCCCAATACAGCGGTGACCTACATCGTCGTCCGTACAGAGCTTCAAAAGGAGCCATTTGAATGCTCTCATGGTAACTGTTATTATAGGAGAACTCCACCAGTGCCAGTGAATCCTGCCATGGAGTATCAAACTCCAAAACACATGCCCTCAACATGTCTTCGAGCGTCTGAATGGTACGCTCTGTCTGAGGGTGATAAGTTGTACTCAGTCTTACCTCTGTGCCCAAAGCTGCATGGAGACCCTCCCAAAAATGTGAAGTGAACCTTGGGTCACTATCAGACACAATCGAGACTGGAATGCCATGTAACCTCACCACATCCCGTATATATAAGTGGGCCATCTTGAAGTATGTAAAGGACATACAAAAGGGATGAAATGAGCTACCTTCGTTAGCCTATCTACGATCACCCAGATCGCATCAAATCCTGAGGCCGTCCTTGGCAAGTGGGTCACAAAGTCCATAGAGATATGCTCCCACTTCCATTTAGGCACTTCTAAGCTCTTCAGCTCGCCACCAGGCCTCTGTCTCTCTGCCTTCACCTGCTGACAGATCAAACATCTTTTACAAAAGTTATAACATCACGCTTCATGCGTCTCCACCAGAATTGACCGCATAGGTCCTTGTACATCTTCCTTCCTCCTGGGTGGACACTGAACCGACTATTGTGAGCTCGCTCCAATATTCCTCTACGCAACTATGGTGTATCTGGGACTACCCATCGGTTGCCCAGTCTCAAGGAATCATCCTCAGCCAATCTGAACTTGGATGGCTGACCCTGAAGTACCAATGATGTCCACCTCTGAACCTCATCATCCGACCTCTGGGCCTTCATGATCGCCTCAAATATGTCTGGCTCTGCCAATAAGGTCGACACTCGCACAGGCGACATGTCAACATCGAAATCATAGCCCAGATGGCAGTAAGAAGTCATCAAAGCCGACAAACACATAGCATCATCAGCAGTACTCTTCACCTTCCGACTTAAGGCGTCTGCTATCAAGTTCGCTTTACCAGGATGGTACTCAATCTCACAGTCATAGTCCTTGAGTAAATCCATCCACCTTCTTTGCCGCATATTCAACTCTGCCTGAGTGAATAAGAACTTTAGGCTCTTATGGTCCGTATATATAGTGAAAGACGTACCATACAAGTAATGCCTCCAAATCTTCAAGGCAAAAATGATGGCCGCCAGTTCCAAATCATGCACTGGGTACCTAGCCTCATGTGGCTTCAACTGCCTCGATGCATAAGCTACCACATGCTTATCTTGCATCAATACACATCCCAAACCCTGCAGTGACGCATCCGTATACAAGGCGAACCTCTTATTCTCAGACAGAATCACCAACACAGGCGTTGTAGTCAAACGACGCTTCAGCTCTTGGAAGCTTTCCTCACAAGCCTCAGACCAATAACTGACGTTTCGTCGAGGGTTTTTCAAAGATTGCCAAACCCCTGACACAGCTGACTCAGAAAGGAGTCCCCTTCTTTTGGTCTAAGACATGTGAGGAAAGTTTCCAAGAACTGAAACGCCGCTTGACTACAGCACCGGTGTTGGTAATTCCGTCTGGGAATAAGAGGTTTGCCTTGTATACGGATGCATCACTGCAAGGTTTGGGCTGTGTGTTGATGCAAGATAAGCATGTGGTGGCTTATGCTTCGAGGCAGTTGAAGCCTCATGAGACCAGATACCCAGTTCATGATTTGGAGCTGGCGGCTATCATCTTCGCCTTGAAGATTTGGCGGCATTATCTTTATGGTACTTCATTTACCATCTTTACGGACCATAAGAGCCTGAAGTTCTTATTCACTCAGGTAGAGTTGAATATGAGTCAAAGAAGGTGGATGGATTTACTCAAGGACTATGACTGTGAGATTGAGTACCATCCTGGTAAAGCAAACTTGATAATAGACGCCTTTCTGAGTCAGCTGTGTCAGGGGTCTGGCAATCTTTGAGAAACCCTCGACGAAACGTCGGTAGTATCCTGCCAAACCGAGAAAGCTCCGTATCTCAGGTACAGAAGTGGGTGCAGCCCACTCCATCACAGCTTCAATCTTCCTGGGATCCACAGATATCTCACTGCTAGATATGACATGGCCCAAGAACACTACACTGCTCAAGCAGAACTCGCACTTGCTGAGCTTTGCATATAATTGATGATCCCTGAGGATCTGGAGTACTGTCCTCAAGTGCTCCGCATGTTCTTCTTCAGTCCGGGAGTAGATGAGTATATCGTCAATGAAAACTATGACGAACTGGTCCAAATATGGCTGGAACACCCTGTTCATCAAACTCTTGAAAACAGCTGGGGCATTCGTCACTCCAAAAGGCATGACTAAGAATTCATAGTGCCCATATCTAGTCCTGAATGTTGTCTTCTGAACATCATATTCTCTTACTCGAATCTGATGATACCCCGACCTCAGATCGATCTTACTGTAGAGCCTCGTACCCTGCAACTGATCAAACAAGTCATTGATCTTCGGAAGTGGATACTTGTTCTTTACTGTGGCCTTATTCAGTTGCCTGTAGTCAATGCATAGATGCATCGACCCATCCTTCTTCTTAACAAATAAAACAGGCGCACCCCAGGGCGACACGCTAGGGCGTATGTAGCCCTTGTCAAGGAGTTCTTGCAAGTGAGTCTTTAACTCCCTTAGCTCTGCTGGTGCCATCCTATACGGGGCACGAGAAATGGCAGACGTCCCCGGTATTAACTCAATCCCAAACTCGACCTCTCTAGTCGGTGGGAATCCGGGAATCTCCTCCGGAAAAACATCAGGGAACTCGGCCACTACGGGTACATCCTCGACTTTCAAGTCTTCCTTCTTTCCAGTAACATCAACAGCATAGAACAGATATCCATATGGCCTCGTTCCAATAACTGTGCCATCTTGACAGCAGATATCAACGGAATCTTTGAACGGGAACCATCCCATAGAATGTCCACTGGACTCCCAAACCAGATCTGAACCGGACAGTCCTCTGTCTGCAGTCCACCACTGCCTGATACTTGTTCAAAACATCAATGCCCATAATGCAATCGAAGTCCGACATTCCCAGAACAATCAAGTCTGACATTAGCTCATTGCCCTCAAAATAAATGAGGCCTTCATAGACAATCTGATCAGTAATCAAAATTCTTCCAGCGGGGGTCGAGACCACAAGAGGCATGGACGACGGAGAAGTGCATATATGGTGCCTTTCCACAAAACTCGTCGACACAAAAGAGTGTGACGCACCTGTGTCTATCAATATAAAACAGGGTGCGTAAAATAAAGGCATGTACCCGCTATAACCTCCTCCGGAGTCACTGTAGCATGCTCCCTTGTCAAAGCATAAACCTGCTGTAGGGCCTTCCTACCTTAACATCGTATTAATAACATATTAGGGACTAAACTGTTGGGATATGCCCTAAGACAAGTCATTAGATGATTGTTTGTGACATATTCTGTAATATGATTTTATGAATGGCAATTCATTATTATATATTATTCTTTTAACTGTGCATTGTGAATTAATATATATGTTAATGTCCTTAGAATAATATTGTATTATTCTTAAAGATGTTCCTAGTCAAGTATTATCATGAAAGGGATAATGATAATACGTAGAGACTAGTATATGTTGATCGATGAATTGTTCATTGATATGAGATATCAAATCAACATATGGGTACATGTTAGAGAACGATGTACTGAACAGACCCACCATGAGAATGCAACATGGATAGTTATATGATCGTCATATGCAATTCTCATAGTGATAATAATGTATGTAATCCTTACGACTTGTGATCATCAGAGATCCCAACATAAGGAGTTATGTATCTTGATATCGTCAAACGTTACCCGTAACAGGGTATACTATAAAGGCGACTATTGGATACACTACGAATTATGTAGAGGGATGTTGACTGATCGAGATAGGATTTGTCCCTCCTATATAACAGGAGATGTGTTTGGCCCTTGATCAAGTGAGAACTAAAATGCATGGCCATGCTCGAATGAGTCGATATGAGATATCGAGCTTATTCGTTTATTCTAGTTCTACTTGGGGATCAAGAAATAAAGATTGGATATACGAGTATGACTATTCCATGACTCGTGTTCAATCTAAACACAAAGGACAAAGGGATTAAGTTACATGGTTAATATTATCACAAGTTCTAAAGGTTATGTCGAGTCATTGACATTCTCGTAATTTGGGTAGCATCGATGTGTTGCTAGATACCGCTCAATGCTTGCGACATAAAATGAGATTTTATGTCACTGCCAACATTACGAGATCCTATCGGGTCGCACAAAAGATTAAATCGAGAAGGGAAATTAAATTCATGGGATGAATTAAATAATTAAGAGGAGTCTTAATTAATAATCATAAGGATTAATTAAATCATGGGCTTAAGCCCATGAAGCTTTGAGAAAGCCTTTAATTAATGATTATTAAGTGTTTAATTGTAAGACAACTTGGATAACACTTCATAACAAAACCTAGCAACCAAAGAAGGGCTCTCGGCCACCTTGTGAAAGTCACACACGACCGCCTCTCAATCTTGCTCTCGGTTTCTTGATAGCCGAAGAGGAAGAGTGATATTGTGCCAATTTTGATTGTGAATCAAAGTGTGTTTTGGTTCCGGTTTAATATCTTGTCTAGCAACTCGATATTAAACTATCCCTTCACTCGATTTGATCGTGTGGATACCGTTGAGGCAAAACCAATCGAGTTTTGCTTAGTGACTCGGAGAAGGCGTAAGACGTGGTGCAGCTCCGTGGATTCGGCCTCAAACACGCTACAAGGGTAAGACACTTGTAATTCTCTAATCCGATATGAATCCCTATGTATAGATCGCTGGTTTGTAATCCCAATTTTTTTTATTCCGCTGCGTTGTATGCTCATGGGGTTACTTACAGTGGTATCAGAGCCGTGTACAAGGCTCATATCGGATTTTATGTGGTTAAATAGTTTAATCATGTTAGAATTTATATTGCATGCTATTTAAAACTGTATTTTCATATATGATATGGAAAAATCGATTTTGTGAAAATCATCGTATGATAATATATATGATATAATTGACGGATCGAAATATATGATAATTCGTGATAAAAAACCGGAACATTGGCTCGTGTAGGCTCACGGCCGACGCCACCTAGGTGCTAGGGTTTCGAACCCTAGTCACCATGGCTCGGCCGCCGCATCAAAGAGGCTAGGGTTTTTGAACCCTAGTCAAATAAGCCTCTCGGCCGCCGCTTAAGGGCTAGGGTTCGGACCCTGGCTCGAGCATGGGTCAAGCCGTCGCACTATCTAGGGTTTTGAACTCTATTGGCTCGATAAAGTATTGAGAAGGTGCAAGATGGCTCGATAGAATCGACATGGTGCAAGGCGGCTAGGGTTTGGAACCCTAGCAGCGCCGTACCCAAGCCGCCGCATGGACCATGGCTCGGCCATGGGCTAGGGTTTCGAACCCTAGGCCCACTATTGGTCCAGCCGTGGGTTTTGGTTCGAACCATGGTGGTTCGTGTTTTAGTCGCTTTAGTTCGTGGCATGTGATGTCCCGAGCGTACGATAATTTTTCAAAAATTATATTACAGTTTTAATTAAAATTAAATTTAAAATGTTTAGAATTTAATTAATTAAATGTTAATGCATGCTTTATGTGTTGTTTGAGCATGGTGCGTGGTTATAGCCCTTTGACCTATTAGATAGGATTTGTGAATGATTGTAATTTATAATACGACCTGCGAGTCGTGCCTTTCTCTATTTTATTCTAAATGTAATCCCTCCCCTATGTTCCCCTCGAATGTGAATCGAGGAATTCTATATCTTGTAAATAGTATAGTTTATTTTATTGATGGTGATCAATGAAGATGGAGCATCGTGCCGGGATGAGGAGGCCATTCACAAATTGGAGCCAAAGGAAGGAGCTTATGAAGTTACCTTAGGTTGACTCATAGGAGTTTCTCATTGGCTTGAGAAACTCATTAGTAGGGGCTATAACCATGTCACGTTTTAATTATGTATGTTGATGCATGATTTATCTTATGTTTTAGTTTGATAATAGTATTACACATATATGTAGATATGTATACAACTATATGTAGTGGACATATTTTAAATTATCAAATTAATCATGAGATCAATAAATCCCTCTAAAATATTAAGTTTTAGATGCCTTCCAAAATAAAAGTACTCGTCAATAACTTCGATTGTACATGTGTGGGTTTGCCAAAGCAAAGCACCGTGGCAATCTTAGTAAGGCGCGAAAGGATAAAAGTGATATCCGTTATACTTTAATTGGGTACGACTTAACTAGGTTATCTCAATAGGATTGGGAACCTAGAGGCATGGGTTGGATTATAATTCATTTGATGAATTGAACAAAGCGTTGTTCGTCCAACTATCCAAGAATTATATGTGATGTAATTGACAAAGTGTTGTCTACCTAAATAACCGAGTCTTGGGCGATTAGCCAAAGCTAACTCAAGATTAGGCGAAATATGGATCTTGGCCCACTAAAAGTTTCGAGGGTTGATATTTTTCAAATAAAATAGTGGGAGTATCATTTAATATAAGACCATGTTAAATGATTTAAATCATAAACTTATTTTGCATATTTATATTGTAGATATCCATGGCAACTAACAACGTTACTAGCACTTTATCACTGCGATCGGTCCTTGAGAAGGACAAATTAAATGGGACGAATTTCCTAGACTGGCATAGGAACTTGAGGATAGTCCTCAAACAAGAAAAGAAACAATATGTTCTAGAGGAACCCTTGCTCGCTGAGGAAGCTCCCCTAACAGCTACAAGAGCTGAAAAAGATGCTTACAAGAAGCATCAGAGTGACGCACTTGATGTTGGGTGCCTCAGGCTTGCCACTATGAACTCTGAGCTTCAGAAGCAACATGAGGAAATGGAGGCGTTCGATATGATCGAACACTTAAAGCAGTTGTACCAACAGCAAGCTAGACAAGAGAGGTATGACGTCTCTAAAGCGTTATTCCAGTGCAGGATGGTAGAAGGAAGCTTAGTTGGAACTCATGTGCTCAAGATGATTGGGTACATTGAGAATCTGGACAAGCTAGGTTTTCCATTGGACCAAGAGTTGGCCACCGATGTGATCTTGCAATCGTTGCCGGAGAGCTTCAGTCAATTTGTAGTAAATTACAATATGACTGATATGGAAAAGACTCTGCCCCAGTTGCTTGGTATGTTGAGAACATATGAAGCAAACACTAAGAAGACTAAGGCCACAAATGTCCTTATTGTGAATAAAGGCAAAGGAAGGGCCAAAGCTAAAGGCAACAAGAAAGCAAAGAAGGTCTTTGCTAAATCTAAGCCAAAGTCTTCTGCACTAAAGCCAAAGGGAGGGATAGCGAAAGAAGGGAACTGTTTCCATTGCGGTGAGACCGGTCATTGGAAAAGAAACTGCAAAGTATATCTGGAGGATCTAAAGAAAGGAAGTGTGACTTCCGCTTCAGGTATTTTTGTTATAGAAGTCAATTTATCTACTTCTTCATCATGGGTATTAGATACTGGATGTGGATCTCACATTTGTGTAAATGTGCAGGATCTCAAAAGGAGTAGGACATTGGCAAAAGGTGAAGTTGATCTCCGAGTTGGAAATGGAGCAAGAGTTGCTGCATTAGCTATAGGAGATTATCATTTAGCTTTACCTTCTAGTTTATCGTTGATTTTAAAAGACTGTTATTTTGTGCCTTCAATTACTAAAAATATTATTTCTATTTCTTGTTTAGACAAGTATGGTTTTTCATTTATAATAAAGGACAATTGTTGTTCTATTTATTTAAATGATATGTTTTATGCTAGTGCACAAATGGTGAATGGTCTTTATATATTAAATCTTGATATGCCTATCTATAACATAAATACTAAAAGGATTAAAAATAATGATTGTAATCCGACTTATCTCTGGCACTGTCGCTTGGGCCACATAAACGAGAACCGCATATCTAAACTTCATAAGGATGGAGTATTAGATTCATTTGATTTTGAATCATATGAAACATGCGAATCTTGTTTAATGGGCAAGATGACTAAAGCCCCTTTCAAGGGACATGTTGAAAGGGCAAATGTTTTATTGAGACTAATACATAGTGATGTATGTGGACCAATAAGTACACAAGCTAGAGGTGGTTTTCAATACTTCGTTACATTTACTGATGACCTCAGTAGATATGGGTATGTGTACCTAATGAAACATAAGCATGAAACCTTTGAAAAGTTCAAAGATTTCAAGAATGAAGTACAAAACCAACTTGGCAAAAGTATCAAAATCCTTCGATCAGATCGAGGAGGAGAATACTTAAGCCAAGAGTTTCATGACTATCTAAAGGAGTGTGGGATAGTCCCACAACTCACTCCTCCGTATACTCCACAATGGAATGGTGTATCCGAGAGGAGAAATCGAACCTTGTTAGACATGGTTAGATCAATGATGAGTCATGCAGATCTTCCGATATCATTTTGGGGACACGCTCTAGAAACAGCAATTTTCTTACTGAACCGTGTTCCATCTAAATCAGTGGAAAAGACACCATATGAGATATGGACTGGGAAGCGTCCTAGTATGTCTTTTATGAAGATTTGGGGTTGTGAGGCTTTCGTTAGACGTCACGCCACTAACAAACTTGGACCCAAATCTGATAAGTGTTTATTTGTGGGGTATCCTAAGGAAACGAAAGGATACTATTTCTATTATCCCACCGAGAACAAAGTAGTTGTTGCTCGGACTGGTGTATTTCTTGAAAGAGAATTTATTTCTAGAAAAACCAGTGGGAGAAAAATAGAACTTAGTGAAGTTCAACCACAAGAAAACACTGAACCTGAAATTGAGATGGAAACAGAGCAGGCACCACAAGCTGTTGTGGAAGAAGCACCTGCTCAAGAGACACAAGCCCAGCGTAGGTCTGTAAGAGAACACCGGGAGCCACAGAGATATGGATTTCTTGTGACTCAACAAGGTGACTTACTACTTATTGATGAGGATGAGCCGTCATCTTATCAACAAGCTATAATGGGCAATGATTCTGAGAAATGGCAAGAGGCCATGAAATCTGAGATGGAATCCATGTATGCAAACCAAGTATGGACTTTGGTTGATCCAACTGAAGGGGTACGACCCATAGGGTGCAAATGGATTTTCAAGAAAAAGACCGATATGGATGGTAATGTACAAACCTATAAAGGTCGGCTGGTTGCAAAAGGATTCAAACAAATTCATGGTATTGACTATGATGAAACCTTTTCGCCAGTGGCCCTGGTTAAATCCATAAGGATCTTACTTGCAATAGCTGCATTTCATGATTATGAAATCTGGCAGATGGATGTCAAAACAGCTTTCCTTAATGGAAATCTGCTCGAGGATGTGTACATGACACAGCCCGAGGGTTTTTTCGATCCAAAGGATGCTGGAAAGATATGCAAGCTACAACGATCCATTTATGGATTGAAGCAAGCTTCTCGGAGTTGGAATCTTCGTTTTGATGATGCAATCAAAGAGTTTGGTTTTATCAAAAATGAAGATGAACCTTGTGTCTACAAGAAGGTCAGTGGGAGCGTAATCATTTTCCTAGTGTTGTATGTAGATGACATACTTCATATTGGAAATGATATCCCTGCCTTGCAATCTGTAAAGATTTGGCTAGGGAATTGCTTTTCGATGAAAGACTTAGGAGAAGCCACCTATGTATTAGGAATCAAGATCTATAGAGATAGATCGAGAAGGCTTCTTGGTCTAAGTCAAAGTACATACATAGACAAGGTGCTTAAAAGGTTTAGCATGCAAGAATCCAAGAAAGGATTCGTGCCTATGACACATGGTATTTATCTCTCGAAGGAACAGTGTCCTTCAACACCAGATGAGAGACAACGCATGAGTAAGATTCCATACGCATCAGCTATTGGATCTATCATGTATGCCATGATATGTACTCGTCCCGATGTATCGTATGCTTTGAGCATGACGAGCAGATATCAAGTTGATCCAGGTGAAGGTCACTGGATTGCTGTCAAGAATATCCTGAAGTACTTGAGAAGGACTAAGGATACATTCTTGATTTATGGAGGTGAGGAAGAGCTCAATGTAATGGGTTACACTGATGCAAGCTTCCAAACCGACAAAGATGATTTTCGATCGCAATAAGGATATGTGTTTTGCCTAAGATATGCAAAGTACCAACAGATGATAATGTATCTGACCCATTGACGTAGCCACTGTCACAGCAGTAGCATGATCGTCATACTAGATCTCTAGGCATTAAGAGTATGTCTGATTGGTCTTAGTGCAAGTGGGAGATTTGTTGGGATATGCCCTAAGACAAGTCATTAGATGATTGTTTGTGACATATTCTGTAATATGATTTTATGAATGGCAATTCATTATTATATATTATTCTTTTAACTGTGCATTGTGAATTAATATATATGTTAATGTCCTTAGAATAATATTGTATTATTCTTAAAGATGTTCCTAGTCAAGTATTATCATGAAAGGGATAATGATAATACGTAGAGACTAGTATATGTTGATCGATGAATTGTTCATTGATATGAGATATCAAATCAACATATGGGTACATGTTAGAGAACGATGTACTGAACAGACCCACCATGAGAATGCAACATGGATAGTTATATGATCGTCATATGCAATTCTCATAGTGATAATAATGTATGTAATCCTTACGACTTGTGATCATCAGAGATCCCAACATAAGGAGTTATGTATATCGTCAAACGTTACCCGTAACAGGGTATACTATAAAGGCGACTATTGGATACACTACGAATTATGTAGAGGGATGTTGACTGATCGAGATAGGATTTGTCCCTCCTATATAACAGGAGATGTGTTTGGCCCTTGATCAAGTGAGAACTAAAATGCATGGCCATGCTCGAATGAGTCGATATGAGATATCGAGCTTATTCGTTTATTCTAGTTCTACTTGGGGATCAAGAAATAAAGATTGGATATACGAGTATGACTATTCCATGACTCGTGTTCAATCTAAACACAAAGGACAAAGGGATTAAGTTACATGGTTAATATTATCACAAGTTCTAAAGGTTATGTCGAGTCATTGACATTCTCGTAATTTGGGTAGCATCGATGTGTTGCTAGATACCGCTCAATGCTTGCGACATAAAATGAGATTTTATGTCACTGCCAACATTACGAGATCCTATCGGGTCGCACAAAAGATTAAATCGAGAAGGGAAATTAAATTCATGGGATGAATTAAATAATTAAGAGCAGTCTTAATTAATAATCATAAGGATTAATTAAATCATGGGCTTAAGCCCATGAAGCTTTGAGAAAGCCTTTAATTAATGATTATTAAGTGTTTAATTGTAAGACAACTTGGATAACACTTCATAACAAAACCTAGCAACCAAAGAAGGGCTCTCGGCCACCTTGTGAAAGTCACACACGGCCGCCTCTCAATCTTGCTCTCGGTTTCTTGATAGCCGAAGAGGAAGAGTGATATTGTGCCAATTTTGATTGTGAATCAAAGTGTGTTTTGGTTCCGGTTTAATATCTTGTCTAGCAACTCGATATTAAACTATCCCTTCACTCGATTTGATCGTGTGGATACCGTTGAGGCAAAACCAATCGAGTTTTGCTTAGTGACTCGGAGAAGGCGTAAGACGTGGTGCAGCTCCGTGGATTCGGCCTCAAACACGCTACAAGGGTAAGACACTTGTAATTCTCTAATCCGATATGAATCCCTATGTATAGATCGCTGGTTTGTAATCCCAATTTTTTTTTATTCCGCTGCGTTGTATGCTCATGGGGTTACTTACATAAACATGCATTTATGATCTCTTAGGGCACCGGTTATTACGCGAGTTATTAGAATTACAGGCCAAAATAAAACTTCAAGTAAATTAATTACATTCTCAAATGAATGGCGCTATAGAATTATACTACTCCTGGAGTAGAGACTATACCAAATCCTGAATCCTAATTCGTAAGGCATCTCGAAGCTCACTTCTTCAACCCTGCCCATAGCCCTTCAAATCCAAATGTGTACCTACAGGAACAACCCATCGTGAGCATATTCACCATTACTCAATATCATAGGGTAATGGCATATAAATAAATGCATGAAGTAAATGGGTAACGTATACTTCCTGGTTAATCGTAATAACCCTCTTTGGTTGTCCCTGTTTCATGGTCATGCATATAATCGTTAGTTCTCGACATAAATGATTAAAATCATACTTCACATATATGCTCATAACAAACTATGTTAATTAGAAATGGGATTGTCCGGGTTCCATTATGACAGCGGTATAGTTGGCCCCCTCGCTCGACATAATACATCATATGATACCCATCGCTACGCCTTGATAGCAGATGTATCTCTTTGTTCAGCGGATGATACCCCTCGCTACGCCTTGATAGCGGATGTACCCCCTCGCTTAGCGGATGATACACATCGCTACACCTTGATAGCGGATGTACCCCATCGCTCAGCGGATGATACCCATCGCTACACCTTGATAGCGGATGTACCCCATCGCTCATTTATGTGAGCGGCAAGACCTTCCTCGCTTGCCCATAATAACCACCGGACATTCAACCATTCTTAAGAACATAGTTTCATATTCATCATAAACATCATAACATCTTATAAACATCATCTTGTAAACATCATTATCATGTAAGCATTATCATCTTATAGACATCATCGTCTCATCATAATCGTTATAGTAACGTCATATCGTCATCATTTATCGTAACATCATCGTAAGCATCTCTTCATCTTAATTCATCATAAACATCATCATCTTTTATCATGACATCATCGTAAGTGTCATCGTAACTTATCATAAGCATCATCATCATTTATCATAACATCATCGTAAGCATCATCGTAACTTATCATAAGCATCATCATCATTTATCATAACATCATCGTAAGCGTCATCGTAACTTATCATAAGCATCATCATCATTTATCATAACATCATCGTAAGCGTCATCGTAACTTATCATAAGCATCATCATCATTTATCATAACATCATCGTAAGCGTCTCTTCATCTTAATTCATTATGAAAATCATCTTTATTTATCAAGCATCTTATCAACTTTATTCATCATAAAATCATCTTTACTTATCAAGTATCTTATCATCTTTATTCATCATAAAATCATCTTTACTTATCAAGTATCTTATCATCTTTATTCATCATACGCATCATCATAGCATCGTAAATTCTTATACAATCATAGTATGATCATAATATAGGAGTATGGTTTACCGTCCGATGCCCGTACGTCTCTTACGTACCTTAATTTCAAAAATGGAGAAGTTGTAGAACTTTATCTCCTTGAAGTTGTGGGTACCTGGGATGGTTCTACATAACCATACAAATCGACATTAGAAGCTAATTATAGTCCAATATCCAAAAATCCCACAAAAACATCAAAAATCCATATTTTTACATCTCGCGATCGATCGCTGCCCAGGCGCGATCGATCGCGAGATCACACTGGACGAGGGGCAAAAATTTCCTTCTTGGCGATCGATCGCCACTTTTGGCGCGATCGATCGCCAGACTCGCCGATCGATCGCCCAAAAGTGGCGATCGATCGCCAAACGTTACTGGCGTGCACTGGAGGCTCGCGATCGATCGCCAAGAACGGGCGATCGATCGCCGAGTGCTGAGTCCCGAAAATTCGCCATTAATGTACATTTTTCAAGCTTCTCTTCATACCTTACAAATCCATACTTCCCAACAATAACAATAACATCATAACCCACTAAAACCCACATAAAACACTTCAAAAATCATACCCCAAACATATATAACACATACCCCAAAAGAATCCACATAATCTACTTCAAAATCAACCCATTTCAACACCAAACATCATAAAACTTTTAGGAATGGTTCCATACCTCTTGTAGGCTCCAAATCCTAACAAAGATCACACAAACAAAGTTTTTGTGAAGCTTTCTTCTTCCTTCCTTGGTGAATTTCGAAAATGGGAGATGGGTTAGGGTTGAGGAATGAATTGGGGATTTTAAAAGTGATTGGTAAAGTAAGTGGGTATAGAGGGAAAAGGGGGTTATAAGGTTAATATTAAGATTATACCTCAAAGTTAACATGATGTATAAAACACCCCAACATGGTATTTTAAAAGTATTTACAAAAATGCATTAAACTTCCCCTAAATCATGCTTTCCTCATAATTAACCATCAACATAGTTAAATCATGTTAACACCTCATCTTCTAGCATGCATAACATGTACCCTGAAATGCAACCCCGGATCACGTCTATCATGTGGCTAAGCATTTCAACATGATAATTAATTTCAACACGTAAATCAATTATTCACATAATTAATCACATAAACATAATTAATGCCTTAATTGCAATTAATCATTCCGGGGACATCACATTACTCCCCTACTTATAAGATTTCGTCCTCGAAATCGCATGCACTTACCCCAAAAGAAACTAAACATAAATCACATACCAGAGAATAGTTCCAGGTAGTGCTGTACCATATGCCGCCCCGTCTCCCACGTAGCCTCCTCAATACCCCGACGATCCCACTGAACTTTGACCATCGGTAAAATCTTGCCTTGTAGTCTGCGATCCTCTCGATCCTTAATTCTGACTGGTCGTTCAGCATAGGATACATCTGAATTCAACTGAACCTCTGAAGGCTGTAAAACGATCTGGCTCATACTTCCTCAACATAGAGACATGGAAGACAACATAAATACCAAACAAAACACGGCGGTAGAGTCAAACGGTAAGCCAAAGTACCGATACGCTGCAATACCTCATACGACCCAACATACATCGGAGATAACTTCTCCTAAATACCAAACCGAACCACACCCGTAAAGGGTGAGATCTTCAAGAAGACCTTGCCTTCTGACTGGAAAACTAGCGGTCGTCGCCGCTCATTGGCATAGGCCGCTCGCCTATCCTGGGCCGCTTTCATCTTTTGACGTATTAACTTAATCTTTTCTTCCATATCCTCAATCAATTCCGGTCCTCTGACCGTCTTACTAGTCAAGTCCTCCCAGTACAACGGTGACCTACAACGTCGACCGCCAAGGGCCTCGAATGGAGCCATCTGAATGCTCGCCTGATAGCTGTTATTAAAGGAGAACTCTACCAGTGGTATAGAATCTTGTCACGGAGTATCAAACTCCAATACACATGTCCTCATCATATCCTCGAGTGCGAAGTAAACCTTGGGTCTCTGTCAGACACCATCGAGACTGGAAGACCATGTAATCTCACCACATCCCGCACATATAGTTGGGTCATCTTTAGGTACGCAAAAGTCATACAGTAGGGGATGAAGTGAGCTACCTTCGTCAGCCTATCTACGATCACCTAGATCGCATCAAATCCTGAGGCCGTCCTTGGCAAGTGGGTCACAAAGTCTATAATGATATGCCTCCACTTCCACTTAGGTGCCTCCAAGCTCTTCAGCTCGCCACCAGGCCTCTGCCTTTCTGCCTTTACCTGTTGGCAGATCAAACATCTTTTAACGAAAGCGATCACATCGTGCTTCATGCGTCTCCACCAGAACTGACCACGTAGGTTCTTATACATTTTCCTTACTCCTAGGTGGATACTGAATCGACTACTATGAGCCCATTCTGACATTCTTTTAAGCAACTCCGGCGTATCTGGGACTACCCATCGGTTGTCCAATCTCAAGGAATCGTCCTCAGCCACTCTAACTTTGATGGCTGACCCCAAAGTACCAATAATGACCACCTCGGAACCTCATCATCTGACCTCTGGGCTTTCCTGATAGCCTCAAATATGTCTGGCTCGGCCAATAAGGTCGACACTCATACCTGCGACGTGTCCACTTCGAAATCATAGCCCAGATGGCAATAAGAAGTCATCATAGCTGATAAACTCATGACATCCTCAGCAGTACTCTTCACCTTCGACTTAAGGCGTCTGCTAAAAAATTCGCTTCACCTGGATGGTACTCAATTTCACAATCAAAATCTTTGAGTAAGTCCATCCATCTTCTTTGTCGCATATTCAACTCAGCCTGTGTGAACAAAACTCCAGGCTCTTATGGTCCGTGTAGATGGTAAACGACGTACCATGCAAGTAATGCCTCCAAATATTCAAGGCAGAAATAATGACTGCCAGCTCCAAATCATGGACTGGGTACCTGTCCTCATGTGGTTGTAACCGCCTCGATGCATAAGCCACCACATGCTCATCTTGCATCAACACACAGTCCAAACCCTGCAGTGATGCATTCGTGTACAAGGCAACCCTCTTATTCTCAGAAGGAATCACCAACATAGGTGTCGTAATCAAACGACGTTTCAATTCTTGGAAGCTTTCCTCACAAGCTTCGGACCAATAGAACGGCACTCCTTTCTGAGTCAGCGGTGTCAGGGGCCTGTCAATCCCTAAGGATCTGGAGTACTGTTCTCAAGTGCTTCACGTGTCCCTCTTCAGTTCGAGAGTAAATAAGCATATCGTCAATGAAAACTATGACGAACTGATCCAAACATGGTTGGGCACTCTGTTCATCAGGCTCATAAAACAGCTAGGGCATTCGTCACCCCAAAGGGCATGACTAAGAATCCGTAGCGCCCATATCTAGTCCGGAAAGCTGTCTTATGTACATCATCCTCTCGAACTCGAATCTGATGATACCCCGATCTCAGATCGACCTTACTGTAGAGCCTCGTACTCTGCAGCTGATTAAACAATTCATCAATCCTCGGAAGTGGATGCTTATTCCTCATCATGGCTTTGTTCAGTTGTCTGAAATCGATGTACAACCGCATTGAACCATCTTTCTTCTTAACAAATAAAACTGGTGCACCCCAGGGCGATACGCTAGGGCGTATATAGCCCTTATCAAGGAGCTCTTGCAACTGAACATTTAACTCCCTTAGCTCCGCTGGTGCCATCCTATACGGGCACGAGAAATGGTAGACGTCCCTGGTAGTAACTTAATCCCAAACTCGACCTCTCTCGTCGGTGGGAATCCGGGAATCTCTTCCGGAGATACATCAGGAAACACCGCCACTACGGGCACATCCTCAACCTTTAACTCTTTCCTCTTTTCAGTAATATCAACAGCATAGATGAGACATCCTTCATGGTCTCGTTCCAATAACTGTGCCATCTTGACGACAGATATTAACGGAATCCTTGAACGGGAACCATCCCCATAGAATATCCATTGGACTCCCATAACAGATTTGACTCGGATAGTCCTTGCCTGCAGTCCACAACTGCCTGATACTTGTTCAGCACATCGATGCCCACAATGCATTCGAAGTCTGACATTCCCAGATTAACCAAGTCTGTCCTCAGCTCGGTACCCTCAAAATAAATGAGGCTGTCATAAACCACCTGATCAGTTATTAAACTTCTTCCAGCGGGGGTCGAGACTACAAGAGGCGTGGGCGACGGAGAATTGCATATAACATCGTATCACTTACTTCTGCATTTGCTGCTATGCTGCAACACAAGGGTTAACAACGATACCCAAAAGCAGTTCATATAATACATCGTTAGAGAAACAAAACATGTTAGTACAACATCATATCCTTCATATGCAATATATGCATAAAACATGTTAAAAGTACGCACCTAGCCAACTTATTGCTAAGGTTACCCTTCACTCGTTCCCGGGTTATCTAACCACTGCTCTGATACCACTAATGTAGGGCCTTCCTACCTTAACATCGTATTTATAACATATTAGGGACTAAACATGCATTTATGATCTCTTAGGGCACCGGTTATTACGCGAGTTATTAGAATTACAGGCCAAAATAAAACTTCAAGTAAATTAATTACATTCTCAAATGAATGGCGCTATAGAATTATACTACTCCTGGAGTAGAGACTATACCAAATCCTGAATCCTAATTCGTAAGGCATCTCGAAGCTCACTTCTTCAACCCTGCCCATAGCCCTTCAAATCCAAATGTGTACCTACAGGAACAACCCATCGTGAGCATATTCATCATTACTCAATATCATAGGGTAATGGCATATAAATAAATGCATGAAGTAAATGGGAAACGTATACTTCCTGGTTAATCGTAATAACCCTCTTTGGTTGTCCCTGTTTCATGGTCATGCATATAATCGTTAGTTCTCGACATAAATGATTAAAATCATACTTCACATATATGCTCATAACAAACTATGTTAATTAGAAATGGGATTGTCCGGGTTCCATTATGACATCGGTATAGTTGGCCCCCTCGCTCGACATAATACATCATATGATACCCATCGCTACGCCTTGATAGCGGATGTATCTCTTTGTTCAGCGGATGATACCCCTCGCTACGCCTTGATAGCGGATGTACCCCCTCGCTTAGCGGATGATACCCATCGCTACACCTTGATAGCGGATGTACCCCATCGCTCAGCGGATGATACCCATCGCTACACCTTGATAGCGGATGTACCCCATCGCTCATTTATGTGAGCGGCAAGACCTTCCCCGCTTGCCCATAATAACCACCGGACATTCAACCATTCTTAAGAACATAGTTTCATATTCATCATAAACATCATAACATCTTATAAACATCATCTTGTAAACATCATTATCATGTAAGCATTATCATCTTATAGACATCATCGTCTCATCATAATCGTTATAGTAACGTCGTATCGTCATCATTTATCGTAACATCATCGTAAGCATCTCTTCATCTTAATTCATCATAAACATCATCATCTTTTATCATGACATCATCGTAAGTGTCATCGTAACTTATCATAAGCATCATCATCATTTATCATAACATCATCGTAAGCATCATCGTAACTTATCATAAGCATCATCATCATTTATCATAACATCATCGTAAGCGTCATCGTAACTTATCATAAGCATCATCATCATTTATCATAACATCATCGTAAGCGTCATCGTAACTTATCATAAGCATCATCATCATTTATCATAACATCATCGTAAGCGTCTCTTCATCTTAATTCATTATGAAAATCATCTTTATTTATCAAGCATCTTATCATCTTTATTCATCATAAAATCATCTTTACTTATCAAGTATCTTATCATCTTTATTCATCATAAAATCATCTTTACTTATCAAGTATCTTATCATCTTTATTCATCATACACATCATCATAGCATCGTAAATTCTTATACAATCATAGTATGATCATAATATAGGAGTATGGTTTACCGTCCGATGCCCGTACGTCTCTTACGTACCTTAATTCCAAAAATGGAGAAGTTGTAGAACTTTATCTCCTTGAAGTTGTGGGTACCTGGGATGGTTCTACATAACCATACAAATCGACATTAGAAGCTAATTATAGTCCAATATCCAAAAATCCCACAAAAACATCAAAAATCCATATTTTTACATCTCACGATCGATCGCTGCCCAGGCGCGATCGATCGCGAGATCACACTGGACGAGGGGC
This sequence comes from Haberlea rhodopensis, assembly GCA_907163345.1. NCBI lineage: Eukaryota > Viridiplantae > Streptophyta > Magnoliopsida > Lamiales > Gesneriaceae > Haberlea > Haberlea rhodopensis. Next base: position 1,424,799 of record CAJQUN010000097.1, read on the forward strand.
AAAAATTTCCTTCTTGGCGATCGATCGCCACTTTTGGCGCGATCGATCGCCAGACTCGCCGATCGATCGCCCAAAAGTGGCGATCGATCGCCAAACGTTACTGGCGTGCACTGGAGGCTCGCGATCGATCGCCAAGAACGGGCGATCGATCGCCGAGTGCTGAGTCCCGAAAATTCGCCATTAATGTACATTTTTCAAGCTTCTCTTCATACCTTACAAATCCATACTTCCCAACAATAACAATAACATCATAACCCACTAAAACCCACATAAAACACTTCAAAAATCATACCCCAAACATATATAACACATACCCCAACATAATCTACTTCAAAATCAACCCATTTCAACACCAAACATCATAAAACTTATAGGAATGATTCCATACCTCTTGTAGGCTCCAAATCCTAACAAAGATCACACAAACAAAGTTTTTGTGAAGCTTTCTTCTTCCTTCCTTGGTGAATTTCGAAAATGGGAGATGGGTTAGGGTTGAGGAATGAATTGGGGATTTTAAAAGTGATTGGTAAAGTAAGTGGGTATAGAGGGAAAAGGGGGTTATAAGGTTAATATTAAGATTATACCTCAAAGTTAACATGATGTATAAAACACCCCAACATGGTATTTTAAAAGCATTTACAAAAATGCATTAAACTTCCCCTAAATCATGCTTTCCTCATAATTAACCATCAACATAGTTAAATCATGTTAACACCTCATCTTCTAGCATGCATAACATGTACCCTGAAATGCAACCCCGGATCACGTCTATCACGTGGCTAAGCATTTCAACATGATAATTAATTTCAACACGTAAATCAATTATTCACATAATTAATCACATAAACATAATTAATGCCTTAATTGCAATTAATCATTTCGGGGACATCACACCTGCCCCTGAGGTGGCCCCATAGGCTGACCTCCATACTGCCTCGGTGCGAAAGGTGGTCTGTGCTGTGCTGTTCTATCCGCAGGCCTCCCCGCAGAGTTCTGTTGTCTTCCCCTGTTGGGACCCTGCCAAGCAAAGTGGCCTTTGTCGCCACAAACATAACATCCTACACTGTCTTTCGCCAAATGTGGTTGCCCACAAAGAGTGCACTGGACCTTCCCGAATCTGTCTCCCTGAGACTGCCCTCTTCCAGATGGGGCATCGTTCCTATGGTTTCCTTTCCAACGATTCTCGGGCTTCTTACCACTGAACCTCGAAGCCGATGTGTTCCCCCTTGGCTTGAACTGATCACCCCTCGGCTTCAAATTGTCAGAAGTAGATTTCTGAGGGGGTGCTGGAGGTGGTACGGTATCAGGGTATGCACCAACTCCCAGTTCGGCTAGCTCAGCCCGTGAAAGTGCATCATCAAAATAGGCAGGGCCATAAGTGATCACCCTGTCATACAGTTCAGGCCTCAAGCCTTTCATGAAGCTCCTCATCTTTGCCTGGGTATTCGCAGCAATATGGGGCACATATCGGAGTAAGGAACAATAATGAAGAGCATAGTCCGATACTGGCATGGTACCTTGCTTTAAGTTGGTAAACTCATCCTCCTTAGCCTGTCGTGCAGCAGCTGAAAAATAGCGGGTCAGAAACCGAGTTCTGAACAGCTTCCAATTGATCTCCTGACCCTGAGCCTCTTGCTCTATCACTGTGGTCTTCCACCACATCAGTGCCTTCTTGGCCAATTGGAACTCTGCTAACCTTATCCAGGCTGACTTTGCACAAGGAGCTGCCACAAATATCTGTTCTATTCTTTCTAACCACTCCTCAGCCATCTCCCCAGTCTCAGTTCCTTCGAACATCGGGGGTCGGTATGTCAGAAATTGAGCCAAACTCACCTCCCCAGGTAGCAACTGTTGCTCAGAAGGTTCTTCACCCAAGGCTGGCGGTGGTAGGGGATTCGTACGCCCAACACTTGCATTAACACTAACCGCATCACCCACTTCCACATTTGCTGCCATACTGCAAGACAATGGTTAACAACAATACCCAAAAGCAGTTCATATAATACATCGTTAGAGAAACAAAACATGTTAGTATAACATCATATACTTCATATGCAACACATGCACAAAACATGTAAAAGTGAGCACCTAGCTAACTTATTGCTAAGGCTACCCTTCACTCATTCCCGGGTTATCTAACCACTGCTCTGATACCACTAATGTAGGGTCTTCCTACCATAACAGTGATTTAATAACATAAAATGTACTAAACATGCATTAAGGGCATCTTAGAGTTCCGGTTGTTACGTGAGCTATTAGGATTACAGGCCAAAAATAAAACTTCAAAAACTTATCAGTTGCATTCCCTTAACTGAATGCTAATATTTAGATTTATACTACTCCTAGAGTAGATACTAATCATAACATCCTTCCTATCCATCCTTGTGCTCCTTTAGCTCACTGTCTCAACCCGACCCTTAGCCCTTCAGTCCAAAAGCGTACCTACAGGGACAACACATCATGAGCATATACATCCTTACTTAACATCATAAAAAAAAAAACATAACAGTAAATGCATGAAATCTTAGTTAAGTAAACTTGCTGGTTATTCATTAACTTCGTTTTTGTTGTCCCTGATTCACATTCATGCATATGTGCATCTTACCCTATCGTATGTCATCTTACCATATCATAAACATCGTATGACATCTTACCATATGGGCATCTTACCCTATCATAACATCGTATGGCATCTTACCATATGGGCATCTTACCCAATCATAACATCGTATGTCATCTTACCATATGGGCATCTTACCCAATCATAACATCTTATGGCATCTTACCATATGGGCATCTTACCCAATCATAACATCGTATGGCATCTTACCATATGGGCATCTTACCCAATCATAACATCGTATCATTATATAACATCATATAAACATCATCATTTCATCGTAAATACTCATGCAATAAATGCATAGTCATAGTATAGAGGTATGTTTTACCGTCCGATGCCCGTACGTCTCTTACGTACCTTTTCAAAAGGAGGAGGAGTCAACAGACTTTATCTCCTTGACTGTGCTGGTACCTGAGATGGTCCCTCTCTTTTTGCTCCTCTTTTTGCAAGGTTTTTCACCTAATAATTCAAGCTTTTTCCCTTTATTTTTACAGCTCTTCGGGGACGAAAAAGAGGGGAAAGGAAGAGGGAAAAGAGGAGAAGAGAAGGAGAAGTGATTGGGTATGGGTTGGGGATGGGGTAGGTGGCCGAGATTTTGAGGGTAGGGTGGTGTAGTTGGGGTGGTCATGTGGTGTTTAATTATGCCCCGGTATTTAGTACGATGTATTAAAATATCCTCACTCGATATTTTATAACTTCACTTAATTAATACATCCCTTAAAACACCCATCATGCCCCCTAAATCACATCATCATAACATAATCATAACCCCCAATTTAAATGCACCACCACCCTTAACCATATCATAAACATTTATATTAACACATAAACATATAAACATTTCGAGGGTATTACATAAACGCTTGAATCATCTTAACTTCAAGACTTTTTCTAGCCTGTGTAAACATGATTTAGTTATTGGTCTACCCAAGATCGACTTTGCTAAGGATAAGATCTGTGAAGCTTGCCAAATGGGCAAACAGATCAGATCATCCTTCAAGAACAAGAATGTCAAATCCTCCCCACGTTGTTTAGAATTATTGCATATGGACTTGTTTGGTCTCATACCAATAACAAGTTTAGGGGGAATATAGTATACTCTTGTTATTATTGATGACTACTTAAGTTTTACACGGACTATATTTTTGAGAAGTAAAAAGATCAGACCGGCCCGAAATTGATCAAGCTGCTGAAGCACGTTCAGAACGAAAAATCATCTGGTATAGACAAGATTCGAAGTGACAAGGGCACTGAATTTTCAAACCAGAATCTTGAATCCTTTCTAGAAGACCAAGGAATTAAGCATGAATTCTCAGTAGCTCGAACTCTTCAACAAAATGGAGTTGCAGAACGACGGAATATAACGCTTAAGGAAGCAGCACGGACAATGCTTGCCGATTCTGGTATATCTCAAAAGTTCTGGGCAGAGGCTATCAATAATGCATGCTATACATAGAATCGGTCTATGCTTAATAAGAAGTTAAACTTAACACCATATGAAGTATGGACAGGTAACAGACCGACTATCTCTTACTTTAATGTATTCGGCTGCAAATGTTACGTCCATAACAATGGTAAGAATCATCTTACTGCATTCGAAGCTAAGTCAGATAATGGAATATTCTTAGGATATTCATTTGTTAGTAAAGCATTTCGTGTTTTCAATAATCGAACCTTGACTGTAGAATGAATCACTGTGTATTAAAAACCACAAGGAATGAATTCAAAATCAGATGGAAAATATCCATCTCGAAGCTAACAATGATGATGAGATTGCAGTTAACAGGTCAAGAGACAATCTACTGGAACCTGAAGTATCAGACAGACCAGATCAAGGCACTAAAGTTATACCAGATCGAGCTGATGTCGCTGATCCGATAGTAACAGATATCAATGTAAAGACCAATACTGACAATATCAGCATTCTACCTCCATCAGGACCAGATGCTCTAGAATCAAACTACCGCTGGATAAAGAGGCATCCACCTGATCTGTTGATTGGAAGTCCATCTGCACCCATAAGAACCAGATGACAGATGATGGATGAATTCACTCACGCTGCATTCATATCTAATCTGGAACCAAAGCAGACTGACGAAGCTCTAGCTGATTATAACTGGATAGAGGCTATGCAAGAAGAGCTCAACCAATTTGAACAGAATTAGGTGTGGAGTTTAACTCTCAGACCAAGTGATCAGCCTGTTATTGGAACCAGATGGGTCTTGAGAAACAAGCTACATGCAAATGGCATAGTAGTCAGAAATAAGGCCAGGCTGGTTACACGAGGTTTCAAACAAGAAGAAGGAATCGACTTTGATGAATCCTTGCACCTTGCCAGACTAGAAACCATTCAAATCTTTCTTGCATATGCTGCTTTTAAAGATTTCAAGGTTTATCAAATGGACGTGAAGAGTGCATTTCTAAATGGCAAACTTCAGGAGGAAGTCTACATCGAACAACCTCCTGGATTTCATAATCACTCGTTTCCAGATCACGTATACTTATTGAATAAGGTAGTGTATGGATTTAAACAAGCTCCAAGAGCCTGGTATGACACTCTGTCTCAATTTCTTCTGGATCATGATTTTCAGATCTGTTCAGTAGATAAAACTTTATTTAAATTTATTAAGGGGGAACATACTTTGTTAGTTCAAATATATGTTGATGATATTATTTTTGGGTCAACTAACCCCGAGCTTGTGAGAAGTTCTCTAAGTTAATGGAGGGACAGTTTGAGATGAGTATGATGGGAGAATTGTCTTTCTTCCTGGGTCTACAAGTCAAACAGCTCAGCAATGGAATCTTCATTAATCAAACCAAGTACACGAAGGACCTACTTAAACGGTTTGGTATGGAGACTTGCTCAACTGCTTCAACTCCAATGAGTCCATCAATCAAGCTAGATAAAGACGAATGGGGAACGACAGTTGAGGTAATATGCATCGATGTCTGATCGGATCGCTGTTATATCTTACAGCGAGCCGGCCTGATATTATGTTTTCTGTTTGTATGTGTGCTAGATTTCAATCTGACCTAAAACAATCCCATTTTATTGTTGTTAAACGTATTTTAAAATATTTAAAAGGGTCTCAGAATGTTGGTCTCTGGTATCCCAAAGATTCTAACTTCAATTTGACTGGATATTCAGATGCTGACTATGCAGGGTGTAAGATCATCGCAAGAGCACCAGTGGAACTTGCCAATTCCTAGGGGAAAGATTGATCTCATGGTTTAGCAAGAAGCAAACATCAATTGCCACATCCACAGCTGAGGCAGAATATCTCACCGCTGGAAGCTGTTGTGCTCAATTGCTCTGGGTTCAACATCAGCTCAGGGACTATGGCATTCAAGCTGCTGAGTCACCAATCTTCTGCGACAATACAAGTGCAATTGCTATCACATATAATCCAGTCTTGCACTCTGCAGATATCTTCACTAAACCACTCCCCGAGGCTAAGTTTAATTATTTTCGTCAAATTCTTGGTTTAATAGATTTATCTTAATATATTTTACGCTAGCTTTACTTTTGTTTTTAAAGATTTAGTGCTGGCACAGATCGATAATACAATGGTCAGAAAGATACAGACCGGTCCTGACTTTCAGACCGATCTCTTTCGATCTGATATTATCATGTGATCTGTTTCAAAACACTATAAACCTTTTAACATAGTAATATTTTATATCCCGGACTGATCGAACTTTAACCGCCTTACTATTCTCTAATCCAGCTGTTAAATTTAAATTTCAAAATTTCAGTCTCGAGATATCGACACGTGTCTATCATCTCCTATTTATCAGGCTCTACATTTCATTTAGACTTTTCACTTTTTACAAATTACTGCAGTCTGATTATCTCTCTTCAAAATCTTTCCGTCCTTCTTACTTACCTTACAATCACTCAAATGGCAACTATCACTCACAACTCTCTGTCTGTTGAGTTTGAAGGAATCTACAGGACTGAAGAACCCAAATATGGTGACCATTTTCAAGAATCTGGAATCTTCCGGACTACGGAAGTTCTTGGAGTGCGGGATGATGGTATATGAATCGGCGATCAAGGAACTGTTTTCCAACGCCGTAGCTCACAAGTATTCCATATCTTCTTCAGTGAATGGCCAGATTGTGTAAATATCTCAGGAGCTGTTCACAAAGACGTTTGGACTTCCTACAACCGGAATGTCAGATTTCACTCACTTGTCCAGAACCACTATGGTAGAATTTCAGCGCCGAGTATCAGTCTTCATACTTACCCACAGGCCATCATTCAAAAAGAAGGAGATGTTTTCACTTTCAAATGCTCTATGACATCGTCGGAAAGACGCTGCTAAGCAAAGCTGGGAGCTTTGATGCTATGACGTCGGAGAAATTTGGAGCAATGGCAGCCATACATTTTGGCCAGAAGGTGAACTGTTCCTCCATCTTGTTTGGAGTTCTGCTAGAGACAATCACCTCAGCAAAACAAGCTGTCTGTTTTGCCGTTCTTCTGAGCAAGCTGCTGGAGTCTTTTAATTTCGAGCTGGGGAAAGCTTCAATACTCAGCCCATTCAAGGTCATCAATCCTAAGGGACTTGCATTGCTACGATCCAAAATTGCTCCGCAAACTCCCAAGGATGTTCTGAATGTCAAAATGGAGGTTGGTGCAGAACAGGCAGCGGAGATGAAGACAACCAGGGCCAAGCGCAAGCTGGTAGTCCAGATTGACTCCGACGAAACTCAATCTGCTTCTACAACTTCATCCCCACCAAACCTCTACCGAAGAAGCCACGAACCCAAATCACCAAACCCCTGGCAACCTTAAACCATAAAGCCATAAATATCTTTCCTTCAACCAAAGCAACCACTGTATCCCAAGCTCCACCCCCAAAATCCCAAGCTCCACCTCAACCATCCAAAGCCCAACCATCCAAAGTTCCACCCACTATATCCAAGGCTGTGACCCGAGTCCCCACCAATATCCATGCTGTCAAGGGAATTGTCATCAAAGAACTGGGTGACTACACCCAATCTGGAATTAAGCCCTAGTCTGTTGCTGGGAAGGGCAAAGCCATTATGACAGAGTCTGCACCTTCCAAGCCCAAATCAGCTGCTCAAAAAGCCATTGATATTGACATGGAAGACGTAGAAGACAAAGTACAGGAACTGACCGTCATATTCGATGAATGGGTCGAATACAGAACGGTCAATCACTTCAGTCTGTTCTTTGGCAAACTCAAGCGGCTGCATAAGATGGAACAAGAAGTCTTGAAAGGCACAAAAACTGATGATGTTCGCATTGCGGTGCATCGCAAGGAACTGTTCCTGGCAAAACACAGACTGAGGCTTGCCAATCTACTTATCCAAGCCAAGAATGCAATTTTGATGTCACCAACCCGACTGCCAAGGATGACGGTGCGGTCATAGCTCAGCTGGAGATGGACATTCTCACTCTCCATATGGTTGTTAGCATGCATCGCCAGAGGCTCAATATTTCAACTCCGCTTCCCAGTCCGGATCAACCAACAGCTAGCCAGACTGTGGCAGAGCAAAGTTTCGAGCCACCAATTATTGAGACAGTGGAGCAGTCACTGCCTAATGCTCCGTCTGCTGCTGAGGCTGAGGCAATGGACACTGCTGGAATCCCCTACCACTTCCATTCCTTTTGTGTCCTTAGTCTCCGAAATTCAGACCGGCACACTAGACGTACCTCAGACAGTTGTCCCACCAGACTTTGTCGATGCTGATCTAGTTGTGTCCAATATTGGTGCAACTCTACAGATTGAGGAGCCCTCTGAAGCAATCACTCATCCATATCAGTCTGATGCAGATTTGGCATTTTTACATCAATTTTCTTCGGATCTAGTGGACTTAGTCCGGTCCGACTTGCGCCTATCTACTGACTCCTCTGATGTGCCAATTGACAAAGGAAAAGAGCTGACTGTGTGACACACTGAAGAAATCCCAGACTCCTTTGATGATGCTCCATCAGTAGTCAAGTCCCTTCAAGAATTATCTGATAACTTTCTCTTTCTCTCTCAACGAGTAAGAGAAGTTCATCAAAGCCAGCGGACTACGTCTATGGATTTTGATTCTTTCAAAGACAAGATGATGGCAAGCATCAACGGTATTCAGCGTGGTCTGAATAATCTGTTCTCTCAACAAGTTTCGTATAAGAACAGTCTGAGAAAAGAACAGATCGAGCTGGCTTCCGAAGCAAAAACTACCATTGCCAAATCCCTCCTTGCTCAAGATAATTGCCTGGATGCTATTTGCGCTAAGCTTACACAGATCGTAGAATTCCTTCAGGAGATTGCTGCTGACAAAAAGGGGGAAAAGGAGAAATAAGTGGAGCCAGCACAAATAGAAGACGACGTAGATAACTTCATGTAATGAATTACATATAAATGTATTCATCAGACATGTTAATAAAAAAAAAATCCTTCAGTCGAAATTCCCAGTCTTATTCATTTATTTTGAATAGTTCATTTATTTTGAACAAAAAGACTTAATCGATCTGAACAACAAATTTCAGTGTTCATTTATTTTGAACAAGAAGACTTAATCGCTCTGAAAGAATATTCAACAAGAAAAAAGGACTTTATAAGAGGATTTTGAAGCTAGGTTTTGTCATCATCAAAAAGGGGGAATTTGTTAGTTCCGGATTTTAAAGATGACAAAACAGACCAGACCAATCGAGCCTATGACAAAACAGATCAGATCAATAAAGTCTATATCAAAACAGACTAGATCGATATAAACCAGACTGACCAGATCGGCGCAGATCCAGATCGACCAACAAGATCAGACCAGACCAGCTCGATGCATATCAGATCAGAACAGACGAAGTTAGTAAGCTTCATTCTTCAGTCCGAATGATTAACGGTTATTTATTGAAGCATTTAATGGTGCATTTAATGCTGAACAAGACCAAGGACTGAAGATTACCTTTAAATGGTAAATAGACAAAAGAGTCTATCTGACAAGCGCCGAAAGAACAGACCAGAGGGAAAGTATCTAAAGAAGAAGACTGCAGCTTGTTCATATATTGAACATAGTATATAGTTGCACACAAGGAAATATTGTTGGTGGCAGAGACGATTATATATAGGTGCAACTGCAAAAGCTCAAAAGAGGACGAGACATTAGAAATTCAAAAACGCATAAAAGATCAATCAACTTTATCAAGCATTTAGTTGCGCAGAACGCTATCATCGGAAGATTTCAACTTATCGATCTGCTCAATATTAGAAGCACTGCTTATCGTTTCATTTGATCACTTAAGGATCATTTGTGCTTAGATAAACCACTCTTTCAATTGTATTTTGTTCTAAGATACAAGAGTGATTCCTTTGTAACTGTCAGACAGATTGTGTCTGAATAGATTGAGAGACTAGGAGTTTCAATCTGGTAGTGGGGTAAATCCAGCTGAATCGGGGTTGTACAAAAAGTTGTATTACTTAAAGTCTTCTAGTGAATCCTTCCTTGATTGGAAGAAGGGGAGACGCAGAAGGATTTGCCTTCGAACTTTCAGAAACATATCTCTTCTACTTATGTTTCGCACTATCTTGCATTCCGTAGCCATCAACCATTCTTACTAGCTAAGAACAGACCATTTTCGCACTTTCATTTCAGTGGTCTGTTTTGCTTAAGTACTGGTTAAGAAACAGATTTCATTTGCTAACCTGAGTGAAATCAATAAGAATTAATTTTTGGAGGACACCCCCCCCTCCTATAAACACTCCCGTCCGATCCTAACAAGGTTTGTAATGAAAATAGTGAGTGAGAGATAATTATTGAACACAGACGATTTTTAATAAGTCAGGGTGTGAGTAGTTGAGGCTCGGGTTTTTTGAGCTTTGGTACTATATATACCAAGTGGACTTGGTGTTCAATCAGATGGCATTTTGTTTCTCTCTCCCTCATGTTTCCCTCTCCCTTCCCTTTCCCCTTTCCCTTCTCTCTCCCTTGGAGGAAAATCGATGGAGGCACGATCTCGGAGTGAGATTTCTCAAAGATAATTGGGTAATATTCTTCCCCTCGCTATTATCTACAATTTGATAGTAGTTTTATTGTATTTGGATATAGGGTTGGGATTGAGTTATGGAATTTTGGAAATTTTGGTTGTTATGTTTTGGGGAAGATTTATGGTTCCTTGTTGAGGATTTATGGTGTATTGTGTGTTGGGATTATTACTCGAAAAACATCATTTTTAGGCTAATTCAAAGCTCGTCGATCGATCGCGCGATGTTGGAAAATTTGACGACGATAAACAATGTGCTCGATCGATCGAGTAAAGGGACCGATCGATCGAGAAGGTCAGGCGATCGATCGAGCATTCTTCTTGATCGATCGAGCGAGGATGAAAATTTGTTGCAAAAAGTTGTGGCTCTCGATCGATCGAGAGCTTTTGGCCGATCGATCGAGAGGCCAGATTTTGTGGAAAATATTGGTTGGTCATGGAACTGATGCACGCTTCACCCGAGTATTTTAAATGGTTAATCATCATGATTGACTATGTATTTGGCAAGATGAATACGTGCTTGGGTATGTGTTGTGTGCACGTAATTAATTGTGAGTTATTAACTATGTTTATCGAATAATTCACCGGATCACGGGGCAAAGGCAATGGTTGGCTCTTGCTATTGGATTATAAGGTACGTGTAATGTACAAGCATAGTTAATATATTATTGTCATGTGCATGAATAATATATTGTTGATGCAATCATTTTGATGTGCATTGAGGATTATGTAGTGCCGCTATTTAGCGAGCTATGGTTATGATGTTGTCGCTGTTGAGCAAACATCGGTTATGATGCCGGTACTGTTGAGCTTGCGAGAGGATAGAATACTGCCGCTATTAAGCGAGCAATGTGAACGATGAAATAGAATTGTGGAATCATTGTTGAGATATATGTGATATCTGCAAATATTAGTGTGGTGATTTAATTATAACTGATTATAGAATTAATGGTTTAAGCATGGGCATAGTTAATCAATGCAATGATTAACTGATTTTGGGAGTTCGATGATTTTGGTTATTGTGAGAACAAGATACAGCTTTATATTCTGTAAATTATGAATTTTGATATTGTTGTTATTGAGATGATGTTATTGGTATGCTCACCCTGTGTGGGGGCTGTTTCTGTTGGGACAGGTGAACAGGTACAACGCCAGTTCAAGAGTTGAGTTCGGGTTGTCGATTGGGAATGCTTCTAGGGCTAAGGTACCAATGTTGGTATTGAGTAGTATGTTGTATACATTAGATACACATTCACTTATTCAATTCTCACCTGTGAGTATTTTGATGTGTATATGGGTCGTATAAGGGTTATGAGCTTTTCTCTTTTCATTTATGTGTCGCATGCAATTAATTAGAGGAATTGCATGATGAATTGAGAACACGTTAGTGTGTTATGAGGTGCATACTTATGCAAGTTGAACTTTATGGGAATTGAACATTAAGAGAATTGATGTCAAAATTTTATAGATGGCATGTTGATGCTAAGAATTCTCTAATGGCATGAATGCATGCACTAACATATGTGATAATGCACTAATAGCGGGTTAAGGTAGCGAGGGCCTTACATTAGTGGTATTAGAGCAGTGGTTTGCTCTTTTGTGCTATTGATGGCCTATGGATGTGTGATAGAAATGCGTAGCACATAGTTATGCATGCTTGTAGTTATTATTGTGTGACACAACTATTTTGCTTGTGTGCATATGTGATATGATATCATAAATGAAAGGTGTTATGCTAACCATATGGTTGCAGGATCGTATGGAATACGATGAGAATGGCATTGATGGAAATGATTTGCACTTTATGCAATAAGTGCTAAGAAATCTGATTTTGTAGAAAAATTAGAGAATGAGAAATATGATGCACTGTCTGAGACAAAGAATGATAGACAATGTGGGGTCGTCAATAGGTGACGACAGATGATGTGATAACCAGGTATGGTTGCATTATGATTATGAGAATGCAGGTACATGTGAATGTGGACAGGCATGGAGAGTGCTTTGTTATCACGATACATAAATGCTTAATATTGTTGTTATGCATGTGAATGTATTGTAATTATTGCACTGCTATGGGTATATCGATTAGCGATGGATCAGAATATTTTCCGCTGTCTTATCAAGCGATGAATCAGGGTATTTGCCACTGTCAAATTGTAGCAAGGGTCGCTGATATGTCGAAGCGATGGATATCATTGAACCGCTAATAATTTGAAGCGAGGGATATTATTGAGCCGCTGATACAACGTAGTGGGACTTGTGAATTGTTGTATAAATTGTGCATATTGATATCATTGTATTGATGCACGTATGTTGAGCAGCAATGGATCAGGATTTTGCCATTGTCATTTGAAGCGTGAGTCACTAATATGTCGAAGCGAGGGATATCATTGAGCCGCTATGGTACATGATATTTGCCGCTGTCTTATCGAGCGCTGGATCAGGATATTTGCCACTGTCACATCGTAGCGCGAGTCACTGATGTGATACCGTTGTATACGTAGCGATGATGTGACGCCGTTGTATACATAGCAATGATGTGAGACTGCTGTACACGTAGTGATGATGTGATACCGCTGTATATGTAGCCATGATGTGATACCGCTGTATACATAGCAATGGATTATACCGCCATTGAGCGATGAGTGTGGATTGTATACTGCCATTAGGCGATGAATATAAATGTGCCGCTATCATGTTAGCGATGAGTAATATTATATTGCTATTGTGTTAGCATTATTTATGGATGTCATGTGTTGACATGTACCGTCACGAGTTAATGATATTGTGGATGTCATGTGTTGACATGTACCGTCAAGAGTTGACGAGGATATTGTGGATGTCATGTGTTGACATGTCGTCACAGGTTGATGATGAATTTTACGATGGTACGGTATGGCGGGCGATGATTGACTTGTGACGTCGTTACAATAAATAATACACATATAGATGTGCGTATAAATCGTATGATTTGAGTGCCACTGGTTGGGCGCGATGGTGTGCATCGCAGGTGGACACGAACCATTATGCCAAGCGGGTTTGCTCAATGGATAGATGGTCGTGCCGTACAGTAAGTGTACTGCAGCACGTATTGTGGTAAACGTGTTAAGAGTAGTGGTGCCTTTGGGTATGCTCGTTGAGTTGGCTACAGCCAAGCGACTTGAAGTGTATGTAGTTATCGAGGGAACTCCATACATATGTCGATGTGGTGTATGATGGACGTGGTAGCACATACACATGAGAATGTGAAATAGATCGTAACGGGTTAGGATTGAATTGAGATTGAGTAAGGACATTGATATGTCCGTTGTGTATCGGTATTAGAGAAATATTGGATGATGATCCAATACTCTAATTGATGGTACGTCATTGTATATCGGGATTGAACGTATGATACGTTGGTAGATTTTGGTATAAACCTTAGGAGGCTGCGAGTTGCTAGCCAGGTAAGATGAATTATTGTTGCAGTAATATAGTGACCTTGTTGTAGCCACTATACTGCTTATTAGAATCGAGTGTAGTGAATCATATGATGATACGATGAGAGGTTATAGTGGACTCGTGTAGTCACTATAATACCTTTGAGTTGAGGTCAGAGATACCTCAAGGGAGCTTTCAGCTCAGCTTGGTCGGGAGTACCAACGTGAGGGTTAATAAGCTATTGTTACCTCTAATTGAGAATTATTGTATTGAGGATGCAACGGTGAGACGTAACCGGAGTTGTGGGATATAGTTAGTGTGGTAACACTACTGTATCGATTATATCTCTTGGAGAGATTTAGAACAATACTGTTGTGGAAACAGTTGGTATTGGTTGTGAGTTGATTATGAATCACCCATGGTGAGCATTACTGGAGGTGGACAGGGTAATGACTTTGTGTTATTTGTGAGACGTCTCTGGGGAAATGCTCGAAAATATTGAGTACTATAGTATTAGTAGGAGCATCGTTAGAATTTGTATACACCGTGTATACGAGTTTGAGTATGATAAGTGATAGTGGCAAGGATGCAATATCCCGAACCAGTTGTGTATGTATTGGTTCAGGGATACATTTCAGTATAAATGTATCCAGATTATCCGGACGGTGGTTCGAGATTGGAAAGTCATGGAGGCATGACACCTTCCTTGCGAAGGAAGAGGTATTGATATTCTTGTTGGAAATCTTTGTAAGATTCGATGAGTTGATGCGCATGGTGTTGATGTTGAATTCACACCATTAATCGTTGGTTCGTCAATCATTATTCTCTTATGAGTGAGAATAACTGGGTGATTGAAATGTCTGTGTTTGAGGCTTGTGGGTATGATTAGATATACCCAAGTCGATTGTGGTTAATTTGTCGTCGAGGTATACATATCAGTATGTATATTGTGGGCCAACATTGTTATGCTTGGGAGATTGTGGTATCCTTGAGATTGTTAACTCGGTGGGACAATTTATTCTGATGAATAAACTGGAAGGTTTGGTAGATTCTCTTTTGACAAGAGATTGTCGTGTTTTGGGTCAAGACATTTCTTTACTGGTAAATTCGATAGTATCCTTGTATTAGAATTACTAATTCTAAGTGTAAACAAGGGATGCCTAGGATTCGAATTCGCTTGGTGTCATTGTCGACACAAGTGGTAAGAATGCAAATGTTTTTTTTCTTGCATGTTCTCTATGGGATTTGACTCTGTGGAGTTTTTTGTAGTGTGTTGGACCAAGATGTGATTCCTTGGAACGCACGATGTGGACAACAATGAGGATGTAATTTTTTTTGTATTGATCGGTGGTTGTGGGTTGCCCTTTCCGAGTTGCAAGTGGTGCAACTACTCCTTTGCTGGAGATGGAATTGGAGAACGAAAACTGGGATTAGTATGATATATTGTTGCATACTGGTAGTTTCCTTCGTAACGATGTGTTTGACATCGTAGACTAAGTCATAGAGATATCATTGAGGCGATATCTATGTTAGAATCAGTAATGATTCGAATAGTTAGCAGTTATGGTTGTCTGGCTGCTTTTGGGTGGTTATCATCGATGTATGTTAACATCTTTTAAGGTTGTGGTTTGGGAGGATAACTCCATTCCAGAATTTGGTGCAAGGTCGATATCATCGCAGTTAGTGTGTCGTTCATGGTGTGTTTATGATTTGATACTGTGCATTCGAGTCGAATTGCAAGGTCTTGGTGGTACTTGATATACGCATGTGCCAATTCGAGGATGAAATTTTATTAGTGGGGGATAAATGTGATATCCGAAAATTAATTATGTTGATCCCGGAGTGATTATAATTCTTAATGGATTTTAAGTGTAGTAATTATGAGATAATTACAGTGTTAAGACTCCCGGGGATTTTAATCCGATATCGGTTAAACCTTTGGGATCTGGAATCTAGGGAGCTTTGGAGTGAGGTTGGTAAGAAAAATAGTGAGTGAGAGATAATTATTGAACACAAATGATTTTTAACGAGTCAGGGTGTGAGTATTTGAGACTCGGGTTTTTGGAGCGTTGGTACTATATATACCAAGTGGACTCGGTGTTCAATTAGATAGCATTTCGTTTCTCTCTCTCGCTCACGTTTCCCTCTCCTTTCCCTTTCCCCTTTCCCTTCTATTTTCTTCCTTGGAAGAAAATCGATGGAGACTCGATCTCGGAGCGAGATTTCTCAAAGATACTTGGGTAATCTTCTTCCCCTCGCTATTATCTACGATTTGATAGTAGTTTTATTATATTTGGTTAAGTATAGGGTTGGGATTGAGTTATGGATTTTTGGAGATTTTGATTGTTATGTTTTGGGGAGGATTTACGGTTCCTTATTGAGGATTTGGTGTTGGGATTATTATTATGGGGGTTTTAGCCCGAAAAATGTCATTTTTAGGCTATTTCAGAGCTTGCCGATCGATCGGCAAGGGGGCGCCGATCGATCGGCAAGGGGGCGCCAATCGATCGCGAGATGTTGGAAAATTTGACGACGATAAAAGTGTGCTCGATCGATCGATCGAGAAGGTCGGGTGATCGATCGAGCGAGGATGAAAATTTGTTACGAAAGTTGATGTGCCTCTTGATTAATCTAGAGCTTCTGGTCGATCGATCGAGATGTCAGATTTTGTGGAAAATATTGCTTGGTCATGGAACCAATGCACGCTTCGCCCGAGTATTTTAAATGGTTAATCATCATGATTGGTGATGTATTTGGAGGATGATACGTGGGGTATGTGTTGTGTGCACGTAATTAATTGTGAGTTATTAACTGTGTCTAACGAATAATTCACCGGATCTTGGGGCAAAGACAAGGGTTGGCTATTGTCACAAAAGGCGTGAGAAAGGTGTGAGATCCAGCAAAAGGCGTGAACGATAGGAATGAAATGAACGAAGGTTTTTGAGAAAAGAAATGAGAGAGAAGATATTTTATTTGTTCCGGGGATTATGAAGTTCTAACGCATAAAGGCGTGAGATCAGGCAAAAGGCGTGGTAAGGAACAAGCGCTGAACCGCTTTTGTTGTTGTGTGATAATTATGGGATGTTGTAATGTTATTTTTAATAATGTGACCACAAAAGTGTTAAATTCGGGTATTTTTGTAGTAGTATATGACACTCGGATTGTATATATTAATATATAATATATAATATGAATATTACATATTGTTTATAAATAACATGTTTTTACTTTTTGAAATAAATGGTTTAATTATTTTTGTTGAAACTTATGATATAAAACAAATAAGATATGCCATTATTTGAAGCAAATAATTTTTATATTAGGTAATTATTGGGGGTTTTTTAATTTTCTAACCCAAAAACGATTATTTTAACAATAACCCAAACTATTATTGTTTAACAAACTAACTCAAGTCACCATTTACGATTGAAGTACCATTTCAGAAGTCATCTTCAATAATAAAAAATAAAATATTATTTTCCTAGTATGTCAGTCTTTAGGATTTCCTTCCATTCTCACATATGTTGACACGTGACCAACATAGAACTAGAAATATTATGTCTCAATTGATCAATATGACTCGCTTCGTTGCCTACTAAATCCGACTCCCGGCCTTCAAACCAGTATCCCTGCCATAAGATGCGTCTAACCACCGCCCAAGAAAGGTAACTGCTGCACTTGTTGTGGCCATGGCTCGCTGCCATCGCTGGAGAAAAGTGAAGCCACCCTACCACCAACACCAAGATAAGTTGTTGACCCTGTAGGAAAGTTCATCTGATGATCACTTTTAAATATTTGATTTAGTTATAATTTTCTACATCTAAATTGGTGAATAAATAAATTTAGTTAAAAGTGGCTTATCTTATGTGTAAGAGTTAGGCGACAAAATAATGGAGAATATGATGTTAGGACAAAATTATAAAAAAAACAATATATTTGATGTGACGGGTTATACCAAAATTATTACTTTAAATATTCAAGATCATGAGATTTGATCGACATGCAATTAATTTTGAAACCAACTACTACTCTATACAAACTTGAGTACTTAGCTGAAACCCCCTATGGTTTACATAAAAAGAACATTATTTCTACGGAAAATGATATCTTTGTCAACTTCTGGATGCACAAATTATCCAGACATTCATATCCAAGAATGAGCTCTATGATACCATTTATAGTCACCGAATCTTTGTTGAGATTCTTGTAAGCCGTGAGTGTTTGCAATGGAGGGTCGAAGGGTAGGTTTGATATTGCCTACAATGATAGTGTCTTAGGGGTACATCAAACTATTGATGATAATAATTTCATCCAAGTTGGATGATAATATTATCATTCAATGGTTGCTAAACCTCTAGAGACAGTACCCTATAAGTAGCAACCACTCCATCGGGTCGAGGAAGCATCAAAGTTTGGGAAATATGGGCTCCATTGTAAGAAAATCAACCTTTCACTGCATGAAGTTAGTGTTAAATGGTCGGATGAATGTTGTTCACATTATTCTCCATATGCAAGAAGCATATTCTTCCTTATCCGAGTCACTCGTTTCACTGCCAAAAGGAAAACAAAATAATTGTGATGGTCTGATCCTAGTCAAGTATTTAATGATCACACAATGATTATTTTAATGTAAACAACAGAAGATTAATTTAAAATTTACCAATATGTGAACCTAAAAATTTCGGCATGACCTCGTTTACAAATAACATACCACATGCTATACATATACTCATATACCCAATTCAAAATATATAATTCCAGTTTCATAACTACACACATCATCCTTTACATATACAATTAAATATAAAAATCTCTCAGATACTTTAGTACTCAAAATACATCTACACGGGGCATAAATCGGTGAATCTTTCAACAGTTAAAACAATGAGTCTCGAACACAGTACTTATACTCAAAACTCAACAATAAAATATCTGATCTCGCTCTCACTGAGCTCTGGTACTCCTAGATGCTTCCTCACGAGCAAATGAAAGTTGTCTACCTGCATTACCTACCATTCCCACACACAATGACATGACAGCCCCCACAAGGGGGGTCGGTAATCCAACTACAAGAAACCAATAAAACCATGACAATATGCCAAAATACCATCTGGCATGTACATATGCAGTAATCTAAAGATGTAACTGTATCAGGAATCAAAGGATCGAGCCAGCGATGTGCCCAGCATCCTCTCGTGTCTGGACGTTGGCGACCCACTAGGTGCTATAGTTACTACCTAAACTAAACCATCGATGTGCTCTAGCAACCCCACGACACCATACCAGAAATATAATCATACATGTATCAAAGATTCGCTAGGATCAACATCATATGTCCAGTGATATTAATGTGAGTAACTGAATCTTTGTGTGTTAACAAAATATCATATCATTTTATTTTGCAGATTGATATCGATCTGGTAAATACATCTCAATGTCTAATCACATATAAGTCAATCACACACCGGCATCATCACATGTCTTTGTCAGACATCGTGATAGAACCGGTTTTTACGTATCTCAAATCAAATACCAAGAAGTCATGTATTCCTCAAATCGATCTTGGGATATAACAATATGATCATAAAATCATTCAAATAGTCAATATTTATCAGTTTAATTATCCAAAGATCATATTTATAGCCTACCCAAATTTTCAGGGAACATGCATCTAGTACTCGACCCATAACGCTTCTGAAAATTTACCAAATGACATGGGTCTAGATTAATTTGAAAGATAACTCATAATAAGACATTTAATATGTTTAGCACTTCCCCCAAATTCTTTCCTTTACAGCAGTTAAAACAAGTCTAAACAGAATTCATGAACAAACATAAATGAATGTCATTTCCAGTGGGGAATTCAAGATACTCGACATACTATACTTCATCTTTTATATGTTTAAGCTAGTTCCCTCATCTTCATAGCATAAAATAGCAAGATGCTCGCCGTAAGGCATACTAAGGGTGTAGCCCACATATAGGAAGACTCAAAGAAGGATGTCGCTATGAATTTATGTACCACTTTGTCCTAAGTGAACTAACTTATCGCACTGATCACTGGCTTGAGCAGCAGCTATTGCACTGATCTTGGTAGCTTGGATAGAGAACGAGTTTATGCAGCGTATTCCCTTGTTGCAGTTGATAGACTAAGGGGTTTCTAAAATCGAGTTCACCTTGTTTCCAGATTGTACATTCCACACATGATATGTCCCCAAAGTAATCTATTTTTCATCATTTTGGTTTTACGTAATTTGTAACGGGGTCTTACAATAACAATTCATAACTATGAACTATTTAGCCAATTATTTTTGACCAGCTCCAGCAAGTTGTCACTAAATAAAATGTTCTCCGAAGACATATTTTGATGTGGTAGAGAAAAATTGAATTGAGGCACATGACACAAACGGACTACCACAACTCGTTGATATTAAAGTCTTTGTTGTTGTTGTTGTTGTAGTTGTATGACACTAACATACATTATTAACAATTGCAATGTGAAAACCTTCTATGTGCAGCGATTTAACATCAGATCTAAACATTGTTTTTCTTAAGAAAAGACAGACCATTTGAAGATCCTGATAAGTGCTATTTTTGCACTTATATTTCTATGTTTTCTCTTTAATTTTACCTTGATTTTTGAACAATATTACACTTTTGGTATTAACTTTACATGTTTTAGGAGTGTAGGTAGAAATGCAAGAAAATGATCGAAAGGAGCCAAAATAATGCTAAAATGTGGAAAAGGGTCCAAACGAGCCAACACGTTGAAGAAAAGATGAAAATCTTGAAGTTGGAGAAATTTGCCTCGAATATTGATCGCGACAAGTTGAAGATTGATCGCCGCTGACGTGAAGATCGATCGGCGGAAGTTGAAAATCGATCGCGGCATTACGAAATTTGAAAAATAGAAGGTTGCAAGCTCGCGATAGATAACGAGAAGTTGAAGATCGATCGCCCGAAGTAAATTTCATAAAAATATTTTCATCTGGAGTTTGATTTCAACAAGGACACTTTTGTTTCCTTCCCCCCTCTATAAATACAAGACCACGGATGAAATTATGATACATTCACCACTTTTAAACCTAGGTCAGCAGTTCCTTCAACTGTTGGAAACTTTTCTCACATTCCTCATTCCATACAATTGGCTGGTCTTTGCGAGTTAGATGTGATAGTGGAGCATCAATTTTAGAGAAATTCTTGATAAATCTTCAATAAGATCCTGCTAATCTAAGAAAACTACGTACATTTGTGACGTTCTTCGGTTGTTTTCATTGGGTGATAGCTTATATCTTTGTTGGATCCACTTCAAGCCCTTTTCCCGAGATGACGTGTCCTAAAAATGTCACATTCTCTAACCAAAATTAACGCTTGCTAAATTTAGCAAAAATTTGATGTTATTTTAGAGTCTGAAGGACAAGTCGCAAGTGATGTATGTGTTCCTTCCGACTTTTTGAGTAGACCAGAATATCATCAATGAAGATTACAACAAATTTCTCTAGAAACGGTTGAAATATCCGATTCATCATGTCCATGAATGATGATGGGGCATTAGTCAGGCCGAATGACATTACTACAAACTCGTAGTGCCCATAACGAGTATTAAAGGCTGTTTTAGAAATGTCATGTTCCCTGATTCTCAATTGGTAATACCCTTGTCGGAGATCCATCTTGGAATACACTATAGATCCTTGTAGAGCGCACCGACTCGAGGTAGTGGGTACTTGTTCTTGACAGTATTTAAGTTCACGATACTCTATACACATTCTCAATGTGCCATCTTTCTTTTGGACAAATAGTACCGAAGCTCCCTAGGGTGATGTGCTAGGTCAAATGTAACCCTTTTCGATTAATTCCTGTTGTGATGTCTGGAATAATTAATAATTATTCATTTGAATTAATTGAGGTATTTTAATAAGATTTCGGGTTTAGATTTTCGGAATCGTAGTTGGACCGGTGTTGGGATAGAATAAATGAGAATTGAATTTGTTGTGTAAATTAAACAAAAATTATAATAAGTGGAGGGAGATATTATTTGGGTGGTGAAATCAAAACAAGGGTTAGTTTTAACTTGATACAATTAATCCTTATTATTTTTCCCCACACATTCCCTCTCTTTCCCATACATTGTTGACCGACACTCCTCCCCTCTCCCTCCATCGCGATCTTCGTCCGACCAAGAACGATCGATACAAGGATTTTAAGGATTATTCAAGAAAGCTGTATGTATAATCTGGTCTTGTTCATTAATCTTCTCTTTCTCTTCTCCCTTATGCGCTACTAGTTCGATTTGGTCGCTGTTTTGGGGGAACATGGAACAATCGATTTTGCTTATTATCCAAGGATTTCTTTCTTATTTGGTCGATTCTAGGATGGATTAGCTTGATTAATTATTAGTTGTTGGTTGTAAAGTTTACCCTGCAGTCCATCCCATTTCCCCTGCATCGCATCCCAGCTGTTGCTGGCTCGACATTGTGGCTGCTTCAATGTGTGTGTGTGTGTGTGTTTTCAGCATGTATGTGTGTGCGTATTCTTACTGTCTCGTCTTAAGCTTGCTGATGTGTTTTGCGAACCATGGCTGGGACTTGAATCTGCTGTTGGTTCTTGCTTAGTTGCTTACTCTTGTAATTTGATAGTTGTTGGTTGTAAGGACCCCAAGCCCTTAACCCTTGATTAGTGTATTAATCATTATGTGTGGTACATGCTTTCAATAAAAACAATCGGGAAACACAGATGATACTTTACCATTGAATGGCAATTACAAAATTTCTTTAATATTCAACATTAAGATCATCTCTACCCACAATTAGCCTCATAGATTCCGCCCATTTCCATCCCCATTACACCACTTTTCACATGGTAGACTTTTATAAAAATTTGGGCAGAGTCTCCTCATAAATAGAGCCATCCCGAAATAAAAGCGCATCACAATATATAGTTCCCGGCCAGGGAAAACACATACTCAACAGAATACAGCAACGCTAAGTAAATTCCCAGCCAGGGAAGACACCACACATAAGACAACATAAATGAGTTTCAACACCCACATAATACACCCATGACTCTCATATCATTAGCAATTCTACTCTTAATTGCATGCAACATAGAATGAAAGAGAGAAAGGCTCATGCCTTTATATACAACCCATATACAAGCATAACCGTGCTCACATGCGAGCATCATAAATATGTATATAACCTTCGGGTGTATATAAGTACTCTATATGATACCGTGCTCCATCAAGCCCTGGTGCCACGATCCTGGGAGTACGTCCAATCAACAGCTCGAGCTCAGCTCCACAGCCATCGATGTACCTGTTCACCTGCCCCAACAGAGACAGCCCCCAACGGGGTGAGCATACCAATACACAAAATCCCATAATCACAATAATGAAATTCATAATTTACAACAAAAGTAAATACTAATGAATTTTTTAAATGATACTCCCTGGATGGCAACGTCCTCATCCGGGATTCCGTGTACTGTCCCTGTTCTCACAATCATCAAACTCATCAAATCTCATAAATCAGTAAATCAACACATTGATTTAACTCATAGCATGCCTGATTCTCAAGTATCAATAATTAATGATTCCAAATTCATTATACATACAAATATAGATATCTCGATATCTAATACTGCTTTTCAACTTTGCTACCAATCACAGATAGCTCAAATGCCTAGCATTTATTTTACAAATTCTCCATTATACTTAGACATCTCACATGTCTTATAATGAATACATGATTCCACGATCATTCTTAGGCATCTCAAATGCCCTACAATAGTCATATAAACCTAGTACCCCATATCTCTTATAAGGTCATACTACTCTAGTATCACGCACGCTTGTGGCGGCGATGTCAAGGTTGGGTCGTTCCATAACTATATCAACACATATATATAACCATACGCACAACCCTCAATGCAATCAAAATACATTATGCATTTCACAAATGCTCTCATATAAAGTAATGCTCGTACGTCGCACGTACCTTAAATCTCCGAAGTCCGGGCCAAACCTTGCTCGAGTTCCATGCCACGAGGAACGATGTGCTAACACGATAAATAATTCACAATTATTTACGAACATGCAACCCATGCTCAAGCACACTCATAACCCTCAAAATATTGTCAACACACGACAGTTAACCATTTAAAAGACCCGGGGCAGGGTACATGCAGGGAGGGAAAACGAATGAGACAATATCGAAAATTGTTCAAGAACACCCTTTCAATTTTCGAACCCTATTCTCACAAATCGAACCCAATTAAATACCATAATTCATCTAAACATGAATTAATCGATCAACAACAAGAATCATCATCCCCTGCCAAAAACCCCCAAATTTCGAACTCAAACCCCTCAAACATACTGGAAAAATTCGAACCATAAGCCACAAATTTTCGAACCAAATCCTCACGCCCAACAGCAAGAAATTCGAACCAAATCCTCACGCCCAACAGCAAGAAATTCGAACCAAATCCACCCAAAAATAGCAGGGAAATACACGATAATGACGAAAAAGGGGTAAGGGAGGTTACCCAATCGAGAATCGGAAGGAAAACGTTCAAAATCGAAGAACCCTAAAATTTGGGCGTCTGCGTCTTCTGCAAAATCCAACCCCAAAGCGCGACGAAACTTCGAATTGATGGTATGGGAAGGTGCGCCTGGACGAGACGAAGCCCCCGGTGGATCGGACGCGCCGAACGGCGGCCGGACGGCGGCGGGCGCACGCCTGGAAGCGGCGGGGGTCAAAGGGGATCGGGAATGGCGCGCGCGAGGAGAGAGAGGGAAGGTGGGGAAAATGGTTCCAATAATTAAAATCTCGGGTTCAACTGGTATTTATAGCAAAAATACCCCGAAATACTAATAGCCCCACAAATACATCATGATTCATTAAAAATCATCTGTTTTCAAAAATTCTCTCTCTAACTCAAAAACCCCCTACCGGTGCCCACACAAAGCACCCGAGATTCCGAGTCACACTAAAAACCCAACTCTTAGATTTTTCACCGTAATGAGAATACAATCTCAACCTCGGGATCCAACAATCCCAACTACCCAAATAAATGAGCCCAGAAGGCCCAACACCGCGATTAAACTCCAAGTCGCCACGTAAAACAACTTTAGGGGTTATTAACACTCCGGGATTAACATCCATAATCTCTGGTCATCAAAATATCCCCCACTAAAAGAATTTCGTCCTTGAAATTAGCACCGGTGTAATACGTAACACCCAGGCTAGCCAACAACATGAAGCCATAACCTCGATTCTTGACCATATCAGAATCGTCTTAATAAACGCGAGGATACTCACCTCACATCAAACTCTGAAACAGAGCGACATACCAAAACCAACATATCACCCAAGAGGCAAAACGTACCTCGATGCGGTTCATCCCAAAAGTCAGTCCCTCATGACTGCAAAACAACCAATACTTACGACCGTAGATCGGACAGTCATCCTTAGTTCTAATACAACTAGTAAGAACGCATCCTGAATGACACCTCAACCATGAGAACGTTGACCTCGTGTCAAACTCTGGAGTGGAATAGACTTCCAAATCCATCATAACGTCAAAGAGCGTCAGCACAACTCAACGCTAACAGTCCAAAAGCAGTTAGTCAACTGAAACTGCAAGGATTCGAATCGCTCCTGATTCTATCGTAGATATCATCCAATGACATCTTTATTATGACTCACGATGTCTAATACACATCATTACGAGGAAAACACTAGTATACCACGATGTACACATACCAAACCTGGTCTCCACTTCCTAACCTCCTCCATCAAATGAGCAGTCGCATCATTGCAACTCAATTTGGGCAACTCACGGCCACAGATTCACACAAAAGACATCTCACAAGATGTCCACCTCCGGATATTCCAAGGATCACATCCTGATCATAAATAAACCATCGAGACTCCACAGAGTTCAAATTCTGAAAGGACATGCAATAAACCCATGGCATCCTCAACGCTTGTGTCGACAGCTACACCCAACCAATCCGAATTCTTGTCATCCCTTGATAATCCTAGGATTTAACAATCCAAACTTGGGAAGGCTATCGCATAACTCGAAGGGAAACACCAACAAGGAAACACCTCAACCCTCACAAGATAATCCCTCCTCAAAGGGAGTCAACTAACTCCACGATTGTTTCTCATAATTATCGTGCCATGGAGATTCCCAATCTCAAGGTGTTCCATATCTCTCATCAGAGATTTAGCCATCCAAAATAGCATAACTCTATGCTTGTCAAAAGGAAATCGATAACTGGTATCCGTACACTCACCGGTATACATGCCTAAGCACTGACATCACATGCATACTCAATGCACTTGGCTCGGGTATCTACAACATACCCCTAAGCCCCAAACACAATTGTCAATTCTGAGTTATTCCCATCCAGAGGAGAATGATAATCGACGATCAACAACACGGCGTGATTCCCAAAATCAACACCACACGTACCAACTTACCGAATCCTTCAAAGATTCCCCAAATAGGTATAATACTACCTCCTTCCCCACAAGGGAAGTGCTATCGAACTCGAGATCCACTAGTCTCCTATCACCGTTTGGAAAAAAAACTGGATACAATAACACCCATTGCATCCCAAATACACAGATTCTCCAGATCGAGTCAACAACGACTTGATGACTCTCTTGTTGGTACTTCAACATTATGAGCTGTCCCAGACAAGTCCCTCAAAACAATAGACGTATAAACGTTCTCATGGGGTGTCACATGCCTCGAACATCATGCTACAAAGGGACAATCAAAAGCCTGCCAAAAGTCATCATCGTATCATCATACGATTCACCAAACTCGGTTCCAACGTGCAGTATAATGGCTCCAACAATCACACTATATCATTACCACGATATCTGGCTAGCAAAGCGCTGTCTCCATAGGCTCATATCAAGCCCACCAACAAACCATATGTTCCATCTCGGTATGCCATACCGTACAACCGTTAGAGTAATGGGTCATCGCCCAACATATCTCTAAAATACCAAGCACAATGGACAACCCGGTGTCCTTGCTCACTTATGATGCAATCATAATCCAATAAGATTTGTCCCACACCCTCAGGGTGGGTGCAACCATGTCTACCCTACATCACAATACAAGCGAGTAGTTTCCTCAATGACTACTCTTACCACCAATCACTTGGCCCTAGCCAAACCAATGAGCATACCATCGCTCGACAATTATTTAACTCTATAACATGATGTGGTACATTTACCGGTACAATACATCCAATACTCCACCGAGCAAACCTGCTCGGCAAAAGGTCTCGTCAACTAGTGACCCAGACTCTACCATGTGCTCATCATCGGCACTCAAAATATACAACCTAATACATAACATAAATGTATTAATCATCAAAACGACGCTACACGTCTACATAGAACATCCACTATGTCATTGTCATCCCGTGACGGTACCTGTCAACATATGACTTTGAAATAATATTGTCGACTCGTGACAGTATATGTCGATACACGGCGTCTATAATCTCATCGTCAAACACATGACAGCATAAGTAAATCAACACATGATATCCACAATAGTGCTAAATAAACAGTAATATGCCGTACCTCATTGCTAACAATATAGCGGCATACCTGTCTCCGTCATCCAACAGTGGTACGCAATCAGCACCCATCGCTCGTAGGTGGCGTAATCCAGCGTCATGTACATAGCGGCATAACTCGTCGCTATAGAATCAGGGGCATAATCCCTCGTCATAGAGTCAGCGGCATAACACATCGCTATAGACATCTGGCGGCATGAACCATCGCCATAGATGTAGCGGAATGTACCATCACTATGAACACCCGGCGGCATAAGTCATCGCCAATGGAATAGCGGAACGAACCATCGCTATGAATATATCCGGCGGCAAGAATCATCGCCAATCAATATAGCGGAATGAACCATCGCTATCAATATATCCGGCGGCAAGAACCATCGCCAATCAATATAGCGGAATGAGACATCGCTATCAATATATCCGGCGGCAAGAACCATCGCCAATCAATATAGCGGAATGAGACATCGCTATCAATATATCCGGCGGCAAGAACCATCGCCAATCAATATAGCGGAATGAGACATCACTATCAATACACTTGGCGGCATGAACCATCGCCAACCAACATAGCGGAATGAGACATCGCTATTACTGTCGATAATGTGGTTGTTCCGGTCTTCTATAGCAGCGGAATTTTAGGACCCCTCGCTTCGACATATAGCGGCATCATATGATATCCCTCGCTTTGACAGCGGCATGTTACCTCGCTTAGACATGACAGCGGCAAATATCATATTACCATCGCTTCATATGACAGCGGCAAGTACCTCCCTCGCTCGAATATAACAACTACCAGAACTTCCACTAGCTCCATGTACCTGCATCCAGGTTAATACCACAGTTCACAATATAATGATCGATATCACGTTCCAGTTATAACCACAATATTCCGCATTAATCACTAGAATTGTGACTGTTCCGGTCCCAATACAACAGCGGAATTTTAGGACCCCTCGCTTTGACAATGACAGCGGCATGTTACCTCGCTTAGTCATGACAGCGGCAAGTACCTCCCTCGCTCGGAGATAAAGGCTACCGGAACATTCATCAATTCTACCACAATAATCATACACAACATTTGGTTCCATTATCACAATATATCACTATCATGTCACATATATCATCACATGTAAGGGTTCACTACCCACGATATACATAATCAAAGGTGTAACACGTTTTACCGTCCGAAGTCCGTACGTCTCACCTTTCCTGATTTTCCTACAAAATCAGATCCCTTAACACATAATACATGAAGGGCTAGACATCACCATTAATGCCATCCCATCACATTCTACACGATTCCTGCAACCACAATGATTAGCAGCACCACTTTTCATATCATAAAAACACATAAACAACTAGTTGTGTCATACAACATTAATGCCATCATGCATAAGTGCTATCAATAACTTCCTAGGCCCTTAACAGCCCCAAAGAGCTAACCACTGCTCTGATACCACTAATGTAACCTTAACCCTTGATTAGTTTATTAATCATTATTTGTGGTACATGCTTTCAATAAAAACAATCGGGAAACACTGATGATACTTTACCATTGAATGGCAATTACAAAATTTCTTTAATATTCAACATTAAGATCATCTCTACCCACAATTAGACTCATAGATTCCGCCCATTTCCATCCCCATTACACCACTTTTCACATGGTAGACTTTTATAAAAATTTGGGCAGAGTCTCCCCATAAATAGAGCCATCCCGAAATAAAAGCGCATCACAATATATAGTTCCCGGCCAGGGAACACACATACTCAACAGAATACGGCAACGCTAAGTAAATTCCCAGCCAGGGAAGACACCACACATAAGACAACATAAATGGGTTTCAACACCCACATAATACACCCATGACTCTCATATCATTAGCAATTCTACTCTTAATTGCATGCAACATAGAATGAAAGAGAGAAAGGCTCATGCCTTTATATACAACCCATATACAAGCATAACCGTGCTCACATGCGAGCATCATAAATATGTATATAACCTTCGGGTGTATATAAGTACTCTATACGATACCGTGCTCCATCAAGCCCTGGTACCACGATCCTGGGAGTACATCCAATCAACAGCTCGAGCTCAGCTCCACAGCCATCGATGTACCTGTTCACCTGCCCCAACAGAGACAGCCCCCAACGGGGTGAGCATACCAATACACAAAATCCCATAATCACAATAATGAAATTCATAATTTACAACAAAAGTAAATACTAATGAATTTTAAATGATACTCCCTGGATGGCAACGTCCTCATCCGGGATTCCGTGTACTGTCCCTGTTCTCACAATCATCAAACTCATCAAATCTCAAAAATCAGTAAATCAACACATTGATTTAACTCATAGCATGCCTGATTCTCAAGTATCAATAATTAATGATTCCAAATTCATTATACATACAAATATAGATATCTCGATATCTAATACTGCTTTTCAACTTTGCTACCAATCACAGATAGCTCAAATGCCTAGCATTTATTTTACAAATTCTCCATTATACTTAGACATCTCACATGTCTTATAATGAATACATGATTCCACGATCATTCTTAGGCATCTCAAATGCCCTACAATAGTCATATAAACCCACTACCCCATATCTCTTATAAGGTCATACTACTCTAGTATCACGCACGCTTGTGGCGGCGATGTCAAGGTTGGGTCGTTCCATAACTATATCAACACATATATATAACCATACGCACAACCCTCAATGCAATCAAAATACATTATGCATTTCACAAATGCTCTCATATAAAGTAATGCTCGTACGTCGCACGTACCTTAAATCTCCGAAGTCCGGGCCAAACCTTGCTCGAGTTCCATGCCCCGAGGAACGATGTGCTAACACGATAAATAATTCACAATTATTTACGAACATGCAACCCATGCTCAAGCACACTCATAACCCTCAAAATATTGTCAACACACGACAGTTAACCATTTAAAAGACCCGGGGCAGGGTACATGCAGGGAGGGAAAACGAATGAGACAATATCGAAAATTGTTCAAGAACACCCTTCAATTTTCGAACCCTATTCTCACAAATCGAACCCAATTAAATACCATAATTCATCTAAACATGAATTAATCGATCAACAACAAGAATCATCATCCCCTGCCAAAAACCCCCCAATTTCGAACTCAAACCCCTCAAACATACTGGAAAAATTCGAACCATAAGCCACAAATTTTCGAACCAAATCCTCACGCCCAACAGCAAGAAATTCGAACCAAATCCTCACGCCCAACAGCAAGAAATTCGAACAAAATCCACCCAAAAATAGCAGGAAAATACACGATAATGACGAAAAAGGGGTAAGGGAGGTTACCCAATCGAGAATCGGAAGGAAAACGTTCAAAATCAAAGAACCCTAAAAATTTGGGCGTCTGCGTCTTCTACAAAATCCGACCCCAAAGCGCGACGAAACTTCGAATTGATGGTATGGGAAGGTGCGCCTGGACGAGACGAAGCCACCGGTGGGTCATACGCGCCGAACGACGGCCGGACGGCGGCGGGCGCATGCTGGAAGCGGCGGGTGTCAAAGGGGATCGGGAATGGCGCGCGCGAGGAGAGAGAGGGAAGGTGGGGAAAATGGTTCCAATAATTAAAATCTCGGGTTCAACTGGTATTTATAGCAAAAATACCCCGAAATACTAATAGCCCCACAAATACATCATGATTCATTAAAAATCATCTGTTTTCAAAAATTCTCTCTCTAACTCAAAAACCCCCTACCGGTGCCCACACAAAGCACCCGAGATTCCGAGTCACTACTAAAAACCCAACTCTTAGATTTTTCACCGTAATGAGAATACAATCTCAACCTTGGGATCCAACAATCCCAACTACCAAATAAATGAGCCCAGAAGGCCCAACACCGCGATTAAACTCCAAATCGCCACGTAAAACAACTTTAGGGGTTATTAACACTCCGGGATTAACATCCATAATCTCTGGTCATCACATTGGTTGTGGTGTTATTATTCAGAAATATTACTCCTTGTTTAGTGATTTCTTCATTGATTGAAGTATGTGTGATGTCAAAATGAGCTTGGAAATGATGAGGCAAGTGTAATGTTTTGAAACAAAATGATCACACGCACATACAGTATCTTTTACAAAATTTGGAAAGAATAGATTTGTTTGACTTCACTACTAAAGTGTCATTGGTATTTAAATGTTAGCTATGAATATTTTGGGGATTTATTGAATAATGAACTAAACTTATGTTTATCGAATAATGGGAATTTACGTACTATTTAGTTGAGATGGTGGTGATTATTGGTTTGTTTGTGTAAACTATGAAGCATGAAAATGAAGAGTGTTTAATGATATTAATTGCTTTGAATATGAGCTAATATTATATTGATATTCGATATAGACACTACATGAGACTTCAGATGTTGATGATAGCTTGTTCATGTTGTCGACTATAAGGTACGTGGTGACGTACGAGCAGGTATAATATGAATTATTTCAGATTCCAGTATTCATAAATTGTTGAATTGTGATGACTGAATATAAGGGAACGAATATGTGAATAATTGTGATGACTGAATATAAGGGAACGAATATGTGAATAATTGTGATGACTTAAGATAAGGGAACAAATATGTGATTTGAGTTTGTTATATGTAGTATGGTGGACACGTAAATGTACGTGGTCCGGACATGGAGTTGGGTATGGATGTCTTTGGCATGACCAGTATGAGAAAGTGTTGAGTGATAGATTGATAGACAGAACTGCGTTGATATGGAATTATTTATGATTGAGCATAAAGAATAGATTCTTGTTGTATTGAATTCATCGTGTGGTTGAGTATCATATTCTCAGTGACGATACTAAACTTGATATTCTGAAAGCGTGTAAGCTTGAAACAGGAACATTGCGTGGAAGTTGTACAGTTTCAGAACTTCACAGGGAGTACATCTTATAGTTTTTCGATACTCTTAAATTGTGATATCATGATCTTTATGCATTGTTATGATATGGGTAGTGTGATGTTGGTATGCTCACCCTGTGTGGGGTTGTTTTTGTTGAAACAGGTAGAACAGGTACAACATGTACTACGACGTTTTGGGATGGTAAGCTTGAATTCGTTGAACGATGCTGCTTTCCAGAGTGTCGTTTGAGTATGGGTTGAAGGCATACATTATTTATGCATTTAATTGGTATTCATTTATTTATTGCTCGTATGTGAGCATCTGGATGCATGTATATGGACTGTATAAGGTTGTTGAAGCCCACTTTTGATGTCTTCTTAGTATGGTGTTTTCCCTGGCTGGGAACTTACTTAGGGTTTTGATTTCTTTTAAGTATTGTGTTTTTTTCCTGGCTGGGAGTTATTTTGTGATGTGTTTCATTTTCGGATAGCTCAATTTATGGGGAGACTCTGCCCAAATTTTTATAAAAACCCACAATGTAAAAGTGGTGCAATGGTGATGATAATGTGTGAACCTTGAGTCTTATTGCTAGTAGAAGTGATCATTCCATGCTGAGTATTATTTATGTCATGGAGAATATGTGAAGCATGTAATGATTCTTTTAAAGAATGAATTTTTTTTATACTCATACGACGTCATAAATGCACTAATGAAGAGTTAAGGGGTTGGGGCCTTACACCTGTAGCCGTGTCTTTAGTTCTTTTAACTCTGCTGGTCTCATTCTGTATGGAGTTTTTGATTTTTGTAAGGCTCCAGGGGTTAGGTTCAATCGAGAATTCATTTTCCCTATGAGGGGGCAGAGAGGTAATTTCTTCGGGAAAGACTTCTGGAAATTCTCGGACGACAAGAATTTCTATGATCTTGACTTGATTATTGGGTTTGTTGATCTGATATGCCAAAGATCCTTGTTAGGATCGATTTCAGGGGGTGGGTTGCCAATCCACACCCGAGTTCAACCAACTTGAGCTTCAATAGCTCGTGTTCTTCAAATAATTGCACCGAGAGATTATATCGAGTTCGGTTACAAAACCAAGCAGAGGACACTCGACATAACCCGATCTAAAACTGATTACTCATTTGAAAGGCATTTATAGATATGCAAGAAAGTATGTAAAAACAGTAAGGTAAATAACACAAGCATTTGTTTATGAAAGTTCGAAGCACAACGCTTCTACATCTCCCCTTCTTCCATCTCATGGGAGGATACACTAGAAGACTTTGATTTATACAACTCTTTGTACAAACCCGGTCCAGTTGGGCATTCCTCGTCCAACTAGAACTCCTAGCAACTCAACTATGTATGTTCTTTAACGTCTCACATACAAAGACCTCTCATCCAGTTGTGATGAATCACAAACTGTTACAATGGTATTCACTCTTCTATTTTAACTCACAAATACAATGAATAGAGTGAATACAAAGGCACAATGATTCAATAATGAATCTGATACAGCAACGTAAGAGGTGCCAAAGGTTTGAGGAGTGCTCTTTATTTAGCAGCTTTTGTCTTTGAAGTTCCTCAATTGAATCCCACTTGGATTTGCTTTGGAATGCTTGGATTGATCTTCAATCAGCTGTTATTGAGCTTCCAAATCATGTATATATAGCCCCAAGTAATGATATATACGTTAGATACAAGAATATAATCGTTGGGACAATTTTGGTAAGCTTTCAAACATTGCAACGGTCATATTCTGCTTCTGGGCTATTTTTGGAAGTCTGCTGATCTGGTCAGCTGGTATGGTCAGATGGTCTGGTCAGCTGGTATGAGGTCTGCTGGTTCAGCATCAGCTGGCCTGAGGTCTGCTGGTACAACATCAGCTGGCCAAGGTCTGCTGGTACAGCATCCGTTGGCCTGGGGTCAGCTGGTACAGCATCAACTGGCCAAGGTCTGCTGGTACAGCATCCGTTGGCCTTGGGTCTGCTGGTATAGCATCAACTGGCCAATGTCTGCTGGTACAGCATCCGCTGGCCTGGAGTCTGCTGGTATAGCATCAACTGGCCAAGGTCTGCTGGTATCCTGCTGCCCAACATCTGTTGTTCTGTTCTCTTGGTTATATCTCTTGATTCGTTGATTTCTGGGCAAAGTGATCTTCATAAAAGTTGTAGCCATTTCTCTTATCTTTCCACGGAATAGAGAATCTCTCGATTTGAGTTTGTATGAGAGAGTTATGCTCAAAATACAAGGCGATGGTCCTGCTGTATGTTTGTTGGATGCAGCAGCACATGGCGTGACTTGCAGAAGATTTTTGGCCATCTTAAAGTCCGGTTCAGTCTTTCACTTCCAAAGATGACTTGTACATATTTGTCGTAGCTTTCCAACCCATACTGAATTATCTCGTTTCGATAAGCGAGCTGAGAGTTATGGCCGATATACCACAGCTGCTACAATCTGTCCGATATTGTTTCAGCTTTGTACCAGCAAGCTCTTGCATACATGTTTTCGTCATGTAACTGTAAGGACCCTAGTTCCTTAAATGCGGATTAAAGGCGTAATTAAAATTTTTATGCATAAACGGAGTATAAAAGTTGTGTTGATGCCTTGAGCTATTAGGTTACAGTGGCAAAATAAAATTCCAAAAGGGATTAATTAAATTCTCAACCAATGAATGTTAATCCTATAGCTTTACACTACTCCTAGAGTAGAAACTATACAAAAGAATGTGCCTTCTACCAAGAGCACTCCTCACTAGCTCACCGCATCAACTCGCATTAGCCCGTCCGCCCAAAAGTACCTACAGGAACAACCCCAAGACCATGAGCATGTATATAAATCATATTCACAATAATATGATAGCAATTCAAATGCATAAATCGTAAATGCGATACACTTCCTGTATTTAACACATTTAAAAGCTCCCTTGGTTGTCCTGTACCATAATCATAATCAATGGATTATAACATCAATAATGTATGTCATGACATGCACCGATTTCCATGCTGTACCGTGTTCAATTTCCGAGTCTTATTATATCAGTGGCATAATACCCCTCGCGTTAACATGACAGCGGAAATACCCATCGCTTAGACAATACCAGTGGCACTAATATCCCTCGCTATAAATATGACAGCGGTCGTGTTCTTCGCTTCATATTAGCGGCAAATATTCTCTCATCGCTACGGTATGACAGCGGCAAGTATTCACATCGCTACGCCACTGACGGCAAGTATTCTCCATCACTGGAATATAATCCCGACTCACAATCACATGCACCAATGCATCCAATATACACATGCAACCCAAATGCATGATCAAACCATGTATGCAATCCATGATGCATAAACAAGACCCCATATGCAACCACAATGCATAATCAATTCCATATGTGCAACCATAGTGCATAACCAATTCAATACGTAATAATATGTTTTACCGTCCGATGCCCGTACGTCTCACTACGTACCTTAGTTCCAAAAGTGGAGATATCGTGGACTTTATCTCCTAAGCTGTGTGGCCACCTGGGATGGTTCTACACATTCACACAAATCAATATTAGGAGCCAATAATAGTCCAATATCAAAAATTCCACAAAAATATTCAAAAATGCCACATTTTGCCTTTCGCGATCGATCGCCTGTTACGGGCGATCGATCGCGAGACCCTACTGCCCGATCCTCAAATTTTCTCATTTTGGCGATCGATCGCCACAATTGGCACGATCGATCGCCAGCCTCGCCGATCGATCGCCCAAGAGTGGCGACCGATCGCCAGACACTCCAAACGCGCACTGCCAGCGCGCGATCGATCGCCTGGAACGGGCGATCGATCGCCAGTGTCTGTAACCCGAAAATTCACCATTTTTGCACACCATTTCCATCCCAAATCATACCAACCCTTCCACCACCAACCCAACAACATTAAAACATAATAAACCAACAAAATACACCTTAAACAAACCAAAAATCCAACACCCAACCAAAAATAATGCCAACCCCAAAATAACCCATTTCAAAACCATTCTAAACCATTTCAAACTCAATCCAAACACTTCAAAAACAACAAGGAGGTATCCATACCTCTTGGGGACTCCAAATCTTCCAACAAACTCCACAAATCAAGTTTTTGGAAGGATTTCTCTTCACCTTTTTGTCCAATTTCGAAAATGGAAGAGAAGGAGGGTTTGGGTGTTTGATTTGGGGGAAAGTTGAAAAGTGATGGTATAGTGGGGATTGGGGTATAAGTGGGTTGGTTTTAATTAAATTGCACTCCCACAATTTCATGGTGTATAAAACACCCCAACATGATATTTTAAAAGCATTTACCAAAATGCATCAAAATCCCAATTAAAACCATGATTCACCCAAATAGTCACAAACTATTTCATTTAAACCATTATAACCCCCAGTCACCCAACATACATAACATGCACCCCGAAATGCTCTACCGGGTCACTCCTACCATGTGACTAAGCATTTCACCAAAATAATTAATGCCAACACAAATATTAATTATCACCATAAAAATCACATAAACATAATTAATGCCCAAATTGCAATTAATTATTTCGGGGATATCACAATACTTATAAGATTTCGACCCCGAAATCGCATGCACTTACCCAATTCGAAACCAAACATAAATCACATACCAGAAAATAACTCTGGGTAGTGCTGCATCATGTGCCGCTCCGTCTCCCACGTGGCTTCCTCGACACCCCTGCGATCCCACTGAACCTTAACCATCGGTATCACTTTATTCTGAAGTCTGCGATCAGCCCTATCCAGAATCCTGACTGGCCGCTCCTCATATGATACATCAGAATCCAACTGAACCTCAGAAGGCTGCAATACATGTGACGGATCCGGCTCATACTTCCGCAGTATAGATACATGGAATACGTCGTGAATACCAGACAACGACGGTGGCAGTGCCAAACGGTAAGCCAAGGTACCGATGCGCTGTAAAATCTCATACGGTCCCACATACCTCGAGACAATTTACCACGCATACCAAATCGAACCACACCCCTGAAATGTGAGATCTTCAAAAAGACTCTGTCTCCCAAATGAAACTCCAATGGTCTCCGCCGTTTATTCGCATAGGCTGCCTGCCTGTCCTGGGCTGCCTTCAGTTTTCTGATGGATAACCTTCACCTTATCCTCCATCTCCCGAATCAATTCGGGTCCTCCTACTGCTTTACAGGTCAAGTCATCCCAGTATAATGGCGACCTACAATGCCTACCATACAAAGCCTCAAACGGTGCCATCTGAATACTCGCCTGATAGCTGTTGTTGTATGAGAACTCTACCAAGGCCAAAGGATCTTGCCATGAGGCATCAAATTCCAACACACAAGCTCGTAGCATGTCCTCGAGCGTCTGTATCATACGCTCAATCTGACCGTCTGTCTGGGGATGATATGTCGTACTCAATCTCACTTCAGTACCCAATGCTGACTGAAGAACTCCCCAGAAATGAGATGTAAACCGCGGATCTCTGTCCGACACAATAGATACTGGAATCCCATGTAGTCTCACTATGTCCCGGACATACAGCTGAGCCATCCTCAAGTATGTGTACGTCATACTGTAGGGAATGAAGTGAGCTACCTTCGTCAGTCTGTCAATGATCACCCAAATAGCATCACAACCCAAAGTAGTCCTCGGCAAGTGGGTCACAAAGTCCATAGATATGTGCTCCCACTTCCACTCCGGTATCTCTAAGCTCCTCATTTCTCCACCGGGTCTCTGCCTCTCTGCCTTAACCTGCTGACAGATCAAACACCTCTTGACAAAAGCGATCACATCACGCTTCATCCGATTCCACCAAACTGATCACATAAGTCCTTATACATCTTCCTCCCTCCTGGGTGGCTACTGAATCGGCTACTATGAGCTCGTTCCAATATTCCCCTACGCAACTCTGGCGTACCTGGAAGCTACCCATCTGTTACCAAGTCTCAAGGAACCTATCCTCGGCCACTCTAAACTTTGATGGTTGTCCCTGAAGTGCCAATGATGAACACCTCTGAACCTCATCATCTGTCCTCTGAGCCTTCCTGATATTCTCATAGATATCTGGCTCAGCCAATAAAGTCGATACCCACACCGACGATGCGTCCACATTGAAGTCATAGCCCAGATGGCAACAAGAAGTCATCATAGCCGACAAATGCATGACATCCTCAGCAGTACTCTTCACCTTCCGACTCAAGGCGTCTGCTGTCAAATTGGCTTTCCCCGGATGGTACTCTATCTCACAGTCATAGTCTTTGAGTAGATCCATCCACCTCCTCTGACGCATGTTCAACTCCGCCTGAGTAAATAAAAATTTCAGGCTCTTATGATCCGTATATATGGTGAAAGATGTACCATACAGATAATGCCTCCAAATCTTCAGGGCAAAGATAATAGCTGCCAACTCCAAATCATGGATTGGGTACCTAGCCTCATGCGGCTTCAACTGTCTCGATGCATAAGCTACCACATGCTTATCTTGTATCAATACACAACTCAAGCCCTGCAGTGATGCGTCAGTATAAAGGACAAACCTCT
The DNA here is from genome assembly GCA_907163345.1 of Haberlea rhodopensis. Lineage (NCBI taxonomy): Eukaryota > Viridiplantae > Streptophyta > Magnoliopsida > Lamiales > Gesneriaceae > Haberlea > Haberlea rhodopensis. The sequence goes on from CAJQUN010000097.1 coordinate 1,463,911, forward strand.
TGTTCTCTGAGGGAATCACCAATACCTGGTGCCGTCGTCAATCGGTGCTTCAACTCTTGGAAGCTCTCCTCGCAAGCCTCTGACCAAAAGAAGGGTACTCCCTTTTGGGTCAACTGCGTCAGTGGCTTAGCAATCTTAGAAAATCCCTCGACGAAGCGTCGGTAATAACCAGCCAAACCAAGAAAACACCGTATCTCGGGCACAGAAGTGGGTGCAGCCCACTCCATCACCGCCTCAATCTTCCTGGGGTCCACTGAAATCCCACTGCTAGATATGACATGCCCCAGAAATACTACACTGCTCAACCAAAACTCACACTTACTGAGCTTGGCATATAACTGGTGATCTCTGAGGATCTGGAGCACTGTCCTCAAGTGTCTCACATGTGCTTCCTCACTCCGGGAGTAGATGAGTATATCGTCAATAAACATAATGACGAACTGATCCAGATAGGGTTGGAACACCCGGTTCATCAAGCTCATAAAGATAGCTGGGGCGTTCGTCACACCGAACGACATCACCAAGAACTCGTAGTGCCCATACCGAGTCCGAAATGCTGTCTTCTGCACATCCTCCTCCCTGACCCGTATCTGGTGGTACCCGGATCTCAAATCAATTTTGCTATACAGCTTTGTGCCTTGCAACTGATCAAATAAATCATCAATCCTTGGGAGAGGATACTTGTTCTTTACCGTGGCCTTATGCACAAACGCATCGAGCCATCTTTCTTCTTCACAAAAAGAACCGGTGCGCCCCAAGGTGATACGCTAGGGCGTATATATCCTTTATCAAGGAGCTCCTGCAATTGCTCATTCAGTTCTCTTAACTCTGCCGGTGCCATCCGGTAAGGGGCACGAGAAATAGCGGATGTTCCCGGTAATAACTTAAATCCCAAACTCGACTTCCCTAGCCGGTGGGAATCTGGGAATCTCCTCCGGGAACACATCAGCAAATTCTGCTACCACTGGCACATACTCAGCTACCCTTTCCCGACGTGTCCACGGCATAGATGATATAGCCCGTGTGTCCGCTTCCAACAATTGGGACATTTTGATTGCCGAAATCAACGGAATCTTCGCACGAGACCCATTGCCATAGAAAGTCCACTTGAACTCCCAAACTAGATCTGAACCGAACTGTCCTCTGCCGACAATCCACCACTGCCTGATATCTGTTCAGAATGTCGATGCCCACAATGCAGTCGAAATCTGACATACTCAAAACAATCAAGTCTGCCCTTATCTCATTGCCCTCAAAATAAATGAGGCAGTCCATCAGAAACTGATCAGCAACACCTTTCTTTCCGGTGGGTGTCGAGACCAATAGAGACGTGGGTAACAGAGACGTGCACATATGATGTCTCGCCACAAAGTCCGTAGACACAAAGGAGTGCGAAGCACCTGTGTCTATCAAAATAAAGGCGGAAAATGTAAATAGTAGGCACGTACCAGCTATAACCTCCTCTGGGGCTGCATCGGCCTGCTCCCTGGTCAATGCATAGACCTGTCCCTGAGGTGGCCCCATCGCCTGTCCCCCCATCTGTCGAGGCACCATCGGCGGCCTCTGTTGTACTGTCCCAGTAGAAAACCTCCCTCTGCCTCCTCTAAGATCCACCTGACCATCACCATTCTGACAGAACCGAGATATGTGGCCCATTTTGTCCACATTTATAACAAGCCGTACAGTCTCGCATGTGATGTGGTCCTCCACAAAAGTGACACTTCACTACTCCACTCCTACTCACTTGAGTCTGCCCTCTGTTGCTAGGCGCACCACCCCTCCGGTTATCCATTCGTCTCCCACCAAACCGAGAAGATGAGGAAGAAGCCCCACGAGGCTTAAATGATTCTCCTCGTGGCCTTAGATTATTAGACATTGGCCTCGGCGGTGGGACTTGTGTGGGTGCAACGTCTGGGTAAGCACTGACTCCGATCTCTGCCAGTTCCGCTCGAGTGAGAGCGTCGTCAAAAGAAGTGTGGTTGTTGGAGATAACCCGATCAAAAAGTTCCGGTCGTAGCCCCTTTAGAAAGTGCCTCATCTTGGCATGTCCGTTTGTTGCGATGTGGGGACGTACCTCAACAATGATGAGTAGTGCATGACATAATCTGAGACTGACATGCTCCCCTGCTTCAAGCTTGTGAATTCATCCTCCTTAGTTTGCCTAGCCGCAGCAGAGAAGTATCGGTTTAGAAACCGAGTCCGAAATAAAGTCCAGTCAATCACCATACCCTGAGCTCTCAGTTCCATCATCCGTCGTCTTCCACCACATAGAAGACTTCTTCGCCAGTTGGAACTCAGCCAACCTCAGCCATGATGTCCTAGCACAAGGAGCGGATACAAATATCTGCTCTAGTCTCTCAAGCCACTCCTCAGCTTCTTCTCCTGTCTCTGTCCCCTCAAACATGGGTGGGTGGAAAGTTAGGAACTGACTCAGACTAAGCTCCCCTAGTAAAAGCAACTGAGCTACCGGCTCCACACCCACAGCAGGTGGAGGTAAAGGATTTGTCTGACCAATGCTAGCGTTCACGCTTCCAACATCACCAATCTGTTCATTGAGGTTTCCCAAATTCATAGCCGCCATGCTATAATACAAAGGTTAACAGCAATTCCAAATAATATATATGTTATGCCGTTAGATAACATGAACGATAATAAGCATGTTAGTATAACAATTTATACACCAATATGCACCACATGCATAAACATGCCCAAATATAAACACCTAGCCAACCCTGCTAAGGCTACCCTTAACTCATTCCCGGGTTCTCTAACCACTGCTCTGATACCACTAATGTAAGGACCCTAGTTCCTTAAATGAAGATTAAAGGCGTAATTAAAATTTTTATGCATAAACGGAGTATAAAAGTTGTGTTGATGCCTTGAGCTATTAGGTTACAGTGCCAAAATAAAATTCCAAAAGGGATTAATTACATTCCCAACCAATGAATGTTAATCCTATAGCTTTACACTACTCCTAGAGTAGAAACTATACAAAAGAATGTGCCTTCTACCAAGAGCACTCCTCACTAGCTCACCGCATCAACTCGCCTTAGCCCGTCCGCTCAAAAGTACCTACAGGAACAACACCAAGACCATGAGCATGTATATAAATCATATTCACAATAATATGATAGCAATTAAAATGCATAAATCGTAAATGCGATACACTTCCTGTAAGGACCCCCGTGCCCTTAACCCGTTTTTAGTTTATTAAGCCATATCATTAGTGCATGTAATCATACTATCAGGGGAAAAACCATATGCAAGTGCAACACCATATGCTATCCAGAAAATTTCTTGCATTTAAACCACATAATATTCAAATTCCCCAACCATGATTATCCATATAACATGCACCCTCATAATATACTAACATACTCTTAGTTCATTTAGCAATTCTATATCTAATTGCG